>CM062294.1:298737734-299937734 GCA_031216915.1 Pictodentalium vernedei
GTGGAATTAGTATGTTGGGGAGATGACAGTTGCTCGCCGTTGCTCAGTGGTTCTGTCCGGGTACTCAGGCTTCCTCCATCCGTAAAACTGTCGAGGTCATGATTAGCCATTGTGCAGAAATATGTGACCTTAAATACCAATAAATAAATAAATAAATTGAAAACTTATGCCATATAACCATGGGGATCAATACACAGGGTAAACCACCGGGAACAGATGATTCTGGGTGAATAAAAGCCAAATAAAGAAATGTCGGGTTGTTTGTGGAAATAGATTTACTCCAGTTTAATCAAACCATCCCTATAACACGCCACGTCTTATTAGAGGGGGTTTGGGTCACATAGCAAAACAAAAGAAACCAAGTTGCGGCCTGCGGAAAATGGACGACGGAAACACGTGTCACCCTAACACGCGTTGTGTATGCGCACTGACACTACGTATCAATGTAGTACTGACGTCACAGCATAGCCGCACACGTGGGCTATCATGACGACCCTGCATGACGTAACTGGGGCCACATCACAACGACGTCTCTATCTAGGTCACTCACTAAGTCCCCTAAATGGGACATGTTCGGGTATATGACATACTACTTACGTTGTAGGTTAAGCTCGCTCCAATGACCCATAAGCATTTTTTGAGGCAAAAAATAAAGTTTTAGTTTTGCAGGAATTTTGTTTTGGCGATTGTTTTCTTGTCTTGTTATGTAAGGAAACGTCAAATATTGCTTAACCCTGTGAGACTTTAATTATTCTGACGTTCAAACGTCACGGGGAATTCAGTTTCTTCAACGTTTTTCAAAATGCGACCTCAAATGTCGGAAAGCACAAATAACAAGATTTTATTACTTTCCAAAGTGTGATTTACTGGGATTTCTGGTTTGATTATAAACGATATAACTTCACAAGTGAATTATGCAATCAACAATTGGGGCATGTATCCGTGCACGCATTTGAAGACGCTTTGTCGTGGATGTAATGGGAATTCATTGTTTTTTTTAACCCTTTACCTAACATGAAAAGCAGACGACACTTGCAAAACAATTCTTGAATAACTATTATTTCATTTTATTTGTCTCAAAAAACATAGGTTATGACCCCCTCATTGGAACGAGCTCGTCAAGGAGGGGTCATAACCTATGTTTTAGAGACAAAAAAAGAAAAAATAATGAAAATTAATTGGCGATTTTTGAGAATAGGCTTGGCCGGTTTTGGCCGTTACGTTAGGTAAAGGGCTAAATAATATAATTATCGTTAATAATGAAAAGTAATAAACAGAGTAATCGCTTGACTGGACTGGTTAAGTGAAATAATTCATTTCGAGGCGAGGGACTATATTGTAAAACACTCGTGCGCATTTCGCGCACTCGTGTTTGTACAACGTCCCTCACCTCTCATGAATTATTTCACGTGACCAGTCCAGTCAAGCGATTACTCTCTATATCTTCCACATTAGTGATCATCTGGTTGAGGGCTAGATTATTTTGGTGGTCTGAATTTTTTTACACAACTTGTTTTATTACAAATTATTGGAGAGTGCCTACAGGCCACTGTCCAATAATTTGTAATAAAACAATTTATATAAACAAAATATTTTTTGTGTTTGACCGAATATGAAATATAAACAAGGAAAGTGTTGGCTTTTGCTCTGGTATCCTCATTTTTGAAAGTCCTGGATAGAGGCTTCTAGTACTCAATCAGTTAAGAAGTCTTGGACAGCAGGATTATATTAGTATTTTAAGCTGCGATAATGTTTGGCTCAACGGTTGTCACAGAGTACTAATCGTGAGAAAATAGGAATTGAGGTTAAAACTTTAAAAAATCGAAAAATAATAACAAAACAAATGCCCACAAAGTATCAACTCACTGTTTGATTTCGTATGTCATAAGTCGTACAAAAGTATCAAGGGTTAACCGAGTTAGCGGTTTGACGTTACTGATTGCTTCTATATTTCTTCGTCGATGAGTTATTGTTGTTTGATATCAATAATTCCTTACCTACGCAACGGCCAAAACCGGCAATTGCTATTCACAAAACCCGCCATTCCAATTTATTTTTTTTTATTTTTTCCCTCACAAACATGGCTTATGACCCCTCATTGGGACAAGCTCGCCAAGCCGTTCCAATGGCGGGTCATAAGCTATTCTTTATGCAAAAAATGTTAATTTTTTACTTATTCAAGGACTTTATTTTCCAAGTGTTGTCTGCTATTCACATTTGGTAAAGGCTTAAGCTTTACAAACGGGGGGGGGGGGGGGGGGGGGGGGGGGGGGGGGGGGGGACTTGTTCCTGGTGCCTCCTCCATTCGTTAAAAAACGATGAAATAAAAAACGACGAAATTACAATAGTCGTGTGCCATTAATCCCAAAACAAAAACGAACCCAACGCAGTGGGTCTTGTCGATTCCGAAAGCTATAGCCTGCCCGTTATCATTCAATCACATCGTCAAGCTCTTGTGCTTGAAGCCGAGTCAGGAGAAACTCATCTTGGTAGGCAGTTAGTGAATTATTTTAGAATGTTCATGTTTAATTGAATGCCCAGATGAATGCATTCGAGAGTAACAAGGCCCATTTTTTAAAGAATATTATAAGACAATATTGTGTTATAGATTCCTGTCTAGATCCGACAGATCTTGTGTTACCATCACTTCTCTATGTCGTTAAGACGGTACGGATCCTTAATGGCGTGCTCGTGGACCCTGAACCCTTTACCCAAAGTAACAGCCAAAATCGCTATTCACAAAATCACCGTTTAATTTTTATTATTCTTTTCATTATTTGTCCCAAAAAAAATATCTTACGACCCTTCATTGGAACGAGCTTATGGAGCAAGTGTTCGTCTGCCATTCGTGTTAGGTAAAGGATTAACTCAATTGAGACAGTGAAATAGCGTTGGTTGCAGGTTTATTGGTGTTTAACCCTTTACCTAATATGAAAAGCAGACGACACTTGCAAAAAAATTCTTGAATAACTAATTGTTTTCATTTTTTTGTCTCAAAAACATAGGTTATGACCCTTCATTGGAACGAGGTCATAACCTAAGTTTTTGAGATAAAAATGAAAATAATTGAAAAATAATTGGCGATTTTTGAGAATAGCGCTGGCCGGTTTTGGCCGTTACGTTGGTTTAAGGTCATCTTCAGCATCTATGGCTATGTCATGACGTAACGTGGGTATGAGGTCAATTTTAGTCAATCGTTTATACATATGCTGCCACTTTAGAGTACTTCCACTCCAGGCTTCGCTACATGTCCTATTTTATCAGGAAAGCAGAACTTGTTTATCACGGGAAACAAACCCTGATTCACTTCTCGGGTTCGAACGGGGGTCAAAGTCGCAGAGTGTTTATGCACTGCTGTCAGAACACACTACACAAGCTGGCAGTGGATGATGGGGAGGGGCTGCCTTCGGGTCAGGAAAAACAATTGCATCAATTTTTATGCAAACGATTTCACATAACAACACCAGTTATGTTATACTTTTTCAGATAGTGTCGGGATACGACATGCCAAAAACATCTAGCCCACCATGTAGGCAGGCGAAACAAATTGGCTGTTACTTCATCACATTCCATGCAACGCTCGCATAGCGTCCAGTGTGTAACAGTCTTTGATACGTAGCGGTCACTTGTTTAGAGTTGTTAGCTTTTCATATTTGCCGAATTATTACATATCTCCCCCTCCCTGGGAAGAGGGTAGATCGGCCACTGCAAGATGGGCTACACTACAAATGTCAGCGTTCTCTGCAGCCCCATAAATGGGGTGAGAACGTTTCGGGAAAAAAATTGTTCGCATCAGAGGCGGTGGAATCGGGGGACAAAGAGGTTACAGGCCCCTCTACGTTTCCACAGACATGTTCCGCGTTTACACATGAGTTACAAACGGCCGCACGCAGACAATGCCAAACATGTCACCCATGTAATGTATTTTCTTCAAAGCCAAACAAAGTAGTTGCATTTGGCCGAAGAATTCCACCTTCGGTTGCCTCCTCAACATACTAAAATTTCTTTAAAATCGGACGTGATTTAATTTTTTGTAACGTTGACCTCAGTTACTCCACCCGAAACTTCGGCCATAACCGCTGGTTCTCAGGTCGGTACCACACTTTTAGATACGTTTTTTGTCAGAGTTGGGATTCACAAAAGTTGAAAGTGTACTTGACACAGGCGTGATATTCAAAAGATCAAGAAAAACGCATAAATTGGACATCGCTTTGGATGAAGGAGAAAAACTGGAAATCCGCCTAGTAAATTTTCTAGCCCTGATAAATCATTAATATTTGTGCCAAATTTCAGGAATGTAGGTAGAAAATTGTGGCCGATATTTGTCTGAAGAATAAAAAAAGAGAAAAAAATAGGCTGACGATCGCTATAAGTCTTTCTAACTTCGTTCAATGACTTAATTACTTAGTTACCCATTGTACAAATGGGGGATTGTGTGATTTCCTGATTTCGCAATTCTGACCGGCTAGGTATTCAAGATGTGATTATCGCCCTTGATATGCAATGCAACTAGAAATTTCCATCGCGCGGGGTGGGGCTTCCCGTCCTGGAAACTGGTGGGTCCACTAGCAGGGTCTATATTGCGTCTTAACTATACCTTAACATCACTGGATTGAAATAAAAACAAAGAGCCCCACCCCCCCACCCCTCCACCCGCCCCGTGACATGATACATACATATTATTTTCTGGTGGGCAGTGGTCTGTTTACAGTGTCGACACCCAACATCCTGACCGTCATCCCCTCTCGTGTCGCGAAATTTTAAACTTTAATGTTTAGCAAGATTCTTCAAAGATAGTTCAAATGTATTTTGATGAGGCGCCTGAGTTCTAGAATGTTCTATGTCCCATAGGGGACAGAGTACTCCCACAGGGGACAGAGTACTCCCATTGGGGACAGAGTACTCCCACAGGGGACAGAGTACTCTCACAGGGACAGAGTACTCCCATAGGGGAGAGAGTAACTCCACAGGGGACAGAGTACTCCCATAGGGGGACATAGAACATTCTAGCACCCAGGCGGCGATATGTCAACAAACAGTGCCAAGTTCGCAAATAACATAAAATTGTCGGTACTTTTTCCAAAGATGGCTTACTATCTCCTATCGGAGCGAGCTCGAAAAGCTCAACCCGATGAGGGATCATAAGATTTCTTTGTTTATTGGTACATACGCCACTTCAGCAGCTAAAGATATAGGGCCTATCATGGAAAGGACACGGTATGAAGTAAAATGTATCATTGTCGAAGAAAAATGATTAATACTTTATCCAACGGGACGACCATATACGGCCAGTGCGATTCACAAAAATCGCCATTTGATTTTTATCTTTCCATTTTTTTATCCCAAAAACATAGCTTGTGCCCCGCATTGGAACGAGCTCAACGAGCTCGTTCCAATGAGGGGTCATAAGCTATGTTTTTGAGACAAACAATGAAAATGTTTAGTCATTCAAGAATTTTTTGCGAGTGTCGTCTGCTGTTCGGGTTGGATAAAGGGTTAAAAATAGGTAATAATTACAATAGAATATTAAAGGAAAAAAGGTAGTTTGAATTGTAATGAATGGTGATAGCAGTGGAGCCCACTTAATTGGATATCTCTTAATTGTATATCCCTGTTAATTGAATATAAATTTTCAAACACAAAACCATTTACCATACCTTCATTACAAATTTGATCTGTTAATTGCATATGGGTTGTAGAGTAAACTCCTGTTGATTGTATATAAATTTTTGTAATATGTCGAAGCAAAATTACTGTGACAGGCACCAAATTCCCCTTATTATCAACCTTTTTGGCCTCACTACATCCAATACAGACATTTATTCTATTATATCTTGTTTGACAGAGCTCAATGAGCTCTGTCAAACAAGATAGAATAAATGCTCAGTTTACCTCCTGAACACAGGAAACTGACCAATCCCTGTTAATTGTATACTACTGCTAATTGAATAATTTTCACTGGCAAATTTGATATTCAATTAAGAGGATTCTAATGTACTTGTATGGTGAATACCTTATAATCAATCTGATGATTTGAGACTTGAAGAGTCTGGTTTAAAAGAATAAAAACATTTTTAAAGTTATTAAAAAATGCTGATTACTTTATGAATGATAACAAATTGTGCGGGCTTGTATTGACCTCTTAGAGATCCCACAGCGAAATATTGCCTTTTGACATGATTAAAATCAGTGCAATGTAAAAGATGTGCTCAGCTGTCAACACCTGTTGGAAGTTACACACTCTGGTCGCATTTTCCCCTCTAACAAAAAGGGATGTGATCATATTTATTTATTTTTTGAAAGTAGAAAACGTCAGACTTATTTATTTATTGGTGTTTAAGATCACATACCTATGCACAATGGCTAATCGTGACCGAGACAGTTTTACGGGTGGAGGAAACCGGGGTACCCGGAGAGAACCACCGAGCATCGACGAGCAACTGTCAGCTCCTCAATATTCTAACTCTGTTCAAGCTGCGCTCAAGCAGGGTTACAACGGTTGATAACATGTGCACCATCGGCGTGCAGTACGCCCTAGTGCACGGCGTCATCGTGCCCCTCATGTAGGCAACCGGGAATAAAGTGCCTTACCCAAGCACACAATGCGGGCCGTTCCGGATGGGGATTGAACTCGGGACCTCTAGCATAGAAGTCCAACAGTCTACCACTGGGCCACCGCGCCCCCAATGTGACCATATAGAAGAAATAATGGTAAAAAATAACAAAATTATGTCATGACTTCTTTTGTCCAGGGTTGGGCGCATTTGGCCGAAATTGGCACATAACCACATACCTATGTTCTACCTGTAATGTGTACACACTATGACACAATGTGTACTAGCACACAAACACATTCCATCAATCACCAGACCCACGTTCCTTGGAATCCCTTTTTGAAAAACTTCTTGCATTCGGCACCACTTTTCTTCTTATGTGTCTATGTGCTCCATGTGATGTGTACTCATTGCATTATCACATAAGCACATGTGCTACCTGTCATGTGTACACATTCTGTTACAATGTGTACTAAACACATAAGCACATCTCAGTATGATCAACATACAGTTTCTTTTTACCCTAGCTTGCATTGTATAAACAAATACAGGCTTAAATAAATGGGGTGATCTGAATGAGCCTAGATTTGGCAAAAGGCAGATGTCGAGTCAGGGTAAGGAAAAGCCAGGAAGTATGAAGTAGTGTTGCAAGTCAATAATAATGGTTATTTATTTATTTATTTATTTATTTATTTATTTATTTATTTATTTATTTATTTATTTATTTATTTGTGTTTAAGGTCCTGTACTTATGCACATTGGCTTATCATGGCCGTGACAGTTTTAAGGATGGAGGAAGCCGGAGTACCCCGAGAAAACCACTGAGCAACGAGGAGCAGCTGCCAGCTCCCAACATCGTCACTCCGAACTGCAGCACAGGCAGGGATCGATTGGCTGAAGACATGCGTGCAGTACGCCTTAGTACGCGGCGTCATCGTGCCCCCATGTGGACAATCGGGGTTAAGTGCCTTGTTCAAGGACACAACGCGGGAGTCCGAATTGATCGCTCAGACGGTCACCCATCCAGTGCTTAACAATAGTAATGGTTGAGACACGGGCAGGATAACGGTAACCAATAGTAATGGTACAAGGCCGTAATGGCACAAGACTGCAAGGTTGGTAGAAGACTATATAGTACTGGATGACTACAATAGGGGTAAATCACAGGACAGATAGTTGGAGACAAGATGGAAGCCGTCGGTGAGACTACTGGTATATGAGCTAGGACCCATATAGGAGCTGTACAGGAGCCCGGTCATATGTATCCTCAAATACCCGTATGTGCGTATGTACTAGTGCACAATGTGACACATTGTGCATCAGAAGACAAGCACATATCGGCACATTCTAGATGTGCCTATGTGCTACATGTAACGTGTACAATAGACCATAAACACGTCTTAGTCGTCGGAATACTTTATAAGGAGATGAGGAAAGTCATAACATAGCTTGTATATATATAGCTAGAAACTGAGGATTTAGTGGGAAATCCGAGCCAAATTAAGAAATTGTCGGGTCGATTTGGGTAATTCTACAAAGTAAACGAAGATTCTGTAGGAATCCGAACCTAAAAAACTACTCTTATGCAAAAGGACGCACCCCATAGCACTACGTGCTACTGCTATAAGCCAAAAATGGGGCTTCGCCAAGTCGTTTGAGTAGTTTGGGGTGGATTTTGGTGGTTTTGGGGGATTGTCGGGTTGCTTGTGGTGATTAGATTTACTCTTGTACAAAGGAACACACTCTCCGAACACAGCTTGGTCCTGTTGCTGGCCTTCCAGGTCCATAGCAACCACGTGCCACTATAGAAACCAAGATGGCAGCCTCCAGTATACAAAATGGATGTCGGAAACACGTATCACCCTAACAACAAGCGATGCGCACGCGCACTAACACCACGTATTACTATGGTAATGACCGCTCACGCCTGGCTATCATGACAACCCAACATGGCGCCACTGGGTGACTCGGAAATGACGTCATTCCACGTGACCCGGATCGAGTCACGTGGAATGACGTCACTTCCGAGGTCCGTCAAATATTGAGTGTCCGGGTACATGACATTGTACTCACCTGCACTTCAGAATAAGGCCCAAAAATGGGTTTCCAGCAATCTACTAGTTAAAAAGTGTAACTGCTATTTTTAAGCAAAGTAACCATTAGTGGTCATTTTTGGTGACTGTCTAACTCGTCGTAATATCTTTTGTTCTTATCAATAATCACCGTTGAATTAAGCTTCAAAACAGATGGCCTTGGATTAATTGAGCGATTTGGGGGGGGGGGGGGGGGTTGCCTGTAGACCGAGTGGTTTAAAATATTAGTGGTTTAAAATACAGAGATGGTTGTCAAATTTCCATAATTTATGCACGAGAAAAAAAACCCAATATAATTATACAATGTTATGCATAATATACCAGTTGTTTTCAAAGCCAAAAGTCAAAGAATCGCGGTTTAGAAGTTACGGATGAAAAATGCAATGTAGTCTTTTCAGAGCAAAATGGCCGGCAGAGGCCACTTTTGATGATTATCAAACTCCAAAATGTGATATCCACTTCCTCTTGCCAACAAACATCACTGATTAAGTTCCATATCAAATGACTGAATTAACGGAGTTTTGGATTTTGGGTGATTTTTGCTTTCTTGTCTGCAGATGGACAGTTTTAAAAAAAAACTAAGATGAATGGGCTAATTTGCATAATTATGCACGAGAGAGAAAAACATATTATGTTAGGTATACTGTTGTAGTTGTTTTCCACACGACAAATAATCATACTCCGCATCACTGTTTTTGACGTTCTTGCTTAACCCTTTACCTAACATGAAAAGCAGACGACACTTGCAAACAAAATTCTTGAATAACTAATTTTTTTTTCATTTTTTATCTCCAAAGCATAAGCTATGACCCCTCGTTGGAACGAGCTCGTTCCAAAGAGGGGTCATAACCTATGCTTTTGAGACAAAAAATGAAAATTAATTGGCGATTGTTGTGAATAGGGCTGGCCGGTTTTGGTTGCTACGTTGTTCAAAGGGTTAAAAAGTGTAATTCCTATTTTCAGAACAAAATGACCGACGGTGATTGACGGACGGACGGACGGACGGACGGACGGAAGACTGCTTGTTTTGTTATAAATACCGACTCCCATCTGTTGGGTGATAAAATGGTCTTTGTGTTGAAACACGCTTCCCGACTTGTAATCGTCGCCCAAATTTCTTCCGGCCCCGTTCGATCCAGCAAATTACTCAACAGCCATTTCCTTTCTCAAATTTGAAAGTGTTATGCCACTTACACAGTGATTCAATGAGTTACGACATGAAGCAAAGTTTATAACACCAATACATGAAGGTGTACTCCAGGAGTACGAAGGGCTCTCGGCGGGAGTTTCAAGACAAGCGAAAACTGATCAAAAAATAAACTGGTTATTGTTTTGTACAATAAATCCGTCTTGCTTATAGGTAAATATAGGTATTGATGATACTCTCATAAATAATATCACGTCAAGTGCCAATCCATTCCGTATTGACATTCAACAAACAATGAAAACCCCCACGAGTTTTTGATTACAAAGTCAATGTACATTAAACAAACGCACAGGGCTGTTTACGCTTGTCCTGTCGCAGGCAATTCAAAAATGAGGCCTGCTACGGAGATTATGAAATGGGGGAGAACTCGAATGTCTTTGTACGCGCCCATACCCAAAGCACAGTCGCTAAGATACAGAAGTCGGGGAAGGCATAAGGTACAACACAGCCGGCGTGGACTGGTCATAACCCACGCGCGGGCAGTGATATCCACGCATGCATTTACCAGGTAGTAAAAGATCATCATGAGCAAAATTTTAATTAATGAAGCACCGGGTTGTACCCGATGCTTCATTAATTAAATTTTTGATGATTATCCCCATAAATTAGTGTTTGGAATTTAATGTTATTGCGTCCGTAGAAATATTGCCCACAAGTGGAAAGTGAAAGTTGTACCCGATGCTTCGTTAAAGTTTTGGTGATTATACCTGTAGTGTTTGGAATCAAATATTATTGCGTCCGTAGACATATTGCCTACCCATGGAAAGCGACCAAGTCCACGGCGGCCATACTGTATAACAGTACGAAATATTTTCCTACAGGCGACCATTATAACGTTTGTGTAGGAAATATATGATCGCATAATTTTAACTTGGGCATTCAAATATCTTTGTCTAGTACAACCCTTCAGACATTTCCTACATTGACAGGAAAGAAACTACTGGTCACGGGCATATTTGTTTCAAGGACTTTCCAACAAAAACTCACCATTAGTCAATTGTATTTTTTAGGCCCCAAATGAATCAAATCACCCTCTTTTTACAATGTTCAGCAATGATGGAAGATACAGTGCTTCAAAGTTTTTTTTATAAGTCAGTATTTTTTACCATGATTGCTAGTTTCGGAGACTGCATCATTTCCGTGCAACTATTCAAGGCGGGTAACTCTAATTCAAATATTTGGTACTGTTATACATAGAACTGATTTTTCACTGCCAGCAAATTTATCATTGGTAATCTAACAGACCAGTATTTTGGATTGAAAGGAAAACTCGGTGAGGAGCAAAAGCAAAAGAACATCAACAATAGATGTGAAGAATTGGTAGGGGTGGGGGTGGGGGGGGGGGGGGGGGGGGGGGTGATGATACATGCCAAATGGCTTGCCTTTATCAACACATGTTGCAGTGTTTACTTGACGTATAACAACAGTATCTTGCCAGTGCATATATACTGACGAAAAATCGAAACGCAAGTTCTGTTATGGTAATATAATTTGTTTTATCCGTACACCAAATGTAGTAAAATTTGACACATAGCTACCTCAGTGTACTGTCTAAAGAGTCTTTGGTTAATATTCAGTCAACCATGACCACGTACGACGCTGCATGCTTTCAACAGATTTTTCGACAAAGCGTGCATCCAGGCTCACCCACGTGCTGTGGCCTTAACAAACACACAAAATCGAAGTTTTGAACAGTACACATCGATTGCACAACATTTCAATTCAACTCGATTGAAAAGCAAAATGCCGCGAACGCCCGAAGCTGATGGGGGTAGGGCTACTGCTCTAATTATGCAGGGCCAATCGCAACGTCTCGTCGCACAGCAATTCATGGTCCATCGGTCAACGACAGCTCATTTAGTTGGGCATCTCAGAGCCACGGGAAGATTAGTTGAACGTCCCAAGAGCGGACGTCCCACGCGTTACGTCGCCACGTCAAGATAGAGGCATACGTCTCTAACAACCCCGTAACCGATTTTAGACGGCGACGGAGACGGCGAGTCAGGTTGGAGGCACTCATGGTCGCAGAGTGTGTCCAAGAACAGGAATCAATTGCGGGAGTTCAATTTAAGGCCACGACGTCCCTACGTTGGTTGGTCCGAAACTTCCACCCAGGTGACGTCAACGTCGATGGCTAAATCGTTTTCACTTGACTCTCTGGAGACGCGTGTTATTCACGGACGAGTCTCGGTTCATGCTTTACAGGTGAGATGGACGACAACGCTGCTATCGACGTCGAGGTATGCGATATTCTGACGCGTGCGTGAATGAAAACGACAGATTCGGGGGAGGGTCTGTTATGGTTTGGGGGATTTCTCATGGCGTGAAAACACCTCACGTGGTCATCCAGAGCAATCTTACAGCCGTAAGATATCGAGATCAGGTCGTCATGTCCCGCGTCCTTCCACTTATCCATGATACGATGCAATAGGATAATGCGAGCCGGGGGCCACACGTTGCTACGGTTTGTGGTGACTTCATCAACCAAAACAATGTCTCAGTTCTCGATTGGCCACACTTTCGTCCAGATTTGTCCGCGATCGAGCATTTGTTGGACGAGCTGAACAGGAGGGTCAGGAAGCGCATCAACGTCCCAAACAACGTCCGCTCAGCTGCTCTCGCAGGCCCTTCTTCACGAGTGGAATAACATCCCTCAAAGAACCATAAACAACTTGATGGGGTCATTGATAAGGTGAGTTAGAGCAGCAATTGAAGCCCGGGGTGGGCACACCCGCTATTGATTTTGATCAGAAAATGGCATAGGGTACCCACGTTTGAACGTTATCCGTGCAAATGCCGTCTGCGTTAAGACAACAAAACTCGTAAAAATCAATAATGAAGAAATAACATTAAAATACAAACAATGAAATATACTCATACATAACACATCTGCAGAAAAATACTTGCTTTTCTTTTTTTCGCTAGTATTTAAAGAAACCTCCATTCAAAATTATTTTTTCAACATTTGCTCCCAAAACATTCCTTTTTTCAAGAGCCCCTGGGCCTTCCCTGGACATTTTTTCAGAAATATACTCCCCGGGATCCACCAACGAGAGAAACACCACCTTCATACTTTTCCCCAACTCAAGACTTCGATCTTCGTGATCTACGGCAAGAAATGTTTGGACCCAACCGCAAAGAGGTCCACGTGTTCCCCCTAATATGGATACCTAGCTGCGCGTCTGTTCAAAATTAGCCATTTTCAGTGTTTAGGATACATTATTATTTCATACAGAAGTTAAGGTCAAAAATTTTCCGACAGAAATACGCTCTCACCACCACTTGAAGGAAACAAAAGCCCCAGATTGATGGAGATGTGTCGCTTTGACATCCATTGTTAAAAGGTTTCCATGTTAGATGAGGATACATTATTCTTAATCCAGAAGTCAAAACCCAAAAATTGTCAACAGAAAAATGTCTACCTTTGTCACTGGGAGGAAAACAAAAGAGATTGATGACGAAATATTTGTATCGATGTTTGTTCACAGATCTCAGTGGAGTTTTCGATTTGTCAGACCACAGTATTATTTATTAGTTTATTGGTACTTAACCCTTTACCAAACGCAGACGATATCAAAATTTATTATTTTAAATAACATTTTTTTTAAATTTAAAAAAAAATTTCAACAAAACCATATCATGTGACCCCTCATTGGAACGAGCTGGACGAGCTTGTTCCAACGAAGGGTCACATGATATGGTTTTGTTGAAATTTTATGTAAAATAATATTTTTTTTACGATTTATTGTACAATATGCTGAATTTGCATATTACGCGGGCGGATGTGGCCGATTCGTTGGGTAAAGGCCACATCAGCAGCTAAGGCAAGTTCGTGCGAAAATGAAAATGGTAGAAAGTAAAACATTCCATTATTAACTACGAAGGAAATTGATTAAAAATATTAAACAATTACAATAGAATGTCAACGACAGGAGTAGTTTAAACAGTAATGGAGACCAGAGCATTACTCTCAGTGAGAAAATAAAGATATATAAGATATTAAAACAGAAGTGTGCACTATCATTTTACGGTTCTATCCCGTTTCTCCCACTTGTAATTACCCCAAGCTAATAAGCTCTTAATCCTAAGCCGAAGACAATAGATCGACCTGTTATAGTCTGTTTCTCAGAGCTCTAACTAATCTGTCCCGTTTCTCCCACTATTTGGCTAAATTGGTATAGTATTTGAAAAAAGCGAAACTTAATCAACATTAAACTTGGAAAATATATATTCTAAAATATTCCAATAATAGTTGTGTATGTATATAATAACAGCAAGTATGATAAATGTAACAGTTGAGAAACTTTGTCTGCATAATCACACACTGATAACTGTCCTTGTCTGAAACGTTCTTTCAATAAACTTAATCTCTGTTCTATTCTAACATAACGTCTCCCCCCCCCCCCCCCCCCCCCCATGCAGAATACTGGATGGAAGTAGAGCATACACTAATGGAAACATGTTCCCATCCACTCTGGCATGTATTGAATATAGCTGATGAAAAAGCGTTGGGCATGCATAGAAAGTCCCATCACAGAAAACAGTTTCAGCTGTTGATAAATGTCTCAGATTGTCCGTAGTTGTGAATACAAGCATGTTGTCTTCAATGTAATTGACATTATTTTGAAGGAATTGTTCTCCTGAAGTTGTCAGTTGCCACTCTCCTTCTAATGAAACTTCCTGTCGAGTTCTTGGAATTGGTGGTCTATTTTTTGAACGTTCACGGTAAAGGGATGATTTACTGGCATAATATGTCGGCAAACTCTCCACAATGAGTCGATCGGTTTCATTCAATAAACACCAGTGATTATAACTTTGAAGCGCATTCCAAAAATTATTTTGATAATTTAAACAAAAGCCAGTGATTTTTTCTTCCAAACAAATTCTTAAAGTGGGAAATTAAAAAGTGGAAGAAACAGCACATTGGTAAAACAGTGGGAGATATTAAAAAGTGGGAGAAACGGGACATCAGTTAAAAAGGCAACAATAATGACACAAAGTATAATCCCTATAACAACACATGATTTTGGTGTGAGATTAAAAGTGGGAGAAACGGGACGACCCCATCAATGAGGGTCGAAAGGGGCTTGTCCCGCATACCGTCCCTGCGCGCCTTCGGCGCGCGAAACCATTCCTTTCGGACCCACATTTTACAATCTAACTAATGGTGAACATACCCGGGTTGCGCGTGCTGTTGGCTGAGCAGTCACTCAGCAGTGACATCATAACGCGCCATCGAACGTAAAATTCAACCTGTCCATGTTACTCCTGCTAAAAATAATTACCTGTGGGTGCCAAATTTCAGTTTGATATCTGTGAAAATATAGGATTTCGAATATATCCTGGCGTTTTTCGTGTTGAAGAGTGAGTTGTGACGTTATAACGTGATATGGCACGTACAAGTCATATTGCCCAGTATAGTCCTTATTGAAAATACTCATCCATAGGTGCCACATTTAGCTCGATAGATCTAAAATGTTGGAGTGCGAATGTACCCGGCGTTTCCCGGGTTGAAGAGTGAACAGTGATGCCTTAAAGCGACGTCGCACGAACAATTCACCCTGCCCATGCCACTCCTAATAAAAATATCTCTCAGCCATACATTTCAGAGAGAGAGAGAGAGAGAGAGAGAGAGAGAGAGAGAGTTTATGCAGTTCATAATATCATGTTTCTTTCCCAAATTAATGCCACATTTTATTTCGATAAAAATGAAAAATAAAAGCTTGAAAGTATTTTAGTTCCACATTTTTATTTCCAAATAGATGCATAAAACATTTCAAATGCAAGCTATTTAAAAAACTATTTCAGCTGAGTTTATTTCGGAGGTATAATTGATAGGAAATTCATCACCTAAGGTTGTAATAGTGCGCGGTGGCTCAGTGGTTCCGGCGACTCAGTGGTTCCGGCATTGGACTTCGAACCGAAAGTTTCACGGTTCGATCCACGCCATGGGCAACTGCGTTGTGTCCTAGGGCAAGGCACTTAACCCTTTGATACTTTTGTACGTGTTATGACGTACGAAATCAAACAGCACCCTGATGGTTTGTGGTCATTTGTTTGTTATTATTTTTCGATTTTTTAAGGTTTTAACCTCAAATTCCTGTTTTCTCCCGAATAGTGCTCAGTGATAACTGTTGAACCAAATGTTATCGCAGCTTAAAATACTAATATAATCCTGCTGTCATGACTTCTTAACTGGTTGAGTGATAGAAGCCACTGCCAGGTCTTTCAAAAAATTAGGATACCAAAGCAAAAGTCAACACTTTCCTTTCTTATATTTCATTATTCAGTCCAACACAAATAATATTTTGTTCATATAAATTTGTTTTATTACAAATTATTGGAGAGTGCCTATGGGCACTCTCCAATAATTAGTAATAAAACAAGTTTTTGAATAACAATTTCAGACCACCAAAAATAATTTAGCCCTCAACCAGATAGTCCCTAATGTGAGAAATATCTTGTTATTTGTACTTTCCGACGTTTGACGTCGCATTTTGAAAAACGTTGAAGAAACTGAACTCCCAGTGATGTTTGAACGTCAGGATAATTAAAGTCTCAAAGGGTTAATCCCGATTGCCCACATGGGGGCACGGTGGCACTATGTACTAAGGCGTACTGCACATCGATAGTACACTTGTCTTCAACCAATGCTAACCCTTCTTGTGTGGAGTTAGTACATCGGGGAGTCTGACTGTTGCTCGCCGTTGCTCGGTGGTTCTCTCCGGGTACTCTGTCTTCCTCCACCCGTAACACTGTCCGTCACGAGGAGACCCTGGCTGCCCAAAGTATAGTTAAACCTCAATAAATAAATAACCTAAGGCTGTAAAAGAGCGTTCGAGAAAGAAAGACAATATACTCATGCGCATTATTTTAATACATGTACCAAACTTCCGTTTGGAATAGTTACCGACAAAAAGAGCGCTGGTGCATGACAGATAAATTCACAAACACCTGCAGTTACGCGAGTTTTACAGAATACATGTAGTTTATTTTTGCAAAATGGCACCAACAAAGATGGAGACCACACATTCAAACAAACGATATAACCAATTTTAGTTAAATGATGAAACACATATACAATATACAAGAAAATATACTACTCAAAGTTTGCTTAGCACCAAGTATATCCAACTACCTGTTTTACGTTTTAGTTGAAATATTGTTATGAAAAGTGCATATATTTTATATTTAATTATATCTTTAATGATTTAAGTACAGAAATCAAGATTTTGTTTGTGTTTGACATTATGTTTTAGCTTCTGTATACGATAACCATGAAAAATGTTTATTATTGGTAACAGAGGAATTTTTTTTAATTTTCCAAAAGGTTGACGGAGCAAACTGATATGGGTTCACTTTCGAGTTTGATACTCATTATTGTTAATTACAGCTTGACAACACCTTCTCATGCTCCCAATCAGGTTCCTGGTGGTCCTTTGTGGGATGTTGTTCCATTCTTGGACCAGCACGGCACCAAGCTCCTGGACACTTCTTGGTTGGACTGGAAGGACTGAAATTGCAAGCTCATTCCAGACATGTTTGATTGGATTGAGATCAGGGGATCTTACTGGCCAGTCCACACGCTCAATCCCCTCCCTTTGTCGGTACTCCTGGACATCATGGGCAACATGAGGACGGGCATTATCGTCCATCAGAATGAATCTATCACCCACTGCACCTGCATACAATCTGACGTGGGCATCCAGGATCTCATCAATATACCCCTGTGCAGTCAATGTACCACGGTCAAGAACACAGAGCTCTGTACGTCCATCCCAGCTGATACCGCCCCAGACCATTATTGACCCTCCACGATAGCGGTCATGCTCAGCAATGTTGGATGCATGGACTCTCTCTCCTGGTCTTCTCCATACCCTAGAACGCCTATCCGTGTTGTTTAGGCAGTACCTTGACTCGTCTGTAAAAAGGACAGATCGTCAATCTTCTCTGGTCCACCAACGTGATCCGTGGCCCATTCATATCGTGCCTGACGGTGGTTCTGGGACAGCTGAATGCAAATACATGGTCTTCTCGATCGGAGACCACCTTCGTGCAACCTTGCCCGGATAGTCTGCGTCGAAACATTTACCCCGGATGCATTCTGAAGGTCACTGCTTGAAGCTGTGTTGCTGCGTCAAAGCGGTTCCTACGGACCTGAATGATCAAAAACCGGTCTTCAGCTGTAGATGTTGCCCTGTCCCTGCCACCACCATGTCGTCTGATTGGTGTGCCATACTGCTGAAATCTTGCCCAGGCTCTGTTGATCACCGCATGGTGCACACCAAGGGCTTCACCAACCTGACGATGGGTAGCCCCTTGTTCCACCATCCCTACAGCCAACAACATTTTACCCGGACGGAATTGGTGAAAAAAACGATTTTGGTGTCATTTGACGCGGGAAGCTCTCGGGAATAACATATCCCAAATCCATCTTTCGCAAAATTTCTATAGGCAATGGAAATGGGGGAAGGGGGAGGGGTGGCGGGGGGGGGGGGGCAGAAAATGCCAATTTTGCCTTATCCGTGTGATTATTGTTTCGTTTTATCAGACATTATACAGAAGACCACATCATTCTTTTTCATTGAGATCTTGGAAAAAGTTTTTATTGTTTTACCAGGAATATATTGACACTCCACCCGACACTACAACAAGAATTGTAATCCCAACCCCACATCCCACCCCGTACAGTGTAGTCGTAGAACAATTTGACCCTGAAGAAATTGGTAAAAAACGCTTTTGGTGCCCTTTGACGCTATTTTTTAACAAATTTCTTCCGGAGTCGTCTGAAATTTTGGTTTTTGCGACCTCACTATTAGTCAACACTCAGCTATTGTATGCAGCGGCGACTCGTCTGTTTAGGCAAATCAATAAAAAGTGCGGAATATTTCAGAACGGAATCAGGGTAGTCTCGGAAGCGGAACCTCTCTGAACACTTATTCTATCACCAAGTCTCCTGTAGGTTACCTGATGATAGAGGAATACTACAAGGAGACACTTTTTTAGGATTATGAGAACATGGAGACGATTCGAAAAGGTTTGAATCGGCTCAACTCGAATGGAATCATCGGGCCGATTTCGAAATCGGATCGAATGGAATTCCGAAGCTTTACAGTGCTCCCCCTTTCCATTCACAACATTTTGTTGAGATAAAGCCTTCGTTCGTTCAGTTAATCAAATTGGCTTTATGATGGGTTGGAACTAAAAAAAAATTCAAGTGACAGTTTATTAAGGCGGCTTTTTATTACCAGTTATGTTGTACACAACCTATTTAGAAACGTAAATAGCAATCCTCTTATACTTGAAATTTAATAACAGTGACACGTTGTTGAACAAACATTGTACGCAGGTAACTGACAACAATATATTTGGTGACCTGGGAGTTGAGCAGTTACAAGACTATAGTATTTCAATGTATAGGTAGACCACAGTAAATGATACCGTTACAAGCGCTTCTCTCACAGACGCATAACTGTTTACCTAACATGAAAAGCAGACGACACTTGCAAACAATTTTTGAATAACTATTTATTTTCATTTTTTGTCTCAAAAACATAGGTTATGACCCCTCATTGGAACGAGCTCGACGAGCTCGTTCCAATGAGGGGTCATCACCTATGTTTTTGAGACAAAAAATGAAAAAATAATGAAAATTAACTGGCGATTTTTGAGAATAGCGATCGCCGGTTTTGGCCGTTACGTTGGGTAAAGGGTTAAAATGAGCGAGCTGTGATTCCAGATATACAAACTGCAGCCGCAGATAATGATTCAGCCACGAACAATGGGCTGGGTCACCGTTGCATGCTTTTTTTGCTTATCAACTTTGCGATTCGTGAAAGAGCGGGTTTCAGTCACCTGCGACTCCTCATTTATGATTTTTTTTATGCTGGGGAAGGTTTTTTCTTCCAGGTTTTGATACTCAATCAAAGCGTATGCTCATCAGTGAAGCGAGTCGGTTGAGCTCGTTCCTATGAAGGATCTTAAGCTATATTTTGTGCGTCAATTTCTTTTCGGTTATTCGAGAAAACTGTGATATCTAGCAGTTCATGTTAATTAGGGGATATTTTTTCTTGAGGTTTCAATAGCCAGGGTCACCTCGTGTCGAAGAATTTTACGAGTGGAGGAAGTCGGTGTATCCGCAGAAAATCATCGAGCAGCGACGAGCAACCATCAGAGTCACCAACGTACTAACTTCTCACAAGCAGGGTTAGCACTGGTTGAAAACTAGTGTACCATCGAGGTGCAGTACGCCTTAGTGTACAGCGCCACAGTACACACGCGCTCCCGCATGGGCAACCGGGATTAAGTGCCTTTCCCAATGACACAACGCAGGTACACCTGGCGAGGATAGAATTGTGGACCTTTCGGTGTAAAGTCCAATGCGGTAACCACCGCGCGATCGCGATCCCTGTGGGATAATATATTCTCGACAATCAAGTGGAAAGGAAAGCGCGAGTCAGCTGCATGCAAACAATTTATAAAACACTAACAAATATACAATAGTTTTTTATGCTGTTTGTTTGTTTTTCTGTTTTAACATTGTTGGTCCAACATATGTCAACCCTGAGGCAAAACTCCAGGCCTTAAAATTCGTCCAGAATCGCGAAAACCAGTTTTGATTCATGCGAACTCCCGACGCGAGAATCAGTTTACCGTTCTTACATAATTTAGAATTTGAGAGTACTGTTATACCATTGTGGGTGCATCCAGTACATATTTCACAGTAAAAATAAACCTCACATTTATTTATTTATTTATTGGAGTTTAATGACACTTTCGACAGCCGGGGACACCGCTTGTTGCACAGTTTTACGGGTGAGGAAGCCGGTGTGAAAGGAATGGAAGTCCGTAGGAACGTTAGTCCCTCTGGACTATTATTCCGCGGAATTATAGTCCTTGGTCTAACATTTCTAGGAATAGTAGTCCGGCGGACTACTATTCCTAGAAATGTTAGACCCAGGACTATAATTCCGCGGAATAATAGTCCAGAGGGACTAATTCTCCTACGGACTTCCATTCCTGTTACACCGGAGTACCTGGACCTGGAGATAACCACCGAGGTTCGGCGCGCAACAGTCGGATTCTCCAACGTACTAACTCCACTCAAGCAGGATCAGGAGAGGTGCACCATCGACGTGCATTAAGCCTTAGTACACAGCGCCACCGCGCCTTTACGTGGACAATCTGGATTAAGTGCCTTGCTCAAGGACACAACACAGTTACAACTGGCGGGGATCGAACCGTGAACCTCTCAATTTGAAGTTCAATCCCGTAACCACCGAGACACCACGCTCCCACCTCACATCCATATATTTACTAGAGTTTAACCCTTCAAGTCCCCTTTCTAGCTGAGTCTGTTTCTTATTTGTCCATGTATATGTCCATGAAAAACACATGTTCCACGATACAGGCTTCAGATAGACTTTCAGGTGGAAATAATAGTACCTTGACAGTGGTTTCTAGTGAAGGCTTGGCTGCCTAAAAGCAGGGCTCGTTCCAATGAGGGGTCATAACCTACGTTTTTGAGACAAAAAATGAAAAAAAAATAGTTATTCAAGAATTTTGTTTGCAAGTGTCGTCTGCTTTTCATGTTAGAGAAAGGGTTAATTATATCAATAGTGTGCGCATCGTGACATATAATACAGACACTGTCCTTTCTATTAATATAATAGTATCTATTTATTATATTTATTCCTTAAACATTCATTTTGCTCTTTTCTGCAGAAAATAACTAAAATATTACATGGAGGTACGGTATTTGTTTCTCGATCAAGGTGCATAAATGAAACAAACGAAATAAGAAATAAGAATAAAACCATTCCTCCCTCATTGATTGAAAAATTAAATGACCGTGAACCAAATGCAATTTTGGTTTGGCCCAGAAGTGAAAACCTCCCCAAAATCTCCCTCAGTTATATCAGTATTTGATCTCCAGGAGTTTCACAAGTTTATCTAGTATCTGCGTTCGATGATTTCAATGAGACCCTCGAGTGTAATCTCTTCATCCGCGCCTGAAAATATAGAGTGGAAAATAGGAGCGGATACCGAAATTATTTCACTCGTGAAGACAAAAATTACATTTTCAGGTGTGAAGACTTCACATGTGAAACAATATTAGCAAAGCAGCCTGCAGATAAAAAGTGTGTCCGTCTGAATGCCCTTGGTCGTGGTGTATTTTACGGAAAGCTACGCACCATATGCTACCACAAACGCCGAGGCTCGGAGAGAACCTCAACTGCGCTACAATGAGAGAGAGAGAGAGAGAGAGAGAGAGAGAGAGAGAGAGAGAGAGAGAGTTCCGCTCCCACATCTAACCCGTTTCAGAACTTCGGAAGAACCAGATTAATTGAAAATTTATGAAAGGTAATGTGGAAGACCATCTACTTCCAACACGCCGCATGCTTCAAGTCAGCAGCCATCACATTTTTACAAAGAGATTTGAAATTATATTTCATTGTTCTGTTATTTTGTTGTTATTTGTTTTCTTTTTTTCTTTATTAAAAAGTCATAGTAAATAACATAGAAAATACAACTGCAAGGCACACTTGTAAACCTTATTATAAAAATATTCTCGTGAAAACGCAGAATTCCCTTTTACGACAGTACCCCTTCGAATTCATACCCTGTCCTAGAACTTCGTCTTTCGAATGATGCCTTGGCCATTATGAAAACGAACGGCCTACATAAAATCCTGTGACGGGCAAGAGCGCCGGAGGTCAAGGGGACAGGGTATCAAAAGGGTACTCGACTCTGGGTATGAGTTAACCCTTTACCCAACGAACCGGCCGCATCCGCCCGAGTTATATGCAAATTCAGCAGTTGAAAAAATATTATTTTTCAAAAAATTTCAACAAAACCATATCATGTGACCCCTCGTTGGAACGAGCTCCTCGAGCTCGTTCCAACGAGGGGTCACATGATATGATTTTGTTGAAATTTTTGGAAAAATCTGAAAAAAATGATATTTAAAATAATAAATTTTGATATCGTCTGCGTTGGGTATGAGTTAAGACCAGGAGTTTATCATAAATGGTAATGGGATGCCCAATAGTATTGACACTGTATACATATCGCACCTTGTTCCACCCAAGAGATGATTCCACCCTAGAGATGATATAAACCTTTCGATAATCACCGTGACGATTGTATAGCTTCTTTGTTCGGTGATTATCTATCAGACCCCGTCATTATATCTGATACACCCCCCATTGGCATTGACACAGGTAAAATACTTTAGAAACGAATACCTGAGAGTTTCTCAGTTACAGCTCTCAGAAAGTGAAGTCTTTTCCACTGGTGCACTTCTAGCGAAAAAAAGGCACATGCTGCCACTTGTACACCCTAGCCTAAGGGTACAGGGAGCAGCTGCCCACCTCCATGCCCCGGCACCTACTTCTGTCGCCTTTTGTGAATGAATTGAATCGATCCACTCAAAAGGTATAGATACATGCATACTCTATGTCGGCCGTTTCAAAAGTGTTTTTGTTATATCTAATACGATTACCTTCGACGTCTTCATATCGGATCTCCGCCAAACGTCCCTAGGGCCTAAAGTCCATGACTACAAGCTGAACAACTTCACATTTCCAGAGGTTCAACAGTGAAAAATCGTTTGCCTGCTATCCTGAAGAAGTTACATTCCGCTGTTGACAAGAAATGAGCAGAGACAAGAACGTTGTAAAATATCCAAGTGTTGAATATACCCCAGCACGCAATCACTATAATATTATCATAAAGTAGACAGCTATTAGATACTCAATCAAATAGTCAAAAATCAATCAAGCATTGACAGGCAAAGTACCGATAAAAATAACTTCGAAACCCATGAGTGCAGGCAATTCCACACTTTGGGGTGGTTACCAAAGTACTTAACGCAAGACCATTATACTTTGATAAGCTTATTTTGTCTGTTTGATGAGAAGACAAGACGACATTGATTTTATTATGTCCCTGGGTTGTACAGTCGTTATCTCAATGTGCTGACAAACATTTTACACTTCCCATGGTCATAAATTCAGTTTTCTTCTTATTCAATAAGCGATTAAGGCACTATGAAATTCCGACACAATACTTATTTAGTATATGCAGACGACCATATAATGCAAATTAACTCTCAGTTTTCAAATAAAGCTGTTTTGACAAGCCCTCTCATGCACCGTGTTAAGACTTAGGAAGCCAGTCTGTCAAAAGCCGGAGATTAGGATATTGCAATTGATTTTGTCATGGGCACAAAATAAGGTCGTACACAACTTTATTGTCGAAGACAAGAGTAGCATGTTGAACTTCCAACCTCTTTAAACTTACCCACACGTTGCGAGACAGAATTATGATAAAGTGAGTTGGCGAGGAAGTGTCACTTGCAATTTCTGTTTAGGAACGGCAAAGGGGACTTCATATTGCTCACGCTACAGTCTTTGGTCGAACATTACAGTACAATCGCCGTAGACTGGCCACTTTCCCTGGGTGGGCGATATTTCCACGGACGCAATAATATTATAGTCCAAACACTAATTATAAGAATAATCATAAAAAATTTAATTAATGAAGCACTGGGTACAACTCGGTGCATTATTAATTAAAATGTTGATGCTGATGATTTTTATTACCTAGTAAACGCATGCGCGGACATCACTGCCCACGCGTGGATTACGACCAGTGCACGGCGACTGTACTGTGACAACTAAAGATGGCCAACACTGTTCACAAAATTTTCCTGAAAACGTAGCTTACGGCCCTTCATTGGAACGAGCTCGTCGAGTAGTTCCAATGAGGGACCATAAGCCGTGCTATGTGTTTTGAGACAAAAATGAAAATATTTAGTTATTCAAGAAATATTTTCTCCATATGTCGTCCGCTATTTGTATTTGACAGACAGTTAATGAAAAATGCAGACAAAAGTTTTGAGGACGACTTTTACACTCGAGTAGCACGCGCGGAGGATTTCTTCACGATAATCCGCGCAGCCCACGAGAGGATGAAAATCGTACTCGAAGCAGTGAACTTTTGAATTTATTATATTTTCTCCTTACTTGTTTTCCCAAAACAACCAGGGGAAGGCCACCAAAAAATTGCAAGACGTGACGTGAGGGTGGGTGGGTCTCTTGAGTGCTCCAAAAATGTGCATTTCCAACTTGTGCAATTTTTTGAATTTTTTAAAAATATATCAATATATCAGCTAATATGTACCATCATTTGTGTTTCAAACCTTAAAGATGATGTTGTACATCACACTCTTAACATAAATACAACATCAGGAGGCTTTATATGTGAGAATATTGGGCTTAAACTGGGAAAATGTCACACGTTAGTAGAGGGTGGGTGTCTTGTTCGAAATGTAGAAAATGTGCAGACAATATTTTGGGAACAATTCAAATGAAAATTTGTTCCCGTATATGTACACCTGCTCTGGTCAAGCCTATAATGAACAGCTTGTCATTTGTAGATTGGGGCCCACAGCAGCCCACATAGGTTTAAATTGGTGGTACCAGTTTAACCCTTTAACCCTTTACCTAACATGAAAAGCAGACGACACTTACCCAAAAATGACTGAATAACTATTTGTTTTCATTTTTTGTCTCAAAAACATAGGTTATGACCCCTCATTGGAACGAGCTCAACTAGCTCGTTCCAATGAGGGGTCATAACCTATGTTTTTGAGACAAAAAATGAAAAAATAATAAAAATTAATTGACGATTTTTGAGAATAGCGCTGACTATTTTTGGTCGTTACGTTGGGTAAAGGGTTAAGAACATTATGAAAACCCCCTAAAGACAGCTGTGTCTACTAAGTTTATAAGCTTATTTTGGATTTTAATGGGAGAGTGGTGGGTGGGTGTCTGAGAACGGTAGTAGAAAATTTGCACGTAGGGGTGGGTGGGTGTAAAAAGGAGCCGAATAAAAAATAGGACGTCACGTCTTGCAAATTTTTAGTGCCCCCCCCCCCCCTTGAAACAACCCTTTATAATTGATTCAACTCCAGCGATTTGTAAATAATAAAAAGAAAAAATAGCCCGTCATTTCTAAGAGTGGAATACGATTCAGGGAGTGGAGTAGCATTTTCGGAGAGTGGGAGTGGGAATACGATTTATTTAGAGGGAATGAAAGTAAAATAAGAGTTTATTTAATTCTACTTTCGAAACCAGCTCACAGGCAACGCCGTCACGTCAACGTTGACTTTGTAACATTATTCGCGTTTTAGACTTGTGAACGATATTTTCCTTAACCATTTACCCAACGTAACGGCAAAAACCGGCGAGCGCTATTCTCAAAAATCGCCAATTAATTTTCATTTTTTGTCTCAAAAAACATAGGTTATGACCCCTCGTTGGAACGAGCTCGTTCCGACGAGGGTCATAACCTATGGTTTTGAGACAAAAAATGAAAACAAATTAGTAATTCAAGAATATTTTTTGCAAGTGTCGTCTGCTTTTCATGTTAGGTCTAGAGAGTAATAGCTTGACTGGACTGGTTACGTGAAATATTCATGAGAGGTGGGGATGTTGTACAAACACGAGTGCGCGAATGCGCACGAGTGTTTTACTATATAGTCCCTCGCCTCGAATGAATTATTTCACGTAACCAGTCCAGTCAAGCGATTACTCTGTTTATTACTTTTCATTATTAACGATAATTACATTATTTAACCCTTTACCTAACGTAACGGCCAAAACCGACCAGCGCTATTCTCAAAAATCGCCAATTAATTTTCAGTTTTTTTCATTTTTTGTCTCTAAAACATAGGTTATGACCTCTCATTGGAACGAGCTCGTCGAGATCGTTCCAATGAGGGGTCATAATCTATGTTTTTGAGACAAAAAATTAAAATAATAGTTATTCAAGACATTTTTTTGCAAGTGTCGTCTGTTTTTCATGTAAGGTAAGGGTTAAAAAACAATGAAGTACCCATTACACCCACAGCAAATCGTCTTCGTTTGCGTGCACGGATACATGACACAATTGTTGATTGCATAATTCACTTGTGAAGTTATCATTTATAATCAAACCCGGAAATCCCAGTAAATAACATTTTGGAAAGTAATAAAAAGGGTTAATGAGCGATTTGATGATGATTATGTGATAAATACTGGATCAATTGTAAAATAATTTGTTTACAGATAATTCCCCTGTAACAATTTATTTGAGAGTTCATATAGGGTCTTTCCAATAAATTCTAGCAAAACAAATTTTTATGAACAAATTCAGTCAGCTTTCATCTTAACATGAAGCTCGCCCAGAAATATGAAATTTCTCTTGGTATAAGCTCTTTTAACAGAACTCTTATTGCAGCTTCCAGCTCTTAATGGCTTGTCCTGAAGATGAGAAACGAATGCGTGAAAAAGCTATTTTCAAAACAATGGCGGGATTTTTAGTTTAACTCCTTGCATGCTGTTGGTCTATATTCCTACCGAGGACAGAATTAGTATTATCACCACTCAGTCTATAAGTTACTAGTCGATTAACATGATTTTGGAGGGCCGTTAAAACTCCATAATTTCAGTGACGTCATTCGACGGAACCGGGCCGCGGGCGATAAAGGTATAAATAGCCATTAGCGGCCCGCAGCCCGGCTATTTTTAGATTCCATGGTCTAATGAATTACTCCCATTCGGATGACGTCCCTTTGTATTTCTGAACTGAAGTCGAACGCACGATCGAAACAGAAATATCGAACCGACTTTAGTGATTATTTCTTCCAGCAATTCCCTCGTACGGTTAGCTGTAACAGGGAGTGGTAATAATAGTAATAACATGATTGTTGTCAGGCATCATGATTCATTAGCGGCCCTGCAGCAATGATGAACGGCCCTTGGGCTTAATATGAACTTTGGTAAAACCAAGAAGCGCGCGCAACTCACAGTGTTTTTCAAATTATAATGACATGAACTTAACAAAATTTAAAACAGTGTTTAAGGGGTCGTCCAACAAAACATTTTGCGTTGTGAACTAATGCATGTACATGCTGTCTTGTAGATTTATTTTCCCCTAAAACATATCAGATCTACAATATAATATGAAATTTAGGCAAACCTAAAAGCGAGCGAAAGTGATGCATTAGGCCTAATGTGCTGCAGGCCAACATTTACTGGTAAAGAATAGGCGACCAACCAAATTTCGAGATAACTATTTTTATCTGCGTTTTGATTGGAAGATATTTTCCAATCCTCTGATTGAAAGATAATTTTATCATTGCTTTGATTGGAAGATATATTTATGGCGTCGTTGTTTTCCGCAATTTAACCGATGAGTTACGGAAATTGCTGCGTTCATTTTTATTTTTTCACAAATGGCGTGTAGCATTTATTGTTACTATTACCAACGTTTAGTAGCCACTACAAGAAAATACAGCAGCGCTGTGCAAAAAAAGGACGATGATAATATTCAAATGCAGTTTTACTGAAAAGGCCATCTTTAAAATAATAAGACTGGGTATCACAAATGTAGTTTCATGATTCGGACCAGATTTTTATATAGGACGTTTCGCACCCAGATCTATGGACGATTCTGACCCTATTTCTGGCCGATTGGGACCAGACCATTGGATGATTCGGTCCATGTTTGTGGACGATTTGGACCAGGTTTCTGGGCGATTTGCCCAACAGACACACAAACTACACAAGCCAGCACAGACATACACACTTCACAAGACAGCACAGACTTGTCCTTTGAAGTAAATAGGCCTAGAGCTTAATGTGCCAATTTCAATAAGCCGTTTTCATTAGTTTCGCTGAAAAAATACCGACGTAGCGGTATTGTTTGTAGTTATCACAACAGATAATTCTGAGAGTAATTATGAAATTGCTAATCCTGTGCTTCTGGATTTTTGCAATACATTTTGGGTTCGCATACCGAATTTGGTCAAAATCGGCCCAGTAGTTAGCCCGTTGCTAAGGGGGAGCTCTGGTTGCTAATGACGTCACGTGGCGTCAACATTGACCTATCTGTTTTCATTTGCAATGCATTTTGGGTCCGTATTCCGAATTTGGTCAAAATCGGCCCATTAGTTAGCCCGTTGCTAAGGGGGCACTCTGGTTGCTAGGGAAATCAAAAGACGTAAATTTCGATCTGTCTGTTTTCATTTGCAATGCATTTTGGGTCCGTATACCGAATTTGTTCAAAATCGGACCAGTAGTTAGCCCGTTGCTAAGTGGGCGCTCTGGTTGCTAGGGAAGTCACGTGACGTCATCACTGATCTATCTGTTTTCATTTTCAAAGCATTCTGGGACCGTATACCGAATTTGGTCCAAATCGGCCCAGTAGTTAGCCCGTTGCTAAGGGAGCGCTGTGGTTGTGAGGGAAGTCCCGAGACATCAACATTGATATGTATTTTTATTTGCAATGCATTTTGGGTCCGTATACCGAATTTGGTCAAAATCGGACCAGTAGTTAGCTCGTTGCTAACGGGGCGCTATGGTTGCTAGGGAAGTCACGCGACGACATCACTGATCTATCTGTTTTCATTTTCAAAGCATTCTGGGACCGTATACCGAATTTGGTCAAAATCGGCTCAGTAGTTAGCCCGTTGCTAAGGGGGCGCTCTGGTTGCTAGGGAAGTCACGTGACGTCATCATTGATTTATCTGTTTTCATTTGCTATGCATTCT
This sequence comes from Pictodentalium vernedei, assembly GCA_031216915.1. Classification (NCBI taxonomy): domain Eukaryota; kingdom Metazoa; phylum Mollusca; class Scaphopoda; order Dentaliida; family Dentaliidae; genus Pictodentalium; species Pictodentalium vernedei. The sequence goes on from CM062294.1 coordinate 298,767,189, forward strand.
GGATCCGTATACCGAATTTGGTCCAAATCGGCCCAGTAGTTAGCCGGTTGCTAAGGACGCGCTCTGGTTGCTAGGGAAGTCACGAGACGTCAACATTGATATATCTGTTTTTATTTGCAATGCATTTTGGGTCCGTATACCGAATTTGGTCAAAATCGGACCAGTAGTTAGCCCGTTGCTAAGGGGGCGCTCTGGTTGCTAGGGAGGTCACGCGACGACACCATTGACCTGTCTGTTTCGTTTGCAATGCAAACCAGTAGTTAGCCCGTTGCTAAGGGGCGATGTGGTTGCTAGGGAAGTCATGCGACGACACCATTGACCTGTCTGTTTTCGGTTCACTTTGTTCCAATAACGCGCAGTGTTGGTTTGAAGTGAACAGCGTTTTGCAAATGCAAAACAGATAAATCACGTGACAGAATACTCCGCAGAATCGAACAACAGCGGGATCCCAACAGCCAGCCAGCAGACGATGATATCCAATGTGCATATATGGGAACATTTAGCTTTTCGACAATTTCTGTCATTTAGTCAGCAAAGCAAACGACAGTTGAGTTTGTTTGGAAAAACTTTAATTTTGAAAAGCATGTTCAATAAATTATTCACAGTCTGCATGGAATGATCTAAGGAGAAATCTCGCATTACACCATTCGCTTTTTAGGGGGCGTCATTCGATTTGTTCGCTTCTGAAAACGAGAGCTGGGGTTCCCCATGTTTTTACTTCCGGTTTCCGGTTTAGATTGGATGGCATAGCATTCCTTGGTTTTTCCAATTTCACGTACACGTTGTCTATTAGGCTTGCTTCAAAGCAGCCCTTCGGGCTGCTTTTGCGCGCGCTATTAACGTACCTCGACTTCGTCTCGGGCCTTTAATAAACCCTCGGGCTGTTCATCATTGCTACAGGGCCGCTAATGAACCACAAAACCCTCCAAAATCATGTTATTGTTATATTCAATAAGGGATCATATCATCATAAGCTGTGTTTTTGAGACAGAAAATGGAAAAATAATAAAATCTGAATGCTGATTTTTATTAACAGATTGGCCAATGAGAGATGTTATAAAAGGTGAAGGCTTAAACAATGATAACTGTGTTAGTTATTAATACCATAACTTACTATCGTGTTTAACTCTTTACCTAACATGAAAAGCAGACAACACTTGCAAACAAAATTCTAGAATAACTAATTTTTTTCATTTTTGTCTCAAAAACATAGGTTATGACCCCTCTTTGGAACGAGCTCGACGAGCTCGTTCCAACGAAAGGTCATAACCTATGTTTTTGTGACAAAAAATGAAAAAATAATGAAAATTAATTGGCGATTTTTGAGAATAGCGCTGCCCGGTTTTGGCCGTTACGTTGGGTAAAGAGTTAACATTACCGGGCACAGGGAGCGCACTGGCTCAGTGCTTGTGGCAATGGACGTCAAACCGAGATGTCAACGGTGCGATCCCTGCCAGGGGTGACTGCATTGTGTCCTTGGGCAAGATCCTCAATTCCGGGCTGTGTACTCTGATGTACTGTGCACCAAGGCGTATTTAAGTGTCGATGATGCAACAGTAGCGATGTCAGATTTTTGTTCAATGAGGCTATGTTTTTGAGACAGAAAATGGAAGAATAATAAAAGTTGATTGGCTCCCCAACGTACTAAGTGTTAAAAACTACACTTGAAGTGCTGTATTTAACACTTACTAAGTGCTGAACTAGCACTTTGTTCAAGTGTAGATATCCCAGAACTTGACAGGTGTTACAATAATACCACTTGACAAGTGTAATGTCGCGACACTAAAAAGGAAACAACGCAGATGACGCGCATCAGGCTCGAACTCTCGAGCCTGATCCGCGTCATCTGCGTTGTGTCCTTTTAATTATGTACCCTCCAAGCGCAAATCAAATTATGGACGATTCTGGAAGAACCACCAATGCAAGACACATGGGAAGTGCCATCCATTCAAGTTTCAGATGTCTGACGATTGTAATGTCTAAGTGCTTAAAGCATTGCACTTTGAGTGTTAAAATCAAACCCTAAGAGTTAGAATGGGTTTAACACCTTGAAAGTGTCAGTTTTAACACTTTAGTATTTAGTGTGTAGCAGTGGTTGAAGACAAGCGCACCATAGACGCTCTGCACGCCTTAGTACACATCCCCACATGGGAAGTCGGGATTAAGTGCCTTACCCAAGGACACTGCACAGTTACCCCTGGCTGGGATCTTTCGGACCTTTCGGTTTGTCGACCAGTGCCGTAGCCACTCAGCTACCGAGCGCCTGTTTGTTTATTTCATCAAATTGCTCGGAGCAGGTGCCTGTGATGTTTCGCAGCAAACCAGAAGATCAGCTGCCCGGTTGTAAGGACTTTCTTAAGTTTATGAAATAAGCCCTTAAAGTGCCGCAATATGTCAAAGGCCTTGTATTTCTCTCTTCGTCAAGGGATGAACAAAAACACCACTAAAATGTTCAGTTAGCTGTCGAACTGTGGAATCTTTAGAACTCAAACTAGATTGACTCCTACACGCTGATGTCGTAATAAAATTTCCCCCTTAATGCAACTTGGAATTCAACCAATTCAGTCCTGTTTGACAGAGCTTAGTGAGTTGCATTATGAGAAAAATGTTTTTTGAAATTTTGGTATTTTGATTATAGTACGCGAAGGGTTAAAAATACCCCTCTCAAGTAATAGAATAAAAAAATCAAGAACTATTTTAGCAGTAAACATTTTAATAAACTTACCACTGACACATCTCAGGCGTCACAGTCGGATCAGCAATAAGGAACGAGGTTGAGGCTGAGGCTGTTTGAAAAGAAAAAAAAAAACATACGAAATGTTTTCTCAGGTCCACAGGAGTGCAGATGATCATTTTCTGTTCAAAAGATCCCTGATGTAGTCAAAGGACAGGGACACTTTTGAGGCTTCTTGGCGGAAGTCAACGGGAAAACACGCCTTAGATACATTGAGAGATTGCGCCATCGCCGGCGTGCTTCAGATACGGCTTACAGTGCAAAGAGGGTTCCTAGGTCAACCATTCTACCACAAAACTGGTTATGGAGGACTGGACTTTATTATGGTTCACTATACACTTCAGTAAATAAAAATTGTTTTGTGCACAAGAATTTGCTGGAATAGTAAGCCAATGTTTTTTGAAAAGTTACTACCCGAAACACAAAAATGTTCAGTTTATATATATAGCAAAAAGTCACAAATTCGTGCAAAGACCATACTCCACACTACATGATCCTCAGATCAAATTATCGATTCTACAAAGGGGAAAAGGCCGAAAAAAAAATAGACGGCCAAAATAGTCCCAACATATCTTTTGTCTGTACGTAGGTATTCAACCCCATAAACTTCAAACACAGTGTAGATTTTAACGCAGCGTACCAACGAAAAGATGAGGAAAAAATAATTATACCCAAGAGTCAGACCGATTGTACCTATTGCTGTGATCCACCGATCATGATCCCCGGGAACAAAGCTATCGCAAACTGTTCCTCCGATTAAAAATTGCTTTACATAAACCTCATTCTCATGACGAGCATTTGCATACGTATGTAAGTTTGTATATGTGTAAAAATGCACACGGTGCGTAAAGCAAAATTTGCTAAGCGTTCACATGCAGTTTAGCAAGTTGTGTATTTTTGCTTAGGTTGGTACATAATCGGTAATTTTCATTTAAATTCCCCACTCTTCATTCAGCATTCACGATGGACAGATTATATAGTGGGAATTGGCGAATCATTCCGCACGGCATTGGTTGTATGTTTATACCAAGAGAAATGAATGTGATCAAGAGATCGGACTTCGGATTGGTGGATAAACGTTGTTCTCAAAACTTTTCAAATAATGTACAGTGGCTTGAGAATTTCAGAATGAGAAAGTGCACATTTCTGGACTTGTGTTCAGAGCTAGAACCGTATGTTTTCGCAAATTCATCACATGTTCGTGAACCGTTAGAAACCAAGAAAAGGTAAGTCATTACTGTGTATTGGATGACCGCATCAGTTGAGTACAGAACAATCGGTAATATGTTAGGTGTTGGGAAAACCACAACTCACACTTGGGAGTAATTTCTCTTTTGGCTTATTCGATCAGTCATGCACCACACGGGTGTCCCGATTCATACACGAAAGATATTTCTGTATGAACTGATGGTGGGCGGGGAATATGCAGTCTTATTGGTTGATTGATCTTAATGGAACGATCTGATTGAATTACTTGATCAGAAGGGCAAAGAAGAGCTCGGGACAGGGCAAGAGATGTCTGCGGTGGTCCGAGGTAGCAACGATTAAAGCACGTGCTACACAATGAAAATAAAAACAGAGTACAGGGTGGAAAAGTGAGTTCAGAAGAGGTTCGAAAACACTCACACAAAAAGGCAGGGGAGATAAAAATTGAGAATTGTTACCTAGAAGAAGCACAAGAGGAGACGGTGCAGGCAAAACAGTCTGAACAAGTAAAGAAACGCTGATACTGTTACAAGCCGGAGGCTATTCTTTGATACGGTTTTTTACTCATATTTCTGCACAGTGACTAATCGTGACCGCAATATGGATATAAAGTCAAGACCAGCCAATCGTTCATACCCGTGTTGCCCATTTTATGGGACGTTCACTCAGGCATTGGTTACCGGGTCCTATTTTACAGGTAAAATAGAGCTTGTTTACCACAGTAAACAAGCACTGCTTTACTTCACGGGTTTCCCACGGGGGTTCGATACGGGAGTACAATCCAAAATCTGTGACTTCCCATGCTATTTATTTATTTATTGGTGTTTGAGGTCGCATACTTATGCACAATGGCTAATCGTGACCGTATTTCCCATGCTATCAGGCAGAGTCTACTGCATTTTGTGCTTCCCGGTGCCTCCTAAGGTATTCAAGATGGTGGCTTCAAACACGATAAAAACGATCCAGGTGTCGGTAGAAAACCAGGATTCAGGAACATCCCGAGCCATTAAAGTACTATCGTTCAACGAAAGACAACATTATAAAAATTTCACGACGTTAAATATCTTTCAGCCCCAGAGGAAGCACGTGCAACAATGGAATTACAGCATGGCGATAACCAAGTACCAACATGGAGGTAGGAAATGGGTTTCGCTCTGACAACACGTTCAGCAAATGTGAATTAATAACATGACAGATCACCTCTGTAGTGGTGCCTGAATATGGCCTCTCGGCTAAATTACCGCCAGACAATGTGACAACAAATATGCATTGCCACACTGACCATGCAAATGTGAGTCGAAATGATCATTACGTAATGCTAATGGATCATAAGAAATGGCTGTGTACATAAATATTCTCTTGATCTCAGACACCAAACACATTAACCCTTTACCCAACGTAACGGCCAAAACCGGCCAGCGCTATTCTCAAAAATCGCCAATTAATTTTCACTATTTTTTTCATTTTTTGTCTCAAAAACATAGGTTATGACCCCTCGTTGGAACGAGCTTGTCGAGCTCGTTCCAACGAGGGGTCATAACCTATGTTTTTGAGACAAAAAATGAAAAAAATTAGTTATTCAAGAATTTTTTTTGCAAGTGTCGTCTGCTTTTCACGTTAGGTAAAGGGTTAACTAAAACACCGGCGACTTGCACATAATACGTTCACGAGAGAGCGGCGACAATAGCGTAGCGAATGGCAATATCCAGAAATAATGTTTCACATTGAACAAGTCAGAGCAATGTGCCTCAGTCATTGTTTTTCGATTTATTATCAACAGGTCATGGTCAAGGTACTGGCATACGTGGATTGTTGTTGGTAGAAAGCGCTCAGATGTGTCCCAAGTTTGATAACAACAGTTCAGGGTATTTTCATCAGAATGAGGACTCTCTGGAATAACAAACAATTAAGCCACAAATCAGATCGCAAACATATACAAAGGTCCAGTGGTGTATTTGTACAGTACAGCCGCCGAGGACTGGTCATAATCCATGCATGAGCAGTGATGTCCACGCATGCGTTTACCATGTAATAAAAAATCATCATCAGCAAAACTTTAATTAATGAAGCAACGGGTTGTGCCCGGTGCTTCATTAATTAAAGTTTTGATGATTATTCTAATAATTCTTGTTTGGAATCTCATTTTATTGAGTCCATGGATACATTACCCACTCGTGGAAAGTGACCAGTCCACAGCGGCCGTACAAAACAGACCATTCCAAATGAACCGCACAATTGACGTAAGGTGATGGTGTCTTCCCACTTGACCAATTCCCCTAAGACCAACTACATAGTGTTTCTGATTAATGGTTGGTTAAGGATAATTAGGAAACAATTATTTATAAAAATCTACCCAACATCTATAAAACACCGACAAGCCAGAAAATGAGCAGACTATCATCTGAAAATGAGGTTCCCAGAGGGTGAATTTGGTATTGCTACCCTGCACAGCAGTGTAGCATCACTAAATTTACCCTCTGTGAACCTCAGCCTGAATCAAGGTCTCAAACATAATCAGAAAGAGGTACCCAGAGGATAAACTGGCCCACTGTATGGGATAGCATCAGCAAACTCCCCCTCTGGGGACCTCATTCTGCAAATGACTGACTGCTTATTTTCAGGCTTGAATATCAATAACATTAAATACATTTATAAATGTTTATAAATATATCAAATTATTGATATAGAATTATTTTTAAAGTAGAACACACCAGTTGGTATAGGGGGAATTGGTCTTTTGTGAATTGACCAAGGTGATTACATTTTCATCTCTTTCTAAAAGAAGGAACTGACCAGGGGAGAGCGAGCACTATGAACGGTCGTTCAACCACTTGGGCCGTAGATAGGGTATAATGGGGACACTTAAATCAGCAAAATTAAGGATTTTTGCGTAACCAGGCTGAATGAAGTGTGGGAAGGGATATTTTCCTGTTGATGCCATTCACAACAGAAATATATTTTGTCCACTCCGTCTCATTTCAATTGCAATAGAAAACTAGTTTTCGACCCTTTTCTTTTCACCTCATGTTGAGTCAAGTGTGTTGATCCTTTATAGGTGAAAGTCCAGAATCCTCCAATGGGATAAAAATAACTTTTCATGCCAACTGGAGGACCCTGAGTACTTGTTTAATGCTTATGTACCAATAAAATGAAGGCCTGACTTTATCAGAATGACCAAGAAATATCAGGGCGAGAGTACATGAACCCAGTTTGGGAATTTTAGGCTTCAATTAGTTTGACTTTGATCAGGAAAAGTCTGTGTGTGTGTGTGGGGGGGGGGGGGTGTATGGGGCTGGGTGGCGTGCGCTGATTGAGAGCCTCCAGTTGCATATATAAATGAGGAAAAAAGTAAACGAACGAACGAGTGGAGGTAAATGTTTTAAGATTGTAAAAAATCCTTATATTAAGAGTCGACCACTCGGACACACACAACAACAAAAATAACACTGGTCCCTCATGCCATCGTCTCAGTGCTCAATGTATTTAAATGAAAAGATTTCTTTTCGGTGGACGATGTTGAAAATCTGAAAGGGAACAGAGCCGCGCCGGAGTACAAAAGTCGTTAGTGCGTTCACAAAATAGAGTAAATTATGATTTTCTGCCAATAAAGATTTGGAAGTGTCATTTTCGTTCTCAGATCGAGAACATGCTTTTTACAAATTAACGGAAAAATAAACAAGAATAAGGAATGGAAGTATGTGTCGTTTGTGGGAGAGTTATCTTGGTATACGTCATGTCAGAGTAAGAACATCCCACAAATGGACCAAAGTTTATTGAAAGTTTGAATGAAAGTATGGAGAGACACTCCGTGAAAAATTGAAGGAAGAGGGACAGACACTAGGCATAAGAGCTGTCTGTTGTTTTCGTTTAATAAAAGTAACAAAAGGAAACATGACTTTATTTTCTTCTGATGTCAGTAGTATGTCATGTTCCCCTACAGGTGGAGGTTGGATGATCTCATGGATGATCTCATGTGACGTCATAGTCACGTGACGTAGTGGCGCCATGTTGTGTTGTCATGGTAACCCGCGTGAGCGGCCATGTTGTGACGTCATCTCCATAGTGATACGTGGTGTTAGTGCGCATGCGCAGAGCGTGTTGTTAGGGTTATACGTGTTTCCGTCGTCCATTTTGTATACTGAAGGTCGCCATCTTGGTTTCTATGGTAGCACGTGATTGCTATGTTACCTAAGGCCTACAATAGGACAGGGGTATGTTTTGGGGGTATGTTCGATTGAATCGGAGTATTTTCTGGAACAACTTCCCTGGATAATTACCACAAACAACCCGACAATCCTTCCAAATCACCAAAATCCACCCAAAATCACCGAAAATGACTTTATTTCCCCATTTTATCGGCTTAGCACGTAGTGCTATAGTACTAAGGAGTACAAGGGGTGCATTCGATTGAACAGGAGTAATGTTCTGGATTAGAATTCTCCCAGAATCCCTTTTTTGATCCCTATCCCATGACGTTTTTCCCCTATTAAGAATAGCACGTAGTGCTATAGGACAAATTTATCCAGAATTCTCTGCTTCTATCTATATATGCAATAGTTATCGTCTATCTGACCCTGTTCCTTTGTTCTAGAGTATACTCCAGTAGTGTAGAAGAGCCTATTAACTGGAACAGTATACCTTATTATTGCTATATTTAGCAATTTCTAGTCTATTCTTGTTAGTTCTGATCCTATTCCAAGTACTCTTGTAGTTTCATGTATATAACTAACCAATCAGATTGCTTGATTTCCCATAACCTGTATGCAGAGTTATCTCCCCGTGTATAATAAAAGCCTATATCCCATGGCCATATCCATTGGAATTCCATTTTTGGGAAACACCTGTGGCTATGGAATCCCTTTTTTGTCATATGTGCTTATGTGAAAAGGCACAATGTGACACAATATGCCCTATCACATAGGCACATACGGGTATTTGAGGATACCTATGGCCTGGTATTGTATTATCTGAGGATACCTATCGAGGATACCTACTGGAGAATCCCTTTTTGTCATATGTGCTTATGTGAAAAGTCACAATGTGACACAATATGCCCTATCACATAGACACATACGGGTATTTGAGGATACCTATGGCCTGGTATTGTATTATTTGAGGATACCTATCGAGGATACCTACTGTAGAATCCCTTTTTGTCATATGTGCTTATGTGAAAAGTCACAATGTGACACAATATGCCCTATCACATAGACACATACGGGTATTTGAGGATACCTATGGCCTGGTATTGTATTATTTGAGGATACCTATCGAGGATACCTACTGGAGAATCCCTTTTTGTCATATGTGCTTATATGAAAAGTCACAATGTGACACAATATGCCCTATCACATAGACACATACGGGTATTTGAGGATACCTATGGCCTGGTATTGTATTATTTGAGGATACCTATTGAGGATACCTATCGAGGATACCTTTATAGGATACTTATCTGAGGATACTATATAGGCTATACATATCCCTGTAGGTCTCTTGCTGGCCCTTAGTACTATTAATCCACCTGATGCATTATGTTATCCTATGACTGGTATAGGTAGTATGCAATGCTAGGCATAGGGGTATTGTGGGTAGGGTACTGCCTGGTAGTTTAGAACGGTACTATAGTATGGCGGTATATACACCTATAGGCCCATGTTAGTGCTTGGTACTATTAACCAACCGATTGCTTTGTTTTATTATATGGCTTGTATATGTAGTACGTTATGGTAGACCTAGTGATTTTGTGGGGGCGGGGGTAATGCTTGGTAGTTTAAAACGGTAGTATAGCATAGGCTGTACATATTCCTGTAGGCCTCTTGCTGGCCCTTGGTACTACTGATCCACCAGGTGCTTCATATTATTGAGCGGTATTCTGGGTGGGGGTCAATGCCTGGTAATATAGAACGGCAGCAGAGTATGGTTGGTATATTCCCCTATAGATCCCATCTTCAATGGTTTCAAAAATCTCCCGTAAAAATCACAACTGTGTTTGGGTCTCCAGTGAGCGATCATTTTAAGTTTCTGATGAAAGGGGGATAACTCAATAACGGCCAATCATTTTTTCATTGAAAGTAAACTCGTTATTTTGCAAAATTTCTTACGATAATTTAGCGTTAAGGGTACGTGGATTTTATGTATTATTCTCATTTTGGAACATTTCTCCAGTTTATTGCACCTCTTGAGCAGTAATAGCATGACATGTACTAATTTAGGAATTACCCCAGTAGAATAGTCTCCAAGCAAAGATTTATCGCGTTGATTATATCGGCCTGATCTGTCAACTACCGACATACCAAGCTCTAGGGTCACCAGTTTAACCCCTTGATGCTGCTTGCAGATATTCCTGCTCGGTCACAAAATATATTACCACTGAAATAAGTACAGTTGGGCACATTTAACCAAATTTCTCTCCTGTAAACTGAATAGACTTATTGACTAATGATGTCTATAATTAAATTCAGATAAATGTTTCATCAAATCTAGTCATGGCTGCTTCATAGCAGCCATGACTTGATTTGATGAAAAAAAGTTTGAAAATTAGTATTTATTTATTTAGTTATTTATTGGTGTTTAAAGTCACATATTTCTGTACAATGGCTAACCATGACCGTGACAGTTTTACGGGTGGAGGAAGCCGGAGTACCCGGAGAGAACCACCGAGCAACGGCGAGCAACTGGCAGTTCCCCAACAGACCAACTCCACACAAGCAGGGCTAGCATTGGTTGAAGACAGGTGCACCATCGACGTACAGTACACTTTAGTACACAGCGTCACCGTGCCCCCCATGTGGGCAATGGGTGTGAAGTGTCTTGCCCAAGGACACAACGCGGTTGCCACAGGTGGGATTCGAACCGAGGACCTCTCGGCTTGCAGCCTGCATCTCTACCAACTGAGCCACCGCGCCCACAAGTTTGAAAACACTCAGCAGGTTAAGAGTTAATTCTGTAAGCAATTCGACTCTGTTGTGGGCTATTTGATCACCCACCTTCCGTTCAGGGCAGACAGTGCAACAAAACAGGCTTTAACCAATCCTATCACTGATTTTAAAATTCCCTTCATTTTTTTTAAACCACAGATCAATAAGTACATCGAATCTCTGTGGCAGGCGGATCGGATGGGACGACAAATACCACACTCCATCACTTCCGACCAACTATCAATGATAAATATCCTTCAAGTAACCTTTGCAGAAAACCATGTCAAATCTGTCGTATGTCTCGTAAATTTCACCCCACATTTGGGGGACCTCGGTGGGGGGACCTCGGAAGTGACGTCATGTCACGTGACCTAGTGGCGCCATGTTTGGTTGTCCTGGTAACCCGCGCCAGCGGCCATGTTGTGACGTCATCTCCATAATGATACGTGGTGTGAGTGCGCGTGCGCAGCGCGTGTTGTTAGGGTGATACGTGTTTCCGTCGTCCATTTTGTGTACTGGAGGCCGCCATCTTGGTTTCTATGGTAGCACGTGATTGCTGTGTTACCAAATTTTTCTGCAATAAGACGGGGTATGTTCGGAGGGTATGTTCGATTGTAGAAGAGTAAATCTAATTACCACAAACAACCCGACAATCCTTCCACATCACCAAAATCAACCCAAAATCACCGAAATTGACTTTATGTGATATGGATTCCCCATTTTATCGGCTTAGCACGTAGTGCTATAGTACTAAGGGGGGTACAAGGGGTGCGTTCGATTGAACAGGAGTACAGGGCCTGATTTTCCCAGAATCCCATTTTTAATGCCTATTGCATATGTTTCTCTATCACTAACAGTCTATCCAGTCCAAACTATCTCGGGTTCTCCCGTCCAAGTCTTATAATTACCAGTGCTTGAATTCCCATAATGCAGTTATCTCCCTTGTATATATCAAAAGCATTCCCAATCCCAATAAGCAATCGGGCAGTTACTGATTAACCATTGCTCGAATGACTCGAATCCCATCGAGCAAATGAGCTTTAGAGTAATTGCTCGATCGAGTGACTCGGCATATTGCTCGAACGACTCGAATCCCATCGAGCAAATGAGCCAACGAGCAATTGCTCGTTCGAGTGACTCCTCGAACGACTCTTAGACTCATTTCAGCATTTGAGGATACCTTTGGCCCAGGTATTGTATTATTTGAGGATACCTATCGAGGATACCGTTTATAGGATACTTATCTGAGGATACCATTACCTGTATCACAAGGCATACTTATCCCAAATATCCCTTATAAGCTAAAGAGTCAAGAGAGTAATTGCTCCATGAGCAATTGCTCGAACGAGTCGAAGCTCATCGAGCAAATGAGCCTTAGAGCAATTGCTCGATCGAGTGACTCGACATACTGCTCGAACGACTCGAAGCTCATCGAGCAAATGAGCCTTAGAGCAATTGCTCGGTCGAGTGACTCCTCGAACGACTCTTAGACTCATTTCAGTATTTGAGGATACCTATGGCCCCGTATTGTATTATTTGAGGATACCTATCGAGGATATCTTTTATAGGATACTTATCTGAGGATACTATTACTTATTTGGCTCAACCTTCTAGGCCACCCCAAGACATACCTATTCTGGATACCCCTTATAAACTATCGAGTAATTGCTCCATGAGCAATTGCTCGAACGACTCGAAGCTCATCGAGCAAATGAGCCTAAGAGCAATTGCTCGATCGAGTGACTCGACATACCATCAGGAAAAGTCTCTCTCTGTGTGTGTGTGTGTGTGTGTGTGTATGGGGGGGGGGGGGGGGGGCGCTGATTGAGGGCCTCCAGTTGCACATATAAATTTGAAAAAAGTAAACGAACGAACGAACGAACGAACGAACGAGTGAAGGTAAATGTTTTCAGATTGTAAAAAATCCTTATATTAAGAGAAGACCACTCGGACACACACAACAATAAAAATAACACTGGTCCCTCATGCCATCGCCTCAGTGCTCAATGTATTTGAATGAAAAGATTTCTTCTCGGTGTACGATGTTGAAAATCTGAAAGGGAACAGAGCCGCGCCGGAGCACAAAAGTCGTCAGTGCGTTCACAAAATAGAGTAAATTATGATTTTCTGCCAATAAAGATTTGGAAGTGTCATTTTCGTTCTCAGATCGAGAACATGCTTTTTACAAATTAACGGAAAAATAAACAAGAATAAGAAATGGAAGTATGTGCCGTTTGTGGGAGAGTTATCTTGGTATACGTCAGGTCAGAGTAAGAACATCCCACAAATGGACCAAAGTTTATTGAAAGTTTGAATGAAAGTATGGAGACAAACTCTGTTAAAAATTGAAGGAAGAATGACAGACACTAGGCATAAGAGCTGTCTGTTGTTTTCGTTTAATAAAAGTAACAAAAGGAAACTTGACTTTATTTTCTTCTGAAGTCAAAGGAGGTGTTTTATCAACAATTACTTGCTTCTCAATTGGACCTTCCTCGCTTGTCTAATAATTTCAAGGGAGATAACTTTATTGAAAGTCGATTTTCATGACGATAAAAGTCATGGATGAAAAAAAAAGAAAAATAAATCTCACCTCCCACATTAACCCTTAAGTCGTCAGATTAATTTTACGTTACTAATTACCGTATATACTCATACATGACTGCAGATGACTTAACAGTATTTCTACATTATTGTTGGCTGGCTGTACATTCACTGTCAATATAAATGCTTCCTGATTGTCGAGTTCTCAAGCAAGAATACACTTTCAAGTCTTTGGGCGACTTCTCAGAGCAAAATATAATGATTGTTTGCGATTGTGTGGAGAACAAGGGTTAAACAACCGCTTGAATGTAATAATGTTAACCCTTTAAAACCCAGAGGCCGTTTGTCCGGAGGGGTCACAAGCTACGTCATAATGTTATTAAGGGGGATGGCTACAAGGCAAATGTGTGTTGTCGACCAGTCAATATTTTCAACGTGCAGCCCTAAGGCTGCACGTTGAAAATATTAATTGGTTTAACCCCAAATAATAAATATGGACTCTTCCAATTGCTGCCATTGGACTGACATGGAATAAAGATACCACCTTTTTTAAAAGGTTAAGAAACAATAACGAGTCACTTAACAAAACATCGACCTCCCCCCCCCCTATCCAAAGTGCATTGCATATACGGAAGGAGATAAAAGAAGCTGTTTGATGCAGAATCCAGTTAATTTGTATTCAATTAAAGTATTGCGGGAGCACGGTGGCTCAGTGGTTAGGAACTGGACTTCAAACCCACGGTTCTATCCCCGCCAGGGGTAACTAAGTAGTGTCCTTGGGCAAGGCTCTTAAGCCCGATCGCCCACGTGTGGGTACAGTTGCGCTGTTTACTAAGGCGTACTGTATGTCGACAGTATACATGTCTTCAACCAACGCTAACCCTGCGTGTGTGGAGTAAGTACGTTGGGGAGTCTGGCAGTAGCTTGCCATTGCTCGGTGGTTCTCCAGATTCCTCCACCCGTAAAACTGTCCGACACGTGGTGGCCCTGGCTGTCGAAAGTGTCGTTATATCCCAATAAATAAATAAAGCACTGCAGTTAGAACTTTTTTCCAATTAAGGGTCTTAAGGGACGTTATATTCTTGTTAGAAGCTGTGTGTGTTTTCTGTTTTGGGCATTTTGCATGATTTTCCTTTTATTGAATAAAATACTGTTTACACGAAAACGAAATTTTGAATGAATTGACATGAAGCATTACGAAGCTTCATTTCGAACAAGACTTTAAAATATGTTGGAAATGATTTCAGCGCCTCAAAAATATCCAGTAAACTTTCCATTGTATTTTAAGGTTTAGGTTCGAAGGTAACTGCTTGTCAGTCTTTCATCGTTCAGACATGCCACGAATAATTGCCACGGAGACGTCACTTGAAACTCTATCGGCTGTGTCGGTCTTCAATGGTTTCAAAAATCTCCCGTAAAAATCACAACTGTGTTTGGGTCTCCAGTGAGCGATCATTTTAAGTTTCTGATGGAAGGGGGATAACTCAATAACGGCCAATCATTTTTTCATTGAAAGTAAACTCGTTATTTTGCGAAATTTCTTACGATAATTTAACGTTAACGGTACGTGGATTTTATGTATTATTCCCATTTTGGAACATTTCTCCAGTTTATTGCACCTCTTGAGCAGTAATAGCATGAAATGTACTAATTTATACCACTACAGGGCCAATGTTAGCTCTTATTACTATTATCCACCTGGTGTTATCCTATGACTGGTATGGGTATTATGTAATTCTAGGCCAAGCGGTATTGATGGTACAGGTAATGCCTGGTAGTTTAGAACGGTGGTATAGCATGGGCGGTATATAACCCTGTAGGCTCCCTGTTAGTGCTTGGTACTATTAACCAACCGACTGGTTTATTTTATTATATGGCTGGTATAGGTAGTACGTTATAGTAGGTCAAGTGGTATTATGGGGTTGGGGTAATGCTTGGTAGCTTAGAACGGTGATATAGCATAGGCTGCATGTATATACCCCTGTAGGTCTCTTGTTAGTCCTTGGTACTACTAATTCGCCAGATGCTTCATATTATCGAGCGGTATTGTGGGATGGGGTTAATGCCTGGTAGTACAGAAAGGCAGCAGAGTATGGTTGGTATATGCCCTGTAGGCCCATCTTAACCGTTGATAGAATTAACCTACCGAATATTTGGTGTCATCCTATCACTGATAAGGTGGTACGTAATCCTAATTCTTTCTACCCTATTCCAAGTTCACTTGTTCTTGTTTCATTTATCCAGATCATCCAATCAGTTCACATTATGGAAGCTGATTAACCAATCATATTGCTTCATTTTCCGTAATTTATACTTATTCATACAAAGTTGTCTCCCTTGTGTATAACAAAAGCATATATCATTCCCAAAGCCAATAAGCTATCGACTGAGTGACTCGCACATACTGCTCGAACGACTCAAATCCCATCGAGCAAATAAGCCATATAATAAAACAAACCAATCGGTTGGTTAATAGTACCAAGCACTAACAAGGGGGTCTACAGGGGTATATATGTCAAAATGATAGCTTGAATTTTCGATTTTGTTGTTTAAAAGTGTATATATTTTCGATAATCATTCTCACTGGGCTAAATATAAAGCATAAGGATAAGAACATGGCGGACAACGAAAACCGATTTGTCACTTAAACAGACCCGCAGTAATCCAAGCGCTGGTAATGAGGCATGCAATTTAATGTCCATTATGACGCATTTATTGAACGCTACATGGGCGGTCTGGATAAAACATTAAAGGTAGTAAATCCAGTGTCATCCTGCAGTCGTTATCTGTGTAATTAGGACCAGTTAATAGGTAATTATTGTAAATACAGTACATCGCACATGTTCTAGACACACACCCATATTATGCATCTGGTCTGTCACGAATGTCAGGATATACCGAAATGCAAGACTTAAAGGAACTTAAAAGCGAATATTAAATTAAGATAGATCTAAGCTTTCAAGTTCAAGAGAAGCAATTAAAATGAGAATTAATGTTCTGGCCATCGAAATAAAAATCGATCGGGGAAATTCATTCCAGCCATTCTACTCTGAAGGTGTGGAAGGCTGTGGGTCGTTGAGAGAAGATGGGGATGTCCAATGCTTAGAGGAGGTGCCGCATCGGGGCGAAAGTATAGACACGTTGTGATGTAGGCGAGTCACAGAGCTCATATTTAGAATAGGAGCACTTATATGTTTATCTCAGAATAATGTTCATACAGGCAAGCCTACTCTGCCTACGTACGTCTTCCCTTCTACAACAGATATGTCGTCTTCCTAAATACTAATACTTCCCTGTGCTTCGTACTTCCTATTTCTGATCCTACATTCAGAAATGGCCACCGACTTGGCCGCGACGGGGAGTTTAGCCCTATTGGTGGCGACTGCTTGAGTGAAAACCGTCCAGTAAAGTGACAAAAAGCTACTGGCCGTGCGACGAGAGTGTAAGAGTGACATTCCATCACTTGTTAGAGGGGAGGCGACATACTAAAGTGACAATACGTTAGCGGCCGTGCGACTGCAGTTGTAGAGTGACATTCTGCCACATGTTGAGTAAGAACGTCTGTTAAAGTGACAATAAGTTAGTGGCCGTGCGACGGCAGTGAAAGAGTGAAGTAAAGAGGCGACGAAAGGACAAGCACCAACAGAAGGAAGGAAAATCAGCGAGAACAGAGAATACAAGTGACTCAAAACCTGTGTGGGTAGGGGTGAATAAAATTGTTGTTTCCAGTGAACCACAATTGATTTATGCTTTTTGATGAAAAGTCACATACCCTTTCGGGACAAGGGCCGCCCCATCAAAAGTGAAACGGTCGGGTTCCTCACGGCGAGACATACATTCACGCGTGGTTTCAGTCAACATTCCTTGGTTCATATTCCATTCCCCTGCAATGTCGAGGCGATAGCGGTGAGATGTCTCTATCATAAGATGTTTACGAATCACTTGCTCAAACGTTTGCTCAAACGTTTGACTTGTTTCACTCTATCAAAATATTGTAGTAATAGCTGAAAAATCTCTCTCTATCTCAGTACGTTCACGAATCACTTGCTCGAAAGTTCTGTCATATCCCACTCCCCTGTAATGACGAGGTGATAGCAGTTGGATCACTCCATCACAGTATGTTCACGAATCACTTGCTGAAAAGTACTGTCATATTTCATTCTTCCGTAATGTCGAGGTGAGAGCAGTAATATCTCTATCCCAGTATGTTCACGAATCACTTGTTCGAAAGTTTTGTCATATTCCAATCCACTGACATGTTGAGGTGATAGCACTTGGATCTCTCTATCACAGTGTGTTTATGAATCACTTCTGCGAAAGGATTTCCACATTTCATTCTTCCGTAATGTCGAGGCGATAACAGTAGGATCTCTCTATCGCAGTACATTCACTTGCTGAATGTTTGTCTTATTCCACTCCATTGAAATGTGGAAGTAGTCAGATCTGTATTGTGTCACAATACCTTCACGAATCTCTCTCGTCAAAAATTATTCCTCTTTAATCGACTCGTAAACTTAATTTTACATTCAAAAACGTTGATAAGTTCTTCGAGTAGTGTCGAGCTTCTGATCAACGAGTAAATTAGTTGTGTGCTATTGTTTTTAGAGAGTGCGTGCATCTTCCTCAAAATGTATTCGTGAAGACGTCGTGTTAGTGTTTTGGGTTTCATCAGACACTTTAATGTATCATAATACTTTCACTCATTTCATTTGGACTCTCTCTCGTTTAGCGTGATATCAAGCTACACTTCAGCATGCCACGCAGTTGAAAATCTCCTCTCTCTCTCATTTGATAGATCTCCTTCGAATCTGTCGAATGACCCACACCCGACGAACAAGCACACCACCTAAATCTGTATTCGTCTGCCACATACTGATTGGAATAAACCAAGATATCATGCGGTTGAAAATGTTTCTCATCTGAGAGATCTCTACCAAACCAATCGCATCCGACGAAGAGATACCGGAAAACACAGAGGGAAAAATACATATTTTGTTTGCATCTTCTGTCCATTTGGACTGTTTCACCCACGAGACATCACCTCAAAATCGATGAAATCCTTTGATGAAACACTTAAAAAACAGCTTAAACAGTACATGGTTTCACACATTGTCACATGCTGAAGAGAGATTACAACAACACGTGACACAGCTCGATCAAGATGACTCTCGTGGAAGCTAGCGATCCTCGAAACGAGAAACGGGTCTACGCGAATCTATATTCTGAAAGATCTAAGATCAGGAAGAAGTCTAGAACGTCAAAATTGGCGGTCGGTGATCGAGTGAGAATCTGCGCTTATAAGAAGCACTTCGAAAAGGGTTATACTCCTCGATGGACCTTGGAAATCTTCGTGATAATCAAAATATTTCACACCGATCCGGTGACTTACGAAATCAAAGCTTTGGATGGAGAAGAGATCATCGGAAAGTTTTACGAACAACAATTACAGAAGACAAAGTTTTGATAAAGAAAACAAATTTCTTTTATTTACTCTCTTTAACATTTTCTTGTTTACACACATATATATATATATGAGAGAAAAATAATAAAAAAAAATAATTAAAACTATTTTTAGATAAAAAAAAAAGCAAGCTAATTAATAAACAAAAAAAAACAAAAGTCCTTTAAAAATGACAAATATATTAGATATAGCACAAAGCATAGTGAAAGATGAAAGTATTCAAGAATATGAGGTTCACGAATATGAACCGGTAACCGGAACGAGTTTGAACAATGCGGGAGAGATAAGAATCAACGTTGAAACTCAAGATCTATTCATACATCCTAGCGAGAGTTACATAGTGGTGCAGGGACGTCTCACCAAGGAAGATGGGAGCGACTACGCCGACGACGACATGGTTACTCTAGCCAATAATGGCATTATGCATCTATTCAGTAATATAAAATACATGCTATCCGGACAAGAGATAGAATCTGTGTTTCACCCCGGTCAGGCCACCACGATGTTCGGACTCTTGATGCATCCTGATGATTTTTCGAAATCCAGAGGACTTAATCAGTTGTGGGTGAAAGACACCGTCGGCTCTGCTAGCGCCGGCGCCACCGCGATTTTCGACTATGTCGTCAAGACATCCAGACCTAAAGGAACGTTTTCGTTCAGGATACCTTTAAAACACATCTTCGGATTTGCGGACGATTACAACAAGATCATGTACAAATTCAAACACAATCTGACGTTGATTCGAAAAGGAAACGACGACGCAATAGTGAGACTCACTGCGACCGATGCGGGTAAGATAACTCTACACAAGATATCGTGGTTCGTTCCACACGTGGAGCCTCCGATCGTGGAAAAAGCGCATCTCTACAAGATCATAGAATCCAAGCGTTAATTACCCGTGGGATTTAGAATGAGACAGTGCAACACGGCTAGCATTCCTCTCTCCACGAATCACTTTGATTGGAGATTGACGGTGAAATCCGCTTCTGAGAGACCGCATTTCATCGTGGTTGCGTTTCAGACCGATAGGGACGGGCCTCAGGAAAAGAATGCGTCACTGTTCGATCACTGCCATTTGAGAAACATGCAAGTGTTTCTGAACGCCACGAGATATCCAGCAATCGATTACAATGAGTCGTTCGACAAGAACGATTTCTGCAGATTGTACGGCGATGCCACTGATTTTAGAAAGAAGTATCACGGTCTAGACGAATTGATGAGCAACCCTAACATATCTCCGGGCGAATACAAGTCGATGTATCCCATGTTCGTATTCGACGTCAGTAAACAGAGTGAACGACTCAAGAGTAGCATCTTAGATATTCAGATCAAGATGCAATTCGATAGGAACATGCTGAGAAAAACCGAAGCCTTCGCCCTGGTCCTGTCGGACAGAGAATTACAATTCGAATCAGATGGAAATAAGATGTCGATCATTCAATGAGAGACGTGTGTGAAAAAAAAATAAAACAAAAATAAAAAAAGGAATAAGTAATTATTAAAAACAAAACAAAAAAAAAAAACCCAAAAAATAAAAGTAATGAGATCTGGAGAGATTGAACATCTTTCTAAATCTCATTACTTTTTTTTTTGTTTTTAATAATCACACATTATTTTTTAATTGATTATTTCCACGTGTTCACTGTTTGTTCAAAGGATCTAGTTCGATCAGTAAACTCACCACGGAAGTGACGGCTTCGGGATTATTGGTTTTCGTAACGAAATTAATCCTGTCTCCGGCGTTCACTTTGAGAGGCGTGCCGAATGTGCTAACATTACGTGTTGATTCTCAGTCTTTTCGACGCGTATCTCTTATCGCTCTCTACTTCATTCACCATGAGATTGACAACCACTCTGTAATTCAAATCCGAGGAAGCCAGACTCATTCGAAGGATTTCACCTCCCAACGGCATGGGATATCCCAACTGACCATGTTTCGATCCACTACCTCCATTTCCGAAAGACAACTCAGCTTTTCCCTCATCTAAGGTGCCGGCCTCCTCGGCCCACACGGTCAACTGTCTAGCATATTTGACTTTCTCCACCACCGAAATCAGGGTGCAGGCATCCGTCATGTTCACGGGATCCAGTAGATTCGTGAGCGCGTGTCCACCCATGTCTAGTTTACCTTCCATGATGTCACCCTTTCTCCAGACTGAGTTGTCGTCCACGTACTTCCTGCTGACTGCGCTGGAATCCGAATAAATTCTCACTGTTCATGTCAATACCACCCTCCTTGGTTCCGCCAGATTGTTTGTTCAGGTAGAGATCGTCCTCTTGCGATTCTAGGTATTCTTGTGATTGTATCACGGCAGAATCTATGTAGCCCTTGTTGACTGCGGTTGAGTCCGCATCCGTGTCGTCGACCTTTGACAGATTCAATATCTTGTTGGATCCTGCATTCAGATCCGATTTCATTTCTCATCTGTCAGACTTTCTCTGTTAAAGATCTACGTAGTGTTTGGTCACCACGTCCTTGGGGTTCGTGGGAGTGGCCATGTTCGTTATTTTGTTAGAATTGGCATTCAATTCCGAGTGCATCGTTTTCTGAACGTATCTATTTCTCAGGTGTTCGCTGAATCTCGCGTGAGAGTCGTCCGCGTATTTCTTGGTCGCGGCATCCGTGGGATCTATGGGATTTGCGACGTTCACCAAATGTTTAGATTTCAGATCGACATCGTCGGTCAAGGTTTTATCCACGTAATTATCTAGCATGATTTGTTCGAAATCGGCGTTCCCCCTGTCGACGTATTTTTTAGTCGCAGCATCTGTGAGATCTATTGGCTCGGGAAGATTGTAGAGCTTCTTATCATTCATGATCAAAGGTTCCTCTGGATGTTCGTATCTCTGAATGTAACGTTCGTCCAAGTTGGCAACGTCGTAACCATCGTCGACTTTGAGCGTCTTCCTCTTCTTTTTGGGTCGACTTTCGTCGTCACTTCTACCAAATTTATCGACTGGCATGTTGTTTTGAGATTTTTTGTTTTTTAAAAAATATATTTAAAATGCAGTTTATTAAAAATGAATTATTTTATTTTTATTTTTCGTTTTTATTCGATCAAAATTTTTTAAAATAATTTTTTATTTTTATATACTATAAAAAAAAATCTCTCTCTAATGTAAATCATTGAGAATGTCTTGAAACCGATCTCCTTCAGACCATCTCTTGAGAATGTAGAGACATAGGTGACCGCAAAACACTTGATCTGGTGATTGCACTAGTTCCGTGTTGTAACGAACCATCGATTTGTTGAAATAGTTCTTTATTTCTTTTGGTGGCGAGATTCCGTAGCTGTCGAAATAATAATTCTTCTTCCCGTTCTTGAACCACGCCACCAGTGAGTGCCTTCACCTGGTAAATCATCTAGATTTAAAATTCCGCATTCCGATTGTCGAGGTCTTCTCTTTGACAAGGCAACTCTAGAAAACACGCCTAGAAAATCTTTGATTTTCAAATCCTTCGCCACATTCGACAGATCGATGTTGGATAGGGGTTCGTTAGGTAAGACGACACCTTCTACGGATATCTCTATTTTCTTATTCATAAATGCGTTTATATTTTTTTATTTATTCATTTTATTATAATTCACTAAAATGACGTTATTTTTTAAAAAAAATTTTCTTTTTCTTTTTAAACTAACTCTCTCGATGTCTCTATCAATTTCCATAATCTTGAATCCGTATAATTCCTCTTGATTTTCTGGAATCCTATCATCCTTACTCATATCTGGAATCCAATCATCCACAATCATATCGTCTAAAATTAGATCCAAAGTCCAATGTCCGAGTGCCAAAGTGCTTATTTTATCATCTAACACGAATCTCTTATCGTCGTCGGCCGTCAGCGAAATCGTGTTGACTATTTCAGTTTTCAAGTCATGATTTTTGCTTCGAATCGATTTCATAGTCTTATACACCAGACCACTTCCTAACAGACAATCTGTATACTCTTGGAAAGAGATGTTTTTTTTCACCACGCACGCTTTAACCCCTTTACACTTCTTGATCTCTTCATCTTCTAGACAATAAGCATACAGTTTGGGTCTCAAGCCCACGAATTCGACGATTTGTTTACCGCTGCTCTCATCCTTAAATTTACCCAACACCTTCTTGTTGTCGTTCGATTGAATGTTGGACGGGTGATCGATGGGATAATTGCTCGTGTCGAACCACACGGCCACGTCCGGAGATATATCTCGGTAGACGTCTTTCGTCTCTATCTCATAAACTAAACTGTCTGTATCAGTGAACAGTAGTTTGGCTTTATCACCAAATTTTCGTTTGACGTAATCGTAGTGAAACTTGTACATCAATCGCTTGCTGACATCTAAGATGATCGGTCCGAGATAATACAGTTTGTTGAACTTCAGGTGCATCTTTTGCATGTGAACGGCCACTAGATTTTCGTCGAATATGGTTCGGTGTTTGTAATTAGGTTTCACCACTAATTTTTTTGCCTTTTTCTCAGACGTGACGAGTCGAACATCGGTTCTCTTCCTGATGTTTTCCATCGATTTACTGTACACGCAGTTGTTCATGAGTTTGAAGAAATCTTTTTCGAAATCGTTCTCGGCTCGAATTCTGAGATTTGTGTTGAGATCGATGTATTTTTTCATCCAAGGCTCTTCGTCGAATCGAATGATGCGATGTATGTCGGCTACTTTCATCCCATAATCGACGTATTGTTTCAAATTCTCACTGTAGACGACCTAGTTATGTTTGTTAAATAAAGTGGGAATGAGTTTTTCCTCGTCTCCTTCATTCGGTTCCATTCGTTCGGGAGCCAGTGGATAATCGTTGTGTAGATCGTGTAATTCTTCCGGATAGTTCAAATTGACTTCTAAAATGCAAGGATAGTCTCTCCATTTTTGCATCTCTTCCTGTTCCGTCACCCATTCGAAATTTCCAATCGGTAAAGGATGACTCATAGCCCAACCATACAGATTATTAGCATCCCAATACTGTATGTATTTATTCAACTGTTTCGAATTGAAACCTTCTTTATTGTAGGGATTGTTAGCTTCAGAATATCTGTGGGAGATCACCGAGATGCCACCTCTCGCAGGCCTTTCGAACATGAGCAACATGTCCACGTCGGATAATAATTCCAATTGGACTTCGGTGGTCTTCAACAGAGCATCCCACGCCAGAACGGATGCGGTGAAATACCAAGTGGGATCCAGATCGTAATTTCACGTCTTCCAAGAGCAGAACGTTGGTCTTCAGATAGAGATCGTGATAATCTCTCATGGTTTTCATATTGAATGATTTCCACACGTTTTTGGCGTGTTCGTAATTCTCGTCAGAAATGTCGGATTCATATAATTTCGAATAAAAATCTTCTTTCGAAGGTAGTGCGGTGTTGTCGAATCTCTTTAGATCGTTCATGTAATCATAAGGATAGACTCCTTTCATCAACATGACGTCTACTCGTTCTCCGAAATGTTCGCTCGTGATTTTAAATTTATCCTTGCTCATGTTATTGAATAATTTTTCCAGAGCGGTCGACATGAATTTAAAACTGTCGATGAAACGTATGCTTCTACAAATGAATTTCGTTTTTTCTTTCAACGTCTCTCCGTCGATTACTCTTTTCTTCTCCATGACCTTCCATTTCGTGAATGAAATGTATCTTTCTTCACTGTTCACGATGCAATTTAATTCTTCGTGGGAAGTGCCGAGATTTTTCATGAACAGATGACTGTCGTAACCCGAGAGATTGTGAAATATCACCAGATAGAAAATGGCGTCTTGATATTTCAAATTACACTTGCTGTGAGCCGGACCGCAATACAGACCCGTGTAATGATCGTGGTCTCTGACCTTCTTATTTTCCTCTGAATTCTCATTGAACGATTGTCTGCATATGTGACATTCGGTGGCTCTGTTATTTTTGTCCTGCTGCTCTCACGTGATGATCATTTTCGCCGGAGTTTTGAATTTGTCGAATTACATTTGAATTTTCGATTCTAACTCTTCCACGAACCTTTGAGCAACGTCGTCGTCTTGACACTGTTTCATGTAGGTGAAGGGACCCATGTCATGTTGGGAGTCGAAAGCGCATTCCACATAAATGCAATAGCCCGAAGGCGTGTGTTTTTGATATCTTTCGACGTAACTTCGAAGAGCGTCGGGTTGGCAGGAACTCATTTTTGCAGTGAAGCATTCGAAATCGGCGTAAACGACGAATGGTAATTTTAACCTTCTATTGCGATTTTCAAACTTCACGATGGTGTTAGGTTTGGGCATTTCGATGGTGACACCTTGATTTTCGTTGCAATATTCCCGATGTTTCACTAACGATTTTTTACTCTGAAACATGTTCATGTAGTTGCAACATAAACATATCTTTCCTTTATGTTCATTATTTTGTCTCGACAGTAATCGGCTCGGATGTTTAACCCAACAATAATGATGATTGTCACCATTCGAAATCAATAATAAAATAATCACCTTTTCTCTTTCGATATACAAAGTCTGTCTGAGAGGATAGATCATTCGTTTTTCGTCGTCGTATCCCAAGACGTTCACCGCTATGGTGGGATTTTGAGTCTCGAAACGTTTGATGTGTTTTAACTCCACTGGAAAAGTCACTCCAGTCCAATCGAGATTTTTAGAAGTCTCCTCGCAACGAGAAACACTATCGGAGCTCATTTTGACAGGGTATAAAGCGGAGGTGACTGCCCATTTAAAACACTGATCATCTTTATTTCTCACGTTGATCACAGCCTTCGTTTTAGCTAGGAAATATGGTAATTTCACGTAGGAAGATCCTTTCAACGAATCGTTTTCAGTTATATGAATTTCGAGTTTCAACACCTCATCGAACATCCAATTACTACCTTCACATTGATAATTCGCGAGAGACGTCAACATCTTGTCTTTCATCTTTTCGAAAATGTCCGATAAATCTGAACCTCGAAGTACGGGTTCGATGTTAGATCTGAAATATGCATTTTTCACGATGTTCTCGGCGGACTTCACGTCGATTTTATTCATCACGCAATGGAGTATCATCTTAATTTTTCGTCCCACGTTCATGTGTTCATGAAACAAATCCAATACTTTTTTCTTCACCCATTCCACGAACAATTTCGGATCGATTTTCTTGAACAAGGGAACCACGTCGAAAGTTTTAAAAATGCCTTTGATCGCACTCTCCCGTTCTACGGGCTTTGATTGGAATAGTTCTGTGACGAGTCGTGCTACATATTCTTCTCTTTTCCCTTCATTGATTGCTTGTCGAATATCGCTCGATATATCTCGTTTGTCTAGAATCTGAAGTGCATCACTCGTTTTCGTTTTAGGTTTTTTTTTTCTTTTCTTTTGAAACTTGAAGTTCTTCAACGGCTTTTCGTTTAGTTGTCTTCTTATTTTTCACAATCGAAATGTTTTTGTTTTTTTTTATTCCTTTTACTATCTTTTTCTTCTTCTCATTTTTCTCAACCGATGCATTTTTTGATGTTGTTTCTATCGACATTTTGTTTGCCTTTCCATTGTTTCACAAATATTCCTGTATGACTTCATTTTTTTTTTATTTAGTTCTATAAAATCTGAAATGTGGAATTTTGAATAGTTTACAAATCTCGTTTAACTGAGGTACAGGTTTTCTCATTTAAATTTTCCATTTTTTTATTTGTTTGCTCCATTTGTAAGAATATTTTTTTTCGAAGTTTGTATTTAAATAATAATTTGTTAAAAGTTTTTTTTTTTACTCTTTATATATATAAAAAAAGTTTTAAAATTGTTTTTATATATATATGTTTTAATTTCTTCCCCCAAAAATTTTTTTTGAAAAAATCAATCAATATTTTTATGTTCCTTAACGTGAAATAAAATTGATTAATTTTTAAAAAAAAAAAAAAATTTTTTTTGAAGGAATTAAAACATATATATAAAGAGAAAAAAACTTTTACAAAAAAATTTTTTCACATTAAAGAAAATTAAAATTAAAAAAACTTTTTTTTTATATATATAAAGAGTAAAAAAACAAACTTTTTTAACAAATTATTATTTAAATACAAAATTTAAAAATATATATTATTTGCAATAATTCATAAAACAAAAAAACCCAAATAATCGATCATGACAACAACACCTAAAAAATGCAAATTGAAATTGAAACGAGTCGAAACATATAAGAAATTCGGTTACAAAATCTGTAGATTACAACGACACGACTCCATCGAATTGAACGGAGTCGAGATGAAGGGCTTAGAGCACAAACATGAAGAATATAGCATGCCTTTGAAATTGGATGAAGCCACGATCGACTTGTTTTACGAGTACCAAAGTGATCTACAGAAAATTGTCATCGCCAAAGATAGAGAATTCGACAAGGATGATTTGTCGTTGTTCATTGGAAGTTACATATATCCAAAAATCTCTCTCGAACTCGTAGACAAATCAGGTGGTGAGAGCATGTTCACCGATGTAAAAAAACTCAAAAGAGTAAAGATAAACATTCAACACATTTTCGAAAAAGGAGAAGAGACAAGCGTCAACATGCTAATAACGGACTTGGAAATATAAACAATAGAGAGATTGATTTTTTTAGCGAAGAAGAAGGAAAAAAAAAAGTAATGAGATCATCTTTAGATCTCATTACTTTTTTTTGGTTTTTTTTTGTTTTCCTTCTTCACTATTACCCATATATTATAATAACGTTTCCTTTTTTCTTAAATTTCAGAGTCGATTCTTCTTTTATTTTTTTTTTTGTGTGATATGCTACGTTTTTATAACAACACATTTGTTTATCTGAGTCATAATTATGAACGAATGTTGTGCATCTCTCGGTAACACTCGCATCATTACCATTCTCTTCAGAAGATAGTGGTAACGGTGAAAAACGTCTCATTCTTTTAAATTTCAACCGCATATCCCAATCTTTATTTAACTCTTTTACTATTCCTTTCCTAAGATATCCATCATTAGCATCTAATCATTTTTCCACATCTTTTTTGCACTCTATCTCGCGATATTCATCATTATCAGCTAATTGTTTTTCCACCTTTTTATCCATTTTATATATTACTTTATACTTTCTATGATTTATATTTTATATAATTATAAAATTTTTTTATATTATAATAACATATTCAAAATTGGAATATTCTTAAACAGCAAATTCTCACCAAACAACAAACCCTTGCCGAGTCGCTCAACGTTCCGTCCACTCTTCAGATAGAGACCGTTTCCACTCAAAGACTTGTCACCTCTAACAGGTTCTAGATACAATCCTTTACCGCTGTCATCTATATGGACGCGACACACGGCTCCTCCCTTCTTCAAAAACAGTCCGCTGCCACCCATTAATTTCTCAACTGCCGAACTCACGAGACCCGAGAGAACTCCCACGCCGAGAGTCTTTTCGAGAAAGGGTAATGCTTTTGCAGCAAAGGGTAATGCTTTTGCAGCGATTCCTGCCAATAGCGGTAGGAAACTGCCTTCCATTCTCAAATTGTATCTCAATTGAGCGGGACTCAATCTCACCGTCAACCCTCTTCCATCATGAATCGCTTTCTCCATCCTTTTGATTTGACTTCTGGTCCAGGCGATCGAATCCTGACCGCCTCTCGTCAGATCTACGTGAGTGAATTTGAATCTCACCACCTCGCCTCGAGTTGTTAACGCTCTCTTAAGTTTCTTCCTCTGTCCTACGGAAATGTTCACGTTTTTAACCACGTATTGTGTCATAATTCTTTTTTTAAAATATATTTTCTTCAATTGTTTTTTTTGTTTTAATGATAATTATATATTAAATATTTTTTGTAAAATTAATATTGCGTTTATTTTATTTTTGTTATTTATATATATACATAATATTTTTTTTTTTTTGCTTTTATATTTCTCTTATGTGAAATCGTATCGTTACCCTCTCTCCGCGAAGATCTAACAGTTTACCATTTTGATCTGTCAACGTGGTTTTGAGACTATACAACATGTCTAAAATCACTGGTAGATAAACTAAATTTCGAGGGCGTTCCACGATCTTATAACCCGGCGACACGTTTGGAAAGAAGGAATAGATCGTCGGTTGAGCACTGCCATTCACGTAGCTTCCAGCAATCACATCCACGTTCACCAGAATGCTATTGACTGCGAGAATGTCGACCCGTATTTTCAGATGCCGCGTGGTCTCGATACATCTTTCGATCAAATCCCAGCATCTTGCCTATAGAATCGTCCGTGTTGAAATCCACTCGAAAATTATCTTCCAAATCCAACATCGTCTGTAAGGTATTAGGGTTGGGAGTGAGTCTGATCTTGTTGCTTCCCTTTCCATCTGTCTTCATTCGCGTCTGAATGTAATTGTTCAAATCGTCTATGTCGTAACTTCCTTTGGGAATTCGAATTTCCAACCAATCCACTCCGTCAGAATACTTGAACGAGTTATTCTTTTCGGTGACGTTGGGAAAGGAATAATAAGTCTCCAGATTCACCAACGCCATCTCGTATCTTTTCTCTCTATTCAATTCGATGGAAGGTTCGAAGTTCGTCGTGAATCGAGTCGAATCGCCACTCACCACGATTTGAATGGATTGTTTTGCAGCCGTATTCTCGGCTATCTGTTCAAACAATTATCCTTGTTCGAACATTATATATTTAATTTTATTTTTATTTTTTCAAAACTAAATTATTTGAAGATTTATTATTTTCTAATTTTATTTTTCACGCTCTATCTTATTATCATCAGAAACATAAAACTTGTCGAATCCGCACCGATATTTTCCGTGATTAAATTCGCTAGTCAAATCGATCACGACAAAATTGTAAAGTCCTCCATCCCAAACCCTCATATTCGTTTAAAATATAATCTCAACGTTTAGCATCCATCTGTAAAAACATTTTTCGTTTTTAAATTATTAATATTCCTTTGAGTATGCTAATGTGAGTTATTTATTATTTTCAAAATTAAATGTATAATTATTTTTTATGTTTTAAGTAAATAAAAATCTTCTGTCTTTAATATAATAACTAAAAAAAACAGTAGAGAAAAAAAACGTTTCACATGATAAAACCTATACAGATACGTTTTGCCTCCTAACGCGTTAAAATCGCATCACCGATTATTCACTCAGTGTCGAACTGGGAAAAACT
Organism: Pictodentalium vernedei; assembly: GCA_031216915.1. Classification (NCBI taxonomy): domain Eukaryota; kingdom Metazoa; phylum Mollusca; class Scaphopoda; order Dentaliida; family Dentaliidae; genus Pictodentalium; species Pictodentalium vernedei. The sequence continues at coordinate 298,797,151 of CM062294.1, forward strand.
TGAAAAGTTTGAAAGTTTTTAGCACATAAGAAACTGGTTTCTGATTTAACGCGTTTGAGAATAATTACGTCTGGTAAAAGGATTTCATTCATATCTCAAAATCATTAACTCAGTGTTGAACTGGGAAAACTTGAAAAGTTTAAAAGTTTTAGCACATAACAAACCGGTTTCTGATTTAACGCGTTTGAGAATAATTACGTCTGTTAAAAGGATTTCATTCATATCTCAAAATCATTCACTCAGTGTCGAATTGAGAAAACTTTGAAAAAAGTTTAAAAGTTTTAGCACATAAGAAACCGGTTTCTGATTTAATGCCTTTGAGAATAATTACATCTGTTAAAAGGATTTCATTCACATCTCCGAACATTATCACGAATATATTAAAAATTTACCACTCAAACCTAATTAAGTGGAAAAATGCGTTTTATTATCTATTATTAAAACGATCCATTAAACGAAAACCTTCATTCACACCACAACAAAAACATGAGTGTCAATTATGAACTATTTTTTATTTGAATGAAACATTCTATAAAGTGTTTTATTAAAATTTCCTTCACAAAATTAGCAGTGACAAAACGTGAACAAACGATTTTTTACCTCCGATTTTTTCTAATTTTTCTAAACTCAGTTTTTTTTGTTTACATTGAAACAAAACATGAATGTCTATTTTTTTACAGATTATATTTTATAGTCGACTCTTTTGAACGAAAACCTTCATTCACACCAGGACAAAAACTGACACTCATGTTTTATAGTCGACTCTTTTGAATGAAAACCTTCATTCACACCACAACAAAAACATTGAGTGTCAATTCTTCGAACTATTTTTATTTGAATGAAACATTCTATAAAGTGTTTTATTAAAATTTACTTCACAAAATTAGCAGTGACAAAACGTGAACAAACGATTTTTTACCTCCGATTTTTTCTAATTTTTCTAAACTCAATTTTTTTTCGTTTACATTGAAACAAAACATGAATGTCTATTTTTTTACAGATTATATTTTATAGTCGACTCTTTTGAACGAAAACCTTCATTCACACCAGAACAAAAACTGACACTCATGTTTTATAGTCGACTCTTTTGAACGAAAACCTTCATTCACACCAGAACAAAAAACTGACACTCATGTTTTATAGTCGACCCTTATGAACGAAAACCTTCATTCACGCCAGAACAAAAACATGAGTGTCAGTTTTTACTCTCATCGTGGGTTTGCGGGTTCAGTACCACATCTTTTCCATGTACCATACATAAGTCGATTTTCTGATGTAGAATCCGCAAATGGTTTCCGTGTACGCCTCCATAGGATTCAGTGTTAAAATCGTGCACAGGTATGGATGCTACAGAATCCGCAAATCACTTTTCGACGCTGCTACAGAATCCGCAACACGTTTTTTTTGCTTGCGATTTAACACTGAATCCTATGGGGGAAACCCATTTGCGGATTCTAGATCAGACAATCCCCCTCATTTTCTTAAAATTTCATACATTTTTTTCACTCCTGAGCGACGTGTAAAATGTACACGGGGTATTTCAACGTTAAATGCGCGATCTGAAAGTTTCAGAATCCGCAAAGCGGATTCTGTAGCACCATCAAAAACGACATTTCGTGTACTTGTACACGATTTTAACACTAAATCCTATGGAGGTGCACATCGATGTACGTGTACATGTACGAAAATCGTGTACAAGTGCTACGGAATCCGCCTTTTATACCTACTGACGCAAATACCAAATATTCGGACTACATGCGTCAAGACCTTTAAAATGATGTATCACATGCCAACCTTTCTATAACTTGAATTTTATATACCCCCAGCAAACTCCCCCCCCCCCTCTCGGGGAGGGACAAATATTCGGACTACACGCATCTAGACCTTTAAAATGATGTATCGCTTGTCAACCTTTCTAAAACTTGAATCTCGTTATGCCCCTCAGCCCCACCCTCTCGGGGAGGGACAAATAACAAATATTCGGACTACACGCATCGAGACCTTAAAATGATGTACCACACGAAACACCTTTCTAAAATATGAGTTTTTGATGACCCTCAGACCCACCCCCGAGAAGAGTCGATCATCTCATTTAACCTTTACGTGCTGAAGCTCGAACACAGTTCATAAACAGATAGCCTTGCCATCTGTTTCCATCTTGTCTTCAACTTTCTGTTCTTTAACTTGCCTCGTTCGTAGTCATCCAATACTATAATCTTCTACCACCCTCGCAGCTTTGTACCATTAGTTTTTTGTACTATTACTATTTGACTTGTGGCACTACTGCAGGCTTACTAACTATCTCCGATTGATCGAACGACTAAAATCCCATTGAGCAAATAAGCCATAGAGTAATGGGTCGAACGAGTGACTCCACATACAACTCTTATCTTCAGCTCGGGAAAAAGTGGAGTCGAAGGCTAGACTTTTTCAAAAAGGGATTCCGTAGGGATTCAATAAAAGGTATTCTATAAGCGGGATTCCACAAGTGGGATTCCAAGCCCAATGTAGCTCCTATAAGGTGGTCTTACCATCGGTTTCAGCCTTCCGTCCTATGACTAGCTTGTACTGTAGTACCGTATCCTATAATCTTTTTCTCCACTTCTACCATTACTGCTGATTTGAAGCTCTACTGTAGGCTTGCTAACTGCCACATATTACCTCTACCCTAGGCCAAGTCTTAGAATGTCAAAGAACCATCCATACCCTGCTAGGAGACTGGAAGCCAAGAATAGACCACATAGCAGTACATTTCATACAACCTATACCAAATATGGGATAGCACACCAGCCCAGGTGGGTTGTTGATCCAATGGTTAAGATGGGACCTAAGTCGGTATGTACCTCCCATACTATTCTACTGCACTACAGAAGACATTACCTCGCCCGCAATAGCTCTTCTCCTAGCATTACGTTCCACCTATACCAGCCATAGGATAACATGAAGCATTAGGTCGATTACTAGTACCAAGGGAAAAGTTGAACTAACAGGGATATAAAAAAACACGTCCTATACTTCCTAACTAGACAACAATGGATTACCCCTACATTCAACAATACTGCTTGACCTATCATTACGCAATACCTGTACCATCTGTGGGTCAGCACACCGTCCTAGGTGGATAATGGTGCTGCTACCGTTGTAAACTACCAGGCCTTACCCCTACCCACAATACTGAACACAATATATGAACATTCTCAAATTTTCTTGCAACACTCTTATAAAGAAGACGCATGGAAATGGTAGACAAAGCGTAAAGCGGTTGTTTACCAAGAAAGTTTGCAATCTATGGAGTTACCTAATATTACACGTTTACAAACTTTTATTACAGGAACGACGATTCAGTATTGAAGATGAAGATTTTGATTTGGGTGTTTTACTCACTCCCGTCTCGCGAAAGTTTGAAGTATTAGCAGAGAATGCACAAACAGGTGGACTCGGCCACAGCGATAATTGAGAATGTCAAAAGGAACAGGAGTTGACTGTTAAAGAACGCAAATACAGTTTGGTAAGACAATTCTCTCAGTAACTTGTAACACTGTTTATTTAAATACAATTTATTTTACCTATGATCATAACTAGAGATTGAAGAAATAGAAATATAAATTTCCCACATAATGGTACAGTTGACAACTGTGCTGGGTATTGCGGGTAACGCTGTCCTGGGTCGTGTTCCACTGATAGCAAAATGGGTATATCTGCCAAACATTGGCAAAGGGGGGTTGAGTTTCATTAAAGACGTGGCTATCTAATACGCTTCCTTCTATCTTCTTGTTGGCCTTGTTCGGCGGAGTACTGAATTCATTCAAAGGAACCCAATTATTCTATTTAACGGTTTATGGCATCCAGTGGAAGGAATTCACTGCATGGTATCATTGGTGTACTCGAAAATTCATTCCTAACATTAGAGACTCATACAAAGTAGTTGTTAAGTTGGCAGAGAAATCGTTTTCGGCATCGATACATTGCACACTCAAAGGCCAACTATAGAGAACGGGCGGACGGCGCAGAATTTGGGAGTCCAGTGGTAAACAGGACCGCGACAATCCAGTAGGATGACTAAAGAGTTATTGTTATTATATTGGTCTTACTTTATTCAGAAGTCGCATTTGTTTTACAGAGAGTGTCCCATTAGAGGCATCACTCCATATGGAAATTAAGTGTGTAAATGCCTTAATATAGATAAAGTTATAGTGAACATCTGGTTTAATTTGGTGGTAGCCAAGGTTCATTAACGACTCCTTGTTGATTGAATTTTAGATAATATGTTTCACGAACATCGTATACATTTTTGTGTTAAATAAATACTACTAATTCTTTGGCCATCCTCTGATTTGTCATTGTCCTCTAACGAGGAGACCTACGCCAACCACGTGTCCGCTGGGTTATTCCTTCCATCTCTCACTCCCAATATCAAATAATTAGTTGAGAAACTGTTTCATATCTCCCCTATTGGCGCTTTCACCATCTTCTTAACCATAATGCTGACCTTTTCCCCATGTCACTCCTCATTCATTTATACTTAATGCTTTCACACCATTTTTCCGTTAGAAAAGCAAGGAATCCTCCCTCCCAAACGACCCATCTAGGTACCTCTTAAAAGCTGGCGCATCTTTTTATATGGATCGTCCAAAGAGCTTTCTGTCCTACTTTCAGCTTGCCAGTTTCTATTGCAATCATCCCGCTCCCTTCCCCTGAAATAAACTGTTCCCCTGCTTCCGTCCTCCTTCTGAATCTTTAGTCTCAATAGAATAATTCTCCATTGGCTCTCTCGCATGCCTTATCCAACCTCTTAGAATGTTAGATTCCCATAACAGTTAAACGTCGTTGTACACCATCTGCTGTCTGGTAGGTTTAGGAGGTAATTCAGACAGCATAATTTTCCCATATCTGTCTGACCGCTTCTAGTGTGTTACTTGATCACGTTACCACGATTAGGTCTACTTTCGCCTACAGTGCACTTTCGCCTACAAAACAGTTTTTGTAAAAGTGTCGGAGAAAGTACTTTAATTTAGCTTGGGGGATTAACGGCTATTACCTGGTACCTGTGTACTATTAAGAAAAGGAAAGTTAAACATGACTGTTTTAAATATGTAGAGGGAATTTTGTGTTTTTTCGTGGGTATCGACGATTTTTGTTATTCCTATTCTAGGTGTTTATTATACGCTGACCTGTGAATTGCTGCCAATTCAAAGTCAGTTTGGATAATCTCAGGGTGCAATTCACGACCAGTCACTTGTAACACTCCAAACGTAAGTTTTGTAAATAATCGTACGTACGTGTTACGCTGTCTGTTCTTATTCGAATGGAACTCTATTATTCTATTTAATGTGGCCCAGTCGTGAGAGAAATTCAATGAAATTCATTTAACATAGAGAAGAATTTCTCTTATCGGACAGAAACCTGCAGAAAGAGGTTGTTTGGTCGTAGATGCAACCTGTTGTAGCTTAAACATCGGCCACTTTTTAAAACTATCAGTAATGGAATTTATTCTTCTGTTCAGGTTATCTAATCTGATGGGCGAATTCTACTCTAAATTATGACATTTGCCAACGTCATTTATATACTTGATTCTATGTGAACATTCCAATAAAGTAAATAAATAAATATATTTCTCCTCCTTTGTCATTTCGGCATAATATCTTTGCTCCCATTTTTTATTTTCTGAAAAAAGAAGAATCTATTAAGTTAATATTTCTGTCTGCACATTGTCTCATTGTATTCAGAAGTTGTGACTTTTTTATAGAAAGGCTTACAAAAGACATCACACTATATAGAATTTGTAAAATGGAATAAATAAGTTTTACAGATAGGCTCACTTTAGAGGCATTACACTTTATAAAACTGTGAAATAGAATAAATATTTGATGTTTTTTACTTTATCGAAACGCTCGGCATCACATTGCCTAAAATAGTAAAACTTGTGATGTACATTTATTAAATATGGTCTTAGGTAGCCTTGAAATAGAATAAATATTTGATGTTTTTTTTGATATTTACTTTATCGAAACGCTAGGCATCACATTGCCTAAAATAGTAAAACTTATGATGTACATTTATTAAATATGGTTTTAGGTAGCCTTGATTCATTAAGGATTCCGTGTAGATTGGGCTTTACATAGTATGTTTCACCATTATCGTATACATTTCAATGATAGAATGTTGCAAACAAAGCCTGACAATTTATATTTTCCGTTTCAGAATAGAGTCCAATGGCGTCGAAAAGCTATGTTTGGTAAATCCAGGTCTTTCGAATCTGCAAAATGTCTAACAAATGGAAACTTCGAGGAGCCTACTCCAAAACGTATACATATGGGTGATCTCAATAAACAACAAATAATGGATGTCGTATGTACAATGGTTGATAATGAGAATCTTGTCGGTGATGGAAGTACCACTCACAAACTTCCCACAGTTTCTGGTAAACACAAAGATTTAAAATCAATTACATCACATACGGTAAGTTTATCTACCTTCTGTTGTAAGACATCTGTGTCTATTTACCATATATTTTTTCCTGGGCGAAAACCATAATTTGTGAAGAAAGGAGTACTTATTATACCAAGAGCTCTTGTCGTCGATATCTCTGTAACCGCGAAGCAATGATATGATGGGAATATTGAGAAGTCATTCTATTAAGTAGTTAGTTCAAATCTTCAGCCTAATAATAGACAGTACACACAGGAAGGGAGTTCATAATATAAAGATGTTTCATTGACCAGGCTTCATTGATGTCTCATTCCAATAACCTGATCAAAGAAGATACCTTAAAGAGGAATGCAAAACAAGAAACTTACAAATAATCTAGCCCTGATATGGTAAACGTTCAAAGCTGCAGGTATGTCGGCGTCTGTATAGATGTTTCCCAGCCTCGTTTTGATTATTATAAAAACTTTAGCGATAGTTGTGAAAATAACAAGTAAATCGTCGAATCATTTGTGCAGAATATATTTTATCATACGTTATGTATACAACAACCACGACATTAATTACTTTACATTTTCAGGTTAAACGAGTTATAGAAGGAGAATACAATGACGTCATTGACAACTACATTATTGTCGACTGTAGATATCCCTACGAATATGAAGGTGGACACATTGTGGTAAGTGTTTATTTCAATCAGGTGTATTTACTCGAGATAGGTGTGTCTTGACATTAAAAAAAATAAAGATAAATAAAGAGGGAAGTTGACAGTATTTATCAGGCTTAAAACATAACTAGGATTGGGGATGGAGGTAGTTTTATCTTTGTTATCCGCCCCCTATACCCTTCAAGTTACAACTTTCAAGCAATCATTAATGCTGCGATATGTAGACACAAAATTAGGAAAATTTTCCGGGATGTGACATTTTTCGTATTTGTAAAAATCGCTATTTCTTCGAATCCCTGCTCGAAATGAAAATAATTGTACAGATAGGAGATATAGCGTCTCCACGGAGCTCTCGAAGTTTATCTTTAAATAACAGGCTCCATTTGTTTCAATAAAATGGGAAACGTCGGTTGCTACCCTTGGAAAGGTTGGGCTGCCGGAGTTATTACCCCACCTCTCACAACCCCACCGACTCAGCAATGTGGGGGCAAAACTATATTTGTTGTATTTTGATAGCAGTGCTGTAATAACAGAAAAGTAACGATTTTCGGCCACTGAAATACTGGACGCCTTAAACTGACATGATGTTTGCTAATTCCATTTCTGCTTTTTGTTTCAGGGATCAGAAAATATTTACACACGGGAACTGGTTGAAGGCAGACTTCTGTCGAACGTAGATTCCTCGCAAAATACAATCGTGATATTTCATTGTGAATTTTCTTCAGAGAGAGGTCCAAAACTGTAAGTATTTTATCAAAATTACGACGAATAAATGATGTACAAATCATGATTATTCTGTGAGCGTTCCGATCAAAACATTAACATAAACCTTGCACTTTCTGTAGGAAGAATGTTCATTTGTACAATTTATATGCTTTCAAGGCTTAGCTACATTTTAGGAGGACTCTGACATTAATTTTTCAACTGTATAGGGTTCAACTTCTCAAACATGTAGGCGATTGTATTTTTCTGCCACAAGAGAGCATTTGCTTTTGTGCTTAATGACTCTTTCAACAGCCAGAATCCCATTGTGTCAGGGTGATTTAGGGTTGGAGGAAGCCGGGGATCTCTGAGAACATAACCGAGAAGTGGCAGGCAGCTGTACGACTCTCCAACATACTAACCAGGCACGAGCAGAGGTTGAAGGCAAGTGCACCATTGACGTCCATCCGTCTAGTCGTCCGTCCGTATTTATTTTAAAATGTATACCAGCTACTAGTATTGGAATTTTGAGGTAGCCTATTCTCATTGGTGTTTTTGGTCTGCAATCTTCGAATCACCTCCTGCCATATAATAATTTTATATATGCGTTTTTCTGGTTTGTCGAAATGATCATTTATAAGCTTTCAGCTTACTGGTACACCCTCCAGCCCGGTTAGTCATTGGGTGTGTGACCGTCTGAGCTATCAATTCGGACTCCCGCGTTGTGTCCTTGGGCAAGCTCTTAACCCCGATTGCCCACATGGGGGCACGATGTCGCCGTGTACTATGGCGTACTGCACGTCGGTGGTACGCATGTCTTCAAGTAATCTAACCGTGCCTGTGATGCAGTGCGGAGTTACGATGTTGGGGAGCTGGCAGCTGCTCGTCGTTGATCAATGGTTCTCTCCAGGTACTCCGGCTTCCTCCACCCATAAACTGTCACCGTCATGATTAGCCAATGTGCATGGGTACATGACCTTAAACACCAATAAATAATAATAATAATAATAATAATAACTGGTACATCCACCTCCTTTCGTTATGGTTATAAGCAATGTGATTATGGGCCTATTTCTTGAAGTAATATAATTTATGACTTTTCTTTTTATAACACAGATTACGTTATTTGAGAAGTATGGATAGACAGGCCAATGCAGAGAATTATCCAAATTTATATTATCCGGAGATATATCTTTTAGACGGTGGATACAAAGACTTTTTTTCAACTTGAAAAGGTATGTCGTGGTTAGTTTTATATAGAAACTATATTTGGGGCTGTATCCAAATCACTCTTATTTAAAAGATATGTCCATAGTTTAAATCACTTTCAAATGGCGCCTCTTTCTGGTAACAATAGTGTTTTTGACAATGAACGATGCACTTCCGATAAAGTAATTCGCGTGGATTTCTTCTCAGTTTTCAAATGTGGTGCTTACTCCTTTGATGAGAGCGAAATATATACGTATGTGGGATTTTCTGGAAAAGTCTCCAAAGATTTAAGAGATCCACCCTTCATGTAGAGTGAAGGAGAAAGGCGTGCCCTTCAATTTTCTGTTCAGATGCATTAACAGGTTAGGCATAGCAATATCTCCGGTGGATTGTATGGCCAATAATTTAATAGATGAATTGATAAGTTACTATAATCAAGTAACAGTTCCTAAGTTTAACATTTATTATCGAAATCAAAGCAATGTGGCTAAATTATGTAAAATATTATTGTCGAATAATAAGCCAACATTCTCCTCGTTCCCAAAGGATTCTTTTCTTAAAAATTTAAAAAATAGTTAGACAATAATGTTACTTTTTGAAATGCATATGGAGATAAAAAAGAAGTTATGCTTAAAATATTTAACTTTCTTTTCTGAAATTTTGTGTTCCACAACAATATAAAACCATGCTGGATAAAGGACATTCTGCCGAGTTGCGTCACTTCCGCTCCAAATCAAAATCGTGGCACGCAGGTGACAGAAGAAGATGCCTAAGATTCTAGTTGTCCATCTGGGTCGGAAACAAACAAGCTTATCTGTGATATTTATATTTGATATTTTATATCTGTGACAAATACGTTATCAAAACAATTTGAAATAACTTTCATTGCCGAAAATTACATTAAACATTGACAAGTGTCTGAAAAACACCGAATGTTTTAAATTAATACATCGAGGTATCCAATGATTTTACCATATTTGGTGCAGTTACATAAGCTTTTTACGTTTATTTAATCCTAATTCACTCTCTCTCTCTCTCTCCTCAAGAGCAATCTACAGGAAGACACATATCCAATTTGTTTCTCGTCTTAATACGACCTTTGTGAACCTCATCGGTAGTCTGTCTAAGGAATCATTCCAATGTTGCACATTAAGCCGTCTTTTGCAGTAATTCTTTAACGATGGATGCATTGTAATATGGATATAGCTATTGTATTGTTTTGAGAAACGTATTTGTTGATTAATTGTTATTTTTTTTGTTATTATGTATATAAAAATGTAAATAATAAATCAATGTATTTTGAAGTCGAATTTTTAAAACCTAACCCTTCCTCTTTCAAAAGAAGGATGTGGATTTATTCTCAGGGTAATTACGAAGTATTGAACCAGTCTCTCTCGAACACCGACTGGAACTCTGTCTTTGATAACCCATGCCTTGATACTATAGTCTCTAATTTCACCGACAGAATACTCGATACAGCATCCAGACATATACCCAACAAAATAGTTACTTCGAGGACTGGCCCACCGAAATGGATGCACAATGAACTAAGACTTCTGATAAGACAAAGAAAACGCTTGTATCGTACTGCCAAACGAACAAATCACCCGCACGCCTGGGATAAATATAAACTTAAACGGAATGAAGTTATATCAGCTATTAGGAAGGCCAAAGCCATGCATCTTTCAAAAATTCAGTTCACATTGAGAAGCAAAGAAACCCCAGCATCACTTTGGTGGAAGACATTAAAAGCACTTACCAGTAGCAGTAACACGACAGGAATTCCTACCTTGATCCATTCTAACAAAATATACTCATCAAGTCTTGAGAAAGTTGAAGTGTTCAAATAATACTTGAGTTCGATCTCAACAGTTGATGATTCGAACGCCTCCCTTCCAGACCCACTACTACATGTCTCTCAGCGTATTGATAGCATTACCCTATACTGCAGCGAGGTATATGCTGCAATGAAGTCGATAAAGGTATCCAAGGCGTCTGGTCCCGATCAAATAAGCCCGCGTCTCCTTAAAGAATGCAAATCCTCTCTATGCGAGCCACTGTCAATCTTATTTAACATACTTCTGAATAGCTCATACTTCCCTTCACTCTGGAAAAAAGCAAATGTCTCCCCTATCCTAAAAAACAACCCTCAAACTCAGTTACTAGCTATCGTCCGATATCATTGATCAGCTGTGTTGGTAAAATATTCGAAAAATGCGTTTTCAAACGCCTGTGGCTGTTTCTAAGTGAAAATAATGTTCTCAGTCAATTCCAGTCAGGTTTTTACACCTCGAGATTCAACCGTCCTTCAACTGACTGACATATATGATGAATTTTGTCGTGCACTCGATGAAGGCAAAGAAGTTAGGGTAGTTTTCTGTGATGTCAGTAAGGCCTTTGATAAAGTATGGCATGCTGGTCTTATCCACAAACTGGAGAGTATTGGGGTTTCGGGGGAGTTATTGCTATTTTTAAAATCGTATCTTGCCGATAGATCGCAGCGAGTTGTGATAGCCTCGGAGACATCTTCATGGAGGCCCATCAATGCCGGTGTGCCTCAGGGGTCGATACTTGGGCCCTTACTGTTCTTGATATACATTAACGACATAACCAAAGACCTACTTAGCTCTATACGCCTGTTTGCAGATGATACTTCCTTATATCTCATCATTGAGAACCCAGAGCAAGCCTCAAACATAATCAATCATGATTTGGCGACAATTGAGCATTGGGCCAAAACATGGTTGGTTGAGTTCAATCCCAATAAAACAGAGAGTTTGCTTATATCACGTAAAAACAATCCCAACTCTCACCCACCCTTATATCTAGGGGGTTCACAGATATCGGAAGTTTCCGAACATAAACATCTGGGGGTCATACTAAATAGCACATGTACATGGAACGACCACGTTGACCACATTTGCTCGAAATCCTGGTCTCGGTTTGACATGCTGAGGAGACACAAATTTTATCTCGATCGAAGTGTCTTAGAAAAAATATACTTTGCCTTCATTAGACCCCTTCTGGAATATGCGGATACTGTCTGGGATAATTGTTCCGTATCCAATATTGCTGAACTAGAAAAAATACAGATTGCAGCAGCCCGAATCATTACGGGAGCAACAATTAGTGCCAGTAAGTCCTTGCTGTATTCTGAAACACGATGGGACTCCCTTCAAGAAAGACGCCGCGAACATAAATTAATTCAGTTTTTCAAAATGTATCACCGTATGTCACCTCCACATATTTCCAATAAAGTCCCCCCACTCGTCTCCGAGACGAACTCATCATTTAGTCTTCGATCAAGTCAAAACCACCGCGTTCCCTTTTGCCGAACCCAATTGTATCAGTCCTCGTTCATCCCAAGCGTTACAGACCTATGGAATAAGCTACCCTTACCTGTACGCGAGAACTCATCATTGATCAACTTTAAGACCTTCCTGAGCAATGGGAACCAAAGACCCCCAAGGTTCTACAGTGACGCGAAATCTCGAGCGGCTCAAATTTATCATTGCAGGCTTCGATTGCACTGCAGTAGTCTTAATTCTCACCTATATGACAATCACTTATCACCCAACCCCTCTTGTCAGTGTGGAGAGCGCGAAACTACTGATCACTTCCTCCTGCATTGTCCGGTGTTCTCAAACGCTCGCAACTATACGATTAATTTACTCCCCTTTGCAGTAGACTCATCCACGCTCCTGTTTGGCTCCGAGTTCTTGAATAATAAGGACAACCGTCTTATCTTTGAAACGGTACATGACTTCATTCTATCAAGCAAGCGATTCCATTGAGTTACCGCTCAATTACTGTACCCCACCCTGCCCCACATGGGAACACCGTTCCTGAAGCATTGCTCTTTCTGTACCTCGGTAATCAAGTTCTGTACAACTGGTGAAATAGGACCCACTGACCTATGTCTTGAGTAGAAGGCCCACTCACGCCTCAACACCACCGAGTCTAGTATGCAAAACTCTTATCAAAGGAACTAAAAGTAAGAATCAAATACCGTACTTATTACGCTATGGAGTTTCAAGTTAACATATTTAGTGTTCAAGATGGCCAAATTAGGTTTTGATCTGTTATTTTTCTGAATCTTCTCCTCTCTTTCTTTGATCATCTTTTCTTCCGGCTCATTCTTTCCTTACCCTATTCAATCTAAAGTTTAAACAATCTCACGTATCGTTGACTGGCGGTCGGGGTCGTCTTCCTCCTTTTCAGATTGGAGGGGGCCGGGCCTTCACGCAACGATACGTGAGCTCTATTACAGATTTATACCACCTGAAGGAGTAATTTTTCAAATGTGCTGGGGAGACGACTTTCATAAGCTGTAAGCTTTCTGTCGAATCCCTTTTCTACTCAGAAACCTGTTTTCTTATATTTATTGCCTTTCTGTATACTACTGTATCATGTACATTGACGATTTACTTCTTTGAACAATTATTGTGAAGTGTATACATTGAAACAAATGCTTTAATAAATACTGTTTAAACTAAATCAATGTATTTTCAAAAACATCGATGTTTGTTCATTTCAAAATATACGATTTAGCTAATGTCAAATCCGATGGTTTATATTTTTATTATAAACGTCGTAAGCTTTTGAACTCTTAAATATTATACGGATAACAGACATGGTAGTGTTGGAACCAAAATCTGGTGCTAATTTCTGATTTAATTCATGTAAACCTCTCTGATGTAATGGACGTAAGAATGGACCATCATACTGAAAGGGTATTTGATATCTGTTAAAAAGCGATTGTTAAAAACCAACAATTGTAACCAAATATGCCACCAGGAATGTGTTTCCAAACTAATATTTGGGTGTGGCAGGAAAACAACTCTGTGGCTATACCATTACCCTGCAGTATCATGCTCACCGTCTCATTATTTTGTTCCTTCCAGTGGGACGAAAATTGAAAGATTAATCCACAGAATTATCATTTCCTTGATTGCCTGGACTTGGAATGGCAAAATAAGTTGTTAAACGTGTTTTTGTGGACGTGCGAGCGCGTGCGTGTGTGTTTGAGGAAGTAACTATGTCTTTAGGGATGAATAGTATATCTCACATGATTAGACTCACTCGGTCCGGTCCCCGCACCGGACCTCCCCCCACCCCATAAGATCCATCTATGTTTTCCTTTTACATCCCGCCTGAAGAGCTCTTCGTCCTAATTTCAGCTCGCCAGATTTTATTGCAATCCTCGAGCACCCATTCCCTGACAAGTCTACTCCACTGCTTCAGTCCTCCTTCTAGAGAATGGACATATTTCTACAGTGCTCTTATGATTCCTACAAAACTTCCACCGAATCCAAGGCCCTCAAGTTTTTGCCACATTCCCTCCATCTACACTTTGTCGTATGCTTTTTTCACATCAAGGAATGCCATAACCATAATTCTCTTATTGTCTTTTATTGATTCTATAAGTCGGGAGAGGGTACACAAGTGGTCAGTGACTAGTCTCTCTTTCTGGGAACTATTCTGGATTTCCGACATCTTCATCAATTCCCACAATCCTTCCGTAGAGAATCTTGCAGAATACCACCCCATTATTGAAGCTAACAGATATATGTAATTATCTAAAACTTTGGAAAATCTCCATATTTGTGCATGAATGTCACCCTGCTTTCCTTCCACTCTATCGGGAATTGATTTCATTTGTCAAAGAGTGCTGTAAGATGCGTATGTATTGGATCCCCTCCTCTTTTCAAAAACTCGTTAGAAATTTCGTCAGTAGCTGCTGTTTTTCTATTCTCGCACATGGTGACTGCATTTCGTACTTCCCTCATCTCAATTTCCCTGCATACTATGGCAATGACCAAAGAACATGGCCACTAACACGCTACCACGACAACCCACGTGGCAACCGTAATGAACCACTCTCTCCAGTTCCAGTAAACCAGGCCCGCAGTGTGTGAACTTTTCTTCTGACTTCTTTGCAGTAAATATTGTTTTATCGTCATTGGTGCTTTCTGGATCTCCCCAACTATAAACTTGACCGTTTCTCTCATGTCATTCCTCATCCACTTATTCTTCATATTTTCATCACATTTTTCCATCAGTTTCTCAAGGAGTCTTGTTCTATTGGGCAAATATTTTGGTAATCTGGAATGAAATGGGTCTCCGTTTCTCCCAGATTACACATTTGGCACGCTCTTCGCGCGCCTTTCCCTCGGTGGATTACTTGCCATATGCATCCTCTCACTAACCAGAACTTAGATCTCTTTTAGATAAAACCCACTGTATTCACTCCGTCGCTTCTGAACTCCCTAATACTTCGCCGTCCGTTTACTTCGATTGTGTCCCTCTCTTTCCCATTTTCCCTCCCTTATCGTAGACGAACAATCTGCGGTGTTGGGTTGATGTGGGCCTCGCTATTAAATAAAAGCGGTAAAGCAACGGAGGGTTCAAGCAGAATTATTATTATATTATTATGTTGGTTGAACAGGAAAGGCAAATCTTCACACTCCGTTTGAGGAACGCCACCCGGCCCGCTCCCATTCTTTCTGTATTGTGTAATAACATAATAACACTTTGGCCAGCCGCTGATTTGTCGCGGTTCTCGGACGAGAAGGCCATGGTTACCCCTGTACTACCAACTGCCTCCCTATTCCCACGCTTCTCCTCTCCTCCCAACACTCGGAGACGAACTGCTTGATAATATCCCTTGTCCCATTCTTCCCAATCTCTCCGATTAGCATATTAACCCTCTCCTTTGAGTCTCCCCCTAACCACATGTCCTTCATTCTCCCATCCCACTTCCCCATTATACTCCCAGTGAATCTCATTCTTTTAAGCTGATACTTTGGGCATTCTACAAGAAAGTGTTCCAGGGTCTCCACCATGTCCAAGTTACACATCTGGCACTCCCTTTCACCGTCTTTCCCAATTTTTCCCCTCAGCTCCAGGGATCGCGACCTGAGCTTGAACAACAGTGACCCCCCAAAGGTGCCATCAAGGTACTCTTCAAAACCTGGCTTCTCTTTATCACGCAGGCCACCCAAAGACCTCTTTGATTTGACCCCCTCTCGCCAATTACGGTTACAATCCTCCATGACCCTTTCTCTGACGATTTTTTTACCCTGGTTTGCCCCAACGTCCAGGTCCGAGATCTCCAATGAGTAGTTCTCTACTAGCTCCCTCACTTGGACCATCCACCCCGTTTTGATATTTGAGTTGAAAATTGTCAGGAACATTGCTTTACACCATCGTCTGTCGGGGAGATTTACCAAATAATTAAGATAACCGAGCTTCAACAGGTCTATCCTGTCCTTGATCCTCATCCACCCAAGCTCACCCCTGATTGCTTCTAGCGCTGCGGCATTACTCGACCCCGTTATCCATCGGCCTGCATCGTTCTGCAGGATTTCCGAGCTCTTTACGGCCGCCTGGTTTAGGGGTACCACTTCCGTACCGTATGTTATACTTGGCAGCCCCCCCCCCCATTTCCCAAATGGTTTTCCCCACGAAAACCTTATTGAAACTTTCTCCCTATAAGTTTCATTTGGTTAAGGATTCGCTTCCCCTTCAGTTTCAATTTATTTGTGTGGTTCCGGTAGATGCCTCTTCCTGTAATGTTTATATTTACCCCCAAATACTCGTAATCACCTGTCTCTCCCACACTGAGAAGTTTGCTGCTCCCTTCCGGAATGCTGAACTCACCCACTCTCCACCTTCGAGTGGGGTCCACTTTGCGGCCCACAGGTATAATTTTGCTCTTGCTTTCATTAAGTTCGAGTCTCCATTTGCTCCCATATTTCCCAACAAATTCCAGCATTTTCTTTAGCCCCTCTTCGCTTTCTGACACTAGAACCATATCGTCTGCAAAAAATAGCCCTGGGATCTTCAAGTCCCCAACTGCTACCCCCTCCTCGCTACGCAGGAGTTCATCTCCTAAACTTTTGATGAACAATGCAAACAGGATCGGCGAAAGGATACACCCCTGTTTTAGGCCTATCTCCATAGGCACACGTTTTGTTGTAATGTTCCCCAGGCTAAGTTCACTCTGTACATCTTTATATAATGCTTTCATAATTCCAACAAACTCGCCTCCTAAGCCCATAGCCTCCAGCTTGCGCCACATACCTTCCCTCCATACTTTATCGTATGCCTTTTTGATATCCAAAAAAGGCCATAAACATCTTTTTCTTTTTTGCTTTCGCAGATTCTATCGTTTGGGAAGGTGCGTAAAGATGGTCAGTAACTCTCCTTCTCATCCTGAAGCCATTCTGGATTTCTCCCAAAAATCCCTTCTCCTCAATCACCTCCTCTAGTCTCCCATACAGGACTTTACAGAAAACCTTTCCAATGTTGCTACTGACAGAGATCCCTCGATAGTTATCCAAAACGTCTTTTTCCCCCTTTTTGTGAATAAATGTCACTTTACTTTCTCTCCACTCCTTTGGGACCTCTTCATTTTCTATGGCTAGATTGAATAGGGCAGTTCGGCTTTTCACGAGTTCCTCTCCCCAAAATTTGATTAGTTCTCACGTGCAAATAATATTAATTCGGGCTTATAAATGACAAGGTTCAATTGCCACATTGTGATATCATCTAATATTAAAAAGAAAAGACACAAAGTTATCCATGATCACTCTACACAGTGTGATGACAGAATAGCAATGTTGTAGGCATAATAGGAAATTGTTTACACAAATCAATGTGTTTATGTACGTGTTAACCAAATAATCTAATAATCACTTTTCTGTCATTTAATTGTTGAAAACAAATCATTAGCATTGACAAGTGATTATTGTTTATCGTGATTTTATGTATTATTAAATCATGAAGTAATCAGTGAACATGATTAACAAATGAACTGGATATATAAGATGCACTCTCAATCCCCAATTTAGTTTCATCCATCCTGCATGTTGTCCTATTATCCCCACGGAGCAGAAATTAGTATTTTAAAGAATTATTGAAGAAATTAGACTCGTTATCGACAGGTAAATATCTAGATATGATACAAGTTCATGTTCCAAACTGGTATCTCCCGTTATATTGTAGTTTAAAATTCTAATCCGAAAGAAAATGTTATCTACCTCTCCTGTATCAGACAATAACTTAATTGTGAAAACAATAATAGGCTAAAGCAGTAAAAAATCAGCACTTCAAGACTCAGCAGTATACAACAAAAACGAGAATATAACATTGCTCATTTTCTGAAAACAGGTTGGATTCGACAGAAGTCTTACAGCTCTCTTAAAAAGACGTGAGCTAATTCAGGTGGTATGGATAAGAAGATAAACACAAATATCTCTGTCTGAAGACCAAGACTCCACTTGTTAGTCAGATTGAGTTAATTTTAAAACCAACCGTCGCCCGACCCGATATCAAATCTGAACGACGTAACCCCATAAACCACAAGCCACACAAATTGTATCTATAATCGCGACGGGTATGAACGTTTTGACAATTAAATAAATTAAATTAATATCTCTCTACCCAGCCTAATAACATTCAACTATCACATTATTATTTTTATTTTATTTATTTGTTGGGGTTTAACGACACTTTCGACAGCCAGGGTAACCTGGTGTCAAACAGTTTTACTGGTGGAGGAAGCCGGAGTGCCAGTAAAGAACCAATGAGCAACAGCCTGCAACTGTCATACTCACCAACGTACCAACTGCACACAAGCAGGGCTAGCGTTGGTGGAAGACAAGTGCACCATCGACGTACAATACCCCGTTGTACTTAGCCCCCACCACAACCCAGTGGCCAATCGGGATTAAGTGCCTTGCCAAATGACACAACGTATACCCTCCTGGTGGGAAATGAAGAGTGGACCTTTCGGTTTGAAGTCCAATGCCATAACCACTGAGCTACCGAGCTTCACAACTGTCACCTGCAATTCATTTACAGTATTAATATTGGTTTGGTAATCCGTGGCTCTATCGCATAACAGAAACAAATTAGTCATTTTTCCAAAACACAACCAACTAAAAGTTTAACCGGTTCAATCTTGTTTGACAGAGCTCAACGAGCTCGGTAAAACTAGATTCAATTGGTAAAATTTGTGATTGTTTTATCTGACCATTTCGATGTTTAAAATTTCATTTTTTTGTCATTAGTATGCAGGGGGTCACAAAAGAAATCAATCACCAGTCACTCAGAATGTTTATCTGATCTGACATTCTTATCATCAACCCGTAAACAAATAGCTTGTGCTCACTCCATTCCTTCGCCAATATACAGCCAATAATCCTGACGAGGACGTGTGTGAAATCATCATCTCTTGAAGTGGTATTTGCCCTAAAGTGTGATAAGTCGGTAAAAAATAGCTGATTAGAAAAAGGATTCCTGTCGGAATCGATATTAATAAGTTAATAATTGACGCTTTATCGTCATTTACAGATAAATATGCTGACTAACGCAGATTTCAAGTTCATGTCGTCAATGGTAAGTGTTCTGCTTTTATTTAATCTTTCTTTCCACTTATAATTTATTTTGTTAAAGTATAGGATGATAACAGAATATTTCAGTACGTCCATCCGTACAGGAAAGGCAAAAGTTTGAAAGTAATTTGAAACGTTTCCACGAATTGTTTCTGTTGTAACAAATATACCTATTCATTACGCTTTGTAAATAGTAGACATCGCGGACTTTACGAAGGATGTAGCCGCTAATAGAATTGGGCAGTAAATGATATGTGGGTCTTGAGTGATTAATTAATAGAACTAATCTGGTTCAGCCTTAATCTAAGCTCTGCTGGCTATAGGGAATTTACGGTTTCCGAGCCAAAGGTACGGAAATCTCTTACAGCCCGTCTGAAAATGGATTCTCCAGATCCATTAAAGTCCGGATTTTTAAAATAATGTACCTGTTCCATAACGCATTTTCACCTTTTGCACAGCCATAGAGCACCATGTGTGGATTTAATGCTTTTAATTGACTATTATTATTATTATGAGAATCACAGGACAAAAACACACCACCGTCGCCCGCACAACGACAGCGTGGACTCCGGAACAGTTTTAAAAACACAAATGCAGTCACACCAGACAAAGGGCTAATCTATGCATTAGATAAATTATTTTTAACAGATATAAAGGGATGCATAGGGTTTCATGGCCACACTGAACTAAAACGGAATAAATACGCCTTTAAGCGCCATGTTAGCGATGGGTTCACGTAAGTCGATGCTCTCTGAATGTGAAAGTGCGGAGTTCTAAACACACTAAAGTATTCTAGACCCATTTTGATATATGTGTTTTATCTATTTTCAATTTTTTAAACAGAGATATAGATAAAAGCTTTATCTATCACAGTAACAAAGATAGTTGGAATAACAGCCAAAAGAATTGCAGGATCTCCTAAAAGCTTAGTTCTCACGATTATACATAATTGTTATTTAAACATCTTATTTACGATCAGGGTAGATGGGGAGTAATGAACTGGCTTTTGGATCATTTTCCTACAAACATTTTACAAGTACTTGTACATGGTGCTTTGGTGTTCTGTCTGTAATTAGGTGATTAAATAAGCTTGACGTCTGTGTGATCTTACTCTCACTAATATAAGGTGTTCTCATATCGTATCGGACTCCCTGTGTTGAGCAAATACCCACCCAGGTCCCCGGGTTTCCAGACGCTCTTGGACTGAATTTATTTATTGGAGTTTAACGACACTTTCGACAGGCAGGGTCACCTCTTGTCGGACAGTTTCCTGCCCACACGTTGGACAGAATGACAAATACTGTATTCAGCGGTCGAAAAATACCCCCGCCCCCACCCCTGTGATTCTGCTTTATAGTATGGACCACTTCAGTTCTTAACGTACTTGAAAGGCGTGTGTGTACTTGTATATCCATCATAGTGTACACAATTAAAATATTCGATCACTTTTACTTCTTAAATTCGATAGATTCTTTATTCACATTATACATATTCATAAACTTTCAGTTCTTCAAATTGGTATGTTGTTCTCTGAATTACATGTTATGCCGCATCTTTGGTATACTATATCTTGTTCAGAGTTTTACGATGTTTTTGGTAACGCCAATTCTTCATCATTGTTTTAATAATTATTTTAAGTCTCTTTTTTACTTGACGCTTTTAAATTAAATGTTTAACATCAGTGTTTCGAGTCTTTTCTAGACGCGCGGTTTCGATAGCATTTAGGAAAATGTCATGTCTGGACACATGGTTATGATAGTATGATGAATGTTTTCATAAGTCGTTATCACATTTAGTACTGTGTTATTATAGTGAGAGGAAGGCGTAAAACTCCCGTTATGAAAGATATTGAGTAGAGTTCTTAATAACATTTTTTAATAGAATAACAAGCAAATACATCACTATATAAAGAGATATCATTATGAGTTACCTGCACACAATCTTATCTCTCTCATACAAACCATCCAGACAAAGTAAACCAAGAATAGAACAACCACAAGAGTCAAGACAATGGTAAAAGAATTGCACTTTTATTATTTTATTTAAGAATTCCTGTAGCTCCTATTAGTATTTTGCGGAAATACTATGTAAATGACTATCCATTGTTAGGGACATTGGGGAAAACGTCTTGAAATCTCAATCCAACGAGAGTATCCAACAATGACCTGTGTTTTTTTATATCTTGGTTCACTTTTAACATGCTTTTAAGGGACTTCAATAAACCAATTTAGTTCACAGCAATCGGATCTTGTGTTACTCGGGTGTTGAGGCAGATTAGGAATTGACAGTTAAAGCGGTTGTCTACCAAGAAAGTTTGCAATATATGGAGTTATGTAATATTACACGTTTACAAACTTTTATTACAGGAACGACGATTCAGTATGGAAGATGAAGATTTTGATTTGGGTGTTTTACTCACTCCCGTCTCGCGAAAGTTTGAAGTATTGGCAGAGAATGCACAAACAGGTGGACTCGGCCACAGCGATAATTTAGAAAGTCAAAAGGAACAGGAGTTGACTGATAAAGAACGCAAATACAGTTTGGTAAGATTCCAACTATGATTGAAAACAATTCGCTCAGTAACTTGTAACACTGTTTATTTAAATAAAATCTATTTTACCTATGGTCATAACTAGAGATTGAAGAAATAGAAATATAAATTTCCCACAGTATGGAACAGTTGACTACTGTGCTGGGTATAGCGGGTAACGCTGTCCTGGGTCTTGTTCCAAGAAGAGTTTCTTTCTTAAAAGCTGGCGCATCTTTTTATATGGATCGTCCAAAGAGCTTTCAGTCCTACTTTCAGCTTGCCAGTTTCTATTGCAATCCTCCCACTCCCTTCCCCTGAAATAAACTGTTCCCCTGCTTCCGTCCTCCTTCTGAATCTTTCGTCTCAATAGAATATTTCTCCATTGGCTCTCTCTCCTGCCTTATCCAACCTCTTAGAATGTTTGATTCCCATAATAGTTAAACGTTGTTGTACACCATCTGCTGTCTGGGAGCTTTAGGAGGTAATTCAGACAGCATAATTTTCCCATATCTGTCTGACCGCTTGTTTAGAAGTGTTTAGAAAGTACTCAAATTTAGCTTGGGGTATTAACGGCTATTACCTGGTACCTGTGTACTATTAAGAAAAGGAAAGTTAAACATGACTTTTTTAAATATGTAGAGGGTATTTTGTGTTTTTTCGTGGGTATCGACGATTTTTATTATTCCCATTCCAGGTGTTTATTATACGCTGACCTGTGAATTGCTGCCAATTCAAAGTCAGTTTGTATAATCTCAGGGTGCAATTCACGGCCAGTCACTTGTAACACTCCAAACGTAAGTTTTGTAAATAATCGTACGTACGTGTTACGCTGTCTGTTCTTATTCGAATGGAACTCTATTATTCTATTTAATGTGGCCCAGTCGTGAGAGAAATTCAATGAAATTCTTTTAACATAGAGAATAATTTCTCTTATCGGAAAGAAACCCGCAGAAAGAGGTTGTTTGGTCGTAAATGCAATCCGTTGTAGCTTAAAGCATCGGCCACTTTTTAAAACAATCAGTAATGGAATGTATTCTTCTGTTCAGGTTATCTAATCTGATGGGCGAATTCTACTCTAAATTATGACGTTTGCCAACGTCATTTATATACTTGATTCTATGTGAACATTCCAATAAAGTAAATAAATAAATATATTTCTCCTCCTTTGTCATTTCGGCATAATATCTTTGCTCCCATTTTTTATTTTCTGAAAAAAGAAGAATCTATTAAGTTAATATTTCTGTCTGCACATTGTCTCATTGTATTCAGAAGTTGTGACTATCTTATAGAAAGGCTTACAAAAGACATCACACTATATAGAATTTGTAAAATGGAATAAATAAGTTTTACAGATAGGCTCACTTTAGAGGCATTACACTTTATAAAACTGTGAAATAGAATAAATATTTGATGTTTTTTACTTTATTGAAACGCTCGGCATCACATTGCCTCAAATAGTAAAACTTGTGATGTACATTTATTAAATATGGTCTTAGGTAGCCTTGAAATAGAATCAATATTTGATGTTTTTTTTTATATTTACTTTATCGAAACGCTAGGCATCACATTGCCTAAAATAGTAAAACTTATGATATACATTTATTAAATATGGTTTAGGTAGCCTTGATTCATTAAGGATTCCGTGTAGATTGGACTTTACATAGTATGTTTCACCATTATTGTATACATTTCAATGATAGAATGTTGCAAACAAAGCCTGACAATTTATATATTCCGTTTCAGAATAGAGTCCAATGGCGTCGAAAAGCTAAGTTTGGTAAATCCAGGTCATTCGAATCTGCAAAATGTCTGACAAATGGAAACTTCGAGGAGCCTACTCCAAAACGCATACATATGGGTTTATTTATTAGTTGTAGCGGGGAGCAGCATTGTACGTGGGATTGACAATGTTGTTTGTGGTCCTGATAGTTCCAATCGAACAGTCTTGTGCTTTCCGGGGGCGAAGGTGGAGGATCTCAGGGACCGGGTAGACGGCATTGTGGCAGGGTCAGGGCCGGAACCGGTAGTGGTGGTCCATGTGGGGACCAATAATATCAGGGAGAGAAGGTCAGTAAGTTTGGTGGAGTCGTATAGAGGCTTAGTCGGCAAACTGCTAAGTAGGAATGCAAGGGTAGTCGTATCCGGGGTCCTTCCTGTCCTTGGAGGTGGGGACGAACGGAACTCAAGGATTTTGGCACTAAATGAAGAGTTAGAGGACTACTGTGTTGATCTGGGAATTCCCTTTATCGACCATTGGGACACGTTTTGGGGCAATGGGAGCATGTACGGGCGTGACGGGCTGCATCTTAGCAGGGCGGGGAAACGGGTATTAGGGGATAAAATTCTACGGGTAGCAGAGCCTTTTTTGGAGAGGAGCGGGGTGGGAGGTCAGAGGCAAGTATAACGAGAGTGGACATAGGTGGGGTGAACAAGAGTGAGGGGGACAGAATAAGTTTACCAAGACTAGCACCAGAAAACAATGGGCCCAGTAGGCGGAAGCCAATGAACCTCGGTACCCTGAAAGTGGGTTATAGCAACATCCAGGGTCTCCACCGGAAAGTAAGTGAAATTGCTACATTGATCGAGGCAGAGGAGTTTGATGTCATGGGCTTAAGCGAGACGTGGGTAAGACACGAGGAACGGGTAGACCAAGTAAGCGGGTGTGTGTGGATAGGTGTAGGGCGAATGGAAGGCCAGAAAAAGGGGGGAGGGGTAGGCATGTACATTAAAGAGGATTTAAAACCGTCGCTGATTACAGATCTGGAAGATATCATCACCTCGGCTGATGTGTCAAAAGAAATTGGATGGGTAAAGATCAGTCTGAGAAACAAAAGTATTGCCCTTGGGATTGTGTACTGTGCGGTGGAGGGAAGTAAACCCGAGTGGAATGACTCGATATACTCAACACTAAGGTCCAATATCACTGAACTAGAAAACAGGGGGCTCGGTATAATTCTGATGGGCGACTTTAATGGACACATAGGTGACAAGGAAGAAGGCATAGAGGGTGGGGACAAGAAAGTCAACAGGAATGGAAGGAAGCTGTTGAACTTCACAAATGAGCTCGGTCTGAAGATTCTGAACAGGGACGCTAGATGTAAGGGGAAATGGACCTGGGAGAGAAACGACAGAAAATCAATAATTGACTACATTCTCATAGATATGAATTTATGGAGGGAGGTGATAAGGGTAGAAGTGGATGATGAGGGCAAAATGGAGTTGGATAGTGATCACAACTTGATTACAGTGACGATGAGGGCCAAAAACCCAGAGAAAAGGAAAGGAAGCTTCAAGGAGATTTGGGAACTCAAAAAGGATGCCGACTGGGCGAAGTTCGAAGAAAAACTGAAACCAAAGCTTGCAGCCGTACACAAGGGGGGTAGTGTCCAGAAGATGGCCGACGCCATAGTTGCGAGCCTAGTGGAGGCAGGGAAGGAAAGTGTAGGAAAGATTAGGGTGCCAACACGGGAACTTGGGTACAGAGTGAACGAAGAATTGAAAAGGGCCATAAAGGTTAGAAAAGATAAATGTGCTGCATACAGGAGAAGTAGAAAACTTAAGGGGGTGGAAAGCAATGAGGCCATGGTGGCAAAGGAAGAATACCAACAAGCACGAAATAAAGTAAATAAGATTAAAGACGACAACCGGAGAGTGCGAAATAGCAGTCTTATTAGGACGATAAGTACGACAGGGGGGTCGAGTTCGAGCGTATTTTGGAAATGGGTGAACAAACGTAACAAAGGGAATAACCAACAGAGCATTAAAGTAGATGGCAGAGTTACAGAAGAGCGAGATCAAATCGCATTAGAACTAGTCAAGCACTGGGAAAAGGTAAACGATAAGCGATGGGGCATGGGGAACCCACCGGAGTGTCCGAACCAGGTCGAGGAAAATCTCTCGGACTTCGTGTGCAGCGAAATCAAAACCGAGGAGGTGCGAAGGGTGATCTCAAAATTGAGGAATGGAAAAGCGGGAGGGGTGGACGAAATTCCTAACGAGTTTATCAAAAAAGGGGGAGAGGAACTCTTGGAAAGCCTGACTGCCCTATTCAATTTAGCCATAGAAAAACAAGAGGTCCCAAAGGAGTGGAGGGAAAGCAAAGTGACGTTTATTCACAAAAAGGGGGAAAAAGACGTTTTGGATAACTATCGAGGGATCTCTGTCAGTAGCAACATTGGAAAGGTTTTCTGTAAAGTCCTTTATGGGAGACTAGAGGAGGTAATTGAGGAGAAGGGTTTTTTGGGAGAAATCCAGAATGGCTTCAGGAAGGGAAGGAGAGTAACCGACCATCTTTTCACGCTATCCCAAATGATAGAATCCGCGAAAGCAAAAAAGAAAAAGATGTTTATGGCCTTTTTGGATGTCAAAAAGGCATACGATAGAGTATGGAGGGAGGGTATGTGGCGCAAGCTGGAGGCTCTGGGCTTAGGAGGCGAGTTTGTTGGAATTATGAAAGCATTATATAAAGATGTACAGAGTGAACTTAGTCTGGGAAACATTACAACAAAACGTGTGCCTATGGAGATAGGCCTAAAACAGGGGTGTATCCTTTCGCCAATCCTGTTTGCATTGTACATCAAAGGTTTAGGAGATGAACTCCTGCGTAGCGACGAGGGGGTAGCAGTTGGGAACTTGAAGATCCCAGGGCTATTTTTTGCAGACGATATGGTTCTAGTGTCAGAAAGCGAAGAGGGGCTAACGAAAATGCTGGGAATTGTTGGGAAATATGGGAGCAAATGGAGACTCGAACTTAATGAAAGCAAGAGCAAAGTTATACCTGTGGGCCGCCAAGTGGACCCCACTCGAAGGTGGAGAGTGGGTGAGTTCTGCATTCCGGAAGGGAGCAGCAAACTTCTCAATGTAGGAGAGACAGGTGATTACGAGTATTTGGGGGTAAATATAAACATTACAGGAAGAGGCATCTACCGAAACCACACAAACAAATTGATTCTGAAGGGGAAGCGAATCCTTAACCAAATGAAACTTATAGGGAGAAACAGTTTCAATAAGGTTTTCGTGGGGAAAACCATTTGGGAAATGGTGGGGCTGCCAAGTATAACATACGGTACGGAAGTGGTACCTCTAAACCAGACGGCCATAAAGAGCTTGGAAATCTTACAGAACGATGCAGGCCGATGGATAACGGGGTCGAGCAATGCCGCAGCGCTAGAAGCAATCAGGGGTGAGCTTGGGTGGATGAGGATCAAGGACAGGATAGACCTGTTGAAACTCGGTTATCTTAATTATTTGGTGAATCTCCCCGACAGCCGATGGTGTAAAGTAATGTTCCTGAGAATTTTCAACTCAAATATCAAAACGGGGTGGATGATCCAAGTGAGGGAGCTAGTAGAGAACTACTCATTGGAGATCTCGGACCTGGACGTTGGGGCAAACCAGGGTAAAAAAATCGTCAGAGAAAGGGTCTTGGAGGATTGTAACCGTAATTGGCGAGAGGGGGTCAAATCAAAGAGGTCTTTGGGTGGCCTGCGTGATAAAGAGAGGCCAGGTTTTGAAGAGTACCTTGATGGCACCTTTGGGGGGTCACTGCTGTTCAAGCTGCGGTCGCGATCCCTGGAGCTGAGGGGAAAAATTGGGAAAGACGGTGAAAGGGAGTGCCAGATGTGTAACTTGGGCATGGTGGAGACCCTGGAACACTTCCTTCTAGAATGCCCAAAGTATCAGTCTAAAAGAATGAGATTCACTGGGAGTATAATGGGGAAGTGGGATGGGAGAATGAAGGACATGTGGTTAGGGGGGGACTCAAAGGAGAGGGTTAATGTGCTAATCGGAGAGATTGGGAAGAATGGGGTAAGGGATGTCATCAAGCAGTTCGTCTCCGAATGTTGGGAGGAGAGGAGAAGCGTGGGAACGGGGAGGCAGTTGGGAGTTCAGGGGTAACCAAGGCCTTCTCGTTCGAGAACCGCGACAAATCAGCGGCTGGCCAAAGTGTTATTATTATATGGGTGATCTCAATAAACAACAAATAATGGATGTCGTATGTACAATGGTTGATAATGAGAATCTTGTCGGTGATGGAAGTACCACTCACAAACTTCCCACAGTTTCTGGTAAACACAAAGATTTAAAATCAATTACATCACATACGGTAAGTTTATCTACCTTCTGTTGTAAGACATCTGTGTCTATTTACCATATATTTTTTCCTGGGCGAAAGCCATAATTTGTTAAGAAAGGAGTACTTATTATACCAAGAGCTCTTGTCGTCGATATCTCTGTAATCGCGAAGCAATGATATGATGGGGAATATTTAGAAGTCATTCTATTAAGTAGTTAGTTCAAATCTTTAGCCTAATAATAGACAGTACACACAGGAAGGGAGTTAATAATATAAAGATGCTTCATTGACCTGGCTTCATTGATGTCTCATTCCATTAACCTGATCAAAGAAGATACCTTAAAGAGGAATGCAAAACAAGAAACTTACAAATAATCTAGCCCTGATATGGTAAACGTTCAAAGTTGCAGGTATGTTGGCGTCTGTATAGATGTTTCCCAGCCTCGTTTTGATTATTATAAAAACTTTAGCGATAGTTGTGAAAATAACAAGTAAATCGTCGAATCATTTGTGCAGAATATATTTTATCATACGTTATGTATACAACAACCACGACATTAATTACTTTACATTTTCAGGTTAAACGAGTTATAGAAGGAGAATACAATGACGTCATTGACAACTACATTATTGTCGACTGTAGATATCCCTACGAATATGAAGGTGGACACATTGTAGTAAGTGATTATTGCAATCAGGTGTATTTACCCGAGATAGGTGTGTCTTGACATTAAAAAAATAAAGATAAATAAAGAGGGAAGTTGACAATATTTATCAGGCTTAAAACATAACTAGGATTGGGGATGGAGGTAGTTTTATCTTTGTTATCCACCCCCTATACCTTCCAAGTTAGAACTTTCAAGCAATCATTAATGCTGCGATATGTAGACACAAAATTAGGAAAATTTTCCGGGATGTGACATTTTTCGTAGTTTTAAAAATCGCTGTTTCTTCGAATCCATGATCGAAATGAAAATAAATATACAGATAGGAGATATAGCGTCTCAACGGAGCTCTCGAAGTTTATCTTTAAATAACAGGCTCCATTTGTTTCAGTTAAATGGGAAACGTGGGTTGCTACCCTTGGAAAGGTTGGGCGGCCGGAGTTATTACCCCACCTCTCACAACCCCACCGACTCAGCAATGTGGGGGCAAAACTATATTTGTTGTATTTGATATTTGATATATATTTTATTCACCAGCATACAAATTTACAAAAGACTAAACATAAAGTACATGAAATCAGAACATTTACAATATATAAATACAGTTGACACTATATTACAAATCCGTCAGTACTTCATTCGTATACTGGTAGGGTAAGGCATAGCCAGATTGGCTGTCTTCCTGCCTTCCCTCATGTAGGAAAGAGATAGAGCATTCAGATATGAAAGAGAAAAATAGAGTGAAATAGAAAGACTAAGGGGGTAGAAAAAATGAAGAAGTTCTGATGCAACATGGTAAATTCCCATTATCTTCTTTTAAGAATAGCTCGAATAAATCATGTGTTGGTGATGCGAGTGGTGGTCGGAGCCCAGTTGAGCTAGGCACATGAAACGGACTTCACCATTCCTTTATTTATGCGTATACAGAGTGAGAGGCAAACTGCTAATAAAAAAAAACAAAAACAAAAAAAAAAAAAAAAAAAAAAAAACACGGGGAAGACCGAATCAAAAGCCAGCTGGGACGAGAATACCAGACAAATTACGTTGAGAATGAGTTTCCAATACATCCTGAGAGCTTGTTAATCCAGGTAGTATCCTGGTGAAAAGTTGACGAAAGTCGGTATAAACTAGTGAGAGGCGGTACAAAACCGGGGATGCAACTAGATAGCACAATCTGGGCAGTAGGGATTAGAACAGGAGATATTGTTTGAGTATGTCGAAAGCAATCTTGTAATTAGCGTTTTTTTTAACTTCTTCCTGTTTTTTATTGCCCTGATATCCCTTTCTAGTTCGTTCCATAGTTTAGGAAATGCAAAAACAGGCAGCTTATCTAATGTTTTTGTTCTAGTTCTGTGTATATATAAAAGGTCCGTTTGGCGTGTGCTAACATTGTTTTGGTTATTTACAGAAGGAAAAAAATTCGCAAATGATGCCGGGAGATTTCCATTTTGCCAGTCAAACATAAACAGATAGACATGCAAATTATACAAATCCTTTATCTTTAAAATTCCGTCTTTAGTAAACAGTGGGTCAGTATGAGCATTATATTTCTTATTATTTATGATTCGTAATGATCGTTTTTGTAGTTTAAACAGTCGATTACAAGCTTTAGAGCCTCCCCATAACGGAATTCCGTATATAAAGTGACTTTGTATTAAGGTAAAATATAAAGTTTTCATAACTCTGTGAGGAAGAATTTTTTTCACTTTACTTAGAATGAGATTGGCAAAGGCAACTTTCGAGCAGTTGTATTTTGATAGCAGTGCTGTAATTACAAAAAAGTAACGATTTTCGGCCATTGAAATACTGGACACCTTAAACTGACATGATGTTTGCTAATTCCATTTCTGCTTTTTGTTTCAGGGATCAGAAAATCTTTACACACGGGAACTTGTTGAAGACAGACTTCTGTCGAACGTAGATTCCTCGCAAAATACAATCGTGATATTTCATTGTGAATTTTCTTCAGAGAGAGGTCCAAAACTGTAAGTATTTTATCAAAATTACGACGAATAAATGATGTACAAATCATGATTATTCTGTGAGCGTTCCGATCAAAACATTAACATAAACCTTGCACTATCTGTAAGAATGTTCACTTGTACAATGTATATGCTTTCAAGGCTTAGCTACATTTTAGGAGGACTGTGACATTAATTTTTCAACTGTATAGGGTTCAACTTCTCAAACATGTAGGCGATTGTATTTTTCTGCCACAAGAGAGCATTTGCTTTTGTGCTTAATGACTCTTTCAACAGCCAGAACCACATTGTGTCAGGGTGATTTAGGGTTGGAGGAAGCCGGGGTTCTCTGAGAACATAACTGAGAAGTGGCAGGCAGCTGTACGACTCTTCAACATACTAACCAGGCACGAGCAGAGGTTGAAGGCAAGTGTACCATTGACGTCCATCTGTCTAGTCGTCCGTCCGTATTTATTTTAAAATGTATACCAGCTACTAGTATTGGAATTTGGAGATAGCCTGTTCTCATTGGTGTTTTTGGTCTGCAATCTTCGAATCACCTCCTGCCATATAATAATTTTATCTATGCGTTTTTCCGGTTTGTCGAAATGATCATTTATAAGCTTTCAGCTTACTGGTACACCCTCCAGCCCGGTTAATCATTGGGTGTGTGACCGTCTGAGCTATCAATTCGGACTCCCGCGTTCTGTCCTTGGGCAAGCTCTTAACAACGATTGCCCACATGGGGGCACGATGTCGCCGTGTACTATGGCATACTGCACGTCGGTGGTACGCATGTCTTCAAGCAATCTAACCGTGCCTGTGATGCAGTGCGGAGTTACGATGTTGGGGAGCTGGCAGCTGCTCGTCGTTGATCAATGGTTCTCTCCAGGTACTTTGACGGCGACGTCTGTCTTGTTCATTCAATTTGGGGAATTGAACTCGAGAGGTGGCCGGGAATTTATGGCGTGTACATGTGCCCTGCAGAGTAAAACAGCGAACATCAAAATTTGTCCAAAGAATATATTTGTTTATTTTACTTCTTCACTTTCACATAACGTAATGTAATAATAATATTTAATATCTCACAGACATAACATCATAATACATGAAAATTGTTTGCCGTCATTTTTGGATGTAAATAGCGTGGGGCATAATAACACGGTTAACTTAACCGCCGTTTAATCGACCACCGGACGTCGATTGGGGGGGGGGGGGGCGTGATGAACCGATCGAGTAGCCACCGCCCAATCGACTGCCGAGAGTCGATTGGATGGTGACCACTTGACAAATCCATCTGCCCAATATGTTCTCAATAAGCTGATTACATTAATAAATTTTTATGAGTTACTGACGGCTAATTATATAAATAAAACGACTAAAATAACATCTACTTTCAATATTTACAAATATAAAAATATGAGTGAGATTCGATTGTTTTCACCGAAAAGTTTACAATAAAAATCGTAGCAAAAGCCTGCCGCTGTTTCCCAATCGATATGTTTCCACATATCGATTGATAAACAGAGGCGAGACCAAAACTTATAATACATGCGCACGGTACGCTCTAATATACACATTTCGAGGGTTTAAGGGCTCGCAGAGCTGCATTTAAATGGTCAACTAAAAATTATATATTCTTCATTATATGCGAACACAATTTTTGTTTGCTGGTTAATTTTTCATTTCTTTAACTAATATATTCTGCTCCGGTGTGTTTTACTCGAATAAATGTGATTGTATTTCGCATGGCCGGACGGGACACACACAACGGAGTCGCAGGGAATTTGATCCACGCTAGTCCAGAAAAATTATATTAACATAAATTTTCTTACGAAAATACAGCTTACCTGCAGAGTAAAACAGCGAACATCAAAATTTGTCCAAAGAATATATTTGTTTATTTTACTTCTTCACTTTCACATAACGTAATGTAATGTGCAAGTGAAGTTGACCAATATATACTCCTTGGACAGTTTGAGCCGCTTAGCTCTGCAGGCAGTGTTTAATTTTCCCTTTTTGTGTTCAGTAATCCGTTAATCCGTAAAACCTTTAAATTCCTATTATTTTAAAGTGTTATACATGTTTTGCCGGAACGAGTGAAGGCAATAAGGAGCTTTATTCCTTTCAATCAGAAACTTGCTAGTGTTGACAAGTATAAGGAGATTGTTTGCAAAGTCATGAGCTTATGTTATTTCCAGTAAACACAGTTTTGTTGATTGGTCACGGAATTAACCCTTGTGATAACACCCTCTGCCTTCTAAGACAATGCCTCCCGGCATTGAAATGGATATGGAATTGGTTAAACTTCAGTATTTACGTAAGTGTCCTTGCACATCTTGGTTGATAGTTCTCTAGTTGCCGTTGTTGGATATTTCTTGAAGATTTTGGTCTTCTGTTCCCACCCCTTTTGACGTAGATTTTCCCTGAGAGTACCATGCATGAGTTATTGATAGAGAAATACTGTAGTGCCTTTGATAAAGATACAAAACGCTTTTTGTTCCGCGGGTGGGGGGGGGGGGGGGGGGTTAATGCCTCGATAACTTAACAATGTTAATTTCGGGTAAGTAGTGGGTACAGAGGTGCTGTGGGTTTATTTATGGGATTAGCTTGGTCAATATCTTTATTTGATGTGCTGTTTAGGTCCATAGGTGTTATATAGTTACCATGTCTTACCCATAAAAAAATTAAGAATTCGTCGGCCAAAATTCGATTAAGTTTATACATGGTGAAAGGTGTTATAAAAAATCTGGACTTGGGAAAAATGCGTTTGTTGGAAAAGGTTGAAGAAATGAAAAAGTCATCCCAAGTTATGGAAACCATGGGCCAATACGTAAAGTTAGTGGTGACGTCTAAAATAAAGTTTTCAGCATGGAAAGAGCAGTATTTTAAGCAGGAAGGGAGATTTATTACGGGTAGCATTACAGATGAGTTACCGTTTGTTATCTGTAAGATAAGACTGTTTTGTTGTCGGGGTTTTAGGAGGAAAAGGGCGCAGAGAGATAGAGAGAGTAAAATTATTATACTTGCGGGTGTGCTTATGTACATGTGTATAGTATGCAAATCTGTGTAAAGTGTATGTGGCAATGTCGTGGTGTCTGTGTTTTGTGGAAAGTAGTGGAAGGGGGGTAGCGTCATAGCTTTAGCTGTATGAAGAGTTGACGCTAATGCTACAGCTTTTGTTATTGTTTTCAGTTTGCACCACATAAAAATGAATCCAAGAATACAAAGACCACTGAGACCTGTTGAAATAATTAATAGAAGGAATTTTGAATCAAAAGTGTCATTTAAAAATAATTTACCGTCCAGGATGGGTTCAGCCAAAGAACTAAAAATAACTTGATTTTTCTTTGTGGCCTTTACCATTGTTTTTAGATTCAGGTGGGCCTTGTGATCGTTTGCAATGATGCTTGAGAGGTTGTGATGATATAAATTGAAAGATGGGATATCTATTGTGGGTGGGTTATTGAATATTGAATCGGCCCGAATTTTTGGTAAGACCCCTCCTGAGAAGAATTGTTGTAATAGTGCTAAGTTAACTGGGTATTGTATTGTAGTGATGTTTGCTTTATGTTGACAGTGATTCCACCTGTGAGGTACGTGTATGTGTGTAGCTGAAAATGAGCAGTGGCAGGGTAGTTCTACTACACAGAATGAGCACCCAAGTAAGTGTTGTGTTTGGGAAGTGCATGTTATGTTTATATGTGAAATGTTAGACATTAGGAACTTGGAGTGTGTTAATTGTTGTATTGTTGGGGTTATACTGTGCTGCCTGAAGCGAAAGTCACACGTGTTGTTAATTGAAGTGGTGTTAGCAAGGTACAGTGAGGATGAGCAAGATGGCGATTTCATTGACCTCAAGATTGGATGGAAAGAGCAGTAATAGTGATTATTGTTAGTGTGACAGTTGATTAGATCTAGTGTTTTAATTTCTATATAAAATTGATTGTCTTTACTAACTGCAAGATAAGTTGGGAGGTTCAAGATTTGAGTGGCATGTGATGACGACGAGTCAATGGGTACCGGATAGCTTAATATTTTATACATTTCAAACGGAAATTGAATTGTTGATATTGGGATATTCAAACTAATATATATATCCTTGTCATGGCGAAGTACTGTATATTTCACTGCCGTATAGTACGGGAGAGTGTGGTGAAACAGCAGGCTGAAAGGTGAATTTTTCGCGTTCAGTACGCTAGATATATTTTTGAGTGTTGCTTCAATAACAGATGGTGGTAAGATTTGGGGAGAGAGCTTACCCTGCAACAAGGATACGATTCCGATGTACATCTCTTCGAATCTCAGTTGCAATGATAATGACTCGCTTGTTTGTTCTAATAACAGTGCTGATAAATGATCTTCCATACTTTTTATACGGGCAACAGAGTCATACAATGTTTTATACACTTCTTTAATGGCAAGGAAATTATTTTTGATAGCTTTTAGTGAACTGGTAATTCTCCTGTCCGTTGATTTCATATATGAAGTAAGAGATTTGAGTTCGTGGCTAAACAAGTGTGATATTTCAATATTTTGCTTCTGCACGGCTGCTACTCGTTGCGACAATTTTTGCATGTCTTCTTCCGTAGCGGTTCCAAACAATGTTTTACTGACACTGCCAACGAATGGTAACCAAGACCTTTTTCTTCGCCTAACGGGTTTTGGGAGTTGGTGGCTTGGTAATAGTTTATAAATATCGATAAGAGTGTTTTTAATTTTCTCTACAGTATTTTCATGAATGTTCATAAGTTTTTCTGCAGTTTTGGGAATATTTGAGCATTTTTCTCCACAATGAAACTGAGAGTTGGAAAATTCCGATACTGTAGGGAGTCTTAGCTGAAACGTGTGTGTCCAGTAGTGTGCTGTAGAAACTAAAAACTTATCTTGCTGTAAAACAACTCCGTAATTCAAACGTTGTAGTACTTTAGTTCCACTTGTTGTATTTAGTACACATGTGAGAGTAATTATCCCAAAGAGAAGCCTCATGTCCATTTTTTTCTACAAATAGAAGAAAGGAGAGCAAGAGTTAGATTTTGTGTGGATATAGTCGCGGGAATACTTTGTGAGGACTGGCCATGCCCTCTAGCACTAAAAAACGCAAAATATTTGCAAAATTTGAATTCAGGCGAGTATATCCAAGGCAATGGAGAAAGAGAAAGAGAGAGAGAGAAAGGATTTGAAGAAAAAAAAACGGACGGTTGGATTACTTTTAGAATAATCTATCAAAGTACGGTAAACATAAGAAGAGCCGAAGTAAACTGTTTGTCTTGAAAAGCATTTCAGCAAATTGTTTTTATAATTTCACAGTCAATGTCGACACATTGTTCATCCTAATAAAATTTAATTTACTTATTTTTATTAATTGTATATTAAGGTTTGTTTATCAAGCTTTATTTATTTATTTATTTATTTATTATCTATTAATTTATTATTTATTTATTTAATTAATTTATTATTTAGTAGTTATTTATTTATCATTATTATTTATTCAGTAGTTTATTTATTTTATTTATTTATTTATTTATTTATTTATTTATTTATTTATTGGAAGCTTTGAAAAATATTATCCAACTGATTTAAGGGGAAAAGGTTGTCATTGTGTCTACCGTTTTAGCCCTGGCAATCGAACCTGGGATAATTTATTGGAAGTATTTAGGCGATTTTCTTTTCCTTCGCTTCCCCGTAGTTGTCCTAGTAACATGATAGTTTCTGATCATATGCTCTAGAATATTTTCGGCTGGTTCCCATGAGATGTCCTTATAACCTATCCATTTAATTCGATAGTGCCGTTTTCCAGCTATTTTTTTCACACCAATGACTTTCTCAATATCATATGTCTTGTCATCATCTTGTTTTTGCTGAGGGGTAGTAGCGTCACTTGCATTTGATGGTGTTATGTCGGTGTTATTTGTTGGCAGAGAGTCGTCTTGTTGTGGGTTCATTTCCCCTGAGTTCTGTTCCGAATAGGGTCTGTCCTTCTCATCGTAATAATGTTTAAGTTGGCTGGCATTAACCCTTGATTTCAATGGTGTGTCATTTGAGCAGCGACGTAATTCATATGTGAAATTTGGGCATTCTTTTGTGATATAATACGGCCCTGCCCATTGGGGGTGTAGTTTTTTGCTGAGTCCTTTTGGCGTCTTGTGTACTTTCATCCACACTCTGTCATGAACCTTAAATGTTGGTGAAGTGGCTGATTTATCATGTTGTGACTTCTGGCGTTCTTGTGTCTTTAAAACATTTTCTTTGGCTATTTTTTCTGTTATTTTGAGATTCTCAATGAGCTCGTCCAAATATTCCTTTCCTTGTTTTCCAATGGTTTCTTTTGGTAGAAGGCTGGTATCAATTGGAAGTCGCATGTGTTTCCCAAACACCATTTGGAAAGGCGAGAACTGTGTTGCTGGACATGGCGATCTTCGAACAGCCATGAGAACGGCGGGAAGAACTTCTGGCCAGTTTGTTTGTTTTTCATTACAATATGCCCTCGTCATTTGTGCTAATGTTGAATTTAGTCGCTCACAAGTTGAATTGGTTTGTGGATGATAAGAACTGGTTTTGTGTCTGGTAATTTGGAAGAGCTCAGATAATGCTGCTACCAAGCTTGACATGAAATTGCTACCTCTGTCAGAAACAAGGGTGTGAGGAGCGCCATATCTGGAAAATATTTCCGTGTAGAGGACACTAGCAACTTCTTTTGCAGTCTGTGTTCTCAATGGGAACCCTTCAGGCCAACGTGACATACTATCCACCACAAGTAGTATGTATTTATATCCGTTTGTTGATTCTGTTAATGGTCCAAGGATGTCCATGTGCCATCTGGAGAAGGTGTCTGCAATCGGCATAGGAGTAAGAGGTACTTTATGAGCATGGGTATCCCTTTTGGTCAACTGACATTTTTGGCAAGACTTTACATATGTATGTATTTGGTCGTACATTCTAGGCCAGTAATATTTATTCCTGATACACGCGTAAGTTTTTTCAAAGCCTAAATGTCCACCTCCCAACACGCAGTCATGGTAGGACATCAGAATGTCATTTCTCAGAACTTTTGGAACAGCTAACTGTTTGGTGAGATTGGTACTTTCTTTTTTCTTCTTTGCACGGGGACTGTGGAGATGATATAAAATATTGTCGATAACAGCATACTGATTAGCTTCAACTACCAATGTCTGTGCATAGATCGGGTTGTCTGGAACTTTGTTATTTACCAGATATTCCAAATAAGGCTTCAGGTCATTACACTTCCACTGCATTTCGGAGAGAATTTGTGGGTTGGTAGTTGCAATCTCTGGTTGTCGGTCGATATGTATTTCATCACCGTCGTCTTTGTTGTTAATTTGTGCAACTATTGTAACCGGTTGGCTTATGTCTTGGCTGCTACCAGTCGGGGTGGTATCATAGATGAAGTCGACTTGTATCTGTTCATTTGGTTGAATGAGTGAAACTTCATTCTTGCTGGTTGTGCTGACGTCATCTTGAGTTACGTCATTATATGGTCTTCTAGACAAGGTGTCTGCATTGAGATTTTTCTTACCAGGTTTATGGTGTATTTGGTAGTCATACGATTGAAGCTTAAGTGCCCACCTGGCGAGTCTACTGGTACTGTCTTTAACAGTTTTGAGCCATTTCAAAGATATGTGATCTGAGAAAACATCGAAATGGTTGTTTGTTAAGTAGGGATGGTATTCCTTTATAGCCTCAACCAGTGCTAAACATTCTCGTTCCGTAACACTCCATTTATATTCGGCGTTTCTCAAAGATCGTCCTCCATAGGCTATGACTGTTTCGGCGCCATTTGTGTCCATTTGTCCCAAAATATAACCTATGGCCGTGTCTGAGGCATCAGTGTATAACAAAAATGGACGGTGCATATCTGGAAGTCTTAAAATGGGAGCTGAAGTTAGCGCTGTTTTCAATGTGTCAAACGCTTTGGAACAGGCTTCGGTCCAATTGAAGGTAGAATTTTTCTTCAGAAGTTGGTGTAACGGATGGGCTACCATCGCGTAGTTGCGGACGAAACGCCTATAATAATTACAGATCCCCAAAAATTGCCTTATTTGTTTGGGATTTTTAGGCTCTGGGTAATTTTTAACGAGATCTGTTTTGGCTCGGTTTACTTCTATTCCTTGTTTTGAAATAAAGTGCCCGAGGTATTTCACTTTTGGAACAGCAAATTGGCATTTCGATGGCTTCAAGGTTAAGTTAGCATTCTTTAACCGGTCAAAGACTTCTTGTATATGCTGTAAGTGTTCGTCGAATGTTTTGCTGAACAAAATGAAGTCGTCGATATACACGAGGACGCTTTTCCAGTTTAACCCTTGTAGAATTTTTGTCATTATCATTTGGAAGGAAATTGGGGCGTAACCTCTCATGAATTGGAATGAGCCATGAGAGGTTACAAATGTGGTTTTAGGCTTGGAAGTCTCCTCAAGGGGTATTTGCCAAAATCCAGAGGAAAGATCAAAAACTGAAAATATTTGTGGCTTAGCGTCTCCAATGGCGTCAAACACATCCTCCAGACGAGGGAGGGGAAAGTTTAGTGGCTTTGTAACAGCATTTAATTTTCTATAGTCTACTGCAAACCTATATGTTCCATCGGGTTTTTTGACAAGTACTACTGGACTATTCCATATTGAATCTGAAGGCTCAATTATGTCATTCTTTCTCATATCAGTTATTAATCTCTCTATTTCGGCGTTGATTTTGGGGGAAGTTCTGTACGGACGTTGCCGTTGAGGCTGAGCGTCCCCTGTATCAATGTGATGATAGTAAGCTTGTGTCTTGCCTAAGTCAGAAAGATCGTGAGAGAAGACACTTTTATTTTTGTAAATTAATTCTACTAGTTTAATTTTTTCTAGATTGGTTAACTCTGATTTGCTCAAGTCTATTCCGATTTCTGAGGCTACTTTTTGAAAATTATTTTCATTTATTTCCAGTGTTATCTCATTTTTTTGGTTTTGTTTTGGCGTTGCCCATATGTTTTCTATTGAATGCTCTTGTAATGGGGTCAATTTGCCTAAGACATGGTGTCGCTGTAGTCGAATATCAGTATTAGTAGGGTTAACAAGTCGATACATCGCTTTGGAGTTTTTAACAGTGATAATCAGTTTGGCTCCTACTAAATTTGCATTTGAATGTATATTGGAAACGGGCTCTAGCAGTGTTGTTGTGTTATCTGGCACTCGTGAAAGCTTAACAGGGATTATTGTTTCTGAGAGTGGCGGAATTGTTACCGCACTAATAGTTCTTGCTAATCCCATATTGAATGAATGTTCTAGCAAATTAACAGAGTCTTTGCCATTGTTCAAGCTTAAAATTTTGTTTGCTACATCGATTTTGCACTTATTAGTGTCCAAAAAATCTAATCCCAAAATGACTTGGTGGTGTAATTTTCTGAAGACATGAAATTTCTGAAAAAATACATTCCTGTTAATTTCTACTGGAAGAACAACAGTACCAACTACCGTATGAGAGTCACCGGCCATATCTTTAACTTCACTAATTTCAGAAGTTTGGATTTTATTAAAACAGTTAATTTGTTTGACAAAATGCTGTGAAATACAAGAAATTGTTGCACCTGTATCAATGAGGGCTTTGTTATGGAATTTATTTATATAAACATGAATACAATTACCACTTAAAGGCGTGGTCAAGGAAAAACATGATTTTATTGGTGAAGGCTTTATTTTTTGTGTTATTTGGGGGTTTTATTTGACGTTACCTGAGGCCTGCCCAAGGGAGAACCTTCAATGACCCTGGTAGGCGAAAGACCCTATTGTCTAGCATTAGGTTTACGCGACCTACAATTTTTGTATATGTGTCCCTTCCTATTACAGTGCGTACATCTATGATTGTCTGGATTATGGAAGCAATTTTCTGTTAAGTGGTTAGTACGGTTACAAAATGTGCATGGGGGACCTGCACGATTACGAGTAGACTGAATTTGCTTATTTGTTCTGGGAGTGAAATGCCTGTGGTTGGGTTGTGCATAGTGATTGTTTGAGCCAAAATTGTTATTTGAATATTGGGGCTTAGGATAGTGTGAGCGCGGCTGATATTGTTGAGGAGCAAAATTTGAGGAATTTGTGTAATACCCTGGGTTTTGATATGGGCGTTGGGAAGAATTTCCCTCATGTGAGTTATAATGGTAAGATTGTTGTGTGTAATTTACATTGTGTGCCTCTTGGGTAAATGGAGGTAGGGGTAGTACACAACTTGTGGCAGCTTCCGCTATTTGAGCGGCCTGTTCAAGTTCGGCTATGTTTGAGGGGTTTTGTTGCGTGACGGATTGGCGTATATGTGGTAAAAACCCTTTCATGATAGCACTAAATGTGTGGTTTTCAGAAAAAGACAGCTCGGAAGCTTGACATCGCATAGATGTGATAAAATCCAAAGCTGACTCTTTCTGTGTTTGCTTTCTATTAAAGATATCGCCCAGTGAAGACCATTCTAAATGTTTAGGCGGTTTATACCTTTTTTCAAAAGCACCAAGTAGCGATTTAAAATCCTTTTTGTCGCTATCTATCAAGCACTCATACCAGTCTGCCGCGGGACCAACCATCAAAAGGGGGAAAAGGCGCGCTTTTTCTGCGTCCTCAATTTGCCTGTAATCTGTGTGTGTTTGAAAGTCCCTTAACCACTGAGAAGCTTTGGTCTGTTCACCCATAAATTTTGGAATATTGTTCAAGTCTGAGGCTGATAATGTACACATACCTCTTGGTTCCTCGTCTGGTGTGGTTTCCAAGGTTTTATCCCGTTCTGGAATGGTGTTTAGTTTTGATGTGGAACGGAGATTTCTCTGATTCGCTGGTGCTGGCATGTACAATTTAGTTCTCCACCAGTTTTGACGGCGACGTCTGTCTTGTTTATTCAATTTGGGGAATTGAACTCGAGAGGTGGCCGGGAATTTATGGCGTGTACATGTGCCCTGCAGAGTAAAACAGC
Source organism: Pictodentalium vernedei (assembly GCA_031216915.1). Classification (NCBI taxonomy): domain Eukaryota; kingdom Metazoa; phylum Mollusca; class Scaphopoda; order Dentaliida; family Dentaliidae; genus Pictodentalium; species Pictodentalium vernedei. Next base: position 298,838,734 of record CM062294.1, read on the forward strand.
GAACATCAAAATTTGTCCAAAGAATATATTTGTTTATTTTACTTCTTCACTTTCACATAACGTAATGTAATAATAATATTTAATATCTCACAGACATAACATCATAATACATGAAAATTGTTTGCCGTCATTTTTGGATGTAAATAGCGTGGGGCATAATAACACGGTTAACTTAACCGCCGTTTAATCGACCACCGGACGTCGATTGGGGGGGGGGCGTGATGAACCGATCGAGTAGCCACCGCCCAATCGACTGCCGAGAGTCGATTGGATGGTGACCACTTGACAAATCCATCTGCCCAATATGTTCTCAATAAGCTGATTACATTAATAAATTTTTATGAGTTACTGACGGCTAATTATATAAATAAAACGACTAAAATAACATCTACTTTCAATATTTACAAATATAAAAATATGAGTGAGATTCGATTGTTTTCACCGAAAAGTTTACAATAAAAATCGTAGCAAAAGCCTGCCGCTGTTTCCCAATCGATATGTTTCCACATATCGATTGATAAACAGAGGCGAGACCAAAACTTATAATACATGCGCACGGTACGCTCTAATATACACATTTCGAGGGTTTAAGGGCTCGCAGAGCTGCATTTAAATGGTCAACTAAAAATTATATATTCTTCATTATATGCGAACACAATTTTTGTTTGCTGGTTAATTTTTCATTTCTTTAACTAATATATTCTGCTCCGGTGTGTTTTACTCGAATAAATGTGATTGTATTTCGCATGGCCGGACGGGACACACACAACGGAGTCGCAGGGAATTTGATCCACGCTAGTCCAGAAAAATTATATTAACATAAATTTTCTTACGAAAATACAGCTTACCTGCAGAGTAAAACAGCGAACATCAAAATTTGTCCAAAGAATATATTTGTTTATTTTACTTCTTCACTTTCACATAACGTAATGTAATGTGCAAGTGAAGTTGACCAATATATACTCCTTGGACAGTTTGAGCCGCTTAGCTCTGCAGGCAGTGTTTAATTTTCCCTTTTTGTGTTCAGTAATCCGTTAATCCGTAAAACCTTTAAATTCCTATTATTTTAAAGTGTTATACATGTTTTGCCGGAACGAGTGAAGGCAATAAGGAGCTTTATTCCTTTCAATCAGAAACTTGCTAGTGTTGACAAGTATAAGGAGATTGTTTGCAAAGTCATGAGCTTATGTTATTTCCAGTAAACACAGTTTTGTTGATTGGTCACGGAATTAACCCTTGTGATAGTACTCCGGCTTCCTCCACCCGTAAAACTGTCACCGTCATGATTAGCCAATGTGCATGGGTACATGACCTTAAACACCAATAAATAATAATAATAATAATAACTGGTACATCCACCTCATTTCGTTATGGTTATAAGCAATGTGATTATGGGCCTATTTCTTGAAGTAATATAATTTATGACTTTTCTTTTTATAACACAGATTACGTTATTTGAGAAGTATGGATAGACAGGCCAATGCAGAGAATTATCCAAATTTATATTATCCGGAGATATATCTTTTAGACGGTGGATACAAAGACTTTTTTCAACTCGAAAAGGTATGTCGTGGTTAGTTTTATGTAGAAACTATATTTGGGATTGTATCCAAATCACTCTTTATATAAGATATGTCCATAGTTTAAATCACTTTCAAATGGCGCCTCTTTCTGGTAACAACAGTGTTTTTGACAATGAACGATGCACTTCCGATAAAGTAATTCGCGTGGATTTCTTCTCAGTTTTCAAATGTGGTGCTTACTCCTTTGATGAGAGCAAAATATATACGTATGTGGGATTTTCTGGAAAAGTTTCCAAAGATTTAAGAGATCCACCCTTCATGTAGAGTGAAGGAGAAAGGCGTGCCCTTCAATTTTCTGTTCAGATGCATTAGCAGGTTAGGCATAGCAATATCTCCGGTGGATTGTATGGCCAATAATTTAATAGATGAATTGATAAGTTACTATAATCAAGTAACAGTTCCTAAGTTTAACATTTATTATCGAAATCAAAGCAATGTGGCTAAATTATGTAAAATATTATTGTCGAATAATAAGCCAACATTCTCCTCGTTCCCAAAGGATTCTTTTCTCAAAAATTTAAAAAATTGATAGACAATAATGTTACTTTTTGAAATGTATATGGAGATAAAAAAAAAGTTATGCTTATTTAACTTTCTTTTCAGAAATTTTGTGTTCCACAACAATATAAAACCATGCTGGATAAAGGACATTCTGCCGAGTTGCGTCACTTCCGCTCCAAATCAAAATCGTGGCACGCAGGTGACAGAAGAAGATGCCTAAGATTCTAGTTGTCCATCTGGGTCGGAAACAAACAAGCTTATCTGTGATATTTATATTTGATATTTTATATCTGTGACAAATACGTTATCAAAACAATTTGAAATAACTTTCATTGACGAAAATTACATTAAACATTGACAAGTGTCTGAAAACCACCGAATGTTTTAAATTAATACATCGAGGTATCCAATGATTTTACCATATTTGGTGCAGTTACATAAGCTTTTTACGTTTATTTAATCCTAATTCACTCTCTCTCTCTCTCCTCAAAAGCAATCAATAGGAAGACACATATCCAATTTGTTTCTCGTCTTAATACGACCTTTGTGAACCTCATCGGTAGTCTGTCTAAGGAATCATTCCAATGTTGCACATTAAGCCGTCTTTTGCAGTAATTCTTTAACGATGGATGCATTGTAATATGGATATAGCTATTGTATTGTTTTGAGAAACGTATTTGTTGATTAATAGTTATTTTTGTTGTTATTATGTATATAAAAATGTAAATAATAAATCAATGTATTTTCAAAAACATCGATGTTTGTTCATTTCAAAATATACGATTTAGCTAATGTCAAATCAGATGGTTTATATTTTTATTATGAACGTCGTAAGCTTTTGAACTCTTAAATATTATACGGATAACAGACATGGTAGTGTAGGAACCAAAATCTGGTGCTATTTTCTGATTTAATCCATGTAAACCTCTCTGATGTAATGGACGTAAGAATGGACCATCATACTGAAAGGGTATTTGATATCTGTTAAAATGCGATTGTTAAAAAACAACAATTGTAACCAAATATGCCACCAGGAATGTGTTTCCAAACTAATATTTGGGTGTGGCAGGAAAACAACTCTGTGGCTATACCATTACCATGCAGTATCATGCTCACCGTCTCATTATTTTGTTCCTTCCAGTGGGACGAAAATTGAAAGATTAATCCACAGAATTATCATTTCCTTGATTGCATGGACTTGGAATGGCAAAATAAATTGTTAAACGTGTGTTTGTGGACGTGCGAGCGCGTGCGTGTGTGTTTGAGGAAGTAACTGTGTCTTTAGGGATGAATAGTATATCTCACATGATTAGACTCACTCGGTCCCCGCACCGGACCTCCCCCCATAAGATCCATCTATGTTTTCCTTTTACATCCCGACTAAAGAGCTCTTCGTCCTAATTTCAGCTCGCCAGATTTTATTGCAATCCTCGAGCACCCATTCCCTGACAAGTCTACTCCTCTGCTTCATTCCTCCTTCTAGAGAATGGACATATTTCTACAGTGCTCTTATGATTCCTACAAAACTTCCACCAAATCCAAGGCCCTCAAGTTTTTGCCACATTCCCTCCATCTACACTTTGTCGTGTGCTTTTTTCACACCAAGGAATGCCATAACCATAATTCTCTTATTGTCTTTTATTGATTCTATAAGTCGGGAGAGGGTACACAAGTGGTCAGTGACTAGTCTCTCTTTCTGGGAACCATTCTGGATTTCCGACATCTTCATCAATTCCCACAATCCTTCCATAGAGAATCTTGCAGAATACCACCCCATTATTGAAGCTAACAGATATATGTAATTATCTAAAACTTTGGAAAATCTCCATATTTGTGCATGAATGTCACCCTGCTTTCCTTCCACTCTATCGGGAATTGATTTCATTTGTCAAACAGTGCTGTAAGATGCGTATGTATTGGATCCCCTCCTCTTTTCAAAAACTCGTTAGAAATTTCGTCAGTAGCTGCTGTTTTTCTATTCTCTCACATGGTGACTGCATTTCGTACTTCCCTCATCTCAATTTCCCTGCATACTATGGCAGTGACCAAAGAACATGGCCACTAACACGCTACCACGACAACCCACGTGACAACCGTAATGAACCACTCTCTCCAGTTCTAGTAAACCAGGCCCGCAGAGTGTGAACTTTTCTTCTGACTTCTTTGCAGTAAATATTGTTTTATCGTCATTGGTGCTTTCTGAATCTCCCCAACTATAAACTTGACCGTTTCTCTCATGTCATTCCTCATCCACTTATTCTTCATATTTTCATCACATTTTTCCATCAGTTTCTCAAGGAGTCTTGTTCTATTGGGCAAATATTTTGGTAATCTGGAATGAAATGGGTCTCCGTTTCTCCCAGATTACACATTTGGCACGCTCTTCGCGCGCCTTTCCCTCGGTGGATTACTTGCCATATGCATCCTCTCACTAACCAGAACTTAGATCTCTTTTAGATAAAACCCACTGTATTCACTCCGTCGCTTCTGAACTCCCTAATACTTCGCCGTCCGTTTACTTCGATTGTGTCCCTCTCTTTCCCATTTTCCCTCCCTTATCGTAGACGAACAATCTGCGGTGCTGGGTTGATGTGGGCCTCGCTATTAAATAAAAGCGGTAAAGCAACGGAGGGTTCAAGCAGAATTATTATTATATTATTATGTTGGTTGAACAGGAAAGGCAAATCTTCACACTCCGTTTGAGGAACGCCACCCGGCCCGCCCCCATTCTTTCTGTATTATGTAATAATATAATAACACTTTGGCCAGCCGCTGATTTGTCGCGGTTCTCGGACGAGAAGGCCATGGTTACCCCTGTACTACCAACTGCCTCCCTATTCCCACGCTTCTCCTCTCCTCTCAACACTCGGAGACGAACTGCTTGATAATATCCCTTGTCCCATTCTTCCCAATCTCTCCGATTAGCATATTAACCCTCTCCTTTGAGTCTCCCCCTAACCACATGTCCTTCATTCTCCCATCCCACTTCCCCATTATACTCCCAGTGAATCTCATTCTTTTAAGCTGATCCTTTGGGCATTCTAGAAGAAAGTGTTCCAGGGTCTCCACCATGTCCAAGTTACACATCTGGCACTCCCTTTCACCGTCTTTCCCAATTTTTCCCCTCAGCTCCAGGGATCGCGACCTGAGCTTGAACAACAGTGACCCCCCAAAGGTGCCATCAAGGTACTCTTCAAAACCTGGCTTCTCTTTATCACGCAGGCCACCCAAAGACCTCTTTGATTTGACCCCCTCTCGCCAATTACGGTTACAATCCTCCATGACCCTTTCTCTGACGATTTTTTTACCCTGTTTGCCCCAACGTCCAGGTCCGAGATCTCCAATGAGTAGTTCTCTACTAGCTCCCTCACTTGGACCATCCACCCCGTTTTGATATTTGAGTTGAAAATTCTCAGGAACATTGCTTTACACCATCGTCTGTCGGGGAGATTTACCAAATAATTAAGATAACCGAGCTTCAACAGGTCTATCCTGTCCTTGATCCTCATCCACCCAAGCTCACCCCTGATTGCTTCTAGCGCTGCGGCATTACTCGACCCCGTTATCCATCGTCCTGCATCGTTCTGCAGGATTTCCAGGCTCTTTACGGCCGCCTGGTTTAGGGGTACCACTTCCGTACCGTATGTTATACTTGGCAGCCCCCCATTTCCCAAATGGTTTTCCCCACGAAAACCTTATTGAAACTTTCTCCCTATAAGTTTCATTTGGTTAAGGATTCGCTTCCCCTTCAGTTTCAATTTATTTGTGTGGTTCCGGTAGATGCCTCTTCCTGTAATGTTTATATTTACCCCCAAATACTCGTAATCACCTGTCTCTCCCACACTGAGAAGTTTGCTGCTCCCTTCCGGAATGCTGAACTCACCCACTCTCCACCTTCGAGTGGGGTCCACTTTGTGGCCCACAGGTATAATTTTGCTCTTGCTTTCATTAAGTTCGAGTCTCCATTTGCTCCCATATTTCCCAACAATTTCCAGCATTTTCTTTAGCCCCTCTTCGCTTTCTGACACTAGAACCATATCGTCTGCAAAAAATAGCCCTGGGATCTTCAAGTCCTCAACTGCTACCCCCTCCTCGCTACGTAGGAGTTCATCTCCTAAACTTTTGATGAACAATGCAAACAGGATCGGCGAAAGGATACACCCCTGTTTTAGGCCTATCTCCATAGGCACACGTTTTGTTGTAATGTTCCCCAGGCTAAGTTCACTCTGTACATCTTTATATAATGCTTTCATAATTCCAACAAACTCGCCTCCTAAGCCCATAGCCTCCAGCTTGCGCCACATACCTTCCCTCCATACTCTATCGTATGCCTTTTTGATATCCAAAAAAGGCCATAAACATCTTTTTCTTTTTTGCTTTCGCAGATTCTATCGTTTGGGAAGGTGCGTAAAGATGGTCAGTAACTCTCCTTCCCATCCTGAAGCCATTCTGGATTTCTCCCAAAAATCCCTTCTCCTCAATCACCTCCTCTAGTCTCCCATACAGGACTTTACAGAAAACCTTTCCAATGTTGCTACTGACAGAGATCCCTCGATAGTTATCCAAAACGTCTTTTTCCCCCTTTTTGTGAATAAATGTCACTTTACTTTCTCTCCACTCCTTTGGGACCTCTTCATTTTCTATGGCTAGATTGAATAGGGCAGTTAGGCTTTTCACGAGTTCCTCTCCCCAAAATTTGATTAGTTCTCACGTGCAAATAATAGGAACCCCAAGCGGGCCGTAGGCCCGCAGAGGGTTCCACATACCCAGTCAGATAAATGTGTTCCAGAACAGAATTCTCTATAGCCGTCAATGTGATTTTTGAAGTGGACAGTAAATTTCAGTGAAAAAACTACGTAACTTCCGCTGTCAAATTGCCCATGCAATTGCAATTGGCCTGCCCCCCTCTAGGAATCAAATGTACTCTGTTGCAACTTTATTCGCCTCAAAGATTTGCGTGATACATTGGCCGACATATCTACACTTCAGGGGTTGCCAGGCCTTTTCACCCGAGAACCGCGACAAATCAGCGGCCGTCCAAAGTGTTATTATTATTACTCGAGTTCTGTCCTTCTGGAGGTTTGTCAATATGCTCAGCTGATGATCTCGTCATTTCAGATCGAACTCTCAGTCTTGATTTCGTTACAGCTTGTCTGCCAGTGACAACCTCAATCGAAAAAAAACGTACATATAACCGATAATATAAGTTTACAACGGATAATTGTTGTTATATTGGTGCTATTGTATACAGACATGCATTGACATGTATCTCGTGAAATATCAAGATGAACAGAAACTCAGTTTTTGAATTATCCAAATGTGAAGGTGTTGTAAAGGAAAAGTTTGCTTGAAAAAAGGGTATACGGACGTTCCGTCCCCAAGCCGAGTCGTCCGCTTATCATAATGTCAAGGAAAATATTGTCTGTACATTTCGAACAAGACACCCACCCCCTACTAACGTGTGACATTTCCCCAACATAGAAAGCCTCCTGATGTTGTATTTATGTTAAGAGTGTGATGTACATCATCTTTAAGGTTTGAAACACAAATGATGTATATTGGCTGATATAATGATATGTTTTTAAAAAATGCAAAAAATTGCACAAGTTGAAAATGCACATTTTTGGTGCACTCAAGAGACTCACCCACCCCCACATCACGTCTTGCAAATTTTTGGTGCCCCCAGGATCCCCCTCCCCCTGGAATAATTGCAAAATTATAAGATTATGTTACAGAACTTAATATAACAAGTTTTGATGCATTTCTTAATATAATTATAACATTTTTGATGCGTTTCTTAATATTATTAATTCCTATAATACATTTGCTAATAATTTTGTGATTATTCATTGTAAAGTGCCGGTACTCTTCCAAGAATAATTGCAAAATTATAAGATTATGTTGCAGAATTTAATAAACCATAAATTTTGATGCGTTTCTTAATATAATTAATTCTTATAATACATTTGCTAATAATTTTGCTATTATTCATTGTAAAGCGACGGTGCGCCTCGATGAATAATTGCAAAATTATAAGATTATGTTGCAGAACTTAATATAACAAATTTTGTTGCATTTCTTAATATAATTAATTCTTATAATACTTCTACTAATAATTTTGCAGTCATTCACTGTAAGGTGCCGGTGGAGCTCTTCAATGAAAAATTGCAAAATTATAAGATTATGTTGTGGAACTTAATATAACGTACATATACTTTAAGAACTTTTACTGTAATAATATAATTATTATAGGTAATCCATTAGAGCTGGGAGGTTATTGAATTTTGGGTCGGTTTCGGTTACAACTCGGTTTTTAATAAAAGAGTCTGGTTACGGTTTCTGTTTTGGTTTTTTTATTAAACAGATTCTGAACCAAAATAACAGAAAAAAATTAAGTTGTATGAACTAAATAATGATTGAATAAACTCTCCCCGAGTGTGTAAAAACTTTGTCGAGTCGTTGACACTTGGAAATAATATAAACAAACTTTAAGGACGAACTCTCGTGGTCTCTGCCGAAGACTCGAAGTTAACTAAAAATAATTTGTAGCTAACACAATGAGTCACTACCGGAAATTGGGTTAATAACTTTCCATGCTCACAAGAAATATATTTATGACAATATTTACACTCAGCCGACTTTGAAGTTTTATCAGTTTTGATAAAGTGTTCCCATATAGGGCTCTTCTCGACTGTAATTGCCGCCATTGTTTCAGAAAAAAACACGTAAAAATGTTATTCTCACGTGACATTCAAATAACCGAGAAAGTCGGTTTTTCAGTTTATCGTCGGTCTCGGTTGTCGGTTATTTTTTCATAACCGAAACTGAGTTGTTTTTCGGTTAACCTCCCAGCTCTATAATCCATTGAATAAACAGTAATTAAAATTTATTTAATGGCTGGATAGTTTATTTTGTTCTGACATTTCTGTTTTCAGAATTTCACACGTATATGAAATTTAATGCAAGGAGGTACATTAAGATATATTACAATGGAGGTACATTAAGATATATTACAATAGGTAATATACAATAAAGTATACAATAAAATTATTATATAAATAAATAAAAAATGATTCAAAATACAATACATGAATACTTTCCCCCAGCGAACGAGTTTCGGACGTGTTGGGTATAATTGTAGCGGACGACTTGGTTAAAATTGCAGCGGACGATTTGGTTAGCAGACGAAATGGGTGTAATTCGAAAAAGTGATACTGACAGGTTGCTTTCAGTCCCGTTAGAAACCAAAACAAAGTAATAATGTGTTACTTTTTGGTGCATCTGTATTTCTGAACAGTGCTTCGTAGTTTCAAACACTAAAAAATGGAAAATAATAACCCTTTTGGATATTTACCGCCATTGAAAATGGCATGTCATCTTTTTTCGGGAACTGGGGGAATGTTCAGCCTGGGGAGAACTAGGCCCAAGGAAGATTCATCCAAAAGAAAAGCAGTACACATCTGTTAGGATATTTTAGATACGCTACGATATTCGTTTTAACTCCTGAAAATAATTCTTAACAAAAATATTAATAGATTGTTCGATATTTATTGAAAAATATTAATACAATGTATATCGTCGAGCAATTATCTCTGCAGTAAATTCACATTCAATGTGTTCTGTAATAATTAAGCCTTTTATTAAGGTCTCTCATCTGTTAGAATGATATCCAATCACTTCGGCTCCAAGTCATTTCATCCTCTGGTCATTTTGACCTCAAAGTCATCTTTGCCCTAGTCACTTCGGTCCCTTGGTCATTTCGGCACCATTTTAAGTGTAGAGATCTACATGTATAAAGGTCAGTGCATAGTTCATGTTTAGAAATAATGGTTAATTACCTTTATTAAGTAATGTTCAGTTATTTGTATTTACACAGTGTACAGAAAAGTTATACACAACATTAAAAATTATCCATGTGTTCAATTTTACATACATTTAAGATGCTATCTGTATAAGTAAGAGAAATTATTTTACTTTGAAATTTTGCAAAGTATATGCAGTCATTCATTCATATTGTTATGCACAATTCCTAGTCACCTTCCAGTTTGAGGTTCACAGGGTTTCTTTTTCTTTTTTTTTTTGTGAAACAACCACCAAACTGCGATTTTGATACTACCATAAATATGTCCACATTTTCTAAAACACAGAGCAGAATCCTTGTAGTTATGCACAATTCCTAGTCCCCTTCCAGTTCGCTGTCCACGGGGGTCTGACCACAGTACCCCACTTCCAAGGCATACACTCAAACCGAATAACATTACTGACCCTCGCTTCTGGCTGTCGTAGATTCATAAGCAAATACAATTATTCAGGTCGCAAGGGATTTCAAATCCCACATTGTCCATGTGCACCTTCGACGTGCTGAAACTTTTCTTTTATTTATTCATCATGAAAGAAAATCTACTAGACATATATCATATGTATACCTGAATATCTAATTGAGAGATATAAATGTTGAAAAAATATTAAATAGAAAAATGTTAAAATTCAAACAATATTTGAAAATATTTAAAGAGGCCGAAATGACCTGGTATATTGGGGCTGAATTGACCTGCAGCCGTAATGACTGGGACCGAAATGACTTGGGGCCAAAGTGACTGGAATTCATGAGAATTGCATCCAAACTGTCCTCCAACAATTTGACCCAAACTGGATACTAATCTAACCCAAACCATCCTTTGGCAATTTGCCCCGAACTGTTCTCCAGAATAGGGACACATGATTCTTATTGATTTATTTATTGGGGTTTAATGACACTTCGATAGCCAGGGTCACTTCATGTCGGACAGTTTTACAGATGGGAAAAGCCAGAGAGAACCATTGAGCAATTACAAATATCTAACATACAAACAGCACACAAGCTGGGTTAGCATTGGTTGAAGACAAGTGTACGATTCACTTGCAGTATGCCTTGGTACGCAATGGCACTACGTGGGCAATGGGAATGAAGTGTATTGCCCAAGGAAACAAAGTGGTTGCCGCAGGTGGGATTTGATAGAGGACCCTTTGGCTTGCAGCCTACACCTCTAACTACTGAGCCCTTTAACCTTCAAAACTGTATAGTACCAGCTAAAACATGTTGTAGAATGACCACATGAAAATTTCACAAGTACATAGTTTCATTATTAGTTTGTGATATTTGTTTTTGCTCAGTTTGCTGTACAGTGGAACCCTGTTAATTGAAGAGCCACTTTGCCAATAACATTATTCAATTAGCAGGAGTATTCAATTAACAGGAATTGTGTCACTTTCCTGTATTCCAGAGATAAACTTAGCATTTATTCTATTATATTTTGTTTGACAGAGCTCCATGAGCTCTGTCAAACAAGATATAATAGATTAAATGCCTGTATTGAATGTACTGAGGCCAAATTGGTCTATAACAAAGGAAAGCTGGGAAGAGTCAGGGCAATTTCTCAACATGTTACAAGATTTTTTATTCAATTAATGGGAGATTACTCTATAACTTATATTCAATTACCAGGTCAAATTTGTACTGGAGGCATGGTAAATGGTTTTGTGTTGGGAAATTACATTCTATTAACAGGGATATGCAATTAAGATATATCCAGTTAAGTGGGCACCACTGTATAACCACCCCCCCCATGCCCCCCCCACACACACCCCAATCAAAACCATCATTCAAAGGTCTTGGATTCAGCAAATTTGATTTCTTTATTTATTGGGTTTAACAACAGTTTTTACAGCCAGGGCCACCCAACTGTTTTACTGGGAGAGGAACCCAGCCAGAGCACCCGGAGAGAACCACCGAGCAACAGTGACAAGCAACTGTCAGGCTTCTCAACATTGTTACTCCAAGCAAGCAGGGTTAGCATTGGTTGAAGACAAGTGCGTCATCGATGTGCAGTACGCCTTATTTCAGTTGCCGCAATTGGGATTCGAGCTCCTCTCAGCTTGTTTTGGGAAGGTTTTTTTTAGGGTCCTGCGAATATTCGAGATTCGATTTGATATCGATACCATACGTATGCTTTGAGATCGATCCCAAATCAGTTTCAGGTTCGATTTTTTCGAATCTCTCATACTAACTTCAATTTGTTACATTTCCAACAAAAATAGGATAAAACTGTTATTAGAAAATTCATTCATGTAGACTCAATTCCTATTTATTTGAGTAATTGACAATGTTTAATTGTTAGATAAGGTGTGAATTTGGCCCAGAACATTATCCATAGTTTTGGTTTTTGAAGGCTTAACTTGTTACTATTCACGTTCTTAAGAACGTGAATAGTAACAAGTTAGGCCTTCAAAAACTAAAACTATGGACAACAGGCCTAGCTGTTTCAGCGACGGTGCTACAGAGAATATTTAGTTATTGGTGTTTAAGGTGTTCACTCCGTCGCATAAGGTCATCACAGTGTTCCGTAACTTCCGTTTGATGCAATATGAAATAACTTGTCTTTTAAGATTTGATTTGGGATTCAATTCGATGTCGATATCAGAGGTATGGTTCGATTCAAGATTCAATTCGAAAAGAAATTTGTGATTCGCAGATCCCTATTTGTTTTTTAGTTCCAGCTTCATTAAGGTTTGTCTCATATCCCACTTGTAATTTTGTCATAATTAGTAATCATAAATCCTTAAAATAAAACAATAGAAAAAATGCATAGAATATTTAAAAAAAAAATTTCTGTGAGGATTTGACCGCAGAGATGATGACATGCGACCACCACTGAGACCGAATATTCTCAGAAAAAGTATGAGGGCTGAATCTTTCTGTGACTGAATCTTCATGAACCCCTTTTTTCAAACTAAATTGCCCATTACTTATAAAGCACCATAACTAAGGCAAAAACAATACTATGAAATTTCCAAGTCTGAAATTCTATAAATTGCAAATAAATTTACACAAATTATATAGCAAAATAAAGGATGTGGTGTATAGAACCCCAAAAGTATGTGTGCACCTCACACACTGACACACAGTCGCTATCAGACATCAACGGTTCCTGAAAGTGTGCTATTGGTACCATATTTGTACCATAGCTGATAATAATAAAATAATATTTCATAAGAACAACAAACACAGGAATTCAAAATGCAGCCTCAGGGCAGCATGGTGGTGAATGCCAATGCTGTCAGATTGTCCTTGAAAGGGGGAGTCCTTTACAAATAGGTTTTTGTTTTGTGATACTCTGGATACTCCCCATTTTTAGCTCAGCTTTGACATAGTCATATTTAAGGTTATGTCATAGCCCATTGTCCGTCTGTTTGGGAACAACAATTCAATACGGCTCGGGCTAGAGGCTTTATTTGTGAACCGATCTTTACGAAACTTCTTGGGTACCTTTGTTATCACCGTGGGACAAGTGTTTTTGGGTGCGGTCCAAAATGCAAGATGGCCTCCAGCAGTCATTTTGTACAGAAATAAGTGCAATCAGTTTTTTGTTCAGAACTTATGTATGAAAGTTCTGATTTGAATAAATTTTTGTATGAATGTTTAGTAACATGGAGTACATCACATATAATAAAGGGCTTTTTCTCATGCTGAAATTATGGAAATTAGATGAACTTTAATTTATTCAGTGCTACTTACATGTATACCCAGTAAGTGCACATGTCAGTACGGCTCGGCTAGGCTGTATTTATGAACTGATCTTAATGAATCTTCTTGAGTACCTTTGTTATCACCTTGGGATGAGAATGAGTGTTTTTGGGTGCAGCCCAAAATTCAAGATGGCTACCAGTAGCCATTTTGTACCGAAATTAGGTACAATCAGTTTTTTGTACAGAACTTCTATACAACTTGGGCTAGAGGCCGTATTTATGTACCGATTTTACAAAATTTCTTGGGTACCTTTGTTATCACCATGGGGTTAGAATGAGTGTTTTTGGGGGGAGTCCAAAATTCTCGATGGCCGCCGGCAGCTATTTTGTACTGAAATTACTGCAATCAGTTTTTTGTACAGGACTTCTGTATGAAAGTTCTGATTTGAATAAATTTGTGTATGATTGTTTAGTAACATGGAATACATCACAAAAATACAGGTTTTTTTCTTGTACAGAAATTATGCAAATTAGACGAACTTTGATTTATTCAGTGCTACTAATACACAGTAAGTTCACATGTCAATATGGCTCGAGCTAGGGGCTGTATTTATGAACCGATCTTCACCAAGCTTCTTGGGTACCTTTGTTATCACCTAGGGACGAGAACGAGTGTTTTGGGGTGTGATCCAAAATTCAAGATGGCTGCCAGTGGCCATTTTGTACCAAAATTAGGTACAATCAGTTTTTTGTACACAACTTCTATACGGCTTAGGCTAGAGGCCGTATTTATGAACCGATCTTTACGAAACGTCTTGGGTACCTTTGTTATCACCGTGGGATGAGAGCGAGTGTTTTTGGGTGCAGTTCGAAATTCAAGATGGCCTCTAGCAGCCATTTTGTACCAAAATTAGTGCAATCAGTTTTTTGTACAGAACTTCTGCATGAAAGTTCTGATTTGAATAAATTTTTGTATGAATGTTTAGTAACATGGAATACATTACAAAAAATACTGTATAATACAGGTTTTTTTCTCTTGCAGAAATTATGCAAATTAGATGACCTTTGATTTATTCAGTGCTACTTATACACTGTAAGTGCACATATCAATACGCTAAGGCTGGAGGCTGTATTTATGAACCAATCTTCATGAAACTTCTTGGGTACCTTTGTTATCACCTTGGGATGAGAACAAGTGTTTTCGGGTGTGGCCCGATATTAAAGATGGCTGCCGGCTTTCACTCTGTTGCTTACTGAGGTGAAGTCACTTTACCATTACCAAGCTACCTACTAAATACCAAAGGGAAGATTTTTCAGTGCACTCTTATTACTTCATCACCCATAATTCTCAAATATGGCATTAAAACCTATCACATACTAGTACTGCTTAAATCTGTTTACATAATCAGAATACACCATCAGGGATGCATTAGCTCAGTAGGTAGAGGTGCAGACTGCAAGCCGAGAAATCCTCGGTTCGAATCCCACCTGCGGCAACAGTTTTGTGTCCTTGGGCAAGACACTTCACCCCCACTACCCATGTGGGGGCAAGGTATGCTGTGTACTAAGGCATACTGCATGTTCTTGGTGCACCTGTCTTCGAACAAGGCTAACCCTGCTTGTGTAGTATGTTGGGGAGCTCACAGTTGCTTGCCATTGCTCAGTGGTTCTCCTGGGGTACTCTAGTTTCCTCCATCCATAAAACTGCCATGGTCACAATAAGCTGTTGTGCAGATAAATGTGACCTTAAACACCAATAAATAAATAATAAAAAGAACACACCACCTCATACCCATTTCTCTCCTGTTTTTATTCACCTTGGTATTCCTCGGTTTGCCTCGGTGTTTAGTATGCCTGCCAGAAAAGGAGTGATTTCTTTTTCTAAAAGAGCAAAACAAGAAACAGTAATTTTTAACAGGTAGTAACGAAATAATTTTCATGAAGCGCACAATTTTATGTTAGTTAATAGCTGAAAAAACGCAGGGAGATATTTGCAAATCTTATTTTATTACTGGCACCAGGTACTGGTAATGAAAATTGTTTGTCATCAATACTTGATCAAGTTTCTGACAAAGCACATTATACTATTCCAATATGTCAGCTACTGGACATAAGCACACAATTTGATGTTTGTTTACCATAATACTGGTGCTTAGCCAGGATATCTAAGTTACATGTAGGGGCAAAAGTAATATCTAGTGGGAGTGGGAGTGGGGCCGGGTAATAAAGAATATGATGCACAGAATCACCTGAGTCACATAGCAGTGAGATAGGGGTGAGGACAAGAGGGTGTGTGACCCTCTCATCAGTGGAGGGGTCGGGTGCACCTCTCCCCCCACCCCCCCCCCCCCCCTAAAAAAAATTAAAAAATTCAAGACAGTAAAACACAATTACCTTGAATCTGTGTCCATAATAAGTTGCGAACAAGCATAAATATCTAGATATTAAAATGTCTTTTGGGATGTTCATTATATGGGTTAACAGGAGAGAGGGGTGGCGGCATGAATGAAATTGGGGACCGAATATTCTCTGAAAAAGTATGAGGGCTGAATCTTCCTGTGACTGAATCTTCATGAACCCCTTTTTTAGCTCAACTTTGGCGAAGCCAAATTTGAGCTTATGCCATGGCCCGTCGTCCGTCTGTCCGTCAACAATTGGATACGGCTTGGGCAAGAGGCCGTATTTATGAACCAATCTTTACGAAACTTCTTGGGTACCTTTGTTATGACCGTGGGACGAGAACGAGTGTTCTTGGGTTTGGTCTGAAATTCAAGATGGCTGCCAGCCGCCATTTTGTATCGACGATGCAGAAATCTGTTTTTTGTACAGAACTTCCATATGAAAGCTATGATTTGAATAATTTTTTGTATGAATGTTCAGTACCATGGGATACATCACATATAATACGGGTTTTTTTCTCGTGCGTAAATTATGCAAATTAGACTAACTTTGATGTTTTTTTGTGTTACTTTCAGCACTGTAAGTGCAAATGCCAATACGGCTCGGGCTAGAGGCCGTATTTATGAACCGATCTTTATGAAATTCCTTGTGTACCTTTGTTATCACCGTGGGACGAGAACGAGTGTTTTTGGGTCCGGTCCGAAATTCAAGATGGCCGGTGGCAGCCATTTTGTACAAAATTTGGTGCAATCAGATTTTTGCACTGAACTTCCATATGAAAGCGCTGATTTGAATAATTTTTTGTGTGAATGTTTAGTACCATGGGATACATCACATAATACGGGTTTTTTTCTCGTGCAGAAATTATGCAAATTAGATGAACTTTGATTTTTTCAGTGCTACTTACACACAGTAAGTACACATGTCAATATGGCTCAGGCTAGAGTCTGTATTTATGAACCGATCTTCACGAAACGTCTTGGGTACCTTTGTTATCACCTTGGGACAAGAACGAGTGTTTCTGGGTGCGGTCCAAAATTCAGGATGGCTGCCAGTGACCATTTTGTACCGAAATTAGGTCTAATCAGTTTTTTGTACACAACTTCTATATACGGCTCAGGCTAGAGGCCGTATTTATGAACCGATCTTTACGAAACTTCTTGGGTACCTTTGTTATCACCGTGGGATGAGAACGAGTGTTTTTGGGTGTGGTCCAAAATTCAAGATGGCCACCAGCAGCCATTTTGTACCAAAATTAATGCAATCAGTCTTTTGTACAGAACTTCTGTATGAAAGTTCTGATTTGAATATATTTTTGTATGAATGTTTAGTAACATGGAATACGTCACATATAGTACGGGTTTTTTTCTCGTGCAGAAATTATGCAAATTAGATGAACTTTGATTTATTCAGTGCTACTTATACACTGTAAGTGCACATGTCAATACGGCTCGGGCTAGAGGCTGTATTTATGAACCGATCTTCACAAAACTTCTTGGGTACCTTTGTTATCTCCTTGGGACGAGAACGAGTGTTTCTGGGTGTGGCCATTTTGTAACAAAATTAGGTCCAATCAGTTTTTTGTCACAACTTCTACACAGCTCATATTTGTGAACTGATCTTCACGAAACTTCTTGGGTACCTTTGTTTTCACCTTGGGACAGGAATGAGTGTGTTTTGGGGTGCCTTTGTTATCACTGTGCTATGAGAACAAATATTTTGGGGTTCAGTCAGACCCACTCTGGGACTCAAAGTTTTTTTTCTAGTTTAGCATCTGACTGTCACCCACCTTTACAATACTTTACCTATACATTTGTTACAGGCAACGGCCAGTATTTATGTACAGACCGTTACAATACTTTATATGTACCTTTGTTATCAGGTCATTACCTAGATGTTTCTCATTGCTGTGTCACATACTGTACATGTCTTTGTCTTGACAAGTTGAGCTACAGTGTCATTGACGCTTTCATTTCAAACTAAATTGCCCATTACTTATAAAGCACCATAACTAAGGCAAAAACAATA
Organism: Pictodentalium vernedei; assembly: GCA_031216915.1. NCBI lineage: Eukaryota > Metazoa > Mollusca > Scaphopoda > Dentaliida > Dentaliidae > Pictodentalium > Pictodentalium vernedei. The sequence continues at coordinate 298,856,751 of CM062294.1, forward strand.
CTATGAAATTTACAAGTCTGAAATTCTATAAATTCCAAATAAATTTACACAAATTATATTGCAAAATGAAGGATGTGGTGTATAGAACCCCAAAAGTATGTGTGCACCTCACGCACTGACACACAGTCGCCATCAGACATCAGCAGTTCCTGAAAGTGTGCTCTCAGTACCGTATTTGTACCATAACTGATAATAATAAAATAATATTTCATAAGAACAACAAACACAGGAATTCAAAATGCAGCCTCAAGGCAGCATGGTGGTGAATGCCAATGCTGTCCCATTGTCCTTGAAAGGGGGAGTCCTTTACAAATAGGTTTTTGTTTTGTGATACTCTGGATACTCCCCATTTTTAGCTCAACTTTGACAAAGTCAAATTTAAGGTTATGTCATGGCCCATTGTCCGTCTGTTCGGGAACAGCAATTCAATACGGTTCGGGCTAGAGGGTGTATTGGTGAACCGATCGTTACGAAACTTCTTGAGTACCTTTGTTATCACGTGGGGCGAGAACAAGTGTTTTTGGGTGCGGTCCAAAATTCAAGATGGCCTCCAGCAGCCATTTTGTACAGAAATTAGTGCAATCGCCATTTTTGTACAGAACTTCTGTATGAAAGTTCTGATTTGAATAAATTTTTCTATGAATGTTTAGTAACATGGAGTACATCACATATAATACCGTTTTTTTTCTCGTGCTGAAATTATGCAAATTAGATGAACTTTAATTTATTCAGTGCTACTTACATGTATACCCAGTAAGTGCACATGTCAATACGGCTTGGGCTAGGCTGTATTTATGAACTGATCTTCATGAAACTTCTAGGGTACCTTTGTTATCACCTTGGAATGAGAATGAGTGTTTTTGGGTGCAGTCCAAAATTCAAGATGGCTACCAGTGGCCATTTTGTACTGAAATTAGGTACAATCAGTTTTTTGTACAGAACATCTATACAACTTGGGCTAGAGGCCATATTTATGAATCAATCTTTACGAAATTTCTTGGGTACCTTTGTTATCACCATGGGGTGAGAATGAGTGTTTTTAGTTTAAACAATATTTATTTCAGATCAAGTAAAATTTACAAAGAACAACGACAAACAAATAACAGAATATAGCTGAAAAAATTGGTGCCAGTAATAAACAGTGTAAAAATTTGTGGAATTTTTACACTGTTTATTACTGGCACCAGGATAAGATAAGATAAATTGTTGTTTGTCATCAATACTTGATCAAGTTTCTGACAAAGCACATTATACTATTCCAATATGTTAGCTACTGTACATGTACATAAGCACACAATTTGATGTTAGTTTATACTGGTGCTTAGCCAGGATATCTAAGTTACATGTAGGGGCAAGAGTAATACATGTATCTAGTGGGAGTCAAAAAGAATATGATGCACAGAATCACCTGAGCCACATAGCAGTGAGATAGGAGTGAGGACAAGAGGGTGTGTGACCCTCTCATCAGTGGAGGGGGTCTGGTGCACCCCCCCCCAAAAAAAAAACAAAACAACAAACAAACAAACAATAAAACAAACAAAATTTGAAATTAAAGACAGTAAAACACAATTACCTTGACTCTGTGCTGCCTTGGACTGGTCACTTTCCATGGATGGGCAATATTTCTGCGAATGCAATGATATTAGTTTTCAAACATTGTTTACAGCAATAATCAGCAAAAATTTAATTAATGAACCACAGGATACAATTCAGTGCTTCATTAATTAAAATTTTATTGATGATGATTTCCTATTATCTGGAAAAAAAACATGCATGGACATCATGCACTGCCCATGCAAGGATTATGACCAGCAACTGTACTGTATGTCTGTGTTACTGCTATGAGCAGGGACTAATCTAGGGTGGGTGTGTTTACAAATATTAATATTTTTTAACACCTGATAACAAAGTAATATAAGTTCATAAACAACCACACAATTGACTTTTAATTACAATACTCCTAATTCCTATTAAACATACAGGAATGTTTATTAATTTTGTGGAATTTTTATACTGTGTATGGAGCGTATTTGGGCCTGTATGTTTGTTAAAATTGCCCTTCCACTACGGAGGACTTTTTGAAATCAGTCTACACTGGATTGTGTGGTATTCCTTTGTATAAGACAGTGTATTCATTGTAATAATATTCATGCATAAGTTCATGTTTTTGGTTTGTTTTAGGCCTGATAATCTACAGAATAGCATGGGTGGCGGTGTATTCGGAGTATTCCATCGCTTGAGTGCAAGAAGGCTTTGCAATGCTATATATAGCATAAACCTTGTTGCACTCCAGTGACAAATTTATCAATTTTAATAACGTGGGTTAAATATCGGACATGAACCATTTAATTTTTTTTTTTTTTAACTCACTTCGACAAAGTCAAGCAGGGCATATCTAATCACTCTCCGTCCATTGTCCATCCGTCTGTCATCCATCAACACCATGTTTTGGTCAATTCAAGTTAAAGTTTGAGTGAGTAATGGTACCAAAGGGGTATTACATTTTTGTAATACATGCCCAGCCCCATAGGGAGGGGGTGGGGTAAAATGCTCCCAAAATATTTTTAAAATCTTATGAACCAGTGGGTACAGTGACTTGATATTCGTTATGGAACTGCCTTTTGAGATGTAGAATCACGTGTGTTCAAACGTACTTTGTGAAGCATTATTTGGCTTTATAATGGCAGTGGTTAGATTTTTGGTACTACCCAAAATTTCCATTTTCCGAACCGATGGTCCGATTTGAATGAAATTCAGTATGTGGTAATATTGGGTCATAAATACTTGCCTCATGCAAAAAAAATCCCCTGCATCCCCATGGGTACCCCAGGAGTGAAAAATAGAAATGTTTTCAAACTCCCATGTTTCCCAAACCACTTGGAACAGAGAACAGTTATGGTATGAAGCATCCTTAGGACCAGTAGAATTGAATGGTAAAAAAATGCCCTCTGTTGTTGTTAGAGAGTTCTGCAGAGGGCATCAGAATAATGTTGGCGTAGCATTTTTGCAAACATTTTAGAAAATCTTTTCTCAAGAACCAGTGTTCAGAATCTTTTGATATTTGGTGTACAGCATCCATAGAGGGGTCAGATACAAGTTTGTTAAAATGAAGCCCATACATTCATATTTGGACTCAATGCAGGAGCCCAAATTTTATGGGGAATTTTCTTTAAAAATCTTCTTCAGAACCATGAGTCAGAATTTTTTTATGTTTGGTACCCTCAATGTTATGATGGTCAGATTCAAGATTGTTCAAACCAAGTCCATATGTTAATATTTGGGCTTCCTTTGGTAGTCCAAATTTTAACTTAGGGCTATATGGGGAAGTTTTTTTAAAAATCTTTTTCCCCAGATCCACCAGTCAGAATGCTTTCGGATTTGGTATACAACATCTCTAGGGGGGGGGGGGGGGGGGAGATTCACATTTTGGGCTCGCTATGGTAGCCCAAATTTGAACTCAGTGCAATATGAGGAAATTTCTTTAAAATTTTGTTCTTCAGATCCAGTCAGAATGCTTTCATATTTGGTATACAGCATCTCTAAGGAGATCAGATTCAACTTTGTTCAAATCGAGTGCCTGGGTTGATATTTGAGCTCCCTATAGGAGCCAGAATTGGCCAAGTAGCTGAAGAATTAGACAATTTTTATTCAGTACCCTCTAGAGGTGAAGAGTAATCTACATAGGTTGTATCAAGGGGCTTGAGAGGGGAGCTCCACATTTTACATCATGATCAACTAAAGAAAAGGCATGATGCTTGGACTGTTTTTGTCACTCCTGAGGGGCTCAAGATATGCAGTGTATCCTATGGAGATGGATTGCTTAATGTAGATTCATTCTTGGACTCTTATATCGTGTTCTGTTCTCTGTTTATATCATGTTCTGTTCAAGGTGAGCGCTTCAGGCCCTGTGGGGCCTCTTGTTTATTTATTTATTGGGTTTTAACAACACTTTCGAAAGCCAGCAGCTACAAGTTTCTTCTCTCCTTGAACCAAGCGTCTCGCCCAACTGCAGCAGTCATGGTCCACTGAGTTTTTAGCTCACCTGACTTTCAGTCAGGGTGAGGTGTATTGATCACTCACCGTCCGCCGTCCGTGAACTTGGTGTTTGCGTCTTCTCCAAAACTGCTGAACCGATTAATCATTAGGTGAAATTTGAGATGCTTGTTTGTTATGACATTGCATTTTGATTTTGTTTAAATCAAGTTGCCCTGGCCCTCAGTAGGGCCATGCCCAAAAATTTTGCCTAAATCTTAAAAAATCTTCTCGTGAACCAGGAGTAGTAGAGATTTGATATGTGGTGTGCTGCTTCCTTTTGAGGTGTAGACTCAGTTGTGTTCAAGAGAAGTTTGTGGGTCTTTATTTGCCTTCATTATTGGAGGGCAAGTATTTTCGCCCCGCCCAAAATTTCTGTTTTTCGAACCAAGAGGCTGATTTGAACCAAATTTAATTTGTGGGTTTATTTGATCATAAGTAATTAATTTATGCCCCAAAATATTTTCCCATCCCCCATGGGAACTACAGGAGCTAAAAATAGAACAAAATTCAAAACGCACATATCTCCAAAACTACATGGCACTGAGAATTCTTATTTGGTGTGAAGCTTCCTTGGGACCAACAGAATGGAATGGTCTGAGCAAATTTCTGTCAGGTCTGTCATGGGGTACTTTTTCGGGACTTTGAAAAAATGCTTAGTCAGCATTCTGTAACACTGTGGGTAATGGAGAAAGCATTTAAGACTCTTCTTCACCCAGTTCACTCCTCCAAAACCTTTCAAATTTCACATATACCATCTTTGGAAGATTTTTTTACACGTTTATTGAAATCAGATCCCTGGGTCCATATTTGGGCTCTCTATGGGAGTTCAAATGTTGAAATTAGTGCAGTATGAGGAATATTCTTTAAAAATCTTTTTCTTCAGACCCACCAATCAGAATCTTTTGATATTTGCTATGCACCATCATTAGGCGGGTGAGATCTTCAAGCCAAGCCTATATTTTTGCTCACCAGTGTTTCGCAAATTGCGAGAACGGTGATTTCATTCCTGTGATGTTCTTGCAAATGCTTGTTAAGAAGATCCATATTTACCATTCCCCTCAAAATATAAGCATTTTTTCATCAGATAAAATTTAATAAAATTAAATTAATTTTAGAGCTGAAACGAATAAAGGATTTTCGTGATTGATTAATCGCATGGGTTAACCTTGGTTAACTGATTAATCACTTGCCCCAATAGGTAGCTGAATAATTGCTGTACCATTGACCATTTATATAATTAAAACTTTACTCAGCATAATGGACAAAACCGGGCAGCGCCATATACAAACATGTCCATTCAAATTTTATATTTTCAATTTTTGTCTTAAAACATAGCTTATGACCCCTCATTGGAACAAGCTCATTGAGCTTGTTCCAATAAGGATGGGGGGGGGGGGGGGGGTCATAAGCTATGTTTTTGAGACAAACATTGAAAATCTTTAGTAATTCAAGAATTTCTTGTGCAAGTATCATCTGCTACCTGCATTTGGTGAAGGGTTGAGAATGACCGTTTTTAGCTGATACAGTATAATGATCATGCAAGTGAACAAGTATTTTGGCACGTAACTGGCATGCATTTCTCTGTCTCATGCAATTGATGTGAGCCAGTGTAACAATGTTTGCCTGTTTTGGAGCAAGTTTGTTCCATAGTTAACCCATACAGGGTATTTTTTGTTTTTAAAAATTTGATTAGCAGTTTCCTTCTTGGTTTCAAAAAGTGATGATAAATAGTGAATTTTAGCTTACCCAATATGAAAGAAAAATGGTTAGCAATTGGACATTTTTGTATAGCATTTTGCGATGTGAATCCAGCCATATAGTACCGTACTTCAAAAGTAACGGTTAACCGATCAATTACTTTTTATGTGTACCCATACTATGTATGGTACACGGAATGCCGGCATCCGGGGTGACCATCTGTCATTCGTCCATCCTTTGTCCGTCCGTCCGTCTGTCCGTCCATCCGCACTCATAAATGACTACTTAGGGGGGTAATTTTCGGTATAAACAGGGGTTAGGTGACTACCGCGATTTAGGTGGCTAGTCCCACAAGTAAATCCCAATTTTCTAGGGTGGGGTTTAGAGTTGGGGTGGGGTGGGGTTAGGGTCAGTAAAGGGTAGGGTTAGGGTTTGCTACTACCCCAAAAAAATTTTTCCCAAAAAGTTGTTTTAATAGAATGGACATGCATTTTATGATAAGGTACCCTAAAAAAATAGCCATTTTCATTAGTCTAGGGTGGGGTTTAGAATAGAGGGTGTAGGGTTAGGGTCAGTAAAGGGTAGGGTCAGGGTTTGCTACCACCCCAAAAATTTTTCCCAAAATCACTTGTTTTAGTATAGTATGGACATGCATTTTATTGTAGTCCCGTAAAAATAGTCACCTAAGTACCCATTTATTAGAATGTCCGTCCGTCTGTCCATCCGGCGTCCGTATCCATTTCTTTGGCATTCGATAACTTGAAAAATATTGCTTGGATTGTCAAGTTACTTTATATTTGTGTTCAGGTTACTGATGTGCCGAGCTGTATAGTTTTTGGTGTAAATCGGATAATTTGATCCTGAGATATTAACCCATTATCCTTCAAATTGAAAATTCCTCCAATCCCTATGGCATTCGATAACTTGAAAATTATTGCTTGGATTGTCTAGTTACTTTATATTTGTGTTCAGGTTACTGATTTGCCGAGCTGTATAGTTTTTGGTGTAAATCTGATAATTTGGTCCTGAGATATTAACCCTTTATCCTTCAAATTGAAAATTTCTCCAATCCCTTTGGCATTCGATAACTTGAAAAATATTACTTGGATTGTCAAGTTACTTTATATTTGTGTTCAGGTTACTGATGTGCCGAGCTGTATAGTTTTTGGTGTAAATCGGATAATTTGATCCTGCGATATTAACCCTTTATCCTTCAAATTGGAAATTCCTCCAATCCCTTTGGCATTCGATAACTTGAAAATTATTGCTTGGATTGTCTAGTTACTATCCTTCAAATTGAAAATTCTTCCAATCCCTTTGGCATTCGATAACTTGAAAAATATTGCTTGGATTGTCAAGTTACTTTATATTTGTGTTCAGGTTACTGATGTACCGAGCTGTCTAGGTTTTAGTGTTAATCTGTTATTTTAATCCTGAGATATTAACCCTTTATCCTTCAAATTGAAAATTCCTCCAATCCCTTTGGGATTTGATAACTTGAAAAATATTGCTTGGATTGTCAAGTTACTTTACAATTGTGTTCAGGTTACTGATGTGCTGAGCTGTATAGTTTTTGGTGTTAATCTGATAATTTGATCCCAAGATATTAACCCTTTATCCTTCAAATTGAAAATTCCTCCAATCCCGTTGGCATTCAATAACTTGAAAAATATTGCTTGGATTGTCAAGTTACTTTATATTTGTGTTCGGGTTACTGATGTACCAAGCTGTATAGTTTTTGGTGTTAATCTGTTATTTTAATCCTGAGATATTAACCCTTTATCCTTCAAATTGAAAATTCCTCCAGTCCCTTTGGCATTTGATAACTTGAAAAATATTGCTTGGATTGTCAAGTTACTTTACAATTGTGTTCAGGTTACTGATGTGCTGAGCTGTATAGTTTTTGGTGTTAATCTGATAATTTGATCCCAAGATATTAACCCTTTATCCTTCAAATTGAAAATTCCTCCAACCCCTTTGGCATGAGATAACTCAAAAAATATCAATCCGATTGTCATGTTACTTTATATATTTATTCAGGTTACTGGTGTGCTGTGCTGTATAGTTTTTTATGTAAATCTGATAATTTGATCCGGAGATATTAACCCTTTATCCATCAAATTAGACACTCCTCCAATCAATTTCTATATGTACCCATACCTTGTATGGTGTACATAATGTCGGCATCCGTGGTGGCCCTCCGTCATACAGCTTTCTACTAGTTGCGCATATGGGTACACATCTGACGATTTCATCCGCCTATTTTTTTTTATCATTCAAGATATTGATCATTGGTTAGTCAATTAATCAGTTAACCGTATCAGATCTAATTAATTTCTATAAACATGATTACTGAAATAGCCTTTGATGTGGTGGTTCAACAATCTAACAATCTATGTATTTGAAGATAAATAAGCATAATTCATGTGATTAAGACACATGTTGGAAATGGATCCCACAAAAATATATTTGTGAAACCCTGACCCCTGACTCACTGTGGGAGCCTGAATTATAATTTAGTTCAAAATGAGGAATTTGCTTTAAAAGACTTTTTCAGATCCAGTAGTCGGACTGTTTTGATGTTTGGTGTGCAGCATCCTTACAGGGGGAGGGGTGGGGGGGGGGATTCAAATTTGTTTACGCCAAGTCCCTGAGTTCATATTTGGGCTCACTGTGGGAGCCTGAATTATAACTTAGTTCAAAATGAGGAATATTCTTCAAAAGTATTCTTCACATTCAGCAGTCAGAATATTTTGATATATACAGTATCCTCAGGGAGGTGAGATATAAGTTTGTTAAAGCCAAGTCGCAGGGTTCATATTTGGGCTTCCTGTAGGAGCCCGAATTGTACCAAAATTTCTATTTTCCAAATTGAGAGGCTGATTTGAAGCAAATTTGATATGATGGGCTTATTGGGTTGTACATGTAAGTACCTAATTTATGCCAAAACATTTTCCGGTTGCCCTTGTGGGAACTGCAGGATCTAAATATAGAAAAAATTTAAAACGTCCATGTCTTCAAAACTACACGGCACTGAGAATTTTTATTTTGTGTGTCGCTTCCTTACGAACAGCCGAAAAGAATGGTAAAAAAAAATTGCCATCAGTTTTATCATAGGGAAGTTTTCCAGGACTTATGCGGAGTCATCATTTTAGTAATGGGAAAAACATTAAAGAATCTTCTCCCATACCACTGCTCCAAAGGCTTTCATATTTTGCATATAACATCTTTGGAAGATTTATTCACAGGTTTGTTGAAATCAAATCCCTGGGTCCATATTTGGACTCTCTATGATTAGATTAGTGCAATATGAGGAATATTTTTTAAAAATCTTCTTTTGATCCACTCTTCAGAATATTTTGATATTTGGGATGCTGCATCCTTAGAGGGGAGAGATTCAAGTTTGTTCGAGCCAAGTCCTCAGGTTCATATTTGGGCTCCATGTGGGAGTCCAAATTACAACTTAGTTCAATAAGAGGAATATTCTTTAAAATCCAGTAGTCAGAATCTTTTGATATTGGTATATAGTAGCATCCGTAGGGATGTGAGATTCAAATTTGTTCAAGCCAAGTCCTTGGGTTCATATTTGGTCTCTCTGTGGGAGCCTGAATTATAACTTAGTTCAGTATGAGGAATATTCTTTAAAAATCCTTTTTTTTTGGAGATCCACCGGTCAGAATCTTTTGATATTTTGTATAAGCTTTTCTTATGAGGGGCAGAGATGCAACTAAATGTTCAAATAAATTCCCTGGGTTGATATTTAGGCTACCACGTCAGGTGAATGCCATCAGGCCCTCTGGGGGCTCTTGTTTGTTTTCTGTTTGACAACATTGCTCTTCTATCTATATTTTTCATTTTAAGTTAGTCACTACTTTTATGTAGGCTTCCCAAATTTGTTACTGCATGTCTGTCTGTCCTTCAGATGAAATGTTTCTTTGCTTTTCATTTGCCCCCCCCCCCCGCCCCCCCCACCCACCCACACACACACACACACACACACACACACACACATACAAAAATCTGGGCTGGCAAGTATTGAGTACTTTATCAAAAAAGTGGTACTCGAGTACTACAAGTACTGAGTACTTTGGACCCAGCCTATCACAAATATATTAAACATCAAAGAGTATATTATATACTTGAAACAAATACAGTACAGTGGCTGTGTACTGCCCACTTTCCATGGATGGGCAATATTTCCACGGATACAATAATATTTGATGCCAAACACTAACTATAGGTATAATCATCAAAAATTTAAGTAATGAAGCACCAGGTTCAACCCGGTGCTTCATCAATTAAAGTTTTGTAGATGATGATTTTTATTGACTGGTAAACGCACGAGTGGACATCACTGTCCACGCGTGTATTACAACCCGTCCACAGCGACTGTACTGCAACTTGTCCTCTTTGTGAACATATTTTCTACAATTCCACTCCCTTTGACAGAATGCATGCCTGTGGGGATTAAAACCAAAATAGTGAAAGTGCACTAGTGGATATTTGCAGCACAATCACAGCACTAATGAATCAATATTTGGTGATTTTAGGAATTTTAACAGTGTCATGAGACACCACAGTAGCAGGTACTGTTCATTCTGTTGGAAAAATTCACTGTTTTATGACTTGAGGTGCCTTAACTGAGAAAACTTAGGCTTTTTCTTACAAAGATTGCAAAATATCAAACACAATGTGAATTGTGTTCAGAAGAAAGAATGTGATTAAAAAATAATGGGAAATTCATGTCACCATCAATTTATTAAAAAATTAATATAGTTTTTTAGCTCACCTGAGCGAAGCTCAGTGGGAGCTTTACTGATCACATTCTGTCCGCCGTCCGTCCGGTGTTAACTTTACATTATTCAAATGTTGGGTAAATGTTTATTACCTAATGCCAATTCAGATTTGTTCAAATGAAGTTGCCCCCTTCTCCTGGGTGGTGCCATGCCCCCAAGGGGCACCAAAATCTTCTTCTCATCAACCAGCAGTAGCAGAGACTTGATATATGGTATGCAGCTTCCTTTTAAGGTGTAGACTTGGATTTCTTTAAGAGAAGTTTGATGGGCTAAATTTGGCGTCGTTATGGGAGGGACAAAATTGTTGGCCCACCAAAAATTTCTATTTTCCAAACAGAGAGGCTGGTTTGAATCAAATTTTATGTGAGGGCTTATTGGGTCATAAGTACCTAATTTATGCCGAATTTTCTTTTTCTGTAGCCCCGTGGGAACCGCAGGAGCTAAAAATAGAAAAAAGTAAAACGCCATATCTCCAAAACTGCACGGCACTGAGAATTTTTATTTGGTGTGAAGCTTCCTTAGGACCAACAGAAAGGATTGGTCCAAAAAAATTGCGGTCGGTTTTATCATAGGGTAAGTTTCGGGACTTTGAAAACACTTTTTAACACAGTAGGCAATGGGAAAAACATTAAAAAATCTTCTTCTCTAGATTCAGCAGGCAGAATCTTTTGATATTTGGTATGCAACATTGTAGGGTGGATCTGATTCGAGTTTGTTCAAATCCGCCCCCTGGGTTTATATTTGGGCTCAGTATAGGAGACCAAATTCAAACTTAGTGCATTTCAGGCAAATTTCTTAAAAAATCTTCTTCACCAGATTCAGCTGGCAGAATCTTTTGATATTTGGTATGCAACATTGCAGGGTGGATCTGATTCAAATTGTTCAAATCGGCCCCCTGGATTCATATTTGGGCTCACTATAGAAGCATTTCAGGCAAATTTCTTTAAAAATCTTCTTCTCCAGATCCAGCAGGCAGAATCTTTTGATATTTGATATGCAACATTGTGGGGTGGATCTGATTCAAGTTTGTTCAAATCGGCCCACCGGTTTCATATTTGGGCTCAGTATAGGAGCCCAAATTTGAACTTAGTGCATTTCAGGCAAATGTCTTTGAAAATCTTCTTCTCAAGATCCAACAGCAGAATCTTTTGATATTGGGTATGCAGCATGCTTAGGGGGGTGAGATTCAAGTTGTTCAAGCCAAGTCCCCGGGTTCATATTTGGGCTCACTGTGGTAACCCGAATTATAACTTAGTTCAAAATGAGGAATTTTCTTTAAAAATCTTCTTCAGATCCAGCAGCCGGAATGTTTCGATATTTGGTATACAGCATCCTTAGGGGGGTGAGATTCAAGTTTGTTCAAGCCATGTCCCTAGGTCCATATTTGGGCTCAATGGTCTCTGGCTTAATATTTGGTCTATCTATTGAAGCCCAAAGTTTAACTTAGTGCAGTATGAGGACATTTCTTTAAAACTCTATTTTTTCAGATCCACCTGTCAGAATCCTTTCATATTTGGCTTACAACATCTCTAAGGGGGTCAGATTCATGTTTGGTCAAGCCAAATCTATGGGTTAATATTTGAGCTCATTATGGGAGTGCAAATTAACTCAAAGCAACATGAGAAAATTTCTTTAAAAATCTTTTTCTTCAGACCCACTAGTTTAATGCTTTAATATTTGGTACAGAACCCTTTCATATTTGGTATTGCAGGAATGGGGGGGTGGGGGGGGGTGCAGATTTGAGTTCGTCCATTTCAGGTCTGTGGCTTAATATTTGGGCAGGGGTGGGTTAGGTTCGAGGTTGTTCATAAATGTTCAAACCCATTCCTTAGAGCTTTTCCATAAAATTTGCCTTTCAGGCTGCAGTGACACAACAACCCTTGGAAGTTTGGCAGTACTTGTCTACAGCTATCAGAATTGGAAGCAATCAGGAAGACTTATGCTAATAATCATCAGACATGGACACTAGAATTATGAATAATTTCATAACATTATTCCTATGTAGTGTCCATGAACCTTGACTAACTGAATCTGAACCAAAACACTTCTCTGAACCACCTTGTCAGGTGAGCGATTAAGGCCCCTGGGGGGAGGGGGTGGGGGTAAAAATCAGTAGTTGGTGTTGTAAAAATTAAAAAGCTGTATTGGGTAAAGGGTTAACATGTATTATCAGTATGCAACAGGGGTTCAATCATACTGACCTAATAGGATCCTGGCCCATAGCAGGTCTGAATTCTCGGACCGATTTCCCCAAGAATGCAAATGGATTCTCCTAAATTTAGAGGAACTAGAAGTCCTGCACAACCCCAATTTTGAAACAAAATTGTCATATTGTTTCATGGTGGTGGGGCACTATTTATCTTGCTGAATGATTAATTAAAACAGATTTTGTGAAAAGGTTTTGTGGGTAGTTTCAAAGAAAGCTGTGAATTCTTATCCCTTCTAACTTATTAGGTAACAGAGTAGAAATTCTGTCGGAGGCAATAACAGTTTTTAAGCCTATTTGACACAGATTGGACAGTTCTCTTCAAAAGAACAAATTTCCCATGCTTTTTAGCTTTTTACTAGACAGAAGGGCTTATCCTCACATACCCAGTCGACATCAATTACAGTTAATCGGTAATAAATTTAATTATACCCCCGCTTCGAAGAAGTGGGGGCTATATAGGAATCGCCCTGTACGTCCGTCCGTCCGTCCGTCCGTCTGTCCGTCCGTCCGTACGTCCGTCCGTACGTCTTTCCGGACATGAAATTCTTGTGTGCGCAACTCCTCCTACATTTATCAATCAATTTGGACAAAACTTTTCAGACATCATCACTACTAAGTGAACATGCGCATATTCCAAGATTTTTGATCTGCGACAATTTTAACCAGGTTATCTCCTTTTGACTTAGATTTATTATGTCTTTCCGTTTGAACAAATTCTTGTGTGCGCAACTCCTCCTACATTGATGAACCGATTTTGATGAAACCTTTCAAACATCATCTCTACTAAGTGAACATGTGCATATTCCAAACTTTTTGATCTGCGACAATTTTAACCAGGTTATCTCTCTTTAACTTTGATTTAATATGGGTTTCTGCATGAAATTCTTGTGTGCGCAACTCCTCCTACATTTATCAATCAATTTGGACGAAAGTTTACAGACATCACTACTAAGTGAACATGCGCATATTCCAAAATTTTTTAGCTGTGGCTATTTTAACTAGGTTATCTCCCTTTAACTTAGATTTATTATGGGTTTCTACATGAAATTCTTGTGCGTGCAACTCCTCCTACATTTATCAATCAATTTTGACGAAACCTTTCAAACATTATCACAACTAAGTGAACATATGCATATTCCCAAATTTTTGATCTGCGACAATTTTAACCAGGTTATCTCCCTTTAACTTGGATTTATTATGGGTTTTCAAATGGGATTCTTGTGTGTGCAACTCCTCCTACATTAATGAACTGATTTTGAATACATGTTGCACATTGTAAATGTGTTTTTCCAAATGTAAACCATATATGTGTGGGCTCTTTAAGTATTCAGTGCTGTTCTGTGGAAGGCCACATGCAAATACAAATTTCAACAACAAAAAATGATCTTTATGTATACATTTCCTTATGGCCTTCGCCTACATGATCAGAAGTGCATTCCTCTAAAAACCCAAAGCGGGGGTATTAATCACCTTCAGTGATAGTTCTAGTTAATGATAATCTACGTCTTGTTCATAACTCCCCAAAAAATTAATAATACGGACTATAAGCGGCGACCCTTTGATGTCACCACTTTCAACACCAAAACTCAAAACAATAGCTGCTGGGTAAGTGAGAACATCCCGACAGAAGCCAAAAGTTGAATTCTATTGCAGAAATGACTCTTTCATCACATGAAAGAGGTAAATGTATCTTTGGTAGGGTTGGGTTTGCTCATAGGTATAACTGTTGTAAATATTTTAATTAGATGTACCTGCCTCTAAAAGTTGCGCTCGGAAATTATGTAATTCCCAAAACTAAGCAGTCTTGGGAAAATACATTGTTTCAATAAACATTTGAAGAAGTCTACTGACATTTTGCATTACTGTTTGTCAGGGCAAAGCCAGCCTAAATATAGGGGCAATGGGCCTCATATTTAAAGATATTGTAAGTTCAAAATATATTCCGCATCAAGGCGAAAAACCTACATGAATTTCACTTCTCTGTAAAGGTGGAAAAAAACACACGTGGTGTATATCCAGCTTTAGCGCAGGGACCCAGGGGAGAAACGGTATGTTAGATAAGGTCTAATCTCCATTTAACTTATACAGTAGTCGCAAGTCTTACGAGACGTAATCGGTTGGTGTCAAGATGTCGTCACGGTCAATTGAGAAACGAGATTCTAAAACGATAGAAATGTCTATCGTATCGTCACCTGATCATTAGGTAACAATCATGGCAAGAACGAATCGGTTTTCTCGATCACCGTTAAGTCACGCGCGAGATGACTTGTATTGATTCTGTCTCGATATACGCCATATCCCACCGTTTTGACAGATGGATGGATGAGCGTCCGTCCACCTGACAGTTTAGGGTAGAAAGTATATATACCTGGAAGAGCAGAGCATTAGACACACACTTGGGGTCACACACGCGTTGGTGAAGTCCAGGACAGGCGGACTCTGTTTCCTGGCATAAGGGTACCTTCGATCACAGGACCCTGACACGGCTGGAATCGCCAGAGAGGGCATTCCATGATTGATTTAGCTTAACGTTGATAGGCGGCTACGGGGCCGAATTCGTGAGAAGGAACACACCAGGTGTTACGATAAAGTTTAGATTGTCGAGTAGCTGGTATCGGCCTGCAATAGTCAGAAGTGTAGGTTAATTGTATTGTGCGTATTAACCCTTTGAAACGTCAGACTGATTGCGTTCTGAGTAGTTTGTTTTGCTGTCGAAGCATCGTAATACCGACTGGAGATCGGTGTGAGTGACAATCTCGCCCTAGCACAAAAAGGGCATCTGTGAATCGTGAATTCAACCAGGAACGGTGAATATTTCAATAGGACTTTCACGGAGGACTTTCAAAAGGCACATAAGGTATGAGTAGACAATATCTGACCCAAATCAGAAGTACGGTGTCTTTATAGATGACGAACATTGCTGGTCGGAACCCTCCGACAGCCAGAGGTACAGTTACGCGCAGACGTTGACATTTGAGCCTTAGCGGGTGAAGCTCTTATGGCGAGCTCACAGTAATAACATTTCAGATTTGTGAAGCTCTTATGGCGAGCTCACGGTAGTAACATTTCCAGTGTGTAGACTATAGTGCCAGTACAGGGCTATAGAATGACTATATGATTATTGAGAATTGTTTAACCCTGGCGACCCATTTTCTGTGAAAAGAATCGAATTGTTGATTGTTATAATAATAATAATAACTCTTTGGCCAGCCGCTGATTTGTCGCGGTCCTCATAAGAGAAGGCCATCATTCCCCCTGCACCCCACCCCCTGTTCCCCTCCTCTCCTCCCAGCATTCAGATATAAACTGCTTAATAGTGTCCCTCACTTCCTCTTTTTCAATTTCTTCAATAAGCATTCCTACCCTCTCCCTCGTGTCCCCCTTCAGCCATCTATCCTTTGTTTCTTCACCCCACTTCTGCATTATTCTTCCAGTAAATTTTATTCTATGAGGTATATACTGTGGGCATTCCAAGAGAAAATTTTCCAGGGTCTCCACTACTCCAGAGTGGCACATTTGGCATCCCTTTTCCCCATCTCTCCCAATTTTTCCCCGAAGCTCCAGTGATCTTGATCTCAGTTTGAACAGCAGTGACCCTCCAAAGGTGCCATCTAGGTACTTCTCAAAAGCTGGCTTTTCTTTATATTGTAACCCCTGCAGTGATCTTTTCACGCTAACCCCTGCTCGAAACCCCTGTTGAAGTATTGAAACGGATTTATTTTTATGTGTAAATAAAAGAATCGTTGTTACTTTAAATCATTCTTTCCATTATATAGCCTGAAGTGATTAGGAATCACACCTAACGGAAATCGAACCTATTTCAGGCCAATTTGGCAGAGAAGGAATCACGGCGTCGGTCTAACTCCGCTCTCTGCGCCGAGTTCGCGACACTTGGATTCCGACCTTCCACGTTGGTCTAATTTTCCCGCAACTTCATCAGCGGGACTAAATAACCCCACGTCAGCCCAGGCCTTACGGGGCCTCAGGTGTCCCTGACATTGATTGGCGAGCGCTAACCAGGATATTTCTAAAAGGTAAAAAATGGCTATATGGAAATTTTGTTTTATTTTAACGGCGGTTCTGTTTAGGTTTTGACGCGTTCGGTCAGTTGATGCCGTTCAAGGGTTTAATATCGCAATACAGTAGTCCCCAAAAGGATACTTAATAGCCACTATAACTGCGGTAGGTTTCAGAATATTTGGTGCGTTTAATTACGTTAAATTACAGAGATAAATTAGGATCAATTGCCATATTTTTTTTCTTTCTTTCTTTTCCTTCTTCATTCTTTCTGACGAGTGTTGAAGATAGAAAGAAAAAATCAAAATGGATGTTGTTACACCCCTCGCCCAACTGGTATCATTAGGCAAGGAAAATGGGCTTGAGGGAGCTGAACTTCAGAAGTTCGTTAAAGATGAGGAGAAACGTGAGGCCAAGGAGATTGCCTTACGTAATGACGCAAGGGAGAGAGAAGCCCAACTAGAACGAGAGCGTGAGAAAGACGCAAGAGAGGCGAAAGAGAGAGAGATTCAATTAACAAACGAGGCGAGGGAGAGAGAAGCCCAATTAGAACGAGAGCGTGAGAAAGACGCAAGAGAGGCGAAAGAAAGAGAGAGAGATCCAATTAGCAAATGAGGCGAGAGAGAGGGAAGCCCAATTAGCAAGGGAGGCAGAGCGAGAGCTCGAACAACAGAGGCACGAGAGAGAATTAGAGCTCCTCAGAGCAAGGGCCGATGTGGAGAATGAAAGTCGGCGCTCAGGGGATGGGAGTGCAGGGGTAGCAATTCATACCCCACGCCCCCATCTCGCTTATTTCAATGAAAACACAGATGACTTGGACTCGTACTTGGAGAGGTTCGAGCGTTTTGCCTCCAGTCAAATGTGGCCAGAAGACACATGGGCTATGTGCTTGAGCCCTTTGTTGTCAGGTAAAGCCCTCGAGGCTTATACCAGTATGCCTCCTGCACTTCTTAACGACTACAGTGAGCTGAAGAATGCCATCCTTCGGAGATACCAGCTCACTGAAGAAGGATTCCGGACCAAGTTCCGAGAGATTAAGCAGGAGAAGGGAGAAACAGTACCTCAGTATTTTACCCGAGCTAGGCGGTACTTTGACCGCTGGACTGATCTCGCAGAAGTGAATGAGTCATATGGAGCCCTGCGAGATCTATTTCTCCGGGAGCAGTTTTTAACTACATGCTCCAAGGAGTTGGGCCTGTTCATCAAGGAAAGGGTGCCGCCCACCTATGATGAGATGGCAACTGTGGCAGAACGCTACATCGAGGCCCACGGTGGGAGTGTAAACGCACCCAAATCAGCTAGGGGTGGGGCAAACGGGTTGGCAATGGCACCCGTAAGGCAACACCACCCCGATCCTCCTGCGTCGCAGACCAGCCGGAAGGGGAGCGCTCCCAAGGACACAACTTGTTTTATCTGCAACAAGCGGGGTCATATTGCCAGGGACTGCTGGCAGAAGCAGGTAAGGACCACTGGGAACATTAGACCACCTCAGCAGGGGGCCGGGAACGCAGCGCCAAGTGGTTGGAAGCAAGGTGACCGCGTAGATCCAGGACCCAGTATTCAGACGGCAGCGTTCTGTCAAACTATCGGTCCAGAACACAGTCCCCTCCGGGAATGTATACAAGAGGGAGAATTAAGGCTGGAAGGTGGGAAGGTTGTCCCGATAATAAGTGGCATGTGTGAGAGGCTCACAACTTCGCGGGAGAAGGTTGATATGCCAGTGTACCCAGGGTATGTGGGACAAAGGGAGATCCGTCTGCTCCGGGATTCTGGGTGCTCCTCTGCAGCGGTTAGAAAGCAACTGGTTGACGACAAGCAATTGTTGGGGCGCGACCATTTGTGTATTTTGATAGATGGGACCGTTAGAAGGTTCCCCATCGCGAGGATAACTGTGGATACCCCATTTTATTGTGGCGAAGTGGAAGCCATGTGCATTGAATCACCTGTGTATGACCTGGTCATAGGTAATATCCCAGGGGTGAGGGCAAGCCCTGATGAGTTATGGTCCAGGGATAGGGAGCCAAGTGAAGGCCCAACGAGTAAGGAAGGGAAGGTTCCCAGGGAGAACCAATCCGATGGTCCAGGAGATGGTCCCTACACGACGAAATGTCGGGAAGTTTCAGGAGGGACGACTCCTGTCCAATTAGGGAGAAGGGGCCGCAGGCGGTCCAGGCGAAACGCCAAACAGCGAGGGAACCCAATGGGATCATTGGGGAAAGACCCTCAAGCAAATTTATGTGGGGGAGTTGAGCGCCCCAAGAAGTCGGTGTCACCCGTGTGGAGAGGGGAGGCCAGACCCACGCAAATGGCTGGGCAAACTTCCTCAGAATTGAGAGGGCACGGGTCAACACGAGGAGAGGGTGTTAAAGTGGATGGGACCGCTAAGGTGGACGCCCAGGGGACCGAGGAAAGGGTCCACAAATCAAAGGAGAAGCATGCCAGGTGGCGGAGACCACGTAGAGAGTGCCGGGGGCGCACAGCGTCCAATGTGCGCAAGAACTCGTCGCAATGGACCGGGGCGTCGACGGCACAAGGGCCAAGGACGGCCAGTGCCGTTCGAACGACGGTAATCGCCGGGACGAGTGAGCCTGGGGGATATAGCGCCAAAGGAAGCTCTTGGGAATGCGACAACGACAGGGTATGGGGACCCTGGTGGAATACCCGTAGGAATAACGGGGCGAGAAGTAGGGGTGTGTCAAGGGTTACCAAAGGGGATACTGGGAACCGGGCCCCTACCAAAGGTCGATGGTTATAAAGAAGCAATAGTTGGGTGGCTGTGGGCCTGGTGTCTGGGACGGGGGCTCCAGACGCAAATATTTTTGTGGATGAGGTGATGAGTTTCGTAAACCCGGTGTTAAGGCCCGGAAGGAATTTTCTTATTTTAGTATTATTATTGCTCTGACTGCTGACTAGAGTTGTTTGTGAGTGCGAATGTGAGATACACTGCCCCGTTCGTCGCATGTGCGTGGACGGGGAGCATGTGTGTCGAGTTTTGTAAGTGTGGGATACACTAACCCCGTCTGTCGCAAAGGCGCGGTCGGGAAATCTGTGTGTTGAATGTGTGCGTCACAATTTTAATCCCCTGGTTGAGCTTTGCAAGGGTGAAGCTCAACATAATGCAGGGGTCGTTTGCCCCTTCACAAGTCATAGGGGAGTGGGAGGCGAAGTTACACTCCGTTGGAATTAACCCATCTGACGCAAAGGCGCGGACGGTGTTACTCGTCGGAGTGAGTGCCAAGTGAACTGTTTGCAAAATGGGCGAATGTGTATAAAAATGTGTATGTTATATGTAAGTGTAAATATATAGTATTACAGAGAGAGAGAGTGCTGCAAATCTAAGAATAAGGCTACTCCCCATATCATATGTAAACCCGCAAGACGGGAGCATGTGGTAGCGAGTGTGTCGTGGGAATCGACATGGCCGACGCATGAGCCCGGTCATGACCCCCCCCCCCCCCCCCCCCACGACCACTAGGGTACAGTTTTGTAGTCTTGAACATGATGGTAGATCGTAAAAAGGTGTGAGAGGCGAGCGTGCGTGGCTTTGCCCCTTGTGTTTTAAGAGATACACAGGGTGTTTCTCTCGGGAAGGGAGTTGTCAGGGCAAAGCCAGCCTAAATATAGGGGCAAGGGGCCTCATATTTAAAGATATTGTAAGTTCAAAATATATTCCGCATCAAGGCGAAAAACCTACATGAATTTCACTTCTCTGTAAAGCTGGAAAAAAACACGCGTGGTGTGTATCCAGCTTTAGCGCAGGGACCCAGGGGAGAAACGGTATGTTAGATAAGGTCTAATCTCCATTTAACTTATACAGTAGTCGCAAGTCTTACGAGACGTAATCGGTTGGTGTCAAGATGTCGTCACGGTCAATTGAGAAACGAGATTCTAAAACGATAGAAATGTCTATCGTATCGTCACCTGATCATTAGGTAACAATCATGGCAAGAACGAATCGGTTTTCTCGATCACCGTTAAGTCACGCGCGAGATGACTTGTATTGATTCTGTCTCGATATACGCCATCTCCCACCGTTTTGACAGATGGATGGATGAGCGTCCGTCCACCTGACAGTTTAGGGTAGAAAGTATATATACCTGGAAGAGCAGAGCATTAGACACACACTTGGGGTCACACACGCGTTGGTGAAGTCCAGGACAGGCGGACTCTGTTTCCTGGCATAAGGGTACCTTCGATCACAGGACCCTGACACGGCTGGAATCGCCAGAGAGGGCATTCCATGATTGATTTAGCTTAACGTTGATAGGCGGCTACGGGGCCGAATTCGTGAGAAGGAACACCCCAGGTGTTACGATAAAGTTTAGATTGTCGAGTAGCAGGTATCGGCCTGCAATAGTCAGAAGTCTAGGTTAATTGTATTGTGCGTATTAACCCTTTGAAACGTCAGCCTGATTGCGTTCTGAGTAGTTTGTTTTGCTGTCGAAGCATCGTAATACCGACTGGAGATCGGTGTGAGTGACAATCTCGCCCTAGCACAAAAAGGGCATCTGTGAATCGTGAATTCAACCAGGAACGGTGAATATTTCAATAGGACTTTCACGGAGGACTTTCAAAAGGCACATAAGGTATGAGTAGACAATATCTGACCCAAATCAGAAGTACGGTGTCTTTATAGATGACGAACATTGCTGGTCGGAACCCTCCGACAGCCAGAGGTACAGTTACGCGCAGACGTTGACATTTGAGCCTTAGCGGGTGAAGCTCTTATGGCGAGCTCACAGTAATAACATTTCAGATTTGTGAAGCTCTTATGGCGAGCTCACGGTAGTAACATTTCCAGTGTGTAGACTATAGTGCCAGTACAGGGCTATAGAATGACTATATGATTATCGAGAATTGTTTAACCCTGGCGACCCATTTTCTGTGAAAAGAATCGAATTGTTGATTGTTGAAGTATTGAAACGGATTTATTTTTATGTGTAAATAAAAGAATCGTTGTTACTTTAAATCATTCTTTCCATTATATAGCCTGAAGTGATTAGGAATCACACCTAACGGAAATCGAACCTATTTCAGGCCAATTTGGCAGAGAAGGAATCACGGCGTCGGTCTAACTCCGCTCTCTGCGCCGAGTTCGCGACACTTGGATTCCGACCTTCCACGTTGGTCTAATTTTCCCGCAACTTCATCAGCGGGACTAAATAACCCCACGTCAGCCCAGGCCTTACGGGGCCTCAGGTGTCCCTGACACTGTTGAATGTTCCAGATGAACAAAGACGATGATTTGAGGACTTTTAGAACCTAAAAATTTGTTTGACTATTGGTGTGTTTTGTTTGGGAATTCCCTGAGAAATATGAACATGTGACCAGCACTTCCCTTTCTGTTAGTTTTTCTTTTATTTGTTGCATGACCCATGTTTAAAGATCAGAAACAGGTTGTCTGAAGGGCTATACTTGACAAAAAATATTTGAATGTTAAATTTAAAATGATACGACCATATTTTTTCTCCTGAACGTTATAATGGTCGTTTATGGGAAAATATTTAGTACTGTGAAACGTATTCATGTTTGGCTGAAATTAAACAATTGCAGGAATTCGACTGAATAAACCAAAATGTTTTTGGAGTAATGGTTGCGGAATGAAATATTTCAATATGTTGGATACTTTGGGGTTCCTTCTTACGCCTTGCGTATTGTCATATTAGGAAATTGTTTACACAAATCAATGTGTTTATGTACGTGTTAACCAAATAATCTAATAATCACTTTTCTGTCATTTAATTGTTGAAAACAAATCATTAGCATTGACAAGTGATTATTGTTTATCGTGATTTTATGTATTATTAAATCATGAAGTAATCAGTGAACATGATTAACAAATGAACTGGATATATAAGATGCACTCTCAATCCCCAATTTAGTTTCATCCATCCTGCATGTTGTCCTATTATCCCCACGGAGCAGAAATTGGTATTTTAAAGAATTATTGAAGAAATTAGACTCGTTATCGACAGGTAAATATCTAGATATGATACAAGTTCATGTTCCAAACTGGTGTCTCCCGTTATATTGTAGTTTAAAATTCTAATCCGAAAGAAAATGTTATCTACCTCCCCTGTATCAGACAATAACTTAATTGTGAAAACAATAATAGGCTAAAGCAGTAAAAAATCAGCACTTCAAGACTCAGCAGTATACAACAAAAACGAGAATATAACATTGCTCATTTTCTGAAAACAGGTTGGATTCGACAGAAGTCTTACAGCTCTCTTAAAAAGACGTGAGCTAATTCAGGTGGTATGGATAAGAAGATAAACACAGATATCTCTGTCTGAAGACCAAGACTCCACTTGTTAGTCAGATTGAGTTAATTTTAAAACCAACCTTTCGCCCGACCCGATATCAAATCTGAACGACGTAACCCCATAAACCACAAGCCACACAAATTGTATCTATAATCGCGACGGGTATGAACGTTTTGACAATTAAATAAATTAAATTAATATCTCTCTACCCAGCCTAATAACATTCAACTATCACATTATTATTTTTATTTTATTTATTTGTTGGGGTTTAACGACACTTTCGACAGCCAGGGTAACCTCGTGTCAAACAGTTTTACTGGTGGAGGAAGCCGGAGTACCAGTAAAGAACCAATGAGCAACAGCCTGCAACTGTCATACTCACCAACGTACCAACTGCACACAAGCAGGGCTAGCGTTGGTGGAAGACAAGTGCACCATCGACGTACAATACCCCGTTGTACTTATCCCCCACCACAACCCAGTGGCCAATCGGGATTAAGTGCCTTGCCAAATGACACAACGTATACCCTCCTGGTGGGAAATGAAGAGTGGACCTTTCGGTTTGAAGTCCAATGCCATAACCACTGAGCTACCGAGCTTCACAACTGTCACCTGCAATTCATTTACAGTATTAATATTGGTTTGGTAATCCGTGGCTCTATCGCATAACAGAAACAAATCAGTCATTTTTCCAAAACACAACCAACTAAAAGTTTAACCGGTTCAATCTTGTTCGACAGAGCTCAACGAGCTCGGTAAAACTAGATTCAATTGGTAAAATTTGTGATTGTTTTATCTGACCATTTCGATGTTTAAAATTTCATTTTTTTTGTCATTAGTATGCAGGGGGTCACAAAAGAAATCAATCAGCAGTCACTCAGAATGTTTATCTGATCTGACATTCTTATCATCAACCCGTAAACAAATAGCTTGTGCTCACTCCATTCCTTCGCCTATATACAGCCAATAATCCTGACGAGGACGTGTGTGAAATCATCATCTCTTGAAGTGGTATTTGCCCTAAAGTGTGATAAGTCGGTAAAAAATAGCTGATTAGAAAAAGGATTCCTGTCGGAATCGATATTAATAAGTTAATAATTGACGCTTTATCGTCATTTACAGATAAATATGCTGACTAACGCAGATTTCAAGTTCATGTCGTCAATGGTAAGTGTTCTGATTTTATTTAATCTTTCTTTCCACTTATAATTTATTTTGTTAAAGTATAGGATGATAACAGAATATTTCAGTACGTCCATCCGTACAGGAAAGGCAAAAGTTTGAAAGTAATTTGAAACGTTTCCACGAATTGTTTCTGTTGTAACAAATATACCTATTCATTACGCTTTGTAAATAGTAGACATCGCGGACTTTACGAAGGATGTAGCCGCTAATAGAATTGGGCAGTAAATGATATGTGGGTCTTGAGTGATTAATTAATAGAACTAATCTGGTTCAGCCTTCATCTAAGCTCTGCTGGCGATAGGGAATTTACGGTTTCCGAGCCAAAGGTACGGAAATCTCTTACAGCCCGTCTGAAAATGGATTCTCCAGATCCATTAAAGTCCGGATTTTTAAAATAATGTACCTGTTCCATAACGCATTTTCACCTTTTGCACAGCCATAGAGCACCATGTGTGGATTTAATGCTTTTAATTGACTATTATTATTATTATGAGAATCACAGGACAAGGAAAGGGGGGGGGGGGGGGGGCAGAGAAGCAGGTAGATAGGGGTGTAAAGTCCAAAGGCAGTGGGGAGTGCAGCACCAGAAACAGATTTGATGTGCTCGATTCGGAAGATACAGAGGGGGAGATGGAGGTAGTTGCAACAGATAGTACCTTGGGGTCTAGGCCAGGAAAAAGGAGGAGGGATCCGGGAGAAGACCAGGGGAGAAGTGCAGGTAGTTCAGGGCCTGGAAAGAGACGGAGGGACAAGGATAGGAGTAATCCTAGGTCAAAGATACCGATACCGATATTGATTCCGAGTGGGGCTGTTGGAGAGGAAGAGGACGCTGTAAACAATAGGAGACTAGAGGAGATAAATAGGGCGAGGGCCAAAAGTAAGTTGGTGGTTGCGGGAAGTAGCATAGTTCGGGGGATCGACAAGGTTGTCTGTGGTCCGGACAGTAAAAATAGAACAGTTCTGTGCTTTCCGGGGGCTAAAGTGGAGGACCTGAGGGATGGAGTGGACGGTATTGTAGCTGGGTCGGGGCCTGATCCGGTAGTGGTATTACATGTGGGGTCCAATAACATCAGGGAGAGGAAATCAGTTCGTTTGGTGGACACATACAAGGACCTAATTAGTAAGCTACTTAGCAGGAATGCTCGGACCATCGTTTCAGGGGTGCTCCCCGTTATGGGTGGTGGGAATGAGAGGAACTCGCGGATTATGGCACTAAACGAGGAGCTGGAAGAGCACTGCAAAGACTTGGGAATACATTTCATTGACCACTGGGATTCATTCTGGGGACAAGGAGAGTTGTATGGGCGAGACGGATTGCATTTAAGTAGGATGGGTACAGACCTGTTGGGCCAAACAATTTTACAGGTGACTGGGCCTTTTTTGGAGAAAAGGGGGGTAGGGGACCACAGCCGATAACCCAGAGGGGCACCAATGCTGGGAACATAGGAAGAACAACAAACATGCACAATACAGGGACATACCAGGGTTATAATAATGTGCCAGTGATGACAAAAAAACAAAGATTCATTAAGTTTGGGTACTGCAACATCCAGGGTCTGCACAAGAAAGTAAGCGAAATATCAACAATGATGGACGAAGGAGACTTCGATATAATGGGTCTAAGTGAGACGTGGATACGACGGGATGAGCGGGTTGATCAGATGAAGGGTTGCGTGTGGATAGGAGCTGGGCGAACTGAGGGTCAGAAACGGGGTGGGGGTGTTGGCATCTACGCTAAAGAGGAATTACAGCCCTCATTGATTACAGATCTCACAGAAGCAAGGACTCAGATTCCAGTATCCAACGAAATAGTCTGGGCAAAAATCAAGTTAGGAAGCAGGAGTGTTGCCGTTGGTGTTGTATACTTAGCAGTGGAGGGAAGTAAGCCCGAGTGGAATGATTCAATGTATACAACTCTTAGATCGAATATCACAGAGCTTGGAAGCAGAGGGTTCAGTATTGTCCTAATGGGGGACTTCAATGGGCACATCGGGGATAAGGAGGAGGGCATACAGGGAGGTGATAGGGAAATTAACACGAATGGGAGGAAGATGTTGGACCTATCAAAAGAGCTTGGTTTAAAGATCCTGAACAGGGATGCGAAATGTAAGGGTAAATGGACCTGGGAGAGGAACGATAAGAAAACAATATTTGATTATATACTCACTGACATTAGTGTATGGAGGGAGGTTATAGATGTAGAAATAGATGACGAGGGAAAAAATGACTTGGGTAGTGATCACAACCTGATAACAGTTAAGATTATGGGCAAAAAGACGAATAGAGACAGAAATACCTTCAAGGAAGTTTGGGGACTAAAACAAGGAGCCGACTGGAAGCAGTTTCGGGAAAAACTAAAACCAAATCTTGAATGTATACCTAGGGATGCAAATGTCCAGAGTATTTCAGATGGCATAGTAAATAGCCTAACAGAGGCAGGGAAGGATTGTATAGGAAGGGTGAGGGTCCCAACGAGAGAGCTTGGATACAGGGTTAACGAGGGACTGAAAAAGGCTATAAAAGAAAGGAAGGTAAAATGCGCTGCTTACAGAAGAAGTAGGAAGCTTAAAGGGGTGGATAACAATGACACGAGACTAATGAAAGGAGAATATGAACTGGCACGGAGAAAGGTGAATGAGATGAAGAATAATAATAGGAAGGAGCGCAATTGCAGTCTTGCCAGAACAATAAAGAAAACGGGGGGTTCGAGCTCAAACGTATTTTGGAACTGGATAAATAAACGGGGGGAAAAGTAGTGTGCAGAGTATCAAAGTGGATGGGGAAAGTACAGAAGATAAAGGCCGTATCGCTTCAGAGTTAGTCAAGCACTGGGAAAAGGTAAACGATAGGCGATGGGGCAGTGGGTCCCCACCAAAAAGAAATACACTGGTGGAGGAGAACCTATCCAATCGTGTATGTAGCGAAATAACGGCAGAAGAAGTGCGGAACGTGGTCTCGAAATTAAAAAATGGTAAAGCGGGAGGGACTGATGAAATTCCGAACGAATTCCTCAAAAATGGAGGGGAGGCACTTATTGAAGTCCTGACAAACCTTTTCAACCTGGCTCTGCGAAAGCAAGAGGTCCCCAGAGAGTGGAGGGAAAGTAAGGTGTCGTTCATACACAAAAAGGGGGATAAGGAAGTTCTAGATAACTATAGGGGGATATCAGTTAGTAGTAACATCGGAAAAGTATTCTGTAAGGTCATATACGGTAGACTAGAGGAAGTTATTGAAGAGAAAGGTTTTTTAGGAGAAATTCAAAATGGTTTCAGGAAAGGACGAAGAGTCACTGATCACCTATTTACACTCACCCAACTGATAGAATCAACAAAGGCTGAAAAGAAAAAGGTGTTTCTGGCATTTCTAGATGTGAAAAAAGCGTACGACCGAGTGTGGAGGGAAGGTATGTGGCGAAAGCTCGAGGGCATCGGACTGGGGGTGACTTTGTGGGAATCATGAAAGCACTGTATACAGATGTGCAAAGCCAACTCAGTCTAGGGAGTATCACTACAAAACGAGTCCCTATGGATATAGGCCTCAAGCAGGGGTGTATCTTTTCACCGATTTTGTTTGCATTGTATGTTAAAGATTTAGGGGACGAACTAATTCAGAGTGCGGAGGGGGTAAATGTTGGAGACATAAAGATACCAGGCTTATTCTTTGCGGACGACATGGTGTTAATGTCTAGAACTGAACAGGGGCTAGAGAAACTGCTGGAAATTGCTGGTAGATATGGGAACACTTGGCGGCTCGAACTAAATGAAAATAAAAGCAAGGTAATACCCGTTGGACGCAAGGTAGATATGACGAAGAGATGGAGAGTGGGGGAGTTCTCAATCCCCGAAGGGGAAAGCAAACAAATCACTGTAGGAGAAACGGGAGAGTATGAGTATCTAGGGGTAAGCATAAATATAACGGGAAGAGGGGTGTACAGAAATTACTCAGCCAAACTGATTCTGAAGGGGAAAAGAATTCTGAACCAACTAAAACTTTTAGGGAAAAATAGTTTCAATAAGGTCTTTGTGGGGAAAACACTGTGGGAGAGGGTGGGTTTACCAAGTATAACGTATGGCACGGACGTGATTCCATTAAACCAAACAGTTATTAAGAAGTTGGAAAGTACTCAGAATGATGCCGGCAGATGGATAACAGGGTCGAGTAATGCTGCAGCTTTGGAAGCAGTAAGGGGGGAGCTTGGGTGGATGAAAATCAAGGACAGGGTAGATTTGGGAAAACTGTGTTACTTTAACTACTTGAGAAACCTGCCTGACAACCGGTGGTGCAAATTGATGCTCGATACCATTTGGAATTCTAATATAGAAACGGGGTGGTCAAAACATGTGAGGGAACTAATGGACAATTACTCTATAGAGGTCACAAACATAGAAGTAGGAATGAAAGAAGGCAAAAGGTTTGTCAAAGAGAGAGTCATGGAAGATTGCATTCGAAACTGGCGAGCAGGGGTTAGCGTGAAAAGATCACTGCAGGGTTACAATATAAAGAAAAGCCAGCTTTTGAGAAGTACCTAGATGGCACCTTTGGAGGGTCACTGCTGTTCAAACTGAGATCAAGATCACTGGAGCTTCGGGGAAAAATTGGGAGAGATGGGAAAAAGGGATGCCAAATGTGCCACTCTGGAGTAGTGGAGACCCTGGAACATTTTCTCTTGGAATGCCCACAGTATATACCTCATAGAATAAAATTTACTGGAAGAATAATGCAGAAGTGGGGTGAAGAAACAAAGGATAGATGGCTGAAGGGGGACACGAGGGAGAGGGTAGGAATGCTTATTGAAGTAAACAATAAAAATACTTAATTTCGATTCGTAACCAAGGAGACTTCTTCTGTATACTTGCGGATCGAGATCAACCAAAAAATTATGAGGACCGCGACAAATCAGCGGCTGGCCAAAGAGTTATTATTATTATTACACCACCGTTGCCCGCACAACGACAGCGTGGACTCCGGAACAGTTTTAAAAACACAAATGCAGTCACACCAGACAAAGGGCTAATCTATGCATTAGATAAATTATTTTTAACAGATATAAAGGGATGCATAGGGTTTCATGGCCACACTGAACTAAAACGGAATAAATACGCCTTTAAGCGCCATGTTAGCGATGGATTCACGTAAGTCGATGCTCTCTGAATGTGAAAGTGCGGAGTTCTAAACACACTAAAGTATTCTAGACCCATTTTGATATATGTGTTTTATCTATTTTCAATTTTTTAAACAGAGATATAGATAAAAGCTTTATCTATCACAGTAACAAAGATAGTTGGAATAACAGCCAAAAGAATTGCAGGATCTCCTAAAAGCTTAGTTCTCACGATTATACATAATTGTTATTTAAACATCTTATTTACGATCAGGGTAGATGGGGAGTAATGAACTGGCTTTTGGATCATTTTCCTACAAACATTTTACAAGTACTTGTACATGGTGCTTTGGTGTTCTGTCTGTAATTAGGTGATTAAATAAGCTTGACGTCTGTGTGATCTTACTCTCACTAATATAAGGTGTTCTCATATCGTATCGGACTCCCTGTGTTGAGCAAATACCCACCCAGGTCCCCGGGTTTCCAGACGCTCTTGGACTGAATTTATTTATTGGAGTTTAACGACACTTTCGACAGGCAGGGTCACCTCTTGTCGGACAGTTTCCTGCCCACACGTTGGACAGAATGACAAATACTGTATTCGGCGGTCGAAAAATACCCCCGCCCCCACCCCTGTGATTCTGCTTTATAGTATGGACCACTTCAGTTCTTAACGTACTTGAAAGGCGTGTGTGTACTTGTATATCCATCATAGTGTACACAATTAAAATATTCGATCACTTTTACTTCTTAAATTCGATAGATTCTTTATTCACATTATACATATTCATAAACTTTCAGTTCTTCAAATTGGTGTGTTGTTCTCTGAAATACATGTTATACCGCATCTTTGGTATACTATATCTTGTTCAGAGTTTTACGATGTTTTTGGTAACGCCAATTCTTCATCATTGTTTTAATAATTATTTTAAGTCTCTTTTTTACTTGACGCTTTTAAATTAAATGTTTAACATCAGTGTTTCGAGTCTTTTCTAGACGCGCGGTTTCGATAGCATTTAGGAAAATGTCATGTCTGGACACATGGTTATGATAGTATGATGAATGTTTTCATAAGTCGTTATCACATTTATTACTGTGTTATTATAGTGAGAGGAAGGCGTAAAACTCCCGTTATGAAAGATATTGAGTAGAGTTCTTAATAACATTTTTTAATCGAATAACAAGCAAATACATCACTATATAAAGAGATATCATTATGAGTTACCTGCACACAATCTCATCTCTCTCATGCAAACCATCCAGACAAAGTAAACCAAGAATAGAACAACCACAAGAGTCAAGACAATGGTAAAAGAATTGCACTTTTATTATTTTATTTAAGAATTCCTGTAGCTCCTATTAGTATTTTGCGGAAATACTATGTAAATGACTATCCATTGTTAGGGACATTGGGGAAAACGTTTTGAAATCTCAATCCAACGAGAGTATCCAACAATGACCTGTGTTTTCTTTTTTATCTTGGTTCACTTTTAACATGCTTTTAAGGGACTTCAATAAACCAATTTAGTTCACAGCAATCGGATCTTGTGTTACTCCGGTGTTGAGGCAGATTAGGAATTGACAGTTAAAGCGGTTGTCTACCAAGAAAGTTTGCAATATATGGAGTTATGTAATATTACACGTTTACAAACTTTTATTACAGGAACGACGATTCAGTATGGAAGATGAAGATTTTGATTTGGGTGTTTTACTCACTCCCGTCTCGCGAAAGTTTGAAGTATTGGCAGAGAATGCACAAACAGGTGGACTCGGCCACAGCGATAATTTAGAAAGTCAAAAGGAACAGGAGTTGACTGATAAAGAACGCAAATACAGTTTGGTAAGATTCCAACTATGATTGAAAACAATTCGCTCAGTAACTTGTAACACTGTTTATTTAAATAAAATTTATTTTACCTATGGTTATAACTAGAGATTGAAGAAATAGAAATATAAATTTCCCACAGTATGGAACAGTTGACTACTGTGCTGGGTATAGCGGGTAACGCTGTCCTGGGTCTTGTTCCAAGAAGAGTTTCTTTCTTAAAAGCTGGCGCATCTTTTTATATGGATCGTCCAAAGAGCTTTCAGTCCTACTTTCAGCTTGCCAGTTTCTATTGCAATCCTCCCACTCCCTTCCCCTGAAATAAACTGTTCCCCTGCTTCCGTCCTCCTTCTGAATCTTTCGTCTCAATAGAATATTTCTCCATTGGCTCTCTCTCCTGCCTTATCCAACCTCTTAGAATGTTAGATTCCCATAATAGTTAAACGTTGTTGTACACCATCTGCTGTCT
Organism: Pictodentalium vernedei; assembly: GCA_031216915.1. Classification (NCBI taxonomy): domain Eukaryota; kingdom Metazoa; phylum Mollusca; class Scaphopoda; order Dentaliida; family Dentaliidae; genus Pictodentalium; species Pictodentalium vernedei. The sequence goes on from CM062294.1 coordinate 298,888,352, forward strand.
GGGAGCTTTAGGAGGTAATTCAGACAGCATAATTTTCCCATATCTGTCTGACCGCTTCTAGTGTGTTACTTGGTGACGTTACCACGATTAGGTCTACTTTCGCCAACAGTGCACTTTCGCCTACAAAACAGTTTTTGTAAAAGTGTTTAGCTTGGGGCATTAACGTCTATTACCTGGTACCTGTGTACTATTAAGAAAAGGAAAGTTAAACATGACTTTTTTAAATATGTAGAGGGTATTTTGTGTTTTTTCGTGGGTATCGACGATTTTTATTATTCCCATTCCAGGTGTTTATTATACGCTGACCTGTGAATTGCTGCCATTTAATGTGGCCCAGTCGTGAGAGAAATTCAATGAAATTCTTTTAACATAGAGAAGAATTTCTCTTATCGGAAAGAAACCCGCAGAAAGAGGTTGTTTGGTCGTAAATGCAATCCGTTGTAGCTTAAAACATCGGCCACTTTTTAAAACTATCAGTAATGGAATGTATTCTTCTGTTCAGGTTATCTAATCTGATGGGCGAATTCTACTCTAAATTATGACGTTTGCCAACGTCATTTATATACCTGATTCTATGTGAACATTCCAATAAAGTAAATAAATAAATATATTTCTCCTCCTTTGTCATTTCGGCATAATATCTTTGCTCCCATTTTTTATTTTCTGACAAAAGAAGAATCTATTAAGTTAATATTTCTGTCTGCACATTGTCTCATTGTATTCAGAAGTTGTGACTATCTTATAGAAAGGCTTACAAAAGACATCACACTATATAGAATTTGTAAAATGGAATAAATAAGTTTTACAGATAGGCTCACTTTAGAGGCATTACACTTTATAAAACTGTGAAATAGAATAAATATTTGATGTTTTTTACTTTATCGAAACGCTCGGCATCACATTGCCTAAAATAGTAAAACTTGTGATGTACATTTATTAAATATTGTCTTAGGTAGCCTTGAAATAGAGTAAATATTTGATGTTTTTTTTTATATTTACTTTATCGAAACGCTAGGCATCACATTGCCTAAAATAGTAAAACTTATGATATACATTTATTAAATATGGTTTAGGTAGCCTTGATTCATTAAGGATTCCGTGTAGATTGGGCTTTACACAGTATGTTTCACCATTATTGTATACATTTCAATGATAGAATGTTGCAAACGAAGCCTGACAATTTATATATTCCGTTTCAGAATAGAGTCCAATGGCGTCGAAAAGCTAAGTTTGGTAAATCCAGGTCATTCGAATCTGCAAAATGTCTGACAAATGGAAACTTCGAGGAGCCTACTCCAAAACGCATACATATGGGTGATCTCAATAAACAACAAATAATGGATGTCGTATGTACAATGGTTGATAATGAGAATCTTGTCGGTGATGGAAGTACCACTCACAAACTTCCCACAGTTTCTGGTAAACACAAAGATTTAAAATCAATTACATCACATACGGTAAGTTTATCTACCTTCTGTTGTAAGACATCTGTGTCTATTTACCATATATTTTTTCCTGGGCGAAAACCATAATTTGTGAAGAAAGGAGTACTTATTATACCAAGAGCTCTTGTCGTCGATATCTCTGTAACCGCGAAGCATTGATATGATGGGAATATTTAGAAGTCATTCTATTAAGTAGTTAGTTCAAATCTTTAGCCTAATAATAGACAGTACACACAGGAAGGGAGTTAATAATATAAAGATGCTTCATTGACCAAGCTTCATTGATGTCTCATTCCATTAACCTGATCAAAGAAGATACCTTAAAGAGGAATGCAAAACAAGAAATTTACAAATAATCTAGCCCTGATATGGTAAACGTTCAAAGTTGCAGGTATGTTGGCGTCTGTATAGATGTTTCCCAGCCTCGTTTTGATTATTATAAAAAGCGATAGTTGTGAAAATAACAAGTAAATCGTCGAATCATTTGTGCAGAATATATTTTATCATACGTTATGTATACAACAACCACGACATTAATTACTTTACATTTTCAGGTTAAACGAGTTATAGAAGGAGAATACAATGACGTCATTGACAACTACATTATTGTCGACTGTAGATATCCCTACGAATATGAAGGTGGACACATTGTAGTAAGTGTTTATTGCAATCAGGTGTATTTACCCGAGATAGGTGTGTCTTGACATTAAAAAAATAAAGATAAATAAAGAGGGAAGTTGACAATATTTATCAGGCGTAAAACATAACTAGGATTGGGGATGGAGGTAGTTTTATCTTTGTTATCCACCCCCTATACCTTTCAAGTTAGAACTTTCAAGCAATCATTAATGCTGCGATATGTAGACACAAAATTAGGAAAATTTTCCGGGATGTGACATTTTTCGTAGTTTTAAAAATCGCTGATTCTTCGAATCCATGATCGAAATGAAAATAAATATACAGATAGGAGATATAGCGTCTCCACGGAGCTCTCGAAGTTTATCTTTAAATAACAGGCTCCATTTGTTTCAGTTAAATGGGAAACGTGGGTTGCTACCCTTGGAAAGGTTGGGCGGCCGGAGTTATTACCCCACCTCTCACAACCCCACCGACTCAGCAATGTGGGGGCAAAACCAAATTTGTTGTATTTTGATAGCAGTGCTGTAATTACAAAAAAGTAACGATTTTCGGCCATTGAAATACTGGACACCTTAAACTGACATGATGTTTGCTAATTCCATTTCTGCTTTTTGTTTCAGGGATCAGAAAATCTTTACACACGGGAACTGGTTGAAGACAGACTTCTGTCGAACGTAGATTCCTCGCAAAATACAATCGTGATATTTCATTGTGAATTTTCTTCAGAGAGAGGTCCAAAACTGTAAGTATTTTATCAAAATTACGACGAATAAATGATGTACAAATCATGATTATTCTGTGAGCGTTCCGCTCAAAACATTAACACAAACCTTGCACTATCTGTAAGAATGTTCACTTGTACAATGTATATGCTTTCAAGGCTTAGCTACATTTTAGGAGGACTGTGACATTAATTTTTCAACTGTATAGAGTTCAACTTCTCAAACATGTAGGCGATTGTATTTTTCTGCCACAAGAGAGCATTTGCTTTTGTGCTTAATGACTCTTTCAACAGCCAGAATCACATTGTGTCAGGGTGATTTAGGGTTGGAGGAAGCCGGGGATCTCTGAGAACATAACTGAGAAGTGGCAGGCAGCTGTACGACTCTTCAACATACTAACCAGGCACGAGCAGAGGTTGAAGGCAAGTGTACCATTGACGTCCATCCGTCTAGTCGTCCGTCCGTATTTATTTTAAAATGTATACCAGCTACTAGTATTGGAATTTGGAGGTAGCCTGTTCTCATTGGTGTTTTTGGTCTGCAATCTTCGAATCACCCCCTGCCATATAATAATTTTATCTATGCGTTTTTCCGGTTTGTCGAAATGATCATTTATAAGCTTTCAGCTTACTGGTACACCCTCCAGCCCGGTTAATCATTGGGTGTTACCGTCTGAGCTATCAATTCGGACTCCCGCGTTGTGTCCTTGGGCAAGCTCTTAACCCCGATTGCCCAGATGGGGGCACGATGTCGCCGTGTACTATGGCATACTGCACGTCGGTGGTACGCATGTCTTCAAGCAATCTAACCGTGCCTGTGATGCAGTGCGGAGTTACGATGTTGGGGAGCTGGCAGCTGCTCGTCGTTGATCAATGGTTCTCTCCAGGTACTCCGGCTTCCTCCACCCGTAAAACTGTCACGGTCATGATTAGCCAATGTGCATGGGTACATGACCTTAAACACCAATAAATAATAATAATAACTGGTACATCCACCTCATTTCGTTATGGTTATAAGCAATGTGATTATGGGCCTATTTCTTGAAGTAATATAATTTATGACTTTTCTTTTTATAACACAGATTACGTTATTTGAGAAGTATGGATAGACAGGCCAATGCAGAGAATTATCCAAATTTATATTATCCGGAGATATATCTTTTAGACGGTGGATACAAAGACTTTTTTCAACTCGAAAAGGTATGTCGTGGTTAGTTTTGTATAGAAACTATATTTGGGATTGTATCCAAATCACTCTTATTTATAAGATATGTCCATAGTTTAAATCACTTTCAAATGGCGCCTCTTTCTGGTAACAACAGTGTTTTTGACAATGAACGATGCACTTCCGATAAAGTAATTCGCGTGGATTTCTTCCCAGTTTTCAAATGTGGTGCTTACTCCTTTGATGAGAGCGAAATATATACGTATGTGGGATTTTCTGGAAAAGTCTCCAAAGATTTAAGAGATCCACCCTGCATGTAGAGTGAAGGAGAAAGGCGTGCCCTTCAATTTTCTGTTCAGATGCATTAGCAGGTTAGGCATAGCAATATCTCCGGTGGATTGTATGGCCAATAATTTAATAGATGAATTGATAAGTTACTATAATCAAGTAACAGTTCCTAAGTTTAACATTTATTATCGAAATCAAAGCAATGTGGCTAAATTATGTAAAATATTATTGTCGAATAATAAGCCAACATTCTCCTCGTTCCCAAAGGATTCTTTTCTCAAAAATTTAAAAAATTGATAGACAATAATGTTACTTTTTGAAATACATATGGAGATAAAAAAAAAGTTATGCTTATTTAACTTTCTTTTCAGAAATTTTGTGTTCCACAACAATATAAAACCATGCTGGATAAAGGACATTCTGCCGAGTTGCGTCACTTCCGCTCCAAATCAAAATCGTGGCACGCAGGTGACAGAAGAAGATGCCTAAGATTCTAGTTGTCCATCTGGGTCGGAAACAAACAAGCTTATCTGTGATATTTATATTTGATATTTTATATCTGTGACAAATACGTTATCAAAACAATTTGAAATAACTTTCATTGACGAAAATTACATTAAACATTGACAAGTGTCTGAAAACCACCGAATGTTTTAAATTAATACATCGAGGTATCCAATGATTTTACCATATTTGGTGCAGTTACATAAGCTTTTTACGTTTATTTAATCCTAATTCACTCTCTCTCTCTCTCCTCAAAAGCAATCAATAGGAAGACACATATCCAATTTGTTTCTCGTCTTAATACGACCTTTGTGAACCTCATCGGTAGTCTGTCTAAGGAATCATTCCAAAGTTGCACATTAAGCCGTCTTTTGCAGTAATTCTTTAACGATGGATGCATTGTAATATGGATATAGCTATTGTATTGTTTTGAGAAACGTATTTGTTGATTAATAGTTATTTTTGTTGTTATTATGTATATAAAAATGTAAATAATAAATCAATGTATTTTCAAAAACATCGATGTTTGTTCATTTCAAAATATACGATTTACCTAATGTCAAATCCGATGGTTTATATTTTTATTATGAACGTCGTAAGCTTTTGAACTCTTAAATATTATACGGATAACAGACATGGTAGTGTAGGAACCAAAATCTGGTGCTATTTTCTGATTTAATCCATGTAAACCTCTCTGATGTAATGGACGTAAGAATGGACCATCATACTGAAAGGGTATTTGATATCTGTTAAAAAGCGATTGTTAAAAACCAACAATTGTAACCAAATATGCCACGAGGAATGTGTTTCCAAACTAATATTTGGGTGTGGCAGGAAAACAACTCTGTGGCTATACCATTACCCTGCAGTATCATGCTCACCGTCTCATTATTTTGTTCCTTCCAGTGGGACGAAAATTGAAAGATTAATCCACAGAATTATCATTTCCTTGATTGCATGGACTTGGAATGGCAAAATAAATTGTTAAACGTGTGTTTGTGGACGTGCGAGCGCGTGCGTGTGTGTTTGAGGAAGTAACTGTGTCTTTAGGGATGAATAGTATATCTCACATGATTAGACTCACTCGGTCCCCGCACCGGACCTCCCCCCATAAGATCCATCTATGTTTTCCTTTTACCTCCCGACTAAAGAGCTCTTCGTCCTAATTTCAGCTCGCCAGATTTTATTGCAATCCTCGAGCACCCATTCCCTGACAAGTCTACTCCTCTGCTTCAGTCCTCCTTCTAGAGAATGGACATATTTCTACAGTGCTCTTATGATTCCTACAAAACTTCCACCAAATCCAAGGCCCTCAAGTTTTTGCCACATTCCCTCCATCTACACTTTGTCGTGTGCTTTTTTCACACCAAGGAATGCCATAACCATAATTCTCTTATTGTCTTTTATTGATTCTATAAGTCGGGAGAGGGTACACAAGTGGTCAGTGACTAGTCTCTCTTTCTGGGAACTATTCTGGATTTCCGACATCTTCATCAATTCCCACAATCCTTCCATAGAGAATCTTGCAGAATACCACCCCATTATTGAAGCTAACAGATATATGTAATTATCTAAAACTTTGGAAAATCTCCATATTTGTGCATGAATGTCACACTGCTTTCCTTCCACTCTATCGGGAATTGATTTCATTTGTCAAACAGTGCTGTAAGATGCGTATGTATTGGATTCCCTCCTCTTTTCAAAAACTCGTTAGAAATTTCGTCAGTAGCTGCTGTTTTTCTATTCTCGCACATGGTGACTGCATTTCGTACTTCCCTCATCTCAGTTTCCCTCCATGCTATGGCAATGACCAAAGAACATGGCCACTAACACGCTACAACGACAACCCACGTGGCAACCGTAATGAACCACTCTCTCCACTCTCTCCAGTTCCAGTAAACCAGGCCCGCAGTGTGTGAACTTTTCTTCTGACTTCTTTGCAGTAATAATAATAATAATAACTCTTTGGCCAGCCGCTGATTTGTCGCGGTCCTCATAAGTGAAGGCCATCATTCCCCTTGCACCCCACCCCCTCTTCCCCTCCTCTCCTCCCAGCATTCAGATATAAACAGCTTAATAGTGTCCCTCACTTCCTCTTTTTCAATTTCAAAATAAGCATTCCTACCCTCTCTCTCTTGTCCCCCTTCAGCCATCTATCCTTTGTTTCTTCACCCCACTTCTGCATTATTCTTCCAGTAAATTTTATTCTATGAGGTATATACTGTGGGCATTCCAAGAGAAAATGTTCCAGGGTCTCCACTACTCCAGAGTGGCACATTTGGCATCCCTTTTCCCCATCTCTCCCAATTTTTCCCCGAAGCTCCAGTGATCTTGATCTCAGTTTGAACAGCAGTGACCCTCCAAAGGTGCCATCTAGGTACTTCTCAAAAGCTGGCTTTTCTTTATATTGTAACCCCTGCAGTGATCTTTTCACGCTAACCCCTGCTCGCCAGTTTCGATTGCAATCTTCCATGACTCTCTCTTTGCCAAACCTTTTGCCTTCTTTCATTCCTACTTCTATGTTTGTGACCTCTATAGAGTAATTGTCCATTAGTTCCCTCACATGTTTTGACCACCCCGTTTCTATATTAGAATTCCAAATGGTATCGAGCATCAATTTGCACCACCGGTTGTCAGGCAGGTTTCTCAAGTAGTTAAAGTAACACAGTTTTCCCAAATCTACCCTGTCCTTGATTTTCATCCACCCAAGCTCCCCCCTTACTGCTTCCAAAGCTGCAGCATTACTCGACCCTGTTATCCATCTGCCGGCATCATTTTGAGTATTTTCCAACTTCTTAATAACGGTTTGGTTTAATGGAATCACGTCCGTGCCATACGTTATACTTGGTAAACCCACCCTCTCCCACAGTGTTTTCCCCACAAAGACCTTGTTGAAACTATTTTTCCCTAAAAGTTTTAGTTGGTTCAGAATTCTTTTCCCCTTCAGAATCAGTTTGGCTGAGTAATTTCTGTACACCCCTCTTCCCGTTATATTTATGCTTACCCCTAGATACTCATACTCTCCCGTTTCTCCTACAGTGATTTGTTTGCTTTCCCCTTCGGGGATTGAGAACTCCCCCACTCTCCATCTCTTCGTCATATCTACCTTGCGTCCAACGAGTATTACCTTGCTTTTATTTTCATTTAGTTCGAGCCGCCAAGTGTTCCCATATCTACCAACAATTTTCAGGAGTTTCTCTAGCCCCTGTTCAGTTCTAGACATTAACACCATGTCGTCCGCAAAGAATAAGCCTGGTATCTTTATGTCTCCAACATTTACCCCCTCCGCACTCTGAATTAGTTCGTCCCCTAAATCTTTAACATACAATGCAAACAAAATCGGTGAAAAGATACACCCCTGCTTGAGGCCTATATCCATAGGGACTCGTTTTGTAGTGATACTCCCTAGACTGAGTTGGCTTTGCACATCTGTATACAGTGCTTTCATGATTCCCACAAAGTCACCCCCCAGTCCGATGCCCTCGAGCTTTCGCCACATACCTTCCCTCCACACTCGGTCGTACGCTTTTTTCACATCTAGAAATGCCAGAAACATCTTTTTCTTTTCAGCCTTTGTTGATTCTATCAGTTGGGTGAGTGTAAATAGGTGATCAGTGACTCGGGGGCGCGGTGGCTCAGTTGGTAGAGGTGCAGGCTGCAAGCCGAGAGGTCCTCGGTTCGAATCCCACCTGCGGCAACCGCGTTGTGTCCTTGGGCAAGACACTTCACCCCGATTGCCTACATGGGGGCACGATGACGCTGTGTACTGAGGCGTACTGCACGTCGATGGTGCGCATGTCTTCAACCAATCTAACCCTGCCTGTGCTGCGGTGCAGAGTTCGGGGTTACGATGTTGGAGAGCTGGCAGCTGCTCGTCGTTGCTCGGTGGTTCTCTCCGGGTACTCCGGCTTCCTCCACCCGTAAAACTGTCACGGTCACGATTAGCCATTGTGCATAAGTATGTGACCTTAAACACCAATAAATCATTAAATCAATCAGTGACTCTTCGTCCTTTCCTGAAACCATTTTGAATTTCTCCTAAAAAACCTTTCTCTTCAATAACTTCCTCTAGTCTACCGTATATGACCTTACAGAATACTTTTCCGATGTTACTACTAACTGATATCCCCCTATAGTTATCTAGAACTTCCTTATCCCCCTTTTTGTGTATGAACGACACCTTACTTTCCCTCCACTCCCTGGGGACCTCTTGCTTTCGCAGAGCCAGGTTGAAAAGGTTTGTCAGGACTTCAATAAGTGCCTCCCCTCCATTTTTGAGGAATTCGTTCGGAATTTCATCAGTCCCTCCCGCTTTACCATTTTTTAATTTCGAGACCACGTTCCGCACTTCTTCTGCCGTTATTTCGCTACATACACGATTGGATAGGTTCTCCTCCACCAGTGTATTTCTTTTTGGTGGGGACCCACTGCCCCATCGCCTATCGTTTATCTTTTCCCAGTGCTTGACTAACTCTGAAGCGATACGGCCTTTATCTTCTGTACTTTCCCCATCCACTTTGATACTCTGCACACTACTTTTCCCCCGTTTATTTACCCAGTTCCAAAATACGTTTGAGCTCGAACCCCCCGTTTTCTTTATTGTTCTGGCAAGACTGCAATTGCGCTCCTTCCTATTATTATTCTTTATCTCATTCACCTTTTTCCGTGCCAGTTCATATTCTCCTTTCATTAGTCTCGTGTCATTGTTATCCACCCCTTTAAGCTTCCTACTTCTTCTGTAAGCAGCGCATTTTACCTTCCTTTCTTTTATAGCCTTTTTCAGTCCCTCGTTAACCCTGTATCCAAGCTCTCTCGTTGGGACCCTCACCCTTCCTATACACTCCTTCCCTGCCTCTGTTAGGCTGTTTACTATGCCATCTGAATTACTCTGGACATTTGCATCCCTAGGTATACATTCAACATTTGGTTTTAGTTTTTCCCGAAACTGCTTCCAGTCGGCTCCTTGTTTTAGTCCCCAAACTTCCTTGAAGGTATTTCTGTCTCTATTCGTCTTTTTGCCCATAATCTTAACTGTTATCAGGTTGTGATCACTACCCAAGTCATTTTTTCCCTCGTCATCTATTTCTACATCTATAACCTCCCTCCATACGCTAATGTCAGTGAGTATATAATCAATTATTGTTTTCTTATCGTTCCTCTCCCAGGTCCATTTACCCTTACATTTCGCATCCCTGTTCAGGATCTTTAAACCAAGCTCTTTTGATAGGTCCAACATCTTCCTCCCATTCGTGTTAATTTTCCTATCACCTCCCTGTATGCCCTCCTCCTTATCCCCGATGTGCCCATTGAAGTCCCCCATTAGGACAATACTGAACCCTCTGCTCCCAAGCTCTGTGATATTCGATCTAAGAGTTGTATATATTGAATCATTCCACTCGGGCTTACTTCCCTCCACTGCTAAGTACACAACACCAACGGCAACACTTCTGCTTCCTAACTTGATTTTTGCCCAGACTATTTCGTTGGATACTGGAATCTGAGTCCTTGCTTCTGTGAGATCTGTAATCAATGAGGGCTGTAATTCCTCTTTAGCGTAGATGCCAATACCCCCACCCCGTTTCTGACCCTCAGTTCGCCCAGCTCCTATCCACACGCAACCCTTCATCTGATCAACCCGCTCATCCCGTCGTATCCACGTCTCACTTAGAACCATTATATCGAAGTCTCCTTCGTCCATCATTGTTGATATTTCGCTTACTTTCTTGTGCAGACCCTGGATGTTGCAGTACCCAAACTTTATGAATCTTTGTTTTTTTGTCATCACTGGCACATTATTATAACCCTGGTATGTCCCTGTATTGTGCATGTTTGTTGTTCTTCCTATGTTCCCAGCATTTGTGACACTCTGGGTTACCGGCTGTGGTCCCCTACCCCCCCTTTTCTCCAAAAAAGGCCCAGCCACCTGTAAGATTTTTTTGGCCCAACAGGTCTGTGCCCATCCTACTTAAATGCAATCCGTCTCGCCCATACAACTCTCCTTGTCCCCAGAATGAATCCCAGTGGTCAATGAAATGTACTCCCAAGTCTTTGCAGTGCTCTTCCAGCTCCTCGTTTAGTGCCATAATCCGCGAGTTCCTCTCATTCCCACCACCCATAACGGGGAGCACCCCTGAAACGATGATCCGAGCATTCCTGCTAAGTAGCTTACTAATTAGGTCCTTGTATGTGTCCACCAAACGAACTGATTTCCTCTCCCTGATGTTATTGGACCCCACATGTAATACCACTAGCGGATCAGGCCCCGACCCAGCTACAATACCGTCCACTCTATCCCTCGGGTCCTCCACTTTAGCCCCCGGAAAGCACAGAACTGTTCTATTTTTACTGTCCGGACCACAGACAACCTTGTCGATCCCCCGAACTATGCTACTTCCCGCAACCACCAACTTACTTTTGGACCTCGCCCTATTTATCTCCTCTAGTCTCCTATTGTTTATAGCGTCCTCTTCCTCTCCAACAGCCCCACTCGGAATCAATATCGGTATCGGTATCTTTGACCTAGGATTACTCCTATCCTTGTCCCTCCGTCTCTTTCCAGGCCCTGAGCTACCTGGACTACTCCCCTGGTCTTCCCCCGGATCCCTCCTCCTTTTTCCTGGCCTAGACCCCAAGCTACTATCTGTTGCAACTACCTCCATCTCCTCCTCTGTCTCTTCCGAATCGAGCACATCAAATCTGTTTCTGGTGCTGCACTCCCCACTGCCTTTGGACTTTACACCCCTATCTACCTGCTTCTCTGGCCCCCCTTTCCTACCACTTTTGGTAGTCCACGCCAAACGCTTTACAGCATTGCTCCGGCCTGGGCCCCCCTCATCTGTCCTACGTACTTTTCTAGCAGCCCCCACCTCATCACCTACCTCATTCACATCAAAGGTTCTACCCCCATGTTTCCTCTTGGAACCACCGACAACCTTCCATCCTTCTCGGAAAGCCACTTTCACAGGCGTAACTCCAGACTGCCCCGTCCTACCAAGTTTTCCCTTCAGCTCAGCAATCTCCCCCTCAAACTTAACAATTGTCTCAAGTAGGCGGAGGATTTCCTGACAGTTTGCACATACCTCTCCATATCCCATCGAGCGACAGTCCCCATACATCATAGAACACTGTTTACAAACTTCAAGCCCAATATCGCCATCGGTGGCCCCACCAACCCGGCTCTGACCGACACCCCCAGTGACCTCTGTCTGCACACCAATACTTACTCCGTTGGCACCGTTGACCTGGACCGCGATATTACACGTATTTACCTCCATACTTACCTCTGTCTGAACAGACTTGCTCGCCATCATCAAGACAAAATTACGCGATCGGACAGGGAAAATTGTAAACACGCGACAAAAGGCAACACGACGAACCGTTCGACAACTTAGCGCTCACAGTTTTATTTAAGGCCTCCTAACTTTGTCCCAGTTACTATACTAAACTAACTCCCCACAAAGTTGAATAAAATAACCTGAAAATGAAATATATATGATTAGTAAACAATAAAAATACTTAATTTCGATTCGTAACCAAGGAGACTTGCACAAGAAAGTAAGCGAAATATCAACAATGATGGACGAAGGAGACTTCGATATAATGGGTCTAAGTGAGACGTGGATACGACGGGATGAGCGGGTTGATCAGATGAAGGGTTGCGTGTGGATAGGAGCTGGGCGAACTGAGGGTCAGAAACGGGGTGGGGGTGTTGGCATCTACGCTAAAGAGGAATTACAGCCCTCATTGATTACAGATCTCACAGAAGCAAGGACTCAGATTCCAGTATCCAACGAAATAGTCTGGGCAAAAATCAAGTCAGGAAGCAGGAGTGTTGCCGTTGGTGTTGTATACTTAGCAGTGGAGGGAAGTAAGCCCGAGTGGAATGATTCAATATATACAACTCTTAGATCGAATATCACAGAGCTTGGAAGCAGAGGGTTCAGTATTGTCCTAATGGGGGACTTCAATGGGCACATCGGGGATAAGGAGGAGGGCATACAGGGAGGTGATAGGAAAATTAACACGAATGGGAGGAAGATGTTGGACCTATCAAAAGAGATTGGTTTAAAGATCCTGAACAGGGATGCGAAATGTAAGGGTAAATGGACCTGGGAGAGGAACGATAAGAAAACAATAATTGATTATATACTCACTGACGTTAGCGTATGGAGGGAGGTTATAGATGTAGAAATAGATGACGAGGGAAAAAATGACTTGGGTAGTGATCACAACCTGATAACAGTTAAGATTATGGGCAAAAAGACGAATAGAGACAGAAATACCTTCAAGGAAGTTTGGGGACTAAAACAAGGAGCCGACTGGAAGCAGTTTCGGGAAAAACTAAAACCAAGTCTTGAATGTATACCTAGGGATGCAAATGTCCAGAGTATTTCAGATGGCATAGTAAATAGCCTAACAGAGGCAGGGAAGGATTGTATAGGAAGGGTGAGGGTCCCAACGAGAGAGCTCGGATACAGGGTTAACGAGGGACTGAAAAAGGCTATAAAAGAAAGGAAGGTAAAATGCGCTGCTTACAGAAGAAGTAGGAAGCTTAAAGGGGTGGATAACAATGACACGAGACTAATGAAAGGAGAATATGAACTGGCACGGAAAAAGGTGAATGAGATAAAGAATAATAATAGGAAGGAGCGCAATTGCAGTCTTGCCGGAACAATAAAGAAAACGGGGGGTTCGAGCTCAAACGTATTTTGGAACTGGGTAAATAAACGGGGGAAAAGTAGTGTGCAGAGTATCAAAGTGGATGGGGAAAGTACAGAAGATAAAGGCCGTATCGCTTCAGAGTTAGTCAAGCACTGGGAAAAGATAAACGATAGGCGATGGGGCAGTGGGTCCCCACCAAAAAGAAATACACTGGTGGAGGAGAACCTATCCAATCGTGTATGTAGCGAAATAACGGCAGAAGAAGTGCGGAAAGTGGTCTCGAAATTAAAAAATGGTAAAGCGGGAGGGACTGATGAAATTCCGAACGAATTCCTCAAAAATGGAGGGGAGGCACTTATTGAAGTCCTGACAAACCTTTTCAACCTGGCTCTGCGAAAGCAAAAGGTCCCCAGAGAGTGGAGGGAAAGTAAGGTGTCGTTCATACACAAAAAGGGGGATAAGGAAGTTCTAGATAACTATAGGGGGATATCAGTTAGTAGTAACATCGGAAAAGTATTCTGTAAGGTCATATACGGTAGACTTGAGGAAGTTATTGAAAAGAAAGGTTTTTTAGGAGAAATTCAAAATGGTTTCAGGAAAGGTCGAAGAGTCACTGATCACCTATTTACGCTCACCCAACTGATAGAATCAACAAAGGCTGAAAAGAAATAGATGTTTCTGGCATTTCTAGATGTGAAAAAAGCGTACGACCGAGTGTGGAGGGAAGGTATGTGGCGAAAGCTCGAGGGCATCGGACTGGGGGGGGGGGGGGGGGGGGGGGGGGGTGACTTTGTGGGAATCATGAAAGCACTGTATACAGATGTGCAAAGCCAACTCAGTCTAGGGAGTATCACTACAAAACGAGTCCCTATGGATATAGGCCTCAAGCAGGGGTGTATCTTTTCACCGATTTTGTTTGCATTGTATGTTAAAGATTTAGGGGACGAACTAATTCAGAGTGCGGAGGGGGTAAATGTTGGAGACATAAAGGTACCAGGCTTATTCTTTGCGGACGACATGGTGTTAATGTCTAGAACTGAACAGGGGCTAGAGAAATTGCTGGAAATTGTTGGTAGATATGGGAACACTTGGCGGCTCGAACTAAATGAAAATAAAAGCAAGGTAATACCCGTTGGACGCAAGGTAGATATGACGAAGAGATGGAGAGTGGGGGAGTTCTCAATCCCCGAAGGGGAAAGCAAACAAATCACTGTAGGAGAAACGGGAGAGTATGAGTATCTAGGGGTAAGCATAAATATAACGGGAAGAGGGGTGTACAGAAATTACTCAGCCAAACTGATTCTGAAGGGGAAAAGAATTCTGAACCAACTAAAACTTTTAGGGAAAAATAGTTTCAACAAGGTCTTTGTGGGGAAAACACTGTGGGAGAGGGTGGGTTTACCAAGTATAACGTATGGCACGGACGTGATTCCATTAAACCAAACCGTTATTAAGAAGTAGGAAAGTACTCAGAATGATGCCGGCAGATGGATAACAGGGTCGAGTAATGCTGCAGCTTTGGAAGCAGTAAGGGGGAGCTTGGGTGGATGAAAATCAAGGACAGGGTAGATTTGGGAAAACTGTGTTACTTTAACTACTTGAGAAACCTGCCTGACAACCGGTGGTGCAAATTGATGCTCGATACCATTTGGAATTCTAATATAGATACGGGGTGGTCAAAACATGTGAGGGAACTAATGGACAATTACTCTATAGAGGTCACAAACATAGAAGTAGGAATTAAAGAAGGCAAAAGGTTTGTCAAAGAGAGAGTCATGGAAGATTGCAATCGAAACTGGCGAGCAGGGGTTAGCGTGAAAAGATCACTGCAGGGGTTACAATATAAAGAAAAGCCAGCTTTTGAGAAGTACCTAGATGGCACCTTTGGAGGGTCACTGCTGTTCAAACTGAGATCAAGATCACTGGAGCTTCGGGGAAAAATTGGGAGAGATGGAGAAAAGGGATGCCAAATGTGCCACTCCGGAGTAGTGGAGACCCTGGAACATTTTCTCTTGGAATGCCCACAGTATATACCTCATAGAATAAAATTTACTGGAAGAATAATGCAGAAGTGGGGTGAAGAAACAAAGGATAGATGGCTGAAGGGGGACACGAGGGAGAGGGTAGGAATGCTTATTGAAGAAATTGAAAAAGAGGAAGTGAGGGACACTATTAAGCAGTTTATATCTGAATGCTGGGAGGAGAGGAGGGGAAGAGGGGGTGGGGTGCAGGGGGAATGATGGCCTTCTCTTATGAGGACCGCGACAAATCAGCGGCTGGCCAAAGAGTTATTATATTACTAACCAGAACTTAGATCTCTTTTAGATAAAACCCACTGTATTCATTCCGTCGCTTCTGAACTCCCTAATACTTCGCCGTCCGTTTACTTCGATTGTGTCCCTCTCTTTCCCATTCCCCCCCCCCCCCCCCCTTATCGTAGACGAACAATCTGCGGTGCTGGGTTGATGTGGGCCTCGCTATTAAAGAACAGCGGTAAAGCAACGGAGGGTTCAAGCAGAATTATTATTATATTATTATGTTGGTTCAACAGGAAAGGCAAATCTTCACACTCCGTTTGAGGAACGCCACCCGGCCCGCTCCCATTCTTTCTGTATTGTGTAATAATATAATAACACTTTGGCCAGCCGCTGATTTGTCGCGGTTCTCGGACGAGAAGGCCATGGTTACCCCTGTACAACCAACTGCCTCCCTATTCCCACGCTTCTCCTGTCCTCCCAACACTCGGAGACGAACTGCTTGATAATATCCCTTGTCCCATTCTTCCCAATCTCTCCGATTAGCATATTAACCCTCTCCTTTGAGTCTCCTCCTAACCACATGTCCTTCATTCTCCCATCCCACTTCCCCATTATACTCCCAGTGAATCTCATTCTTTTAGGCTGATACTTTGGGCATTCTAGAAGAAAGTGTTCCAGGGTCTCCACCATGTCCAAGTTACACATCTGGCACTCCCTTTCACCGTCTTTCCCAATTTTTCCCCTCAGCTCCAGGGATCGCGACCTCATCTTGAACAACGGTGACCCCCCAAAGGTGCCATCAAGGTACTCTTCAAAACCTGGCTTCTCTTTATCACGCAGGCCACCCAAAGACCTCTTTGATTTGACCCCCTCTCGCCAATTACGGTTACAATCCTCCATGACCCTTTCTCTGACGATTTTTTTACCCTGGTTTGCCCCAACGTCCAGGTCCGAGATCTCCAATGAGTAGTTCTCTACTAGCTCCCTCACTTGGACCATCCACCCCGTTTTGATATTTGAGTTGAAAATTCTCAGGAACATTACTTTACACCATCGGCTGTCGGGGAGATTTACCAAATAATTAAGATAACCGAGCTTCAACAGGTCTATCCTGTCCTTGATCCTCATCCACCCAAGCTCACCCCTGATTGCTTCTAGCGCTGCGGCATTACTCGACCCCGTTATCCATCGGCCTGCATCGTTCTGCAGGATTTCCAAGCTCTTTACGGCCGCCTGGTTTAGGGGTACCACTTCCGTACCGTATGTTATACTTGGCAGCCCCGCCATTTCCCAAATGGTTTTCCCCACGAAAACCTTATTGAAACTGTTTCTCCCTATAAGTTTCATTTGGTTAAGGAATCGCTTCCCCTTCAGTTTCAATTTATTTGTGTGGTTCCGGTAGATGCCTCTTCCTGTAATGTTTATATTTACCCCCAAATACTCGTAATCTCCTGTCTCTCCCACACTGAGAAGTTTGCTGCTCCCTTCCGGAATGCTGAACTCACCCAATCTCCACCTTCGAGTGGGGTCCACTTTGCGGCCCACAGGTATAATTTTGCTCTTGCTTTCATTAAGTTCGAGTCTCCATTTGCTCCCATATTTCCCAACAATTTCTAGCATTTTCTTTAGCCCCTCTTCGCTTTCGGACACTAGAACCATATCGTCTGCAAAAAATAGCCCTGGGATCTTCAAGTCCCCAACTGCTACCCCCCTCCTCGCTACGCAGGAGTTCATCTCCTAAACGTTTGATGAACAATGCAAACAGGATCGGCGAAAGGATACACCCCTGTTTTAAGCCTATCTCCATAGGCACACGTTTTGTTGTAATGTTCCCCGGGCTAAGTTCACTCGGTACATCTTTATATAATGCTTTCATAATTCCAACAAACTCGCCTCCTAAGCCCATAGCCTCCAGCTTGCGCCACATACCTTCCCTCCATACTCTATCGTATGCCTTTTTGATATCCAAAAAAAGGCCATAAACATCTTTTTCTTTTTTGCTTTCGCGGATTCTATCGTTTGGGAAGGTGCGTAAAGATGGTCAGTAACTCTCCTTCCCATCCTGAAGCCATTCTGGATTTCTCCCAAAAATCCCTTCTCCTCAATCACCTCCTCTAGTCTCCCATACAGGACTTTACAGAAAACCTTTCCAATGTTGCTACTGACAGAGATCCCTCGATAGTTATCCAAAACGTCTTTTTCCCCCTTTTTGTGAATAAATGTCACTTTACTTTCTCTCCACTCCTTTGGGACCTCTTCATTTTCTATGGCTAGATTGAATAGGGCAGTTAGGCTTTTCACGAGTTCCTCTCCCCAAAATTTGATTAGTTCTTACGTGCAATGATGAATGAATGAATGAAAGGTTTTAGCGCGCCGAAGGCGCGCAGGGACGATGTGGGATTTACAAATCCCTTGCGACCCGGTTAACCTTATTTTTTTTTCCTTGGATCACACAGGCCTAGCTTTCCTATTGCCCAAAATGGAGTCTGAGGGGGTTATGCACGCGGTTAGAATACCCGGCAGTTTAAGCTGGAGTGTTAGATGGTCAATACTCAATCCCCCAACGCCTTTAAAACTATTAGAGAGCGAGCTCTGTTCGGTTCCAGTTCGGCGATGGTAGAGGTTTGAGTCCCACCATGGTGGCGAGCCAGAATGTAATGTTGTGCGATGGCAAGTTCAAGGGAAGAAGAGAAAAGAAAACCAAACAGCAACGCCGGTTTGGTAGCGGCCCCGGTATATGACCATAGCGGTTACAAAAAAGAAGTGGAGAAAGCTCCAACAGTTTAGTTTTAAGAAACCGGGAGTCATCCATCAAGCCTTCTGGGAGATAGGATGCCGTATGTGATTTTGAGGTATCTGGTTATCCTTCGGGAATCCCAAATGACCTCCTCCACCCCACCCCAACCCCCCCCCCCCCCAAAAAAAAAAAAAAAAAAAAAAATCACTGACACACACCCTCAAGCCCTTAAAAGGGCTGTTAAATCTTTATTCAAATGTTTATTTATATCAAATGTACACTCGTTCCCAGCCAGACAAGCTTGTTTCAATCCTTGCCTAGCGTTTGGTGGTTTCTTGTATATGTTGCAGAAAGGTAGGTTGCACCAATTCCTCCTACGCTTTGTCTACCATTTCCATGCGTCTTCTTGATAAGAGTGTTGCAAGAAAATTTGAGAATGTTCAGTTAGAAAAGTAAAAGGTAGAGAGAAAGATAGGTATCCGCTATTGTATATTGTGCCTGCTGTGTGATTGTTGCTATGGATGGGGTAAGGGGTGTGTTTCTTCGGAGTCCACTCCCAACACGCAGAGTAGCGAGGCAATCCTCACAGACTCAATCCTAAAGACCTCAATGAGTAGCGAGGCAATCCTCACTGACTCCACGCAGTTTAATTCTATTGAGTAATTTTAATTTACTGTGGATTATTTTGTTTTTCTGTTTAGGGTTCGGTGTTCGTTCAGCTTCACCATTGATTCACTATGTTTAAACATTATTTATTTCCAAGTTGCATTATTATACAATAATACATAGAATACATATTTGTGGATTCAACAAAAAGCTAAAAGCTTATGTTAAGCTGTTTCCACACTATAAATATATTTCACATTTTTGGCAAATGTGGCGGCGTTTTACAGTCAACTTGGTAACAACACACAAACAGATTTAAAGGAGATCAAAAAGAAGAAAATGAGAAAGTATCTGAATGAAGCAGGAGCAGGGACGTGGCGGTGGGGGGGGGGGGGGGGCACCCCAATCCTGATAAAAATTGTTTACAGTTGGAAATTTGTAGGGCAAATCATGAATAGTTGGAAATTCCACCTATCTGGATTTTAGAGCTTCTTTCTTGATGCTGATGTCTCATTTACCTCCCAAAATTCCAACCCGAATTCAAATCAGCAAAAATTCCATCTGGTACTATCTACAAATACAGCGTACGTAATGTCGAGCTTCAAAGGTATGTATGATATCAATTGGTATGATTTTTCTATAGTACGTTTACTTTTCTCAAAAGTCGAAATGCATTTCAAGAAAATCACGCCGTGTACCGTGTAGAATCCTGAGTTAATTCCTTCATTCACAATCGAATCGGTACGAGGATTCTATTGTATGTTTATTTATCATAAAAAAACATCGGAAAGCACTTCAGGAAAATCTCTTCATGTAAAATCGTTATCCTGAGTTAATTTCATTATTCACACTTCCAAGATGATTAGAGTTCTGAGCTTCAGCATTTGTTTAGCACATATTCAATTCCCAGAATAATACCAATTAGTAACCTGATAATTCTATCATAAATATGTTGGCATTCCAGTTACTAGAATCAATTTTATGCCCATTTTCATGGCTTCATTTTCAAATTGTTTCTCTGATGTGAATTTCCAGCTATGGGGAGGGACCGGGGATGTTTCCCCTCCCGGACCCTCCCCAGCCCGAAATTGACTACCCTACACCCTACACCCATTCCCTCAAACGGAAATCTCTAGCCACGTCCCTGAGTAGGAATAACAGGGAATTGGAGAATAAAGAAGAAACTGGAGAGAGAGAGAGAGAGAGAGAGAGAGAGAGAGAGAGAGAGATTGCAAACGAGAAACAGAAACAACAAAAAAAAAGAAAAAAAAAAGAAGCATCAGAACTTTGTTAATTCAGTGAGTAATTCTCTTCAAATTAAATGTGTCCATTTGATAGATTAGGACTGCTCACACCTGGTATTCACGCCAACCTGTCTAGGGTTTGAGGCCTGAAAGTGATAGAGTATTGTCTGCTATGTAGAATTCCTGATCTTATTTGAAACGCTCTGTTTTCAGAATGTATGACTGGACAGTTTTAAATATACTTCTGTTAATGAAGTCATCATAAAACTCAGATCCATACAGGAGAATATTACTATCTATGCAGCACGCCAGGGTTCCAATAGTTTCAGTCCTTATTATGTTGTACATTGGACATTCTAACAAAAAGTGGTCTGTAGTTTCACGGTCTCCACATGCACAAAAAGGCGAAATAACCAGGTTGTGCATATAGAGGTGGTCGTTGAGATTACTACATTGAAGCCGGAGTCTACAATGAAAGATTTGAGCTTTTCGAGATTTAGATTTTTTATAAAAGTTGGGAGGACGTCGATTATTTCGATTGAGATATCTTTTGAAGTTCATAATTGAATGATTTTCCCTTATTGGTTGTGGAATATCATTCCAGAGTTTTGATGTCGCTGGGAAAAATGACATTTGATGGGATGTCGTACGACAAAAGGGTACTCGAATATTTTGATTAGATCGAAGGCTATATGATTGCACTTCTGAAATGAACGGGGGAATTCGGCTGGAAATAAATTGTGGGGTTAAATTATGGTACATTTTAAAGAACTGGACAAGTTTGTGTTTTTTCCGTCGAGATTCCAATTTTTCCCAACCTGTTTCAATATACAAGGATTCTTTGCTGGCACTTTTTGTTGCACCAGTAACAATTCTTGCAGCTGAAATTTGTATTTTCTCAAGTTCATCTACTTCCTTATTTGTACAATTATCCCAGACGGTGTCGGCGTATTCTAAAAGGGGACGGATAAATGCAAAATAAATTTTTTCTAAAGTACTTCGATCAAGATTGAATTTATTTTTACGGATGAGGTCAATGCGTCTCCAAGCTTTAACACTAATATGATCGATATGATTTGTCCAAGTACCTTCTTGGTTAAAAACAATTCCTAAATGTTTATGGTTGGGGACTTCTTTTATTTGTTCGTTGGACATTAGTAATGGCGGATGAGGAACACGGCTTGTTTTACGCGAAATTAATAAGGTTTCTGTTTTCGAAGGATTGAAATCAACAAGCCAAATTCGAGCCCATTCTTCGATATTTGCAATATCCCTATTCAATATAAGTGACGTTTGGTTGGGGTCCTCTACAATCAAGTAGAGTGTAGTGTCATCAGCAAATAACCTAATACTACTGGTCACATTTGCCGTGATGTCGTTGATGTATATTAAAAATAAGAGAGGACCAAGAACAGATCCCTGTGGGACACCTGAATTGATACTTTTCCAAGTGGACGAAAAGGAGTTAATTACAACTCTTTGCGTGCGATCAGTTAGGTAGGATTCAAGAAATGTTAACAATTTGCCAGTAATTCCAATTTTTTCGATTTTATTCAAGAGGCCTTTGTGCCAAACTTTGTCAAAAGCCTTACTAATATCACAAAATACAACGCGGATTTCCTTGCCTTCGTCTAGAGCTGAGCTAAAAGTATCATAAATATCAGTGAGCTGGAGAACAGTTGAGTCATGTGGCGTGAATCCAGACTGGTAGTGGCTTAATAAGTTATTTGCGTTGAAGAAATCCCAGATCTTTTTGAATATACACTTTTCAAAGACTTTTCCAAGGCAGCTTAGTAGAGAAATGGGACGATAATTAGATATTAAGTTTAGGGGATCTTTCTTCAAAACCGGAAACACATTTGCTCTTTTCCACACGCCCGGAAAATACGACTGTTCCAGTAAATAGTTAAAGAGATCAGACAGAGGATCACACAATGATGACGAACACTCCTTAAGCAATCGGGGATTTATAGCATCAGGGCCACAAGCTTTAGTGGCCTTCATTGATTTTAGAGAATCAAAGACATCCCTAGCGTTTAATATAATATTATTGAGAGTTGGACGGGGTTCGAAGCACCTAGTGGGCATGGTAGCCTGGGAGTCATCAATAGTTGATATAGCACTGAAGTAGTCGTTAAATGCTTCAGCCTTTTCTAGGTCGAGTGAGAGTTGGGTGTTATTGTACAATAAGCTTGGAATTTCAGGCGACTTGCCACCCATAAACGTTTTTAATGTTTTCCACCATTCAGATGACTGGGTCCTTGGATTATCTAGAGTATTCTGAATTCGCGAAAAATAATCAGCTTTAGACTTC
Source organism: Pictodentalium vernedei (assembly GCA_031216915.1). Lineage (NCBI taxonomy): Eukaryota > Metazoa > Mollusca > Scaphopoda > Dentaliida > Dentaliidae > Pictodentalium > Pictodentalium vernedei. The sequence continues at coordinate 298,910,934 of CM062294.1, forward strand.
CTGATATTAGTCACGACTTCGTTGCGTTTAGCGCGGTATTTTGCCCATGCATTGGGATGGTCTGATCGCTTTGCAGAGCGATATAGTCTTTTACGTTGCCTAATTAGGAGTCTTATTTTGTTTTGCATCCATTTTGGTTCGTCTTTTCTCACAGTAATAGTTTTGTTGGGAATATATTTTCCAGCTAAACTAAGCAATTTGGACGTAAAAGTTTCAATAACAGCGTCAATAGAGTCGTTAGGAGTTATGGGATTCTTCTCGTACAGCATTATTTAGTTCGGCATAGTTCGCCTCGTTATACAACCAGATAAGTCGCTTGGTATGTTTACGAGCATGTTTTTTCAAGTTAAAGTTAGTATACACAGGGCAATGATATCGCGTCAGGTCAGGAATAAATGGATCAAGGACACCACTGGATATGACCTGGAGGGAGTCTGTTACCGCAATTAAGTCCAAACTGGTAGAACTATGTTCAGTAAAAAACGTTGGCTCTGTAATCAATTGTCTCAAATTGAAAGCCTGAATTAAATCTTTGAATTTATTGGAGTTAATATTCTGGTTGTCATTAAAATCCCCAGTAACAACTATATTATGAATGCCCGTGTCTTTAGCCTTGTCAATTGAATCATATATCCAATCCCAGATAGCAGCGTCGGCACCTGGTGGCCGATAGAAGACACCTAAGAGAATTGGACCGCCAAGTGTTTCTATTTCAACCCACAGACACTCTAGTAGAGGGGTGTCCAGGTCATTCCTGTGTTTGAACATTAAGTCTGATTTAATAAAAACTGCCACCCCACCGCCTCTAGTGCAGCGATCTTTTCTAATTGGTTCATGATATCCATTTAGCTGGATTTCAATATTATTGTCCAAGGAGGTTAGCCATGTTTCAGTGAACGCACATACATTAAAGTCTGACATTTCACATTGGAGGATATCGATTTTAGGTTTGAGACTTTGTATGTTCATGTGACAGATACTTAGGTTCGTAAAATTAGCATTATTATAATGAACGACATCCGAAGGAGGGGATGGACCGGGGTTTAATTCAATGTCACCACACATGTAAAGACGCAAAGGAATCCAAGGCAGTAAAATGAAGGCCGGACTCTCGATACCCAGATGTACCACTTTGAATTTGTTAATCTTAAAGATGGGATCAAAAAACCTTGACATATAGAAAGTGTGTTGGTCTTCTGGGTACACACGTACTACATGATGTAATAGTAACATTATAGTAATACCTGCCGTTCCAAATTTCAGTAATAAATTCAACATCAGAAAACACTTGAGATCAAGTCGTATATTCGCGGGTACACGCATAAAAGCCCTGTGGTGAAAGAGTCCCACCCGTATTCTGTATAACTGTATATCAATCATTTTTTAGTTTTACCACTTGGGATTTTAGTTGGAGGGGGGACTCTTGTATGTACACAGGGCCAGTGTGCACCAGTAGTGAGCAGCCGATTTCAATTTCTGTAGGTTTTTTAATACAAACAAACTTGGCAGAGAAATGATAAGATGTAATTATAACTGGGGTTGAGAATGTTCTGAGCTTCTGTAAAGACATATAATGAAACAACATGAATAGGACATAATAAAACATATATACAAAAATAAGGAACACCAAGTGTGCCATTATTATTAAGTTGTAATAGAATCGGCGTCTGCAGCAAGGGAAGGAGGATTAGATTAGAACTGACTGTTCAAACTCTAATAACTTTATGAATATCTCTGTAAGATCCCATATGGTAGGTAGTTAGTGTAATGCGCAATAACGTCTCCTGAAAGTTATAATACTATGTGCACCACAGTACTACTCGAGACAAAGTGCCACCCAAGACGAGGGACCCATACATACCTGGCAAGAATGTGTTTGGTATAACACACTCTCGCCAAACACATGCAGGCCCCCGTCAAGTGCAGCGTCCCATCTCGAGCAGCACATGGAACGTCTACATTTTTAGTAGTCAGTGTTTGGCTCCGATTGGCTGTACGTCTAAAGAAAGACTCAATGAGGAGGAATAGTTGTCAAAAGTGCAAAAGGCAAACCTTAGAATCCGACAGGTGAACACGACAGTTGATGTCACAATTATCCCAACAGAGTCAAATTATAAAAAAGGCGAAATATGGAACTGTAACTAATTGCTTGTAGTCTGTGAGTCGCTTAATTTGACTTGCTATCACTATAAATAGTTCAAGATTGCCACCATTTCTCGAAACATCCAGTCGCCGGTAATGGGACATACTCAAAAAAGAATTGACTATTATGAGTGGGGCTGCAATATATAATAGTAAGATAATAAATAATGCAATAGCATGTAATAGATGCATGTTCATCTTCAGAAGATAATTTAGCATTCTGAGTGTACTGCAATATATAATACTAGATACAATTATAACCAAGAAGGAGGTAATAGGGGCATGATCAACTTGAGAAGAGAATTTGATATTATGAGCGGGCTGTAATACATTGTACTAAAATAATAGTATATATCAACATTTGATAATAAAAATACTTTTCTAAGTTTTACCGCATAAGTGTCAAAAATCCTCAATGGAACATTCTTACTAATGTTTTGTAAGTTACCTCAAGCAATATTTGGAACATCTGCATTAATAAAAGTCGATGATTCACTATCCTGGAGTATGTGGAGGGTTTTGTTATATAGATCTTATTAAACGCGTTTCAGCAGAGTTGCGAGGCAGTCCTCACAGACTCTATCCTAAAGTTCCCAATGAGTAGCGAGGCAATCCTCACTGACTCCACGCGATTTAGTTATATTGTATAATTTTTATTTTATTTTATTTTATTATTTTTTTTTTTTATTTTCTGGAAACTTATTTTGTTTTTCTGTTAAGGGATCGGTGTTCGTTCAACTCAACCATTAATTCACTATCTTGGAGTCTGTTGAGGGTTTTGGTTTGTAGGTCTTTTAATCGCGTATCAATAGTTTCTATTTTTGCTAGCTCGTGAAGTTCCTTTATCGGTGTCCATTTCGGTTTGCATAGTGCCACGTGCAAATAATATTAATTCGGGCTTATAAATGACAAGGTTCAATTGCCACATTGTGATATCATCTAATATTAAAAAGAAAAGACACAAAGTTATCCATGATCACTCTACACAGTGTGATGACAGAATAGCAATGTTGTAGGCATAATAGGAAATTGTTTACACAAATCAATGTGTTTATGTACGTGTTAACCAAATAATCTAATAATCACTTTTCTGTCATTTAATTGTTGAAAACAAATCATTAGCATTGACAAGTGATTATTGTTTATCGTGATTTTATGTATTATTAAATCATGAAGTAATCAGTGAACATGATTAACAAATGAACTGGATATATAAGATGCACTCTCAATCCCCAATTTAGTTTCATCCATCCTGCATGTTGTCCTATTATCCCCACGGAGCAGAAATTAGTATTTTAAAGAATTATTGAAGAAATTAGACTCGTTATCGACAGGTAAATATCTAGATATGATACAAGTTCATGTTCCAAACTGGTATCACCCGTTATATTGTAGTTTAAAATTCTAATCCGAAAGAAAATGTTATCTACCTCTCCTGTCTCAGACAATAACTTAATTGTGAAAACAATAATAGGCTAAAGCAGTAAAAAATCAGCACTTCAAGACTCAGCAGTATACAACAAAAACGAGAATATAACATTGCACATTTTCTGAAAACAGGCTGGATTCGACAGAAGTCTTACAGCTCTCTTAAAAAAACGTGAGCTAATTCAGGTGGTATGGATAAGAAGATAAACACAGATATCTCTGTCTGAAGACCAAGACTCCACTTGTTAGTCAGATTGAGTTAATTTTAAAACCAACCGTCGCCCGACCCGATATCAAATCTGAACGACGTAACCCCATAAACCACAAGCCACACAAATTGTATCTATAATCGCGACGGGTATGAACGTTTTGACAATTAAATAAATTAAATTAATATCTCTCTACCCAGCCTAATAACATTCAACTATCACCTTATTATTTTTATTTTATTTATTTGTTGGGGTTTAACGACACTTTCGACAGCCAGGGTAACCTCGTGTCAAACAGTTTTACTGGTGGAGGAAGCCGGAGTACCAGTAAAGAACCAATGAGCAACAGCCTGCAACTGTCATACTCACCAACGTACCAACTGCACACAAGCAGGGCTAGCGTTGGTGGAAGACAAGTGCACCATCGACGTACAATACCCCGTTGTACTTAACCCCCACCACAACCCAGTGGCCAATCGGGATTAAGTGCCTTGCCAAATGACACAACGTATACCCTCCTGATGGGAAATGAAGAGTGGACCTTTCGGTTTGAAGTCCAATGCCATAACCACTGAGCTACCGAGCTTCACAACTGTCACCTGCAATTCATTTACAGTATTAATATTGGTTTGGTAATCCGTGGCTCTATCGCATAACAGAAACAAATCAGTCATTTTTCCAAAACACAACCAACTAAAAGTTTAACCGGTTCAATCTTGTTGGACAGAGCTCAACGAGCTCGGTAAAACTAGATTCAATTGGTAAAATTTGTGATTGTTTTTTCTGACCATTTCGATGTTTAAAATTTCCTTTTTTTGTCATTAGTATGCAGGGGGTCACAGTGGGTCACAAAAGAAAATCAATCACCAGTCACTCACAATGTGTATCTGATCTGACATTCTTATCATCAACCCGTAAACAAATAGCTTGTGCTCACTCCATTCCTTCGCCAATATACTGCCAATAATCCTGACGAGGACGTGTGTGAAATCATCATCTCTTGAAGTGGTATTTGCCCTAAAGTGTGATAAGTCGGTAAAAAATAGCTGATTAGAAAAAGGATTCCTGTCGGAATCGATAATAATAAGTTAATAATTTACGCTTTATCGTCATTTACAGATAAATATGCTGACTAACGCAGATTTCAAGTTCATGTCGTCAATGGTAAGTGTTCTGATTTTATTTAATCTTTCTTTCCACTTATAATTTATTTTGTTAAAGTATAGGATGATAACAGAATATTTCAGTACGTCCATCCGTATAGGAAAGGCAAAAGTTTGAAAGTAATTTGAAACGTTTCCACGAATTGTTTCTGTTGTAACAAATATACCTATTCATTACGCTTTGTAAATAGTAGACATCGCGGACTTTACGAAGGATGTAGCCGCTAATAGGATTGGGCAGTAAATGATATGTGGGTCTTGAGTGAATAATTAATAGAACTAATCTGGTTCAGCCTTCATCTAAGCTCTGTTGGCGATAGGGAATTTACGGTTTCCGAGCCAAAGCTACGGAAATCTCTTACAGCCCGTCTGAAAATGGATTCTCCAGATCCATTAAAGTCCGGATTTTTAAAATAATGTACCTGTTCCATAACGCATTTTCACCTTTTGCACAGCCATAGAGCACCATGTGTGGATTTAATGCTTTTAATGGACTATTATTATTATTATGAGAATCACAGGACAAAAACACACCACCGTCGCCCGCACAACGACAGCGTGGACTCCGGAACAGTTTTAAAAACACAAATGCAGTCACACCAGACAAAGGGCTAATCTACGCATTAGATAAATTATTTTTAACAGATATAAAGGGATGCATAGGGTTTCATGGCCACACTGAACTAAAACGGAATAAATACGCCTTTAAGCGCCATGTTAGCGATGGATTCACGTAAGTCGATGCTCTCTGAATGTGAAAGTGCGGAGTTCTAAACACACTAAAGTATTCTAGACCCATTTTGATATATGTGTTTTATCTATTTTCAATTTTTTAAACAGAGATATAGATAAAAGCTTTATCTATCACAGTAACAAAGATAGTTGGAATAACATCCAAAAGAATTGCAGGATCTCCTAAAAGCTTAGTTCTCACGATTATACATAATTGTTATTTAAACATCTTATTTACGATCAGGGTAGATGGGGAGTAATGAACTGGCTTTTGGATCATTTTCCTACAAACATTTTACAAGTACTTGTACATGGTGCTTTGGTGTTCTGTCTGTAATTAGGTGATTAAATAAGCTTGACGTCTGTGTGATCTTACTCTCACTAATATAAGGTGTTCTCATATCGTATCGGACTCCCTGTGTTGAGCAAATACCCACCCAGGTCCCCGGGTTTCCAGACGCTCTTGGACTGAATTTATTTATTGGAGTTTAACGACACTTTCGACAGGCAGGGTCACCTCTTGTCGGACAGTTTCCTGCCCACACGTTGGACAGAATGACAAATACTGTATTCAGCGGTCGAAAAATACCCCCGCCCCCACCCCTGTGATTCTGCTTTATAGTATGGACCACTTCAGTTCTTAACGTACTTGAAAGGCGTGTGTGTATTCCTTGTATATCCATCATAGTGTACACAATTAAAATATTCGATCACTTATACTTCTTAAATTCGATAGATTCTTTATTCACATTATACATATTCATAAACGTTCAGTTCTTCAAATTGGTATGTTGTTCTCTGAATTACATGTTATGCCGCATCTTTGGTATACTATATCTTGTTCTTTCCACTTATAATTTATTTTGTTAAAGTATAGGATGATAACAGAATATTTCAGTACGTCCATCCGTACAGGAAAGGCAAAAGTTTGAAAGTAATTTGAAACGTTTCCACGAATTGTTTCTGTTGTAACAAATATACCTATTCATTACGCTTTGTAAATAGTAGACATCGCGGACTTTACGAAGGATGTAGCCGCTAATAGGATCGGGCAGTAAATGATATGTGGGTCTTGAGTGAATAATTAATAGAACTAATCTGGTTCAGCCTTCATCTAAGCTCTGTTGGCGATAGGGAATTTACGGTTTCCGAGCCAAAGCTACGGAAATCTCTTACAGCCCGTCTGAAAATGGATTCTCCAGATCCATTAAAGTCCGGATTTTTAAAATAATGTACCTGTTCCATAACGCATTTTCACCTTTTGCACAGCCATAGAGCACCATGTGTGGATTTAATGCTTTTAATGGACTATTATTATTATTATGAGAATCACAGGACAAAAACACACCACCGTCGCCCGCACAACGACAGCGTGGACTCCGGAACAGTTTTAAAAACACAAATGCAGTCACACCAGACAAAGGGCTAATCTACGCATTAGATAAATTATTTTTAACAGATATAAAGGGATGCATAGGGTTTCATGGCCACACTGAACTAAAACGGAATAAATACGCCTTTAAGCGCCATGTTAGCGATGGATTCACGTAAGTCGATGCTCTCTGAATGTGAAAGTGCGGAGTTCTAAACACACTAAAGTATTCTAGACCCATTTTGATATATGTGTTTTATCTATTTTCAATTTTTTAAACAGAGATATAGATAAAAGCTTTATCTATCACAGTAACAAAGATAGTTGGAATAACAGCCAAAAGAATTGCAGGATCTCCTAAAAGCTTAGTTCTCACGATTATACATAATTGTTATTTAAACATCTTATTTACGATCAGGGTAGATGGGGAGTAATGAACTGGCTTTTGGATCATTTTCCTACAAACATTTTACAAGTACTTGTACATGGTGCTTTGGTGTTCTGTCTGTAATTAGGTGATTAAATAAGCTTGACGCATGTGTGATCTTACTCTCACTTATATAAGGTGTTCTCATATCGTATCGGACTCCCTGTGTTGAGCAAATACCCACCCAGGTCCCCGGGTTTCCAGACGCTCTTGGACTGAATTTATTTATTGGAGTTTAACGACACTTTCGACAGGCAGGGTCACCTCTTGTCGGACAGTTTCCTGCCCACACGTTGGACAGAATGACAAATACTGTATTCAGCGGTCGAAAAATACCCCCGCCCCCACCCCTGTGATTCTGCTTTATAGTATGGACCACTTCAGTTCTTAACGTACTTGAAAGGCGTGTGTGTATTCCTTGTATATCCATCATAGTGTACACAATTAAAATATTCGATCACTTATACTTCTTAAATTCGATAGATTCTTTATTCACATTATACATATTCATAAACTTTCAGTTCTTCAAATTGGTATGTTGTTCTCTGAATTACATGTTATGCCGCATCTTTGGTATACTATATCTTGTTCAGAGTTTTACGATGTTTTTGGTAACGCCAATTCTTCATCATTGTTTTAATAATTATTTTAAGTCTCTTTTTTACTTGACGCTTTTAAATTAAATGTTTAACATCTGTGTTTCGAGTCTTTTCTAGACGCGCGGTTTCGATAGCATTTAGGAAAATGTCATGTCTGGACACATGGTTATGATAGTATGATGAATGTTTTCATAAGTCGTTATCACATTTATTACTGTGTTATTATAGTGAGAGGAAGGCGTAAAACTCCCGTTATGAAAGATATTGAGTAGAGTTCTTAATAACATTTTTTAATAGAATAACAAGCAAATACATCACTATATAAAGAGATATCATTATGAGTTACCTGCACACAATCTCATCTCTCTCATGCAAACCATCCAGACAAAGTAAACCAAGAATAGAACAACCACAAGAGTCAAGACAATGGTAAAAGAATTGCACTTTTATTATTTTATTTAAGAATTCCTGTAGCTCCTATTAGTATTTTGCGGAAATACTATGTAAATGACTATCCATTGTTGGGGACATTGGGGAAAACGTTTTGAAATCTCAATCCAACGAGAGTATCCAACAATGACCTGTGTTTTCTTTTTTATCTTGGTTCACTTTTAACATGCTTTTAAGGGACTTCAATAAACCAATTTAGTTCACAGCAATCGGATCTTGTGTTACTCGGGTGTTGAGGCAGATTAGGAATTGACAGTTAAAGCGGTTGTTTACCAAGAAAGTTTGCAATCTATGGAGTTATCTAATATTACACGTTTACAAACTTTTATTACAGGAACGACGATTCAGTATGGAAGATGAAGATTTTGATTTGGGTGTTTTACTCACTCCCGTCTCGCGAAAGTTTGAAGTATTGGCAGAGAATGCACAAACAGGTGGATTCGGCCACAGCGATAATTTAGAAAGTCAAAAGGAACAGGAGTTGACTGATAAAGAACGCAAATACAGTTTGGTAAGATTCCAACTATGATTGAAAACAATTCGCTCAGTAACTTGTAACACTGTTTATTTAAATAAAATTTTTACCTATGGTCATAACTAGAGATTGAAGAAATAGAAATATAAATTTCACACAGTATGGAACAGTTGACTACTGTGCTGGGTATAGCGGGTAACGCTGTCCTGGGTCTTGTTCCAAGAAGAGTTTCTTTCTTAAAAGCTGGCGCATCTTTTTATATGGATCGTCCAAAGAGCTTTCAGTCCTACTTTCAGCTTGCCAGTTTCTATTGCAATCCTCCCACTCCCTTCCCCTGAAATAAACTGTTCCCCTGCTTCCGTCCTCCTTCTGAATCTTTCGTCTCAATAGAATATTTCTCCATTGGCTCTCTCTCCTGCCTTATCCAACCTCTTAGAATGTTAGATTCCCATAATAGTTAAACGTTGTTGTACACCATCTGCTGTCTGGGAGCTTTAGGAGGTAATTCAGACAGCATAATTTTCCCATATCTGTCTGACCGCTTCTAGTGTGTTACTTGGTCACGTTACCACGATTAGGTCTACTTTCGCCTACAGTGCACTTTCGCCTACAAAACAGTTTTTGTAAAAGTGTCGGAGAAAGTACTTTAATTTAGCTTGGGAGATTAACGGCTATTACCTGTTACCTGTGTACTATGAAGGAAAGGAAAGTTAAACATGACTTTTTTAAATATGTGGAGGGTATTTTGTGTTTTTTCGTGGGTATCGACGATTTTTATTATTCCCATTCCAGGTGTTTATTATACGCTGACCTGTGAATTGCTGCCAATTCAAAGTCAGTTTGGATAATCTCAGGTTGCAATTCACGGCCAGTCACTTGTAACACTCCAAACGTAAGTTTTGTAAATAATCGTACGTACGTGTTACGCTGTCTGTTCTTATTCGAATGGAACTCTATTATTCTATTTAATGTGGCCCAGTCGTGAGAGAAATTCAATGAAATTCTTTTAACATAGAGAAGAATTTCTCTTATCGAAAAGAAACCCGCAGAAAGAGGTTGTTTGGTCGTAAATGCAATCCGTTGTAGCTTAAAACATCGGCCACTTTTTAATACTATCAGAAATGGAATGTATTCTTCTGTTCAGGTTATCTAATCTGATGGGCGAATTCTACTCTAAATTATGACGTTTGCCAACGTCATTTATATACTTGATTCTATGTGAACATTCCAATAAAGTAAATAAATAAATATATTTCTCCTCCTTTGTCATTTCGGCATAATATCTTTGCTCCCATTTTTTATTTTCTGAAAAAAGAAGAATCTATTAAGTTAATATTTCTGTCTGCACATTGTCTCATTGTATTCAGAAGTTGTGACTATTTTATAGAAAGGCTTACAAAAGACATCACACTATATAGAATTTGTAAAATGGAATAAATAAGTTTTACAGATAGGCTGACTTTAGAGGCATTACACTTTATAAAACTGTGAAATGGAATAAATATTTGATGTTTTTTACTTTATCGAAACGCTCGGCATCACATTGCCTGAAATAGTAAAACTTGTGATGTACATTTATTAAATATGGTCTTAGGTAGCCTTGAAATAGAATAAATATTTGATGGTTTTTTTTTGATATTTACTTTATCGAAACGCTAGGCATCACATTGCCTAAAATAGTAAAACTTATGATGTACATTTATTAAATATGGTTTAGGTAGCCTTGATTCATTAAGGATTCCGTGTAGATTGGGCTTTACATAGTATGTTTCACCATTATCGTATACATTTCAATGATAGAATGTTGCAAACAAAGCCTGACAATTTATAATAGAATGTTGCAAACAAAGCCTGACAATTTATATTTTCCGTTTCAGAATAGAGTCCAATGGCGTCGAAAAGCTATGTTTGGTAAATCCAGGTCTTTCGAATCTGCAAAATGTCTGACAAATGGAAACTTCGAGGAGCCTACTCCAAAACGCATACATATGGGTGATCTCAATAAACAACAAATAATGGATGTCGTATGTACAATGGTTGATAATGAGAATCTTGTCGGTGATGGAAGTACCACTCACAAACTTCCCACAGTTTCTGGTAAACACAAAGATTTAAAATCAATTACATCACATACGGTAAGTTTATCTACCTTCTGTTGTAAGACATCTGTGTCTATTTACCATATATTTTTTCCTGGGCGAAAACCATAATTTGTGAAGAAAGGAGTACTTATTACACCAAGAGCTCTTGTCGTCGATATCTCTGTAACCGCGAAGCAATGATATGATGGGAATATTTAGAAGTCATTCTATTAAGTAGTTAGTTCAAATCTTCAGCCTAATAATAGACAGTACACACAGGAAGGGAGTTCATAATATAAAGATGCTTCATTGACCAGGCTTCATTGATGTCTCATTCCATTAACCTGATCAAAGAAGATACCTTAAAGAGGAATGCAAAACAAGAAACTTACAAATAATCTAGCCCTGATATGGTAAACGTTCAAAGTTGCAGGTATGTTGGCGTCTGTATAGATGTTTCCCAGCCTCGTTTTGATTATTATAAAAACTTTAGCGATAGTTGTGAAAATAACAAGTAAATCGTCGAATCATTTGTGCAGAATATATTTTATCATACGTTATGTATACAACAACCACGACATTAATTACTTTACATTTTCAGGTTAAACGAGTTATAGAAGGAGAATACAATGACGTCATTGACAACTACATTATTGTCGACTGTAGATATCCCTACGAATATGAAGGTGGACACATTGTAGTAAGTGTTTATTGCAATCAGGTGTATTTACCCGAGATAGGTGTGTCTTGACATTAAAAAAATAAAGATAAATAAAGAGGGAAGTTGACAATATATATCAGGCTTAAAACATAACTAGGATTGGGGATGGAGGTAGTTTCATCTTTGTTATCCACCCCCTATATCCTTCAAGTTAGAACTTTCAAGCAATCATTAATGCTGCGATATGTAGACACAAAATTAGGAAAATTTTCCGGGATGTGACATTTTTCGTAGTTGTAAAAATCGCTATTTCTTCGAATCCCTGATCGAAATGAAAATAAATATACAGATAGGAGATATAGTGTCTCCACGGAGCTCTCGAAGTTTATCTTTAAATAACAGGCTCCATTTGTTTCAATTAAATGGGAAACGTGGGTTGCTACCCTTGGAAAGGTTGGGCTGCCGGAGTTATTACCCCACCTCTCACAACCCCACCGACGCAGCAATGTGGGGGCAAAGCTATATTTGTTGTATTTTGATAGCAGTGCTGTAATTACAGAAAAGTAACGATTTTCGGCCATTGAAATACTGGACGCCTTAAACTGACATGATGTTTGCTAATTCCATTTCTGCTTTTTGTTTCAGGGATCAGAAAATCTTTACACACGGGAACTGGTTGAAGGCAGACTTGTGTCGAACGTAGATTCCTCGCAAAATACAATCGTGATATTTCATTGTGAATTTTCTTCAGAGAGAGGTCCAAAACTGTAAGTATTTTATCAAAATTACGACGAATAAATGATGTACAAATCATGATTATTCTGTGAGCGTTCCGATCAAAACATTAACATAAACCTTGCACTATCTGTAAGAATGTTCACTTGTACAATGTATATGCTTTCAAGGCTTAGCTACATTTTAGGAGGACTGTGACATTAATTTTTCAACTGTATAGGGTTCAACTTCTCAAACATGTAGGCGATTGTATTTTTCTGCCACAAGAGAGCATTTGCTTTTGTGCTTAATGACTCAACAGCCATACCAAATTGTGTCAGGGTGATTTAGGGTTGGAGGAAGCCGGGGTTCTCTGAGAACATAACTGAGAAGTGGCAGGCAGCTGTACGACTCTTCAACATACAAACCAGGCACGAGCAGAGGTTGAAGGCAAGTGTACCATTGACGTCCATCCGTCTAGTCGTCCGTCCGTATTTATTTTAAAATGTATACCAGCTACTAGTATTGGAATTTGGAGGTAGCCTATTCTCATTGGTGTTTTTGGTCTGCAATCTTCGAATCACCTCCTGCCATATAATAATTTTATCTATGCGTTTTTCCGGTTTGTCGAAATGATCATTTATAAGCTTTCAGCTTACTGGTACACCCTCCAGCCCGGTTAATCATTGGGTGTGTGACCGTCTGAGCTATCAATTCGGACTCCCGCGTTGTGTCCTTGGGCAAGCTCTTAACCCCGATTGCCCACATGGGGGCACGATGTCGCCGTGTACTATGGCATACTGCACGTCGGTGGTACTCATGTCTTCAAGCAATCTAACCGTGCCTGTGATGCAGTGCGGAGTTACGATGTTGGGGAGCTGGCAGCTGCTCGTCGTTGATCAATGGTTCTCTCCAGGTACTCCGGCTTCCTTCACCCGTAAAACTGTCACCGTCATGATTAGCCAATGTGCATGGGTACATGACCTTAAACACCAATAAATAATAATAATAATAATAACTGGTACATCCACCTCATTTCGTTATGGTTATAAGCAATGTGATTATGGGCCTATTTCGTGAAGTAATATAATTTATGACTTTTCTTTTTATAACACAGATTACGTTATTTGAGAAGTATGGATAGACAGGCCAATGCAGAGAATTATCCAAATTTATATTATCCGGAGATATATCTTTTAGACGGTGGATACAAAGACTTTTTTCAACTCGAAAAGGTATGTCGTGGTTAGTTTTATATAGAAACTATATTTGCGATTCTATCCAATTCACTCTTATTTATAAGATATGTCCATAGTTTAAATCACTTTCAAATGGCGCCTCTTTCTGGTAACAACAGTGTTTTTGACAATGAACGATGCACTTCCGATAAAGTAATTCGCGTGGATTTCTTCTCAGTTTTCAAATGTGGTGCTTACTCCTTTGATGAGAGCGAAATATATACGTATGTGGGATTTTCTGGAAAAGTCTCCAAAGATTTAAGAGATCCACCCTTCATGTAGAGTGAAGGAGAAAGGCGTGCCCTTCAATTTTCTGTTCAGATGCATTAGCAGGTTAGGCATAGCAATATCTCCGGTGGATTGTATGGCCAATAATTTAATTGATGAATTGATAAGTTACTATAATCAAGTAACAGTTCCTAAGTTTAACATTTATTATCGAAATGAAAGCAATGTGGCTAAATTATGTAAAATATTATTGTCGAATAATAAGCCAACATTCTTCTCCTCGTTCCCAAAGGAGTCTTTTCTCAAAAATTTAAAAAATTGTTAGACAATAATGTTACTTTTTGAAATGCATATGGAGATAAAAAAAAAGTTATGCTTAAAATAGTTAACATTCTTTTCAGAAATTTTGTGTTCCACAACAATATAAAACCATGCTGGATAAAGGACATTCTGCCGAGTTGCGTCACTTCCGCTCCAAATCAAAATCGTGGCACGCAGGTGACAGAAGAAGATGCCTAAGATTCTAGTTGTCCATCTGGGTCGGAAACAAACAAGCTTATCTGTGATATTTATATTTGATATTTTATATCTGTGACAAATACGTTATCAAAACAATTTGAAATAACTTTCATTGACGAAAATTACATTAAACATTAACAAGTGTCTGAAAACCACCGAATGTTTTAAATTAATACATCGAGGTATCCAATGATTTTACCATATTTGGTGCAGTTACATAAGCTTTTTACGTTTATTAAATCCTAATTCACTCTCTCTCTCTCCTCAAAAGCAATCTACAGGAAGACACATATCCAATTTGTTTCTCGTCTTAATACGACCTTTGTGAACCTCATCGGTAGTCTGTCTAAGGAATCATTCCAATGTTGCACATTAAGCCGTCTTTTGCAGTAATTCTTTAACGATGGATGCATTGTAATATGGATAGAGCTATTGTATTGTTTTGAGAAACGTATTTGTTGATTAATAGTTATTTTTGTTGTTATTATGTATATAAAAATGTAAATAATAAATCAATGTATTTTCAAAAACATCGATGTTTGTTCATTTCAAAATATACGATTTACCTAATGTCAAATCCGATGGTTTATATTTTTATTATGAACGTCGTAAGCTTTTGAACTCTTAAATATTATACGGATAACAGACATGGTAGTGTTGGAACCAAAATCTGGTGCTATTTTCTGATTTAATCCATGTAAACCTCTCTGATGTAATGGACATAAGAATGGACCATCATACTGAAAGGTTATTTGATATCTGTTAAAAAGCGATTGTTAAAAACCAACAATTGTAACCAAATATGCCACCTGGAATGTGTTTCCAAACTAATATTTGGGTGTGGCAGGAAAACAACTCTGTGGCTATACCATTACCCTGCAGTATCATGCTCACCGTCTCATTATTTTGTTCCTTCCAGTGGGACGAAAATTGAAAGATTAATCCACAGAATTATCATTTCCTTGATTGCATGGACTTGGAATGGCAAAATAAGTTGTTAAACGTGTGTTTGTGGACGTGCGAGCGCGTGCGTGTGTGTTTGAGGAAGTAACTGTGTCTTTAGGGATGAATAGTATATCTCACATGATTAGACTCACTCGGTCCCCGCACCGGACCTCCCCCCATAAGATCCATCTATGTTTTCCTTTTACATCCCCACTAAAGAGCTCTTCGTCCTAATTTCAGCTCGCCAGATTTTATTGCAATCCTCGAGCACCCATTCCCTGACAAGTCTACTCCTCTGCTTCAGTCCTCCTTCTAGAGAATGGACATATTTCTACAGTGCTCTTATGATTCCTACAAAACTTCCACCAAATCCAAGGCCCTCAAGTTTTTGCCACATTCCCTCCATCTACACTTTGTCGTGTGCTTTTTTCACACCAAGGAATGCCATAACCATAATTCTCTTATTGTCTTTTATTGATTCTATAAGTCGGGAGAGGGTACACAAGTGGTCAGTGACTAGTCTCTCTTTCTGGGAACCATTCTGGATTTCCGACATCTTCATGAATTCCCACAATCCTTCCATAGAGAATCTTGCAGAATACCACCCCATTATTGAAGCTAACAGATATATGTAATTATCTAAAACTTTGGAAAATCTCCATATTTGTGCATGAATGTCACCCTGCTTTCCTTCCACTCTATCGGGAATTGATTTCATTTGTCAAAGAGTGCTGTAAGATGCGTATGTATTGGATCCCCTCCTCTTTTCAAAAACTCGTTAGAAATTTCGTCAGTAGCTGCTGTTTTTCTATTCTCTCACATGGTGACTGCATTTCGTACTTCCCTCATCTCAATTCCCTCCATACTATGGCAATGACCAAAGAACATGGCCACTAACACGCTACCACGACAACCCACGTGACAACCGTAATGAACCACTCTCTCCAGTTCTAGTAAACCAGGCCCGCAGTGTGTGAACTTTTCTTCTGATTTCTTTGCAGTAAATATTGTTTTATCGTCATTGGTGCTTTCTGGATCTCCCCAACTATAAACTTGACCGTTTCTCTCATATCATTCCTCATCCACTTATTCTTCATATTTTCATCACATTTTTCCATCAGTTTCTCAAGGAGTCTTTTTCTATTGGGCAAATATTTTGGTAATCTGGAATGAAATGTTCCTGGGTCTCCGTTTCTCCCAGATTACACATTTGGCACGCTCTTCGCCCGCCTTTCCCTCGGTGGATTACTTGCCATATGCATCCTCTCACTAACCAGAACTTAGATCTCTTTTAGATAAAACCCACTGTATTCATTCCGTCGCTTCTGAACTCCCTAATACTTCGCCGTCCGTTTACTTCGATTGTGTCCCTCTCTTTCCCATTTTCCCTCCCTTACCGTAGACGAACAATCTGCGGTGCTGGGTTGATGTGGGCCTCGCTATTAAAGAACAGCGGTAAAGCAACGGAGGGTTCAATCCGAATTATTATTATATTATTATGTTGGTTGAACAGGAAAGGCAAATCTCCCACTCCGTTTGAGGAACGCCACCCGGCCCGCGCCCATTCTTTCTGTATTGTGTAATAATATAATAACACTTTGGCCAGCCGCTGATTTGTCGCGGTTCTCGGACGAGAAGGCCATGGTTACCCCTGTACAACCAACTGCCTCCCTATTTCCACGCTTCTCCTGTCCTCCCAACACTCGGAGACGAACTGCTTGATAATATCCCTTGTCCCATTCTTTCCAATCTCTCCGATTAGCATATTAACCCTCTCCTTTGAGTCTCCTCCTAACCACATGTCCATCATTCTCCCATCCCACTTCCCCATTATACTCCCAGTGAATCTCATTCTTTTAAACTGATACTTTGGGCATTCTAGAAGAAAGTGTTCCAGGGTCTCCACCATGTCCAAGTTACACATCTGGCACTCCCTTTCACCGTCTTTCCCAATTTTTCCCCTCAGCTCCAGGGATCGCGACCTCAGCTTGAACAACAGTGACCCCCCAAAGGTGCCATCAAGGTACTCTTCAAAACCTGGCTTCTCTTTATCACGCAGGCCACCCAAAGACCTCTTTGATTTGACCCCCTCTCGCTAATTACGGTTACAATCCTCCATGACCCTTTCTCTGACGATTTTTTTACCCTGGTTTGCCCCAACGTCCAGGTCCGAGATCTCCAATGAGTAGTTCTCTACTAGCTCCCTCACTTGGGCCATCCACCCCGTTTTGATATTTGAGTTGAAAATTCTCAGGAACATTGCTTTACACCATCGGCTGTCGGGGAGATTTACCAAATAATTAAGATAACCGAGCTTCAACAGGTCTATCCTGTCCTTGATCCTCATCCACCCAAGCTCACCCCTGATTGCTTGTAGCGCTGCGGCATTACTCAACCCCGTTATCCATCGGCCTGCATCGTTCTGCAGTATTTCCAAGCTCTTTTCGGCCGCCTGGTTTAGGGGTACCACTTCCGTACCGTATGTTATACTTGGCAGCCCCCCCCCCCCCCCATTTCCCAAATGGTTTTCCCCACGAAAACCTTATTGAAACTGTTTCTCCCTATAAGTTTCATTTGGTTAAGGATTCGCTTCCCCTTCAGTTTCAATTTATTTGTGTGGTTCCGGTAGATGCCTCTTCCTGTAATGTTTATATTTACCCCCAAATACTCGTAATCTCCTGTCTCTCCCACACTGAGAAGTTTGCTGCTCCCTTCCGGAATGCTGAACTCACCCACTCTCCACCTTCGAGTGGGGTCCACTTTGCGGCCCACAGGTATAATTTTGCTCTTGCTTTCATTAAGTTCGAGTCTCCATTTGCTCCCATATTTCCCAACAATTTCCAGCATTTTAGTTTAAACAGTATTTATTGCAAAAAACAAAACAAACCATAACAGATACATTTCAGACATTAATGTGAATTCGGCAGTAAGCTGAAAGCTTATACAAGGCCGTTTCCACCAACACAAGATCACAAAGATACGTCGATGACAATAGCAGGTATGAGTATCAAGTACAAACAGTTTTTATCTGCATTATACAAGCGTTTGAAAAGCGACAGAACTAATCTTGAATGAAAACAGTCAGGGATGGGTTAGGGATGGGTTGAGCTGCAAGAAGAGTTGGAAAGTGCGTGGCGGATGCATTTCATTACGTAGAGTATTTATTTGTGTCTAATGTCACTCACCTATGCGAAATGACTACGCGTGACGTAAGATAGAAATATAATCAAGATAACTCCAATTATTTGCCACCCAAGACGCCCATTTGGAGGACTTTCATCCAAGCATTGATAACAGAGTCACGGTTGATCAGTAATGCTTCGCCTATTTACCACTGTAAACAAGTGTAGCTTAGTTTACAGGCATTCCCACGGAGATCATCTTGATTTAATTGTGGGTTAGTATTTATTATAGTAAGTAATTAAAATGGGCTAGTACTACATTGGGGTTAATTAGCGAATCGCTTACTTGATAAAATAAAGTCGTGTACCACTTCAAAGATAAGGCGGTTATCGTCATTACTCAGAAATTCTGAACCGAATAGAAGTGTAGAGGAGTCCGCTCCAAACGGAAGGAGATTAATTGAATAATTACGAGCATCGGAGAAAATTGGACAATGCAGGAGAAAATGAGCCGGAGTCTCTTCCTCTCCACACTGGCATAGAGGGGTTGGTGATAAGTGGTTGCGATATAAGTGAAAATTGAGGTTACTACATCCTAGTCTCAATCTACAGTGATATATTTGGGCTGTGCGAGATTTCGATCTACAGTAGAACCTTGGCGGTCGTCGGTTGCCATCATTTAGAAAAGTCTTGAGGTTTGTCAATGATGAGTTTTCACGCACGGACAAGGGCAAATTATTCCATTGGTCAGTAACACTGGGTATGAAAGAAGATTTATACAGTTCAGTCCGACAGAACGGAACACGGTGGTTTTGACCTGATCGAAGACTAAGTGAAGGATTGGTCAAAGAAGCACGTTGCGGGATTTTACTGGAGATGTGTGGCGGAACCATACGGTGGTACATTTTAAAGAACTGGATTAACTTGTGTTTGTAGCGTCTATCTTGCAACGGTTCCCATCCTGTTTCCCTATAAAGTAAGGACTTACTAGCACTGACGGTTGCCCCAGTAATAATCCTTGCCGCAGCAATCTGGATTTTTTCCATTTCCTCCACTTTAGTTATAGAGCAATTATCCCAAACAGTATCGGCGTATTCAAGGAGGGGCCTGATAAAAGCAAAGTATATTTTTTCTAGAACACTACGGTCTAAGTTAAATTTGTGCTTCCTAAGTAAGTCTAACCGGGACCAGGCCTTTGCGCAAATATGGTCGATATGGTCATTCCATGTACACGTGCTATTTAGTTTGACTCCCAGATGTTTGTGATTAGCGACTTCAGATATTTGAGAACCGCCAAAGAATAATGGTGGATGGATAGTAGGGGTAGTTTTTCGAGATATTAGCATACTCTCAGTTTTATTTGGATTGAACTCTACCAACCATGTTTTAGTCCAATGTTCAATTGTGGCCAGATCTTGATTAATTATTGTCGAGGCTTGTTCAGGGTTTTCTATAATTAAATATAAAGAAGTATCGTCTGCAAATAGGCGTATACTGCTCAGAAGATCTTTGGTTATATCGTTGATATATATAAGGAACAGCAAGGGCCCAAGAATAGACCCTTGTGGAACACCTGCATTTATGGTTCTCCAGGACGAAGTCTCAGACGATATCACAACTCGTTGCAACCTATCTGTAAGATACGATTTGAGGAACAACAGAAGTTCACCCGAAACACCAATACTTTCCAACTTGTGGATAAGACCTGCATGCCATACCTTGTCAAAGGCCTTGCTGACATCACAGAAGACAACCCTAACTTCTTTGGCATCATCAAGGGCGTGACAAAATTCATCGTATATGTCAGTGAGCTGGAGGACTGTTGAATCACCGGGTGTAGAACCTGACTGAAATTGGCTGAGAACTTTATTGTCAATCAAAAACTCCCACAAGCGTTTGAATACACATTTTTCAAATAATTTACCAACGCAGCTAATCAAAGATATTGGCCGATAATTCGTCACATAATTGGAAGGGTGTTTTTTCAAAATCGGAGAGACATTAGCTTTTTTTCCACAATGATGGGAAATACGAGTTGTTCAATAGTATATTGAATAAGATGGAGAGTGGCTCACATAAGGATGATTTGCATTCTTTTAGAAGACGCGGGCTAATTAGATCTGGACCGGACGCCTTAGAAATTTTTAACGATTTCATTGCTGTATGCACTTCATCACAATGTAAAGTGATACAATCAATAATTGCAGAAACACGTGTTGATGCGTATGGCAAGGAAGCATTCGAATTATCAACTGTTGAGATAGAACTGAAGTATTCGTTAAACACTTCGGCTTTCTCAACATTTGACGAGAATATTTGGTCGGAATGGGTGAGAGTAGGAATTCCAGAGTAACTGCTCCCGACTGCGGTTTTCAAGGTCTTCCACCACTGTGATGGCGGCGTTTTACTACTTATTAGTGTGGACTGCATTAAGTATAAAGCTTTGGACTTCCTTATAGCAGATACAACATTATTTCGTTTTAGTTTGTAGTTTGCCCAGGCATTCGGGGTATTGGTACGTTTAGCAATGCGATATAAACGTTTACGTTGTCTGAGCAGTAATCTAATTTCATTGTGCATCCATTTCGGCTGATCTATTCGCGTGGTAATGAATTTGTTAGGTATGTGGGCGGATGCAGTTTCAAGTATTTTGTCAGTAAATTTGGACACTATGTTATCGAGACATGGGTCATCAAAGAGGGCATTCCAATCGGCATGGGAGAAGGCCTCATTCAACGCTTCATAATTGCCCTGGGAATAAAGCCAAATTCTCCTCTTGAATGATAAAGTTGGTGGTTTCAAGAATTCTACTTCGAGTGAGATTGGACAATGGTATCGGATCATGTCTGGGATGATTGGTTCAAGGACCTCACAAGTTTTCATGTTTATTGAGTCACTGAGAACAAATAGATCTAATAACGAAGCTGAAGTCTCGGTGAAACAAGTCGGCTCACTCACGACTTGTCTCAGATTGAAATAGCGGAGTATTTCAGAAACGCCAATTCTTGAGGGAGTCACTTGATTGTCATTAAAGTCCCCTGTTATAATTAGGTCGGCAATTGAGGAGTCTCGGGCTTTTTCGACGGATCCTGATATGGCTACCCATGTTTCACGGGGACTGTTTGGTGGCCGGTAGAACACACCCAACAGTAACGATCTAGTTCGTTGTGTAAACACCTCCGCCCACAGGCACTCCGTGTTCGAGTTATGTAGGTCTGGTCTTGGTCGAAATGATATTCCATCTTTGATATAAATAGCTACCCCACCTCCCCTTGTCGAACGGTCAGATCGCAATGGCTCCTGGAACCCGTGAACAAGAATATCGGATGTGGGATCATTATCATCCAACCATGTCTCAGTCAAAGCCACGACATCAAATGATGCAAATTCATATTGGATAATGTCAACTTTGGGTTTTAAACTCTGAATGTTCAGATGGGCAATTTTTAAGGTATTCTGGTTGTAATCGGAGTTGAGAGAATTCGGGCCAGGGTTAGTTTCAATATCACCAGACAGTAGGAGAATCACAGTCATGTTGAACAGTGAAATGACAAGGAGGGCAGAAATTATCAGTACATGTACTTTCCTTATGAGTACAGTCGTTGAAACTTCAATGCTGTAAGGATATAAAGTTTCATCCAGAGGATTATCCAAGAGCGATATTAACAATTTATTGGACAGTCCAAAGAACAAAGTGACCACAACATTAAGGCTTTGATGCAGCCCAACCCCGCTGAGGCGCAAGCAAAGATAGATTAGGACACAAATAGATCTCTTCTTCGGTAAGAAGAACTTCGAACTCCTACAAAAAACTTTGAAGTTAAATGTACCAATCCAAGCACGATAAGATTCAAGGGAACACATGATGAGCTATTCGTAACTAGGTAACGCAGTTAAGGCAAATTGTTTCTTTATAAACAAGATTGTATTCAGGCTTGCAAGTAGTGCAGATAATGTGTGACAAACACTGTTATGTAGTTGGAAGACAGTAGTAACTTATTTAAAAGTATGATAATAAGCAATTTTTTTTAAAAAAAAGAAAAAAAATACATATATAAAGAGTCAGATAAGAACTATAAAGAACTACTGACTTGGATGATAAAGATACTGGGAGCTTGTGGGGGCAATGTCATTGGTCATTTTCGGGCAAGTCAAATGAGTATTGACACGAATATCATTTCCAGTACGAAGATGATTTCAAATATCGATGGCGATTAAAGTTAAATATTATATATTTTCTTTGAGTGGGTGACAGTGTCGAACAGCTTGGAAATTCCTTTACGTTAATGGTGATCAGGTAAAATTTAGCATGTACCATGCTGCAACACAAAGATTGCCCCACGGAAAAATCATATGCACACGAAAAAAATATTAGATTTAGTTATGGATAAGGGAATCAAGTGATGTGAAGCTGTGTTTGTTTACCGTGGTGAACAAACACTACCCCACCCCAAGGGGTTCCCACTAGCTCCATATCATACCGTTGACTTTATTGACCGACTTGAACTGACATGATTCACAATTCTCTCGACTAACCTGATTCACAAGACTCTGCAACGAGAAGAGGAGGCACGAGAAATTTGAAAGCGGTCGATGGAATCATCATAAAGAAACATGATTTAAATGATAATATATATTGACCGACTTTGGCCACAAATCAGGTACAGTAGTCGAGATTCGAGATAGAGAAACCAGTTGCCGTTTGCATTCCTTACGAGTTCCGACCCTCTTACGCTGCGTGCTTCGTTAGGCGCAGGATAATATGCAGATGCACTATTCAGGAAAGAGTATTGTATGGTGTGTCCGAATAAATTCTATCCCAATGAAACTAGAGTTTACTTTGAACATATGTCAAACACAACAATGATGACATTTTGGGTTGGGTGGGTGGTTGGAGGTGGTGCAGCACACCGATATGACTCATACCGTCAAAGCAATATTAACGGATTTAGGCTGGTAACAACACGGATACGTGCCTCGTTAAATAAAGCATAACATCCACAGTGTCAGATCACGGACTCGCCAATGCCAGATTGCTGTAGCAATCAGGCTTTGCCGAGACAGCTGTCTGGCCTAATTCAGGAAAGAGTGAATGTGTAGCGGTGCTAACGGGTGAGTGCTGTGCCCACGTGATTCACAAATTCTCTGTCGACTAACATGAAATAAACGCTGCAGTGAGAAGAGGACGCACGAGAAATTTGAATGATCACACCATTGCCTGACACGGTCGAGCGAATCAACACGGGGAAGCATGGTTTAATTGACAACATATATTGACCGACTTAAACCACAAATCTGGGTCAGTAATCAAGATGGAGACACTAGAGGCTGTTTGCATTGTTGTCCAGGAAAGAGTAACGTGCAGATGTGCTCTGAAGTAAATACTATCCCAATGACACTATAGCTTGCTTTGAACATATGACAAACACAACAATATTGACATGTTTGGTTGGGTGGGTGGAGGTAGGGACAGCACTCTGTGGTGCCACATTCATTCAAGCATTATGATTAATATAATCTCACTGACCCCCCCCCCCCCCCCACCCCCCAATTTCAAATTGCATAGGAACACCACTTTGGGTAATGACTCACCGTCCAGCCACCGCCAGATTGTAATCTGGCAATGGCGAGACATTGGTCAAATATCATAACTAAAGGGTGGTGTGGAGGTGTTCTCGGATGAATCTTATGTCCTTGAAAGCTGAGCTTGATTTGAACATATGTCAAAACAATAATATTCACATATTGGGTTGGCAACACAGTGTGGTGCATCATTCGTTCCATTTTCAAAGAAAAAAGGAGAGAAAAGAAGAACACAGCTGAGATATCAAGTTAGAACGTTAAAACATTACTGACTTGATAACCGACATAGCGTTACTGGGAGCTATAGGGGAAAAGTTTCGTGTCCAGGCTAGTAAATAAATTAATATTGATATGAATATCATTTCTAATACAGGTATAAATACCAGCATCGATGGCGATGGAGATCAAATATATGTTTTCTTGGGGTGAATTACCTGCTGATCAGGGGAATTATGACAGCTTCAATGCCGCAACAGATACATGCGTTGCGTCGCGAGTAGGGAAAATGCACACGAATGAGATCTGGACAGCGGATACCAGATGAGGTCTGACTTTGTTTATGAACCCTGATGAGCATGCACTACCTCACCACAGAGATTTTCCTCTGTGTTATTTGACATGTCACCTCTAGTTCATGGCGATGTGTATGCCGAATAGTCGTAGCCTAAAACGAAGATAAATTGGGCGTCAGACGGGCCAGGAGTTAACCCCAAATCCACAAACGACACTCGCAAGAGAATATTTTGGTAACTGAAAATTTTCACTCTTTGCCTCCAAGACCACAGGCAAACACCTCTCATCCAACGAGTGCCACGTACTCATTCAGATGAAAGCCACAGCCGCCACTGTTACGGAAGCAGAAGATGAAAATAATAATAGTAATAATAATAAACAGATTTAATATCCATTATCGCGTATTACGCTGGACGGGCTCCGTCAAATTTGGTAAAGGGTTAACATAAAGATCAATCAGTTGATACGAATAATCAAGCGAGGTGACCAGTGTGCGAACAAGAAGAGACCACTGATTGTTTGTTTCCAAAAATAAAAACACATGGTGCTTGGTTGTTATTAAAGGTTGACTGCTGGGCATGGTTCGCTAATTTCTATCAATTCCAATGAAGTCAAACGCCACATAATAATAACTCTTTGGCCAGCCGCTGATTTGTCGCGGTCCTCATAAGAGAAGGCCATCATTCCCCCTGCACCCCACCCCCTCTTCCCCTCCTCTCCTCCCAGCATTCAGATATAAACTGCTTAATAGTGTCCCTCACTTCCTCTTTTTCAATTTCTTCAGTAAGCATTCCTACCCTCTCCCTCGTGTCCCCCTTCAGCCATCTATCCTTTCTTTCTTCACCCCACTTCTGCATTATTCTTCCAGTAAATTTTGTTCTATGAGGTATATACTGTGGGCATTCCAAGAGAAAATGTTCCAGGGTCTCCACTACTCCAGAGTGGCACATTTGGCATCCCTTTTCCCCATCTCTCCCAATTTTTCCCCGAAGCTCCAGTGATCTTGATCTCAGTTTGAACAGCAGTGACCCTCCAAAGGTGCCATCTAGGTACTTCTCAAAAGCTGGCTTTTCTTTATATTGTAACCCCTGCAGTGATCTTTTCACGCTAACCCCTGCTCGCCAGTTTCGATTGCAATCTTCCATGACTCTCTCTTTGACAAACCTTTTGCCTTCTTTCATTCCTACTTCTATGTTTGTGACCTCTATAGAGTAATTGTCCATTAGTTCCCTCACATGTTTTGACCACCCCGTTTCTATATTAGAATTCCAAATGGTATCGAGCATCAATTTGCACCACCGGTTGTCAGGCAGGTTTCTCAAGTAGTTAAAGTAACACAGTTTTCCCAAATCTACCCTGTCCTTGATTTTCATCCACCCAAGCTCCCCCCTTACTGCTTCCAAAGCTGCAGCATTACTCGACCCTGTTATCCATCTGCCGGCATCATTTTGAGTATTTTCCAACTTCTTAATAACGGTTTGGTTTAATGGAATCACGTCCGTGCCATACGTTATATAAGGGTAGATTTGGGAAAACTGTGTTACCATTTGGAAGTCTAATATAGAAACGGGGTGGTCAAAACATGTGAGGGAACTAATGGACAATTACTCTATAGAGGTCACAAACATAGAAGTAGGAATGAAAGAAGGCAAAAGGTTTGTCAAAGAGAGAGTCATGGAAGATTGCAATCGAAACTGGTGAGCAGGGGTTAGCGTGAAAAGATCACTGCAGGGGTTACACTATAAAGAAAAGCCAGCTTTTGAGAAGTACCTAGATGGCACCTTTGGAGGGTCACTGCTGTTCAAACTGAGATCAAGATCACTGGAGCTTCGGGGAAAAATTGGGAGAGATGGGGAAAAGGGATGCCAAATGTGCCACTCTGGAGTAGTGGAGACCCTGGAACATTTTCTCTTGGAATGCCCACAGTATATACCTCATAGAATAAAATTTACTGGAAGAATAATGCAGAAGTGGGGTGAAGAAAGAAAGGATAGATGGCTGAAGGGGGACACGAGGGAGAGGGTAGGAATGCTTATTGAAGAAATTGAAAAAGAGGAAGTGAGGGACACTATTAAGCAGTTTATATCTGAATGCTGGGAGGAGAGGAGGGGAAGAGGGGGTGGGGTGCAGGGGGAATGATGGCCCTCTCTTATGAGGACCGCGACAAATCAGCGGCTGGCCAAAGAGTTATTATTATTACTTGGTAAACCCACCCTCTCCCACAGTGTTTTCCCCACAAAGACCTTATTGAAACTATTTTTCCCTAAAAGTTTTAGTTGGTTCAGAATTCTTTTCCCCTTCAGAATCAGTTTGGCTGAATAATTTCTGTACACCCCTCTTCCCGTTATATTTATGCTTACCCCTAGATACTCATACTCTCCCGTTTCTCCTACAGTGATTTGTTTGCTTTCCCCTTCGGGGATTGAGAACTGCCCCACTCTCCATCTCTTCGTCATATCCACCTTGCGTCCAACGGGTATTACCTTGCTTTTATTTTCATTTAGTTCGAGCCGCCAAGTGTTCCCATATCTACCAACAATTTCCAGCAGTTTCTCTAGCCCCTGTTCAGTTCTAGACATTAACACCATGTCGTCCGCAAAGAATAAGCCTGGTATCTTTATGTCTCCAACATTTACCCCCTCCGCACTCTGAATTAGTTCGTCCCCTAAATCTTTAACATACAATGCAAACAAAATCGGTGAAAAGATACACCCCTGCTTGAGGCCTATATCCATAGGGACTCGTTTTGTAGTGATACTCCCTAGACTGAGTTGGCTTTGCACATCTGTATACAGTGCTTTCATGATTCCCACAAAGTCACCCCCCAGTCCGATGCCCTCGAGCTTTCGCCACATACCTTCCCTCCACACAATGACAATAGTGTACAAAATGAATTCGATTGGCCACACAGTTTCCAGCACGAAGAAACATGATTGTGTTAATAATACATTTTGACCGACTTGAGCCACCAAACTGTGTCAGTGATAGAGATGAAAAAATGACGTAAAATTCCTTACGAATTAATACCTTTTCACACCACCATCATTCGACAAAAGATTGTACTATGCTTGTACACTATTCAAGTGAGGTGATGTGTCGAGGCGATCAGAAGTGGAACATTACGTTGGGTGTCGGAAGACGGAAGGACAGAACAGAATGGAATATTCTTTCGTTCAGGCATTACAGTTAAGGGCCTATATAAGTAATGGAATTTTGTTTATTTTGAAATTCTCACCTCTCATATTCCTTAAATTCAGATTAAATATACACAAATTATACATCAAAATGAAGGTTGGGATGTATAGAACACGAAACACACATGTAGTCAACTCATAGAGTCGACTGTAGGCACCACTAGTTCCTGGAAGTCTGCTACCGTATTCGCACCAGAACTGTTAATAAAATAATATTTCATCAGAACAACTTGTGGCCAAATGTGCTTCATATATCCAAGAACAAAGCTAGGCATTCAAAACACTTTCGAATACAGCGGTAGGACTGCATTTTAGAAAAGGACAACACTGTCTGCATTTTTTATTGAAGATGGTTTCCATGCTCGACAGACATGCGCAAATCACTCGTTACCACGAATTTCCATCCAAAAACAAAATCGTAATTCTAAGAAATTTCAACAGGTATCATGATACCTTGCACTGAATATGGCAACTGTGCAATCTCTATCTAATAACAGTATACTGTATGAAGGCGATCTTTTTCATTATTTGATTTTAGACGGCGTTGTTTTTACATGATTTTTCTGCCCGACGACGTCGACCGGAAATCGAAAGTAGACTCATACGTAAACAAAAGCAAAGGCTTTGGAATTTTCCCCAATGTATCTCTATCGCCGTGTTTTGAAGAATTTTTATCCCCAAGCTTTGTTCTTGGATATATAAAGCACATTTGGCCACAAGTTGTTTTCGTGAAATATTATTAAATTATCAGTTCTGGTGCGAATACGGCAGCAGACTTCCAGGAACCAGTGGTGCCTACAGTCGACTCAATGAGTTGATTGCGTATGTGTTTCGTGTTCTATACATCCCAACCTTCATTTTGATGTACATTTTGTGTATATTTAATTTGAATTGTAGGAATATCAGAGGTGAGAATTTTCAAAATAAACAAAATTTCATTACTTATATAGGCCCTTAAAACATAATCACGCTGACCCACCACTCAAATAGATAAGGATCACAGATAAAGGACATTCTGCATGGGCAATATTACATTCAAGTGAATATGAACTGGACCTTAATTTTGACAAGTTTGGTACACAGGAGAGGGGGTCGCGATGGGGATTGCACTTTGTTGTAACCAGTTGTTTTAAATTTTATTTTCACAGACTCACCCCACCTGCTATGTTGAGTGGATTTATCAAAAAAGCATTGTTAACACATATATTAAACGTACCAACAAAGCATAGATAACACATATTAGGCGGAGAACACAGCTCGGATATCTTGACTCATAAGGCTCTCTTAGCCCATATCTATGCGGGTCATACACTCATCTTTAGGATCGAAGCCTAGATGCAACAGCAGTCAGCCAATATTGAGACAGATATCCGACATTTCTTTACATAATGTGGTATCGAGATGTGCCCTCAAATAGTTACGTGTACTTTGGCTACGAACAGGAGCTTATTGTGGAAGGTGACAAGTTCCAACTTAATTTGAACAAAAAAGAGAAGAAAACATCCCCGGTAATATTGGTATTCACAAGGCACAGATAACCATTTTGAAAGTGTTTGGAACAGTGTTAAAGCACTTTAGCTTGGAGTTACATGGATAAGGGAAGTGTCACATCACTGGCTCACTGGCACCATTACGCACTGTTAACCCATTTTGATGTGATTGAAACACCTCCTGGGCAACTTGCTTAAGTTGTGCCTACAATAATAGATGTCATATCCACTATGACAGTAGCGTCTTAATAAAATGATTTAAGTTTCAAGGGCTGCTTGGCTTGTGCCTATATAGTTGTCAGACCACTAGCTCACCACAGCCATACTGCACTGGCAGTATGTCTGTGCTGAGACAGGGATTTAACATTCATTTGCAAGCAACTCTGTGATAATGCCCTCGCAAAGTACTATTAAGCCATTTATTGAAATGTAGTCACATGTATTAACATATATCAACAGTCACAAGCACCATTAACCCCGACGATTGCGATAGGAAGCAGTTCCACCATGGCAATAGTGCCTTAGTTAGTAAAATGATTTGAATTTCAAGGGCTGCTTGGCTTGTGCCAAAAGAGATATCAGACCACTGGCTCACCACAGCCATACTGCACTGGCAGTATGTCTGCACTGAGACAGGGATCTAACATTCATTTGCAGGGCACTAATAAGCTATTTATAGAAAAGTGGCCTAATACATTAACCTATATTAACATTCGCAAAGCACCATTAACCCTTTAAAGATGGATGGGACTGTGTTGAAACAGCACTTTACACTTTGCTTCTGCTTAACATTGACTTCCATGTACATCATTGTTAACCCATATTTAGACAAACCCATATTTAGACCAAGGAGAACCCTGATAATATTAGTATTCAGAAGGGACAATTAACCCTTTTGGAAGTGGTTGGAAGAGTGTTGAAACACTTTGCACTTACTCCTATTCAACTTGGATCTACATGTATAACACTGTTAACCCATATTTAGACAAACCTATATTAGACCAAAGACTATCCGGGTCAATAGTGCCTTGTGAATACTAATATAATATTAGCATTCACAAGGCACCATTAACCCTTTTGGAAGTGGCTGGAAAAGTATTGAAACACTTTGCACTTACTCCTACTCAACTTGGAACCGCACGTTCAACATTGTTAACCCATATTTAGGCAAAAAGAAAAAGAAAAGGAACAACCTTTGTAATATTAGTATACGCAAAGAACTGTTAACCCTTTTGGAAGTGTTTGGAACAGTGTTGAAGCACTTAGCTTGGAGTAACATGGACAGGAGAAATATCACACCACTATTGGCATGTAAACATAGATACCAGACCACTGACTCACCAATGTCGGATGTCTGTTGGATCTGCATGTACAACATTGTGAACCCTTATTTAGGCATAACAAAAAAGAGAAGAAAACATCCCCGGTAATATTGGTATTCACAAGGCACAGATAACCATTTTGAAAGTGTTTGGAACAGTGTTAAAGCACTTTAGCTTGGAGTTACATGGATAAGGGAAGTGTCACATCACTGGCTCACTGGCACATTACGCACTGTTAACCCATTTTGATGTGACTGAAACACCTCTTGGACAACTTGCTTAAGTTGTGCCTACAATAATAGATGTCATGTCCACTATGACAATAGCGTCATAATAAAATGATTCAAGTTTCAAGGGTTGCTTGGCTTGTGCCTATATAGTTGTCAGACCACTAGCTCACCACAGCCATACTGCACTGGCAGTATGTCTGTGCTGAGACAGGGATTTAACATTCATTTGCAAGCAACTCTGTGATAATGCCCTCGCAAGGTACTATTAAGCCATTTATTAAAATGTAGTCACATGTGCTAACATATATCAACAGTCACAAGCACCATTAACCCTGATGATTGCCATAGTAAAGCAGTTCCACCATGGCAATAGTGCCTTAGTTAGTAAAATGATTTAAATTACAAGGGCTGCTTGGCTTGTGCCAGCATTTTCTTTAGCCCCTCTTCGCTTTCTGACACTAGAACCATATCGTCTGCAAAAAATAGCCCTGGGATCTTCAAGTCCCCAACTGCTACCCCTCCTCGCTACGCAGGAGTTCATCTCCTAAACGTTTGATGAACAATGCAAACAGGATCGGCGAAAGGATACACCCCTGTTTTAGGCCTATCTCCATAGGCACACGTTTTGTTGTAATGTTCCCCAGGCTAAGTTCACTCGGTACATCTTTATATAATGCTTTCATAATTCCAACAAACTCGCCTCCTAAGCCCATAGCCTCCAGCTTGCGCCACATACCTTCCCTCCATACTCTATCGTATGCCTTTTTGATATCCAAAAAAGGCCATAAACATCTTTTTCTTTTTTGCTTTCGCGGATTCTATCGTTTGGGAAGGTGCGTAAAGATGGTCAGTAACTCTCCTTCCCATCCTGAAGCCATTCTGGATTTCTCCCAAAAATCCCTTCTCCTCAATCACCTCCTCTAGTCTCCCATACAGGACTTTGCAGAAAACCTTTCCAATGTTGCTACTGACAGAGATCCCTCGATAGTTATCCAAAACGTCTTTTTCCCCCTTTTTGTGAATAAATGTCACTTTACTTTCTCTCCACTCCTTTGGGACCTCTTCATTTTCTATGGCTAGATTGAATAGGGCAGTTAGGCTTTTCACGAGTTCCTCTCCCCAAAATTTGATTAGTTCTCACGTGCAAATAATATTAATTCGGGCTTATAAATGACAAGGTTCAATTGCCACATTGTGATATCATCTAATATTAAAAAGAAAAGACACAAAGTTATCCATGATCACTCTACACAGTGTGATGGCAGAATAGCAATGTTGTAGGCATAATAGGAAATTGTTTACACAAATCAATGTGTTTATGTACGTGTTAACCAAATAATCTAATAATCACTTTTCTGTCATTTAATTGTTGAAAACAAATCATTAGCATTGACAAGTGATTATTGTTTATCGTGATTTTATGTATTATTAAATCATGAAGTAATCAGTGAACATGATTAACAAATGAACTGGATATATAAGATGCACTCTCAATCCCCAATTTAGTTCAACAGAATATAATTATGTAACAATATTACAAATAGTAATTAAACTTAAATAAACTTAGTACAGTTATTCCTAAACCATTCATGGATACACTAAAAATAGTCCAGTGGAACGCTCGAAGCGTTAATCAGAAAAAATTGCAAATGTCACATTATTTAAAAAATACGGACGTAATTGGAATTAGCGAAACCTGGCTTAAACCAAACAAACAATTCTCGTTATGTGGTTTTGATATTAATAGAAGAGATCGCCCCGCCCAAAAAGGCGGCGGTGTCGCTCTGTTAATAAGGCAGGAGATTAAATACAAATCAATACCATGCGACCACCTCAATGCTGAAGTGATTGCAGCTGAAATTGAACTTGACCACAAACACGTGGCCATCATATCATATTATAACAAGCCGCAAGCAACAGTAGACAGTAAAGTATTTGAATTTTTTACCAACAAGTACAAGCACTGCATATTCTTGGGTGATTTCAATTCCAAACACCAGGTATTCGGTTGTCATAAGACTGACCCTAATGGTGACGCCCTTTTCCATATCATTGAAGAACTCGATCTATTCGTGGTAAATAACGACCAAGACGTAACATACATAAGCAACAACCCACTCCATCAATCAGATATCCTAGACTTGATTATCACCAGCAAATCACTAACCAGCCAAATGCAAGACATATTTGTAGGAGATGATGATCTAGGCAGTGATCACCTGCCGGTTCACGCCACTCTGAAATGTAATACTGGTCCCGCAAGGTATCCTCCCGTGAATAGGAGGAACCTATCAAAAATTGACTGGAACCTCTTCAGAAACATTATCGAAGTAAAAATAAAGGCAAATGACCCCTCAAATGTTCATGAACTAGAAAAAGCCTGCACCCACCTTAACGACGTTATCAACAGTACGCTAGATGAAATCTGTCCCAAGCAAACAGTAAAGACGCGGATAAACAGAATAACCCAAACAACTCTTCAAATAATCAAACAAAAAAGAAAAGCCTTCCGGGCTTACCAATCAGAGAATGATCAAATGAAAAGAGCAGAACTTAAAACAGCGTATAATCGCCTTCATG
Source organism: Pictodentalium vernedei (assembly GCA_031216915.1). Lineage (NCBI taxonomy): Eukaryota > Metazoa > Mollusca > Scaphopoda > Dentaliida > Dentaliidae > Pictodentalium > Pictodentalium vernedei. Next base: position 298,944,351 of record CM062294.1, read on the forward strand.
GGGAAGTAAAAAAGGCCATAGCTAACGACAATCGCGTGAGATGGGAAAAAGCAACCGAAAACCTAAATGGGCTGAGAGAACCTAAGAGGTTCTGGGATACATTTAAAACTCTTACTGGCCAAAAGAGCAAAATTGCCAATAATAATGCGCTAAAGACTAGCGACGGATCTATGGCCATAGACGACAAGGCAAAGGCCAGTGCTTTTGCCGAACTTCTAAAGAAGGCACATCGTCCACAAGAAGGGAACAGATATGACAACGATTTTAAGGTACGAGTAAATAAATTTGTCCAAGATAACAACTCAATCTTCAGTGAACCGAACTTCGACAAATGGCATGAAGACGGGGACGACCATGAATTAACCGAACCAATAAGCGTAGAAGAGGTCATGGGTATAATCAGAAAATGCAGGTCATCTTCGTCCCCAGGAGAAGACGAAGTCTCTTACAAAATAATGAAACAGTGCCCCAACATCTTCTACTGCAGACTTACCAAACTCTTAAACTGCTGTCTCTCCTGTGGGTACTTCCCAAAATGCTGGAAAGTGGCCACGGGAGTCATGATACCTAAACCCGACAAAGACCTTACCAACCCTTCTAACTACCGCCCAATCGGCTTGCTTAGCTGTGTTGGGAAAATATTTGAGCGGATTCTCACTACGAGACTTCGCAGCTATCTCGAATCAATCAATTTTTTCAACAAATGGCAAAGAGCGTATAGGAGTCAGAAAGAGGGAATCGAACACGTATACAGACTGGTCGATTATATGAAAACAGCATTTAGTCAAAACGAAATCGGAACCGCGCTTTTCTTGGATGTAGAAAAAGCGTTCGACTCGGTATGGCACAATGGCGTGAGATATAAACTAGCGAAAATGGGATTACCCACTAAAATTCTAAGGATCATATCATCATTTCTAACTGACCGAAAAATCAAGGTGAGGGTTAATCGCGAGGTGTCAGAGGAAGTAATACTCGAAGCGGGAACACCACAAGGGTCGGTTCTAAGTCCGCTTCTTTTCATAATATATGTGAATGATATAGAAAAAGTAGGGAAAAACTTTGTTGAACTATCGCAGTTCTCAGATGACAAAGGCATTTGGACAGCCAGCAAGTCCAGAAACATAATTAAAAATCGTCTGCAGGATACCATTCGCGATCTTGAAAGCTGGTGTGCCCTGTGGCGCATCAAACTCAATGCCGCCAAAACTCAAAAAGTTACGTTCTTCAAAAAGCGAAGGAAAAAACCAGTCCCGAGTATCGATCTCCAGTTATACGATCACAAACTAGAAGCAAACAAAGAGGCCAAATTTTTGGGATTTATCCTAGATAGCAATCTCAGTCTAAACAGTCACGTAAACTCCATTACGGTTAGAGCTACTAAACGTATCAATTTTCTGAAGATGATCAGAGGTAGAAATTGGGGAGCAAACAAAGATGTGCTTCTCAAGCTCTACAAAACATTTATACGTCCGGTACTAGAATACGGTGCCATAATAACAAGCGACCTAAGCAAAACCAACATTCAGAAGCTACAGAGGGTTCAAAATTATGCCCTGCGAGTGGCACTATGCAAACCGAAATGGACACCGATAAAGGAACTTCACGAGCTAGCAAAAATAGAAACTATTGATACGCGATTAAAAGACCTACAAACCAAAACCCTCAACAGACTCCAAGATAGGCTTATTCTTTGCGGACGACATGGCTTATTCTTTGCGGACGACATGGTGTTAATGTCTAGAACTGAACAGGGGCTAGAGAAACTGCTGGAAATTGTTGGTAGATATGGGAACACTTGGCGGCTCGAACTAAATGAAAATAAAAGCAAGGTAATACCCGTTGGACGCAAGGTAGATATGACGAAGAGATGGAGAGTGGGGGAGTTCTCAATCCCCGAAGGGGGAAGCAAACAAATCACTGTAGGAGAAACGGGAGAGTATGAGTATCTAGGGGTAAGCATAAATATAACGGGAAGAGGGGTGTACAGAAATTACTCAGCCAAACTGATTCTGAAGGGGAAAAGAATTCTGAACCAACTAAAACTTTTAGGGAAAAATAGTTTCAACAAGGTCTTTGTGGGGAAAACACTGTGGGAGAGGGTGGGTTTACCAAGTATAACGTATGGCACGGACGTGATTCCATTAAACCAAACCGTTACTAAGAAGTTGGAAAATACTCAAAATGATGCCGGCAGATGGATAACAGGGTCGAGTAATGCTGCAGCTTTGGAAGCAGTAAGGGGGGGAGCTTGGGTGGATGAAAATCAAGGACAGGGTAGATTTGGGAAAACTGTGTTACTTTAACTACTTGAGAAACCTGCCTGACAACCGGTGGTGCAAATTGATGCTCGATACCATTTGGAATTCTAATATAGAAACGGGGTGGTCAAAACATGTGAGGGAACTAATGGACAATTACTCTATAGAGGTCACAAACATAGAAGTAGGAATGAAAGAAGGCAAAAGGTTTGTCAAAGAGAGAGTCATGGAAGATTGCAATCGAAACTGGCGAGCAGGGGTTAGCGTGAAAAGATCACTGCAGGGGTTACAATATAAAGAAAAGCCAGCTTTTGAGAAGTACCTAGATGGCACCTTTGGAGGGTCACTGCTGTTCAAACTGAGATCAAGATCACTGGAGCTTCGGGGAAAAATTGGGAGAGATGGGGAAAAGGGATGCCAAATGTGCCACTCTGGAGTAGTGGAGACCCTGGAACATTTTCTCTTGGAATGCCCACAGTATATACCTCATAGAATAAAATTTACTGGAAGAATAATGCAGAAGTGGGGTGAAGAAACAAAGGATAGATGGCTGAAGGGGGACATGAGGGAGAGGGTAGGAATGCTTATTGAAGAAATTGAAAAAGAGGAAGTGAGGGACACTATTAAGCAGTTTATATCTGAATGCTGGGAGGAGAGGAGGGGAAGAGGGGGTGGGGTGCAGGGGGAATGATGGCCTTCTCTTATGAGGACCGCGACAAATCAGCGGCTGGCCAAAGAGTTATTATTATTATTACTCCAAGATAGTGAATTAATGGTTGAGTTGAACGAACACCGATCCCTTAACAGAAAAACAAAATAAGTTTCCAGAAAATAAAAAAAAAAAAAAAAAAAAAAAAAAAAAATAATAAAATAAAATAAAATAAAAATTATACAATATAACTAAATCGCGTGGAGTCAGTGAGGATTGCCTCGCTACTCATTGGGAACTTTAGGATAGAGTCTGTGAGGACTGCCTCGCAACTCTGCTGAAGCGCGATTGAAACGCGTTTAATAAGATCTATATAACAAAACCCTCCACATACTCCAGGATAGTGAATCAATGGTGAAGCTGAACGAACACCGAACCCTAAACAGAAAAACAAAATAATCCACAGTAAATTAAAATTACTCAATAGAATTAAACTGCGTGGAGTCAGTGAGGATTGCCTCGCTACTCATTGAGGTCTTTAGGATTGAGTCTGTGAGGATTGCCTCGCAACTCTGCGTGTTGGGAGTGGACTCTGAAGAAACACACCCCTTACCCCATCCATAGCAACAATCACACAGCAGGCACAATATACAATAGCGGATACCTATCTTTCTCTCTACCTTTTACTTTTCTAACTGAACATTCTCAAATTTTCTTGCAACACTCTTATCAAGAAGACGCATGGAAATGGTAGACAAAGCGTAGGAGGAATTGGTGCAACCTACCTTTCTGCAACATATACAAGAAACCACCAAACGCTAGGCAAGGATTGAAACAAGCTTGTCTGGCTGGGAACGAGTGTACATTTGATATAAATAAACATTTGAATAAAGATTTAACAGCCCTTTTAAGGGCTTGAGGGTGTGTGTCAGTTCTTTTTTGTAACCGCTATGGTCATATACCGGGGCCGCTACCAAACTGGCGTTGCTGTTTGGTTTTCTTTTCTCTTCTTCCCTTAAACTTGCCATCGCACAACATTACATTCTGGCTCGCCACCATGGTGGGACTCAAACCTCTACCATCGCCGAATTGGAACCGAACAGAGCTCGCTCTCTAATAGTTTTAAAGGCGTTGGGGGATTGAGTATTGACCATCTAACACTCCAGCTTAAACTGCCGGGTATTCTAACCGCGTGCATAACCCCCTCAGACTCCATTTTGGGCAATAGGAAAGCTAGGCCTGTGTGATCCAAGGAAAAAAAATAAGGTTAACCGGGTCGCAAGGGATTTGTAAATCCCACATCGTCCCTGCGCGCCTTCGGCGCGCTAAAACCTTTCATTCATCAATTTAGTTTTGAATCACATACGGCATCCTATCTCCCAGAAGGCTTGATGGATGACTCCAGGTTTTTTTCAAACTAAACTGTTGGAGCTTTCTCCATTCCTTTTTTGTAACCGCTATGGTCATATACCGGGGCCGCTACCAAACCGGCGTTGCTGTTTGGTTTTCTTTTTTCTTTTTCCCTTAAAATTGCCATCGCACAACATTATATTCTGGCTCGCCACCATGGTGGGACTCAAACCTCTACCATCGCCAAGCTGTAACCGAATAGAGCCCAATCTCCAATAGTCTTAATGGCGTTGAGGGTTTGGTCTTTGACAATCTATCACTCCAATGCAAACTGCCAGGAATTCTAACCGCGTGCATACCCCTTCAGACCCCATTTGAGGCAATAGGAAAGCTAGGCCTGTGTGATCCAAGATCCAAGTGAAATAAAATAAGGCTAACCGGGTCGCAAGGGATTTGTAAATCCCACATCGTCCCTGCGCGCCTTCGGCGCGCTAAAACCTTTCATTCAGTCAATTTAGTTTCATCCATCCTGCATGTTGTCCTATTATCCCCACGGAGCAGAAATTAGTATTTTAAAGAATTATTGAAGAAATTAGACTCGTTATCCACAGGTAAATATCTAGATATGATACAAGTTCATGTTCCAAACTGGTATCTCCCGTTATATTGTAGTTTAAAATTCTAATCCGAAAGAAAATGTTATCTACCTCTCCGGGGGCGCGGTGGTTCAGTTGGTAGAGGTGCAGGCTGCAAGCCGAGAGGTCCTCGGTTCGAATCCCACCTGCGGCAACCGCGTTGTGTCCTTGGGCAAGACACTTCACCCCGCTTGCCTACATGGGGGCACGATGACGCTGTGTACTGAGGCGTACTGCACGTCGATGGTGCGCATGTCTTCAACCAATCTAACCCTGCCTGTGCTGCGGTGCAGAGTTCAGAGTTACGATGTTGGAGAGCTGACAGCTGCTCGTCGTTGCTCGGTGGTTCTCTCCGGGTACTCCGGCTTCCTCCACCCGTAAAACTGTCACGGTCACGATTAGCCATTGTGCATAAGTATGTGACCTTAAACACCAATAAATAAATAATAATAATCTACCTCTCCTGTATCAGACAATAACTTAATTTTGAAAACAATAATAGGCTAAAGCAGTAAAAAATCAGCACTTCAAGACTCAGCAGTATACAACAAAAACGAGAATATAACATTGCTCATTTTCTGAAAACAGGTTGGATTCGACAGAAGTCTTACAGCTCTCTTAAAAAGACGTGAGCTAATTCAGGTGGTATGGATAAGAAGATAAACACAGATATCTCTGTCTGAAGACCAAGACTCCACTTGTTAGTCAGATTGAGTTAATTTTAAAACCAACCGTCGCCCGACCCGATATCAAATCTGAACGACGTAACCCCATAAACCACAAGCCACACAAATTGTATCTATAATCGCGACGGGTATGAACGTTTTGACAATTAAATAAATTAAATTAATATCTCTCTACCCAGCCTAATAACATTCAACTATCACATTATTATTTTTATTTTATTTATTTGTTGGGGTTTAACGACGACACTTTCGACAGCCAGGGTAACCTCGTGTCAAACAGTTTTACTGGTGGAGGAAGCCGGAGTACCAGTAAAGAACCAATGAGCAACAGCCTGCAACTGTCATACTCACCAACGTACCAACTGCACACAAGCAGGGCTAGCGTTGGTGGAAGACAAGTGCACCATCGACGTACAATACCCCGTTGTACTTAGCCCCCACCACAACCCAGTGGCCAATCGGGATTAAGTGCCTTGCCAAATGACACAACGTATACCCTCCTGGTGGGAATTGAAGAGTGGACCTTTCGGTTTGAAGTCCAATGCCATAACCACTGAGCTACCGAGCTTCACAACTGTCACCTGCAATTCATTTACAGTATTAATATTGGTTTGGTAATCCGTGGCTCTATCGCATAACAGAAACAAATCAGTCATTTTTCCAAAACACAACCAACTAAAAGTTTAACCGGTTCAATCTTGTTTGACAGAGCTCAACGAGCTCGGTAAAACTAGATTCAATTGGTAAAATTTGTGATTGTTTTATCTGACCATTTCGATGTTTAAAATTTCCTTTTTTTGTCATTAGTATGCAGTGGGTCACAAAAGAAATCAATCACCAGTCACTCAGAATGTTTATCTGATCTGACATTCTTATCATCAACCCGTAAACAAATAGCTTGTGCTCACTCCATTCCTTCGCCAATATACAGCCAATAATCCTGACGAGGACGTGTGTGAAATCATCATCTCTTGAAGTGGTATTTGCCCTAAAGTGTGATAAGTCGGTAAAAAAATAGCTGATTAGAAAAAGGATTCCTGTCGGAATCGATATTAATAAGTTAATAATTTACGCTTTATCGTCATTTACAGATAAATATGCTGACTAACGCAGATTTCAAGTTCATGTCGTCAATGGTAAGTGTTCTGATTTTATTTAATCTTTCTTTCCACTTATAATTTATTTTGTTAAAGTATAGGATGATAACAGAATATTTCAGTACGTCCATCCGTACAGGAAAGGCAAAAGTTTGAAAGTAATTTGAGACGTTTCCACGAATTGTTTCTGGTGTAACAAATATACCTATTCATTACGCGTTGTAAATAGTAGACATCGCGGACTTTACGAAGGATGTAGCCGCTAATAGGATTGGGCAGTAAATGATGTGGGTCTTGAGTGAATAATTAATAGAACTAATCTGGTTCAGCCTTCATCTAAGCTCTGCTGGCGATAGGGAATTTACGGTTTCCGAGCCAAAGCTACGGAAATCTCTTACAGCCCGTCTGAAAATGGATTCTCCAGATCCATTAAAGTCCGGATTTTTAAAATAATGTACCTGTTCCATAACGCATTTTCACCTTTTGCACAGCCATAGAGCACCATGTGTGGATTTAATGCTTTTAATTGACTATTATTATTATTATGAGAATCACAGGACAAAAACACACCACCGTCGCCCGCACAACGACAGCGTGGACTCCGGAACAGTTTTAAAAACACAAATGCAGTCACACCAGACAAAGGGCTAATCTACGCATTAGATAAATTATTTTTGACAGATATAAAGGGATGCATAGGGTTTCATGGCCACACTGAAGTAAAACGGAATAAATACGCCTTTAAGCGCCATGTTAGCGATGGATTCACGTAAGTCGATGCTCTCTGAATGTGAAAGTGCGGAGTTCTAAACACACTAAAATATTCTAGACCCATTTTGATATATGTGTTTTATCTAATTTCAATTTTTTAAACAGAGATATAGATAAAAGCTTTATCTATCACAGTAACAAAGATAGTTGGAATAACAGCCAAAAGAATTGCAGGATCTCCTAAAAGCTTAGTTCTCACGATTATACATAATTGTTATTTAAACATCTTATTTACGATCAGGGTAGATGGGGAGTAATGAACTTGCTTTTGGATCATTTTCCTACAAACATTTTACAAGTACTTGTACATGGTGCTTTGGTGTTCTGTCTGTAATTAGGTGATTAAATAAGCTTGACGTCTGTGTAATCTTACTCTCACTAATATAAGGTGTTCTCATATCGTATCGGACTCCCTGTGTTGAGCAAATACCCACCCAGGTCCCCGGGTTTCCAGACGCTCTTGGACTGAATTTATTTATTGGAGTTTAACGACACTTTCGACAGGCAGGGTCACCTCTTGTCGGACAGTTTCCTGCCCACACGTTGGACAGAATGACAAATACTGTATTCAGCGGTCGAAAAATACCCCCGCCCCCACCCCTGTGATTCTGCTTTATAGTATGGACCACTTCAGTTCTTAAGGTACTTGAAAGGCGTGTGTGTATTCCTTGTATATCCATCATAGTGTACACAATTAAAATATTCGATCACTTATACTTCTTAAATTCGATAGATTCTTTATTCACATTATACATATTCATAAACTTTCAGTTCTTCAAATTGGTATGTTCTCTGAATTACATGTTATGCCGCATCTTTGGTATACTATATCTTGTTCAGAGTTTTACGATGTTTTTGGTAACGCCAATTCTTCATCATTGTTTTAATAATTATTTTAAGTCTCTTTTTTACTTGACGCTTCTAAATTAAATGTTTAACATCAGTGTTTCGAGTATTTTCTAGACGCGCGGTTTCGATAGCATTTAGGAAAATGTCATGTCTGGACACATGGTTATGATAGTATGATGAATGTTTTCATAAGTCGTTATCACATTTATTACTGTGTTATTATAGTGAGAGGAAGGCGTAAAACTCCCGTTATGAAAGATATTGAGTAGAGTTCTTAATAACATTTTTTAATAGAATAACAAGCAAATACATCACTATATAAAGAGATATCATTATGAGTTACCTGCACACAATCTTATCTCTCTCATGCAAACCATCCAGACAAAGTAAACCAAGAATAGAACAACCACAAGAGTCAAGACAATGGTAAAAGAATTGCACTTTTATTATTTTATTTAAGAATTCCTGTAGCTCCTATTAGTATTTTGCGGAAATACTATGTAAATGACTATCCATTGTTGGGGACATTGGGGAAAACGTTTTGAAATCTCAATCCAACGAGAGTATCCAACAATGACCTGTGTTTTCTTTTTTATCTTGGTTCACTTTTAACATGCTTTTAAGGGACTTCAATAAACCAATTTAGTTCACAGCAATCGGATCTTGTGTTACTCGGGTGTTGAGGCAGATTAGGAATTGACAGTTAAAGCGGTTGTTTACCAAGAAAGTTTGCAATCTATGGAGTTATCTAATATTACACGTTTACAAACTTTTATTACAGGAACGACGATTCAGTATGGAAGATGAAGATTTTGATTTGGGTGTTTTACTCACTCCCGTCTCGCGAAAGTTTGAAGTCTTGGCAGAGAATGCACAAACAGGAGGACTCGGCCACAGCGATAATTTAGAAAGTCAAAAGGAACAGGAGTTGACTGATAAAGAACGCAAATACAGTTTGGTAAGATTCCAACTATGATTGAAAACAATTCGCTCAGTAACTTGTAACACTGTTTATTTAAATAAAATTTATTTTACCTATGGTCATAACTAGAGATTGAAGAAATAGAAATATAAATTTCACACAGTATGGAACAGTTGACTACTGTGCTGGGTATAGCGGGTAACGCTGTCCTTGGTCTTGTTCCAAGAAGAGTTTCTTTCTTAAAATCTGGCGCATCTTTTTATATGGATCGTCCAAAGAGCTGTCAGTCCTACTTTCAGCTTGCCAGTTTCTATTGCAATCCTCCCACTCCCTTCCCCTGAAACAAACTGTTCCCCTGCTTCCGTCCTCCTTCTGAATCTTTCGTCTCAATAGAATATTTCTCCATTGGCTCTCTCTCCTGCCTTATCCAACCTCTTAGAATGTTAGATTCCCATAATAGTTAAACGTTGTTGTACACCATCTGCTGTCTGGGAGCTTTAGGAGGTAATTCAGACAGCATAATTTTCCCATATCTGTCTGACCGCTTCTAGTGTGTTTCTTGGTCACGTTACCACGATTAGGTCTACTTTCGCCTACAAAACAGTTTTTGTAAAAGTGTCGGAGAAAGTACTTTAATTTAGCTTGGGGGATTGACGGCTATTACCTGTTACCTGTGTACTATTAAGGAAAGGAAAGTTAAACATGACTTTTTTAAATATGTAGAGGGTATTTTGTGTTTTTTCGTGGGTATCGACGATTTTTATTATTCCCATTCCAGGTGTTTATTATACGCTGACCTGTGAATTGCTGCCAATTCAAAGTCAGTTTGGATAATCTCAGGTTGCAATTCACGGCCAGTCACTTGTAACACTCCAAACGTAAGTTTTGTAAATAATCGTACGTACGTGTTACGCTGTCTGTTCTTATTCGAATGGAACTCTATTATTCTATTTAATGTGGCCCAGTCGTGAGAGAAATTCAATGAAATTCTTTTAACATAGAGAAGAAATTCTCTTATCGGAAAGAAACCCGCAGAAAGAGGTTGTTTGGTCGTAAATGTAATCCGTTGTAGATTAAAACATCGGCCACTTTTTAAAACTATCAGAAATGGAATGTATTCTTCTGTTCAGGTTATCTAATCTGATGGGCGAATTCTACTCTAAATTATGACGTTTGCCAACGTCATTTATATACTTGATTCTATGTGAACATTCCAATAAAGTAAATAAATAAATATATTTCTCCTCCTTTGTCATTTCGGCATAATATCTTTGCTCCCATTTTTTATTTTCTGAAAAAAAAAGAATCTATTAAGTTAATATTTCTGTCTGCACATTGTCTCATTGTATTCAGAAGTTGTGACTATTTTATAGAAAGGCTTACAAAAGACATCACACTATATAGAATTTGTAAAATGGAATAAATAAGTTTTACAGATAGGCTCACTTTAGAGGCATTACACTTAATAAAACTGTGAAATGGAATAAATATTTGATGTTTTTTACTTTATCGAAACGCTCGGCATCACATTGCCTAAAATAGTAAAACTTGTGATGTACATTTATTAAATATGGTCTTAGGTAGCCTTGAAATAGAATAAATATTTGATGTTTTTTTTTTGATATTTACTTTATCGAAACGCTAGGCATCACATTGCCTAAAATAGTAAAACTTATGATGTACATTTATTAAATATGGTTTAGGTAGCCTTGATTCATTAAGGATTCCGTGTAGATTGGGCTTTACATAGTATGTTTCACCATTATCGTATACATTTCAATGATAGAATGTTGCAAACAAAGCCTGACAATTTATATTTTCCGTTTCAGAATAGAGTCCAATGGCGTCGAAAAGCTATGTTTGGTAAATCCAGGTCTTTCGAATCTGCAAAATGTCTGACAAATGGAAACTGTGGGAAGTTTGTGAGTGGTAACTATTAAGTAGTTAGTTCAAATCTTCAGCCTAATAATAGACAGTACACACAGGAAGGGAGTTCATAATATAAAGATGCTTCATTGACCAGGCTTCATTGATGTCTCATTCCATTAACCTGATCAAAGAAGATACCTTAAAGAGGAATGCAAAACAAGAAACTTACAAATAATCTAGCCCTGATATGGTAAACGTTCAAAGTTGCAGGTATGTTGGCGTCTGTATAGATGTTTCCCAGCCTCGTTTTGATTATTATAAAAACTTTAGCGATAGTTGTGAAAATAACAAGTAAATCGTCGAATCATTTGTGCAGAATATATTTTATCATACGTTATGTATACAACAACCACGACATTAATTACTTTACATTTTCAGGTTAAACGAGTTATAGAAGGAGAATACAATGACGTCATTGACAACTACATTATTGTCGACTGTAGATATCCCTACGAATATGAAGGTGGACACATTGTAGTAAGTCTTTATTGCAATCAGGTGTATTTACCCGAGATAGGTGTGTTTATTATACGCTGACCTGTGAATTGCTGCCAATTCAAAGTCAGTTTGGATAATCTCAGGTTGCAATTCACGGCCAGTCACTTGTAACACTCCAAACGTAAGTTTTGTAAATAATTGTACGTACGTGTTACGCTGTCTGTTCTTATTCGAATGGAACTCTATTATTCTATTTAATGTGGCCCAGTCGTGAGAGAAATTCAATGAAATTCTTTTAACATAGAGAAGAAATTCTCTTATCGGAAAGAAACCCGCAGAAAGAGGTTGTTTGGTCGTAAATGTAATCCGTTGTAGATTAAAACATCGGCCACTTTTTAAAACTATCAGAAATGGAATGTATTCTTCTGTTCAGGTTATCTAATCTGATGGGCGAATTCTACTCTAAATTATGACGTTTGCCAACGTCATTTATATACTTGATTCTATGTGAACATTCCAATAAAGTAAATAAATAAATATATTTCTCCTCCTTTGTCATTTCGGCATAATATCTTTGCTCCCATTTTTTATTTTCTGAAAAAAGAAGAATCTATTAAGTTAATATTTCTGTCTGCACATTGTCTCATTGTATACAGAAGTTGTGACTATTTTATAGAAAGGCTTACAAAAGACATCACACTATATAGAATTTGTAAAATGGAATAAATAAGTTTTACAGATAGGCTCACTTTAGAGGCATTACACTTAATAAAACTGTGAAATGGAATAAATATTTGATGTTTTTTACTTTATCGAAACGCTCGGCATCACATTGCCTAAAATAGTAAAACTTGTGATGTACATTTATTAAATATGGTCTTAGGTAGCCTTGAAACAGAATAAATATTTGATGTTTTTTTTTATATTTACTTTATCGAAACGCTAGGCATCACATTGCCTAAAATAGTAAAACTTATGATGTACATTTATTAAATATGGTTTAGGTAGCCTTGATTCATTAAGGATTCCGTGTAGATTGGGCTTTACATAGTATGTTTCACCATTATCGTATACATTTCAATGATAGAATGTTGCAAACAAAGCCTGACAATTTATATTTTCCGTTTCAGAATAGAGTCCAATGGCGTCGAAAAGCTATGTTTGGTAAATCCAGGTCTTTCGAATCTGCAAAATGTCTGACAAATGGAAACTGTGGGAAGTTTGTGAGTGGTAACTATTAAGTAGTTAGTTCAAATCTTCAGCCTAATAATAGACAGTACACACAGGAAGGGAGTTCATAATATAAAGATGCTTCATTGACCAGGCTTCATTGATGTCTCATTCCATTAACCTGATCAAAGAAGATACCTTAAGGAGGAATGCAAAACAAGAAACTTACAAATAATCTAGCCCTGATATGGTAAACGTTCAAAGTTGCAGGTATGTTGGCGTCTGTATAGATGTTTCCCAGCCTCGTTTTGATTATTATAAAAACTTTAGCGATAGTTGTGAAAATAACAAGTAAATCGTCGAATCATTTGTGCAGAATATATTTTATCATACGTTATGTATACAACAACCACGACATTAATTACTTTACATTTTCAGGTTAAACGAGTTATAGAAGGAGAATACAATGACGTCATTGACAACTACATTATTGTCGACTGTAGATATCCCTACGAATATGAAGGTGGACACATTGTAGTAAGTCTTTATTGCAATCAGGTGTATTTACCCGAGATAGGTGTGTCTTGACATTAAAAAAATAAAGATAAATAAAGAGGGAAGTTGACAATATTTATCAGGCTTAAAACATAACTAGGATTGGGGATGGAGGTAGTTTCATCTTTGTTATCCACCCCCTATACCTTTCAAGTTAGAACTTTCAAGCAATCATCAATGCTGCGATATGTAGACACAAAATTAGGAAAATTTTCCGGGAAGTGACATTTTTCGTAGTTGTAAAAATCGCTGTTTCTTCGAATCCCTGATCGAAATGAAAATAAATATACAGATAGGAGATATAGCGTCTCCACGGAGCTCTCGAAGTTTATCTTTAAATAACAGGCTCCATTTGTTTCAATTAAATGAGAAACGTGGGTTGCTACCCTTGGAAAGGTTGGGCTGCCGGAGTTATTACCCCACCTCTCACAACCCCCACCGACTCAGCAATGTGGGGGCAAAACTATATTTGTTGTATTTTGATAGCAGTGCTGTAATTACAGAAAAGTAACGATTTTCGGCCATTGAAATACTGGACGCCTTAAACTGACATGATGTTTGCTAATTCCATTTCTGCTTTTTGTTTCAGGGATCAGAAAATCTTTACACACGGGAACTGGTTGAAGGCAGACTTCTGTCGAACGTAGATTCCTCGCAAAATACAATCGTGATATTTCATTGTGAATTTTCTTCAGAGAGAGGTCCAAAACTGTAAGTATTTTATCAAAATTACGACGAATAAATGATGTACAATCATGATTATTCTGTGAGCGTTCCGATCAAAACATTAACATAAACCTTGCACTATCTGTAGGAAGAATGTTCATTTGTACAATGTATATGCTTTCAAGGCTTAGCTACATTTTAGGAGGACTGTGACATTAATTTTTCAACTGTATAGGGTTCAACTTCTCAAACATGTAGGCGATTGTATTTTTCTGCCACAAGAGAGCATTTGCTTTTGTGCTTAATGACTCTTTCAACAGCCAGAATCACATTGTGTCAGGGTGATTTAGGGTTGGAGGAAGCCGGGGATCTCTGAGAACATAACTGAGAAGTGGCAGGCAGCTGTACGACTCTCCAACATACTAACCAGGCACGAGCAGAGGTTGAAGGCAAGTGTACCATTGACGTCCATCCGTCTAGTCGTCCGTCCGTATTTATTTTAAAATGTATACCAGCTACTAGTATTGGAATTTGGAGGTAGCCTATTCTCATTGGTGTTTTTGGTCTGCAATCTTCGAATCACCTCCTGCCATATAATAATTTTATCTATGCGTTTTTCCGGTTTGTCGAAATGATCATTTATAAGCTTTCAGCTTACTGGTACACCCTCCAGCCCGGTTAATCATTGGGTGTGTGACCGTCTGAGCTATCAATTCGGACTCCCGAGTTGTGTCCTTGGGCAAGCTCTTAACCCCGATTGCCCACATGGGGGCACGATGTCGCCGTGTACTATGGCGTACTGCACGTCGGTGGTACGCATGTCTTCAAGTAATCTAACCGTGCCTGTGATGCAGTGCGGAGTTACGATGTTGGGGAGCTGGCAGCTGCTCGTCGTTGATCAATGGTTCTCTCCAGGTACTCCGGCTTCCTCCACCCGTAAAACTGTCACCGTCATGATTAGCCAATGTGCATGGGTACATGACCTTAAACACCAATAAATAATAATAATAATAATAACTGGTACATCCACCTCATTTCGTTATGGTTATAAGCAATGTGATTATGGGCCTATTTCTTGAAGTAATATAATTTATGACTTTTCTTTTTATAACACAGATTACGTTATTTGAGAAGTATGGATAGACAGGCCAATGCAGAGAATTATCCAAATTTATATTATCCGGAGATATATCTTTTAGACGGTGGATACAAAGACTTTTTTCAACTCGAAAAGGTATGTCGTGGTTAGTTTTATATAGAAACTATATTTGGGATTGTATCCAAATCACTCTTATTTATAAGATATGTCCATAGTTTAAATCACTTTCAAATGGCGCCTCTTTCTGGTAACAACAGTGTTTTTGACAATGAACGATGCAATTCCGATAAAGTAATTCGCGTGGATTTCTTCTCAGTTTTCAAATGTGGTGCTTACTCCTTTGATGAGAGCGAAATATATACGTATGTGGGATTTTCTGGAAAAGTCTCCAAAGATTTAAGAGATCCATCCTTCATGTAGAGTGAAGGAGAAAGGCGTGCCCTTCAATTTTCTGTTCAGATGCATTAGCAGGTTAGGCATAGCAATATCTCCGGTGGATTGTATGGCCAATAATTTAATAGATGAAATGATAAGTTACTATAATCAAGTAACAGTTCCTAAGTTTAACATTTATTATCGAAATCAAAGCAATGTGGCTAAATTATGTAAAATATTATTGTCGAATAATAAGCCAACATTCTCCTCGTTCCCAAAGGATTCTTTTCTCAAAAATTTAAAAAATAGTTAGACAATAATGTTACTTTTTGAAATGCATATGGAGATAAAAAAAAGTTATGCTTAAAATATTTAACTTTCTTTTCAGAAATTTTGTGTTCCACAACAATATAAAACCATGCTGGATAAAGGACATTCTGCCGAGTTGCGTCACTTCCGCTCCAAATCAAAATCGTGGCACGCAGGTGACAGAAGAAGATGCCTAAGGTTCTAGTTGTCCATCTGGGTCGGAAACAAACAAGCTTATCTGTGATATTTATATTTGATATTTTATATCTGTGACAAATACGTTATCAAAACAAGTAGTCTGTCTAAGGAATCATTCCAATGTTGCACATTAAGCCGTCTTTTGCAGTAATTCTTTAACGATGGATGCATTGTAATATAGATATAGCTATTGTATTGTTTTGAGAAACGTATTTGTTGATTAATAGTTATTTTTGTTGTTATTATGTATATAAAAATGTAAATAATAAATCAATGTATTTTCAAAAACATCGATGTTTGTTCATTTCAAAATATACGATTTACCTAATGTCAAATCCGATGGTTTATATTTTTATTATGAACGTCGTAAGCTTTTGAACTCTTAAATATTATACGGATAACAGACATGGTAGTGTAGGAACCAAAATCTGGTGCTATTTTCTGATTTAATTCATGTAAACCTCTCTGATGTAATGGACGTAAGAATGGACCATCATACTGAAAGGGTATTTGATATCTGTTAAAAAGCGATTGTTAAAAACCAACAATTGCAACCAAATATGCCACCAGGAATGTGTTTCCAAACTAATATTTGGGTGTGGCAGGAAAACAACTCTGTGGCTATACCATTACCCTGCAGTATCATGCTCACCATCTCATTATTTTGTTCCTTCCAGTGGGACGAAAATTGAAAGATTAATCCACAGAATTATCATTTCCTTGATTGCCTGGACTTGGAATAATAATAACTCTTTGGCCAGCCGCTGATTTGTCGCGGTCCTCATAAGAGAAGGCCATCATTTCCCCTGCACCCCACCCCTCTTCCCCTCATCTCCTCCCAGCATTCAGATATAAACTGCTTAATAGTGTCCCTCACTTCCTATTTTTCAATTTTTTCAATAAGCATTCCTACCCTCTCCCTCGTGTCCCCCTTCAGCCATCTATCCTTTGTTTCTTCACCCCACTTCTGCATTATTCTTCCAGTAAATTTTATTCTATGAGGTATATACTGTGGGCATTCCAAGAGAAAATGTTCCAGGGTCTCCACTACTCCAGAGTGGCACATTTGGCATCCCTTTTCCCCATCTCTCCCAATTTTTCCCCGAAGCTCCAGTGATCTTGATCTCAGTTTGAACAGCAGTGACCCTCCAAAGGTGCCATCTAGGTACTTCTCAAAAGCTGGCTTTTCTTTATATTGTAACCCCTGCAGTGATCTTTTCACGCTAACCCCTGCTCGCCAGTTTCGATTGCAATCTTCCATGACTCTCTCTTTGACAAACCTTTTGCCTTCTTTCATTCCTACTTCTATGTTTGTGACCTCTATAGAGTAATTGTCCATTAGTTCCCTCACATGTTTTGACCACCCCGTTTCTATATTAGAATTCCAAATGGTATCGAGCATCAATTTGCACCACCGGTTGTCAGGCAGGTTTCTCAAGTAGTTAAAGTAACACAGTTTTCCCAAATCTACCCTGTCCTTGATTTTCATCCACCCAAGCTCCCCCCTTACTGCTTCCAAAGCTGCAGCATTACTCGACCCTGTTATCCATCTGCCGGCATCATTCTGAGTACTTTCCAACTTCTTAATAACGGTTTGGTTTAATGGAATCACGTCCGTGCCATACGTTATACTTGGTAAACCCACCCTCTCCCACAGTGTTTTCCCCACAAAGACCTTATTGGAACTATTTTTCCCTAAAAGTTTTAGATGGTTCAGAATTCTTTCCCCCTACAGAATCAGTTTGGCTGAGTAATTTCTGTACACCCCTCTTCCCGTTATATTTATGCTTACCCCTAGATACTCATATTCTCCCGTTTCTCCTACAGTGATTTGTTTGCTTTCCGCTTCGGGGATTGAGAACTCCCCCACTCTCCATCTCTTTGTCATATCTACCTTGCGTCCAACGGGTATTACCTTGCTTTTATTTTCATTTAGTTCGAGCCGCCAAGTGTTCCCATATCTACCAACAATTTCCAGCAGTTTCTCTAGCCCGTGTTCAGTTCTAGACATTAACACCATGTCGTCCGCAAAGAATAAGCCTGGTATCTTTATGTCTCCAACATTTACCCCCTCCGCACTCTGAATTAGTTCGCCCCTGTATCTTTAACATACAATGCAAACAAAATCGGTGAAAAGATACACCCCTGCTTGAGGCCTATATCCATAGGGACTCGTTTTGTAGTGATACTCCCTAGACTGAGTTGGCTTTGCACATCTGTATACAGTGCTTTCATGATTCCCACAAAGTCACCCCCCAGTCCGATGCCCTCGAGCTTTCGCCACATACCTTCCCTCCACACTCGGTCGTACGCTTTTTTCACATCTAGAAATGCCAGAAACATCTTTTTCTTTTCAGCCTTTGTTGATTCTATCAGTTGGGTGAGTGTAAATAGGTGATCAGTGACTCTTCGTCCTTTCCTGAAACCATTTTGAATTTCTCCTAAAAAACCTTTCTCTTCAATAACTTCCTCTAGTCTACCGTATATGACCTTACAGAATACTTTTCCGATGTTACTACTAACTGATATCCCCCAATAGTTATCTAGAACTTCCTTATCCCCCTTTTTGTGTATGAACGACACCTTACTTTCCCTCCACTCTCTGGGGACCTCTTGCTTTCGCAGAGCCAGGTTGAAAAGGTTTGTCAGGACTTCAATAAGTGCCTCCCCTCCATTTTTGGGGAATTCGTTCGGAATTTCATCAGTCCCTCCCGCTTTACCATTTTTTAATTTCGAGACCACGTTCCGCACTTCTTCTGCCGTTATTTCGCTACATACACGATTGGATAGGTTCTCCTCCACCAGTGTATTTCTTTTTGGTGGGGACCCACTGCCCCATCGCCGATCGTTTATCTTTTCCCAGTGCTTGACTAACTCTGAAGCGATACGGCCTTTATCTTCTGTACTTTCCCCATCCACTTTGATACTCTGCACACTACTTTTCCCCCGTTTATTTACCCAGTTCCAATATACGTTTGAGCTCGAACCCCCCGTTTTCTTTATTGTTCTGGCAAGACTGCAATTGCGCTCCTTCCTATTATTATTCTTTATCTCATTCACCTTTCTCCGTGCCAGTTTATATTCTCCTTTCATTAGTCTCGTGTCATTGTTATCCACCCCTTTAAGCTTCCTACTTCTTCTGTAAGCAGCGCATTTTACCATCCTTTCTTTTATAGCCTTTTTCAGTCCCTCGTTAACCCTGTATCCAAGCTCTCTCGTTGGGACCCTCACCCTTCCAAAACAATCCTTCCCTGCCTATGTTAGGCTATTTACTATGCCATCTGAAATACTCTGGACATTTGCATCCCTAGGTATACATTCAAGATTTGGTTTTAGTTTTTCCCGGAACTTCACGAGCTAGCAAAAATAGAAACTATTGATACGCGATTAAAAGACCTACAAACCAAAACCCTCAACAGACTCCAAGATAGTGAATTAATGGTTGAGTTGAACGAACACCGATCCCTTAACAGAAAAACAAAATAAGTTTCCAGAAAATAAAAAAAAAAAAAAAAAAAAAAAAAAAAATAATAAAATAAAATAAAAATTATACAATATAACTAAATCGCGTGGAGTCAGTGAGGATTGCCTCGCTACTCATTGGGAACTTTAGGATAGAGTCTGTGAGGACTGCCTCGCAACTCTGCTGAAGCGCGATTGAAACGCGTTTAATAAGATCTATATAACAAAACCCTCCACATACTCCAGGATAGTGAATCAATGGTGAAGCTGAACGAACACCGAACCCTAAACAGAAAAACAAAATAATCCACAGTAAATTAAAATTACTCAATAGAATTAAACTGCGTGGAGTCAGTGAGGATTGCCTCGCTACTCATTGAGGTCTTTAGGATTGAGTCTGTGAGGATTGTCTCGCAACTCTGCGTGTTGGGAGTGGACTCCGAAGAAACACACCCCTTACCCCATCCATAGCAACAATCACACAGCAGGCACAATATACAATAGCGGATACCTATCTTTCTCTCTACCTTTTACTTTTCTAACTGAACATTCTCAAATTTTCTTGCAACACTCTTATCAAGAAGACGCATGGAAATGGTAGACAAAGCGTAGGAGGAATTGGTGCAACCTACCTTTCTGCAACATATACAAGAAACCACCAAACGCTAGGCAAGGATTGAAACAAGCTTGTCTGGCTGGGAACGAGTGTACATTTGATATAAATAAACATTTGAATAAAGATTTAACAGCCCTTTTAAGGGCTTGAGGGTGTGTGTCAGTGATTTTTTTTTTTTTTTTTGGGGGGGGGGGGGGGTTGGGGTGGGGTGGAGGAGGTCATTTGGGATTCCCGAAGGATAACCAGATACCTCAAAATCACATACGGCATCCTATCTCCCAGAAGGCTTGATGGATGACTCTCGGTTTCTTAAAACTAAACTGTTGGAGCTTTCTCCACTTCTTTTTTGTAACCGCTATGGTCATATACCGGGGCCGCTACCAAACTGGCGTTGCTGTTTGGTTTTCTTTTCTCTTCTTCCCTTAAACTTGCCATCGCACAACATTACATTCTGGCTCGCCACCATGGTGGGACTCAAACCTCTACCATCGCCGAACTGGAACCGAACGTAGCTCGCTCTCTAATAGTTTTAAAGGCGTTGGGGGATTGAGTATTGACCATCTAACACTCCAGCTTAAACTGCCGGGTATTCTAACCGCGTGCATAACCCCCTCAGACTCCATTTTGGGCAATAGGAAAGCTAGGCCTGTGTGATCCAAGGAAAAAAAATAAGGTTAACCGGGTCGCAAGGGATTTGTAAATCCCACATCGTCCCTGCGCGCCTTCGGCGCGCTAAAACCTTTCATTCATCAATTTAGTTTTGAATCACATACGGCATCCTATCTCCCAGAAGGCTTGATGGATGACTCCCGGTTTTTTTCAAACTAAACTGTTGGAGCTTTCTCCATTCCTTTTTTGTAACCGCTATGGTCATATACCGGGGCCGCTACCAAAGCGGCGTTGCTGTTTGGTTTTCTTTTTTCTTTTTCCCTTAAAATTGCCATCGCACAACATTATATTCTGGCTCGCCACCATGGTGGGACTCAAACCTCTACCATCGCCAAGCTGTAACCGAATAGAGCCCAATCTCCAATAGTCTTAATGGCGTTGAGGGTTTGGTCTTTGACAATCTATCACTCCAATGCAAACTGCCAGGAATTCTAACCGCGTGCATACCCCTTCAGACCCCATTTGAGGCAATAGGAAAGCTAGGCCTGTGTGATCCAAGATCCAAGTGAAATAAAATAAGGCTAACCGGGTCGCAAGGGATTTGTAAATCCCACATCGTCCCTGCGCGCCTTCGGCGCGCTAAAACCTTTCATTCATTCAATTTAGTTTCATCCATCCTGCATGTTGTCCTATTATCCCCACGGAGCAGAAATTAGTATTTTAAAGAATTATTGAAGAAATTAGACTCGTTATCGACAGGTAAATATCTAGATATGATACAAGTTCATGTTCCAAACTGGTATCTCCCGTTATATTGTAGTTTAAAATTCTAATCCGAAAGAAAATGTTATCTACCTCTCCGGGGGCGCGGTGGTTCAGTTGGTAGAGGTGCAGGCTGCAAGCCGAGAGGTCCTCGGTTCGAATCCCACCTGCGGCAACCGCGTTGTGTCCTTGGGCAAGACACTTCACCCCGCTTGCCTACATGGGGGCACGATGACGCTGTGTACTGAGGCGTACTGCACGTCGATGGTGCGCATGTTTTCAACCAATCTAACCCTGCCTGTGCTGCGGTGCAGAGTTCAGAGTTACGATGTTGGAGAGCTGACAGCCAGCTGCTCGTCGTTGCTCGGTGGTTCTCTCCGGGTACTCCGGCTTCCTCCACCCGTAAAACTGTCACGGTCACGATTAGCCATTGTGCATAAGTATGTGACCTTAAACACCAATAAATAAATAATAATAATCTACCTCTCCTGTATCAGACAATAACTTAATTGTGAAAACAATAATAGGCTAAAGCAGTAAAAAATCAGCACTTCAAGACTCAGCAGTATACAACAAAAACGAGAATATAACATTGCTCATTTTCTGAAAACAGGTTGGATTCGACAGAAGTCTTACAGCTCTCTTAAAAAGACGTGAGCTAATTCAGGTGGTATGGATAAGAAGATAAACACAGATATCTCTGTCTGAAGACCAAGACTCCACTTGTTAGTCAGATTGAGTTAATTTTAAAACCAACCGTCGCCCGACCCGATATCAAATCTGAACGACGTAACCCCATAAACCACAAGCCACACAAATTGTATCTATAATCGCGACGGGTATGAACGTTTTGACAATTAAATAAATTAAATTAATATCTCTCTACCCAGCCTAATAACATTCAACTATCACATTATTATTTTTATTTTGTTTATTTGTTGGGGTTTAACGACACTTTCGACAGCCAGGGTAACCTCGTGTCAAACAGTTTTACTGGTGGAGAAAGCCGGAGTACCAGTAAAGAACCAATGAGCAACAGCCTGCAACTGTCATACTCACCAACGTACCAACTGCACACAAGCAGGGCTAGCGTTGGTGGAAGACAAGTGCACCATCGACGTACAATACCCCGTTGTACTTAGCCCCCACCACAACCCAGTGGCCAATCGGGATTAAGTGCCTTGCCAAATGACACAACGTATACCCTCCTGGTGGGAAATGAAGAGTGGACCTTTCGGTTTGAAGTCCAATGCCATAACCACTGAGCTACCGAGCTTCACAACTGTCACCTGCAATTCATTTACAGTATTAATAATGGTTTGGTAATCCGTGGCTCTATCGCATAACAGAAACAAATCAGTCATTTTTCCAAAACACAACCAACTAAAAGTTTAACCGGTTCAATCTTGTTTGACAGAGCTCAACGAGCTCGGTAAAACTAGATTCAATTGGTAAAATTTGTGATTGTTTTATCTGACCATTTCGATGTTTAAAATTTCCTTTTTTTGTCATTAGTATGCAGTGGGTCACAAAAGAAATCAATCACCAGTCACTCAGAATGTTTATCTGATCTGACATTCTTATCATCAACCCGTAAACAAATAGCTTGTGCTCACTCCATTCCTTCGCCAATATACAGCCAATAATCCTGACGAGGACGTGTGTGAAATCATCATCTCTTGAAGTGGTATTTGCCCTAAAGTGTGATAAGTCGGTAAAAAATAGCTGATTAGAAAAAGGATTCCTGTCGGAATCGATATTAATAAGTTAATAATTTACGCTTTATCGTCATTTACAGATAAATATGCTGACTAACGCAGATTTCAAGTTCATGTCGTCAATGGTAAGTGTTCTGATTTTATTTAATCTTTCTTTCCACTTATAATTTATTTTGTTAAAGTATAGGATGATAACAGAATATTTCAGTACGTCCATCCGTACAGGAAAGGCAAAAGTTTGAAAGTAATTTGAGACGTTTCCACGAATTGTTTCTGGTGTAACAAATATACCTATTCATTACGCTTTGTAAATAGTAGACATCGCGGACTTTTCGAAGGATGTAGCCGCTAATAGGATTGGGCAGTAAATGATATGTGGGTCTTGAGTGAATAATTAATAGAACTAATCTGGTTCAGCCTTCATCTAAGCTCTGCTGGCGATAGGGAATTTACGGTTTCCGAGCCAAAGCTACGGAAATCTCTTACAGCCCGTCTGAAAATGGATTCTCCAGATCCATTAAAGTCCGGATTTTTAAAATAATGTACCTGTTCCATAACGCATTTTCACCTTTTGCACAGCCATAGAGCACGATGTGTGGATTTAATGCTTTTAATTGACTATTATTATTATTATGAGAATCACAGGACAAAAACACACCACCGTCGCCCGCACAACGACAGCGTGGACTCCGGAACAGTTTTAAAAACACAAATGCAGTCACACCAGACAATGGGCTAATCTACGCATTAGATAAATTATTTTTGACAGATATAAAGGGATGCATAGGGTTTCATGGCCACACTGAAGTAAAACGGAATAAATACGCCTTTAAGCGCCATGTTAGCGATGGATTCACGTAAGTCGATGCTCTCTGAATGTGAAAGTGCGGAGTTCTAAACACACTAAAATATTCTAGACCCATTTTGATATATGTGTTTTATCTATTTTCAATTTTTTAAACAGAGATATAGATAAAAGCTTTATCTATCACAGTAACAAAGACAGTTGGAATAACAGCCAAAAGAATTGCTGGATCTCCTAAAAGCTTAGTTCTCACGATTATACATAATTGTTATTTAAACATCTTATTTACGATCAGGGTAGATGGGGAGTAATGAACTTGCTTTTGGATCATTTTCCTACAAACATTTTACAAGTACTTGTACATGGTGCTTTGGTGTTCTGTCTGTAATGAGGTGATTAAATAAGCTTGACGTCTGTGTGATCTTAATCTCACTAATATAAGGTGTTCTCATATCGTATCGGACTCCCTGTGTTGAGCAAATACCCACCCAGGTCCCCGGGTTTCCAGACGCTCTTGGACTGAATTTATTTATTGGAGTTTAACGACACTTTCGACAGGCAGGGTCACCTCTTGTCGGACAGTTTCCTGCCCACACGTTGGACAGAATGACAAATACTGTATTCAGCGGTCGAAAAATACCCCCGCCCCCACCCCTGTGATTCTGCTTTATAGTATGGACCACTTCAGTTCTTAACGTACTTGAAAGGCGTGTGTGTATTCCTTGTATATCCATCATAGTGTACACAATTAAAATATTCGATCACTTATACTTCTTAAATTCGATAGATTCTTTATTCACATTATACATATTCATAAACTTTCAGTTCTTCAAATTGGTATGTTGTTCTCTGAATTACATGTTATGCCGCATCTTTGGTATACTATATCTTGTTCAGAGTTTTACGATGTTTTTGGTAACGCCAATTCTTCATCATTGTTTTAATAATTATTTTAAGTCTCTTTTTTACTTGACGCTTTTAAATTAAATGTTTAACATCAGTGTTTCGAGTCTTTTCTAGACGCGCGGTTTCGATAGCATTTAGGAAAATGTCATGACTGGACACATGGTTATGATAGTATGATGAATGTTTTCATAAGTCGTTATCACATTTATTACTTTGTTATTATAGTGAGAGGAAGGCGTAAAACTCCCGTTATGAAAGATATTGAGTAGAGTTCTTAATAACATTTTTTAATAGAATAACAAGCAAATACATCACTATATAAAGAGATATCATTATGAGTTACCTGCACACAATCTTATCTCTCTCATACAAACCATCCAGACAAAGTAAACCAAGAATAGAACAACCACAAGAGTCAAGACAATGGTAAAAGAATTGCACTTTTATTATTTTATTTAAGAATTCCTGTAGCTCCTATTAGTATTTTGCGGAAATACTATGTAAATGACTATCCATTGTTAGGGACATTGGGGAAAACGTTTTGAAATCTCAATCCAACGAGAGTATCCAACAATGACCTGTGTTTTCTTTTTTATCTTGGTTCACTTTTAATATGCTTTTAAGGGACTTCAATAAACCATTTTAGTTCACAGCAATCGGGTCTTGTGTTACTCCGGTGTTGGGGCAGATTAGGAATTGACAGTTAAAGCGGTTGTTTACCAAGAAAGTTTGCAATCTATGGAGTTATCTAATATTACACGTTTACGAACTTTTATTACAGGAACGACGATTCAGTATGGAAGATGAAGATTTTGATTTGGGTGTTTTACTCACTCCCGTCTCGCGAAAGTTTGAAGTCTTGGCAGAGAATGCACAAACAGGTGGACTCGGCCACAGCGATAATTTAGAAAGTCAAAAGGAACAGGAGTTGACTGATAAAGAACGCAAATACAGTTTGGTAAGATTCCAACTATGATTGAAAACAATTCGCTCAGTAACTTGTAACACTGTTTATTTAAATAAAATTTATTTTACCTATGGTCATAACTAGAGATTGAAGAAATAGAAATATAAATTTCACACAGTATGGAACAGTTGACTACTGTGCTGGGTATAGCGGGTAACGCTGTCCTTGGTCTTGTTCCAAGAAGAGTTTCTTTCTTAAAAGCTGGCGCATCTTTTTATATGGGTCGTCCAAAGAGCTTTCAGTCCTACTTTCAGCTTGCCAGTTTCTATTGCAATCCTCCCACTCCCTTCCCCTGAAATAAACTGTTCCCCTGCTTCCGTCCTCCTTCTGAATCTTTCGTCTCAATAGAATATTTCTCCATTGGCTCTCTCTCCTGCCTTATCCAACCTCTTAGAATGTTAGATTCCCATAATAGTTAAACGTTGTTGTCCACCATCTGCTGTCTGGGAGCTTTAGGAGGTAATTCAGACAGCATACTTTTCCCATATCTGTCTGACCGCTTCTAGTGTGTTACTTGGTCACGTTACCAGGATTAGGTCTACTTTCGCCTACAAAACAGTTTTTGTAAAAGTGTCGGAGAAAGTACTTTAATTTAGCTTGGGGGATTGACGGCTATTACCTGTTACCTGTGTACTATTAAGGAAAGGAAAGTTAAACATGACTTTTTTAAATATGTAGAGGGTATTTTGTGTTTTTTCGTGGGTATCGACGATTTTTATTATTCCCATTCCAGTTGTTTATTATACGCTGACCTGTGAATTGCTGCCAATTCAAAGTCAGTTTGGATAATCTCAGGGTGCAATTCACGGCCAGTCACTTGTAACACTCCAAACGTAAGTTTTGTAAATAATCGTACGTACGTGTTACGCTGTCTGTTCTTATTCGAATGGAACTCTATTATTCTATTTAATGTGGCCCAGTCGTGAGAGAAATTCAATGAAATTCTTTTAACATAGAGAAGAATTTCTCTTATCGGAAAGAAACCCGCAGAAAGAGGTTGTTTGGTCGTAAATGCAATCCGTTGTAGATTAAAACATCGGCCACTTTTTAAAACTATCAGAAATGGAATGTATTCTTCTGTTCAGGTTATCTAATCTGATGGGCGAATTCTACACTAAATTATGACGTTTGCCAACGTCATTTATATACTTGATTCTATGTGAACATTCCAATAAAGTAAATAAATAAATATATTTCTCCTCCTTTGTCATTTCGGCATAATATCTTTGCTCCCATTTTTTATTTTCTGAAAAAAGAAGAATCTATTAAGTTAATATTTCTGTCTGCACATTGTCTCATTGTATTCAGAAGTTGTGACTATTTTATAGACAGGCTTACAAAAGACATCACACTATATAGAATTTGTAAAATGGAATAAATAAGTTTTACAGATAGGCTCACTTTAGAGGCATTACACTTTATAAAACTGTGAAATGGAATAAATATTTGATGTTTTTTACTTTATCGAAACGCTCGGCATCACATTGCCTAAAATAGTAAAACTTATGATGTACATTTATTAAATATGGTTTAGGTAGCCTTGATTCATTAAGGATTCCGTGTAGATTGGGCTTTACATAGTATGTTTCACCATTATCGTATACATTTCAATGATAGAATGTTGCAAACAAAGCCTGACAATTTATATTTTCCGTTTCAGAATAGAGTCCAATGGCGTCGAAAAGCTATGTTTGGTAAATCCAGGTCTTTCGAATCTGCAAAATGTCTGACAAATGGAAACTGTGGGAAGTTTGTGAGTGGTAACTATTAAGTAGTTAGTTCAAATCTTCAGCCTAATAATAGACAGTACACACAGGAAGGGAGTTCATAATATAAAGATGCTTCATTGACCAGGCTTCATTGATGTCTCCTTCCATTAACCTGATCAAAGAAGATACCTTAAAGAGGAATGCAAAACAAGAAACTTACAAATAATCTAGCCCTGATATGGTAAACGTTCAAAGTTGCAGGTATGTTGGCGTCTGTATAGATGTTTCCCAGCCTCGTTTTGATTATTATAAAAACTTTAGCGATAGTTGTGAAAATAACAAGTAAATCGTCGAATCATTTGTGCAGAATATATTTTATCATACGTTATGTATACAACAACCACGACATTAATTACTTTACATTTTCAGGTTAAACGAGTTATAGAAGGAGAATACAATGACGTCATTGACAACTACATTATTGTCGACTGTAGATATCCCTACGAATATGAAGGTGGACACATTGTAGTAAGTCTTTATTGCAATCAGGTGTATTTACCCGAGATAGGTGTGTCTTGACATTAAAAAAATAAAGATAAATAAAGAGGGAAGTGGACAATATTGATCAGGCTTAAAACATAACTAGGATTGGGGATGGAGGTAGTTTCATCTTTGTTATCCACCCCCCTATACCTTTCAAGTTAGTACTTTCAAGCAATCATCAATGCTGCGATATGTAGACACAAAATTAGGAAAATTTTCCGGGAAGTGACATTTTTCGTAGTTGTAAAAATCGCTGTTTCTTCGAATCCCTGATCGAAATGAAAATAAATATACAGATAGGAGATATAGCGTCTCCACGGAGCTCTCGAAGTTTATCTTTAAATAACAGGCTCCATTTGTTTCAATTAAATGAGAAACGTGGGTTGCTACCCTTGGAAAGGTTGGGCTGCCGGAGTTATTACCCCACCTCTCACAACCCCCACCGACTCAGCAATGTGGGGGCAAAACTATATTTGTTGTATTTTGATAGCAGTGCTGTAATTACAGAAAAGTAACGATTTTCGGCCATTGAAATACTGGACGCCTTAAACTGACATGATGTTTGCTAATTCCATTTCTGCTTTTCGTTTCAGGGATCAGAAAATCTTTACACACGGGAACTGGTTGAAGGCAGACTTCTGTCGAACGTAGATTCCTCGCAAAATACAATCGTGATATTTCATTGTGAATTTTCTTCAGAGAGAGGTCCAAAACTGTAAGTATTTTATCAAAATTACGACGAATAAATGATGTACAAATCATGATTATTCTGTGAGCGTTCCGATCAAAACATTAACATAAACCTTGCACTATCTGTAGGAAGAATGTTCATTTGTACAATGTGTATGCTTTCAAGGCTTAGCTACATTTTAGGAGGACTGTGACATTAATTTTTCAACTGTATAGGGTTCAACTTCTCAAACATGTAGGCGATTGTATTTTTCTGCCACAAGAGAGCATTTGCTTTTGTGCTTAATGACTCTTTCAACAGCCAGAATCACATTGTGTCAGGGTGATTTAGGGTTGGAGGAAGCCGGGGATCTCTGAGAACATAACTGAGAAGTGGCAGGCAGCTGTACGACTCTCCAACATACTAACCAGGCACGAGCAGAGGTTGAAGGCAAGTGTACCATTGACGTCCATCCGTCTAGTCGTCCGTCCGTATTTATTTTAAAATGTATACCAGCTACTAGTATTGGAATTTGGAGGTAGCCTATTCTCATTGGTGTTTTTGGTCTGCAATCTTCGAATCACCTCCTGCCATATAATAATTTTATCTATGCGTTTTTCCGGTTTGTCGAAATGATCATTTATAAGCTTTCAGCTTACTGGTAAACCCTCCAGTCCGGTTAATCATTGGGTGTGTGACCGTCTGAGCTATCAATTCGGACTCCCGAGTTGTGTCCTTGGGCAAGCTCTTAACCCCGATTGCCCACATGGGGGCACGATGTCGCCGTGTACTATGGCGTACTGCACGTCGGTGGTACGCATGTCTTCAAGTAATCTAACCGTGCATGTGATGCAGTGCGGAGTTACGATGTTGGGGAGCTGGCAGCTGCTCGTCGTTGATCAATGGTTCTCTCCAGGTACTCCGGCTTCCTCCACCCGTAAAACTGTCACCGTCATGATTAGCCAATGTGCATGGGTACATGACCTTAAACACCAATAAATAATAATAATAATAATAACTGGTACATCCACCTCATTTCGTTATGGTTATAAGCAATGTGATTATGGGCCTATTTCTTGAAGTAATATAATTTATGACTTTTCTTTTTATAACACAGATTACGTTATTTGAGAAGTATGGATAGACAGGCCAATGCAGAGAATTATCCAAATTTATATTATCCGGAGATATATCTTTTAGACGGTGGATACAAAGACTTTTTTCAACTCGAAAAGGTATGTCGTGGTTAGTTTTATATAGAAACTATATTTGGGATTGTATCCAAATCACTCTTATTTATAAGATATGTCCATAGTTTAAATCACTTTCAAATGGCGCCTCTTTCTGGTAACAACAGTGTTTTTGACAATGAACGATGCACTTCCGATAAAGTAATTCGCGTGGATTTCTTCTCAGTTTTCAAATGTGGTGCTTACTCCTTCGATGAGAGCGAAATATATACGTATGTGGGATTTTCTGGAAAAGTCTCCAAAGATTTAAGAGATCCACCCTTCATGTAGAGTGAAGGAGAAAGGCGTGCCCTTCAATTTTCTGTTCAGATGCATTAGCAGGTTAGGCATAGCAATATCTCCGGTGGATTGTATGGCCAATAATTTAATAAATGAATTGATAAGTTACTATAATCAAGTAACAGTTCCTAAGTTTAACATTTATTATCGAAATCAAAGCAATGTGGCTAAATTATGTAAAATATTATTGTCGAATAATAAGCCAACATTCTCCTCGTTCCCAAAGGATTCTTTTCTCAAAAATTTAAAAATTAGTTAGACAATAATGTTACTTTTTGAAATGCATATGGAGATAAAAAAAAGTTATGCTTAAAATATTTAACTTTCTTTTCAGAAATTTTGTGTTCCACAACAATATAAAACCATGCTGGATAAAGGACATTCTGCCGAGTTGCGTCACTTCCGCTCCAAATCAAAATCGTGGCACGCAGGTGACAGAAGAAGATGCCTAAGGTTCTAGTTGTCCATCTGGGTCAGAAACAAACAAGCTTATCTGTGATATTTATATTTGATATTTTATATCTGTGACAAATACGTTATCAAAACAATTTGAAATAACTTTCATTGACGAAAATTACATTAAACATTGACAAGTGTCTGAAAACCACCGAATGTTTTAAATTAATAAATCGAGGTATCCAATGATTTTACCATATTTGGTGCAGTTACATAAGCTTTTTACGCTTATTTAATCCTAATTCACTCTCTCTCTCTCTCCTCAAAAGCAATCTACAGGAAGACACATATCCAATTTGTTTCTCGTCTTAATACGACCTTTGTGAACCTCATCGGTAGTCTGTCTAAGGAATCATTCCAATGTTGCACATTAAGCCGTCTTTTGCAGTAATTCTTTAACGATGGATGCATTGTAATATAGATATAGCTGTTGTATTGTTTTGAGAAACGTATTTGTTGATTAATAGTTATTTTTGTTGTTATTATGTATATAAAAATGTAAATAATAAATCAATGTATTTTCAAAAACATCGATGTTTGTTCATTTCAAAATATACGATTTACCTAATGTCAAATCCGATGGTTTATATTTTTATTATGAACGTCGTAAGCTTTTGAACTCTTAAATATTATACGGATAACAGACATGGTAGTGTAGGAACCAAAATCTGGTGCTATTTTCTGATTTAATTCATGTAAACCTCTCTGATGTAATGGACGTAAGAATGGACCATCATACTGAAAGGGTATTTGATATCTGTTAAAAAGCGATTGTTAAAAACCAACAATTGCAACCAAATATGCCACCAGGAATGTGTTTCCAAACTAATATTTGGGTGTGGCAGGAAAACAACTCTGTGGCTATACCATTACCCTGCAGTATCATGCTCACCATCTCATTATTTTGTTCCTTCCAGTGGGACGCAAATTGAAAGATTAATCCACAGAATTATCATTTCCTTGATTGCCTGGACTCCCTAGATTGAGGTGGCTTTGCATATCTGTATACAGTGCTTTCATGATTACCACAAAGTCACCCACCAGTCCGATGCCCTCGAGCTTTCGCCACATACCTTCCCTCCACACTCGGTCGTACGCTTTTTTCACATCTAGAAATGCCAGAAACATCTTTTTCTTTTCAGCCTTTGTTGATTCTATCAGTTGGGTGAGTGTAAATAGGTGATCAGTGACTCTTCGTCCTTTCCTGAAACCATTTTGAATTTCTCCTAAAAAACCTTTCTCTTCAATAACTTCCTCTAGTCTACCGTATACGACCTTACAGAATACTTTTCCGATGTTACTACTAACTGATATCCCCCAATAGTTATCTAGAACTTCCTTATCCCCCTTTTTGTGTATGAACGACACCTTGCTTTCCTTCCACTCTCTGGGGACCTCTTGCTTTCGCAGAGCCAGGTTGAAAAGGTTTGTCAGGACTTCAATAAGTGCCTCCCCTCCATTTTTGAGGAATTCGTTCGGAATTTCATCAGTCCCTCCCGGTTTACCATTTTTTAATTTCGAGACCACGTTCCGCACTTCTTCTGCCGTTATTTCGCTACATACACGATTGGATAGGTTCTCCTCCACCAGTGTATTTCTTTTTGGTGGGGACCCACTGCCCCATCGCCCATCGTTTATCTTTTCCCAGTGCTTGACTAACTCTGAAGCGATACGGCCTTTATCTTCTGTACTTTCCCCATCCACTTTGATACTCTGCACACTACTTTTCCCCCGTTTATTTACCGAGTTCCAAAATACGTTTGAGCTCGAACCCCCCGTTTTCTTTATTGTTCTGGCAAGACTGCAATTGCGCTCCTTCCTATTATTATTCTTTATCTCATTCACCTTTCTCCGTGCCAGTTTATATTCTCCTTTCATTAGTCTCGTGTCATTGTTATCCACCCCTTTAAGCTTCCTACTTCTTCTGTAAGCAGCGCATTTTACCTTCCTTTCTTTTATAGCCTTTTTCAGTCCCTCGTTAACCCTGTATCCAAGCTCTCTCGTTGGGACCCTCACCCTTCCAAAACAATCCTTCCCTGCCTCTGTTTGGCTATTTACTATGCCATCTGAAATACTCTGGACATTTGCATCCCTAGGTATACATTCAAGATTTGGTTTTAGTTTTTCCCGAAACTGCTTCCAGCCGGCTCCTTGTTTTAGTCCCCAAACTTCCTTGAAGGTATTTCTGTCTCTATTCGTCTTTTTGCCCATAATCTTAACTGTTATCAGCTTGTGATCACTACCCAAGTCATTTTTTCCCTCGTCATCTATTTCTACATCTATAACCTCCCTCCATACGCTAATGTCAGTGAGTATATAATCAATTATTGTTTTCTTATCGTTCCTCTCCCAGGTCCATTTACCCTTACATTTCGCATCCCTGTTCAGGATCTTTAAACCAAGCTCTTTTGATAGGTCCAACATCTTCCTCCCATTCGTGTTAATTTTCCTATCACCTCCCTGTATGCCCTCCTCCTTATCCCCGATGTGCCCATTGAAGTCCCCCATTAGGACAATACTGAACCCTCTGCTTCCAAGCTCTGTGATATTCGATCTAAGAGTTGTATATATTGAATCATTCCACTCGGGCTTACTTCCCTCCACTGCTAAGTATACAACACCAACGGCAACACTCCTGCTTCCTAACTTGATTTTTGCCCAGACTATTTCGTTGGATACTGGAATCTGAGTCCTTGCTTAGTTTAAACAATATTTATTGAAAAATCGATATGTATACAATAATCAATAACAGTTAATAGAAGCAAACAAAGTGTGAACAGCAAGCAATACAATTGTATACAAGTAGCAGATAGACAAGGTAATGTGAGAGAGGGGATCCGACAGAAAGCTTACAGCTTATGTAAGTCGTCTCCCCGGTTGGTTAACAAAGATACTCCTGTAGGTGGTGTAAAATCAGTCAAAGAGCTCACACATCGCTACATGGATGCCGAGAACACACCCACCCCTCCACTGTGTTTTAATTAAGACAAAGTTGCTACAATCGTAGATTAGATTAACCCAAGGAAACTTTTAACACACATACCCTCTCAGGCCAATAACATGCAGCGACTGGGCTGATGAGCAGATTCGGCAACCAGGCAACGATATGTGAGATTGTTTAAACTTCGGGTTAAGAGAAAAGAAGAAGAAAAGAAAACAAAAAGTAGTAGAGTGGTAGAAGAGCCAAAGCACTGATCGAAGAGTGAGGAAAGTGACAGGAAAAAATTACAGGTGCCAGGTTGAATACATGGTGCATTGAGTTAAG
Organism: Pictodentalium vernedei; assembly: GCA_031216915.1. NCBI lineage: Eukaryota > Metazoa > Mollusca > Scaphopoda > Dentaliida > Dentaliidae > Pictodentalium > Pictodentalium vernedei. The sequence goes on from CM062294.1 coordinate 298,978,327, forward strand.
ACTATGTAGAATAAACGGGCGGTAACTTGGTTTCAGATCATCAATTTAGAGATGGCTATGTTACAAGTTTCAGGTTTCAGTGGTGTTGAGCTGCAATAAGGAGATATTATGTTGACTTATAACTTACTAAAATCGTTTAGTGGATAAAATAAAGTCATGGACTACGTCAAAAATAAGGCTGTTATCCTCGTTGTTTAGGAATTCAGATCCAAACAAGAGTATGGATGTGTCTACTGTATATGGAAGTAAATTAATCGAGATGTTGCGAGCGTTCGAGAACAATGGACACTGAAGGAGAAACTGATCGGTAGTTTCACGCTCGCCACACTGACACAGGGGGCTTGGTGATAAATGATTTTCATATAGATGTGAGTTGAGGTTACTACAGTGTAACCGCAGCCTGCAGTGATATATTTGGGCCCTGCGAGATTTCGCATCATTGAAGAACTTTGGGGGTCTTTGGTTACCATTGCTCAAGAAAGTTTTAAAGTTAGTCAACGATGAATTCTCGCGGACAGGTAAGGGCAAGTTATTCCACTGATCAGTGACGTTGGGGATAAAAGAGGACTGATACAGTTGCGTTCGACAGAAGGGGACTCGGTGGTTCTGACTAGATCGGAGACTAAGTGATGGATTCGTCATTGAGATAAGTCGAGGAACCTTATTTGAAATGTATGGGGGAGACATATGATGATACATTTTAAAATACGGAATTAATTTATGTTTGCGGCGTCTTTCTTGCAAAGAGTCCCAACGTGTTTCCGTATATAAAAGAAGCTTACTGGCACTCATTGTAGCTCCTGTGATGATTCTTGCAGCTGCAATTTGTATTTTTTCAAGTTGAGCGACATTAGTCACAGAACAATTATCCCAGACAGTATCCGCATATTCAAGAAGAGGCCTTATAAAGGCAAAATATATCTTTTCTAAGACACTGCGATCAAGACTAAATTTATGCCTCCTCAGCAGGTCTATACGAGACCAGGCTTTGGAGCAGATGTGGTCAATATGGTCGTTCCATGTACGTGTACTGTTCAGTATGAGGCCTAAGTGTTTATGGCTGCGAACTTCCGCAATCGCTGAGTCACCTAAATATAAGGGTGGATGGGAGTTAGGGATATTTTTACGTGATATCAACATACTCTCTGTTTTGTTAGGATTGAACTCAACCAACCAGGTTTTGGCCCAATGATCGATTGTGGTCAAATCCCGATTGATTATGGACGAGACTTGCTCCGGGTTCTCAATAATTAGATATAAAGAAGTATCGTCCGCAAAGAGGCGTATACTACTAAGTAAATCTCTGGTTATGTCGTTTATGTATATCAAGAACAGTAGGGGTCCAAGTATTGACCCCTGGGGTACACCAGCATTGATTGGTCTCCATGAAGATTCCTCCGAAGCTACCACAACCCGCTGCGATCTTTCCGAAAGATACGATTTCAAAAACCGCAAGAGTTCCCCTGAGACCCCAATCCTTTCCAGCTTGTGGATTAGACCAGCGTGCCATACCTTGTCAAAGGCCTTACTGACGTCACAGAAAACAACCCTCACTTCTTTCCCTTCATCTAGAGCCCGACAAAATTCGTCATAGATATCAGTTAATTGGAGGACTGTAGAATCCCTTGGTGTAAAACCTGATTGAAATTGACTAAGAATATTATTTTCGCTCAAAAACTGCCACAGGCGTTTGAATACACATTTTTCAAATATTTTACCAACACAGCTGATAAGTGATATCGGACGATAATTAGTCACTAAGTTAGACGGTTGTTTTTTTAGGATTGGGGTGACATTTGCTTTTTTCCATAGTGACGGAAAGTACGAATTGTTCAGTAGTATGTTAAATATGATTGAAAGTGGCTCACAGAGAGAGGATTTACATTCTTTTAAGAGACGCGGGCTTATTTGATCGGGGCCAGACGCCTTGGACACTTTTATAGACTTCATTGCGGCATATACGTCACTGCAGTGTAGAATTATGTTATCAATAACACTTGAGACATGGGGTGGTGCATCCGGTAGGGAGGCATTTGAGTCGTCAACTGTCGAGATAGAACAGATGTATTCATTGAACACTTCAGCTTTCTCAGAACTTGAGAAGTATATTTTGTCTGAGTGGACCAGTGTGGGAATGCCTGTTGCGTGGCTGCTACCGAGTAGTGTTTTTAAAGTCTTCCACCACTGAGATGCTGGGGTGTCTTTGCTCATCAATGTGGGCTGAACTTTTGAGAATTGTAAGTATTTGGCCTTCCTAACAGCCGAAACAACTTCATTACGTTTAAGTTTGTATTTGACCCAGGCATGTGGGAAATTCGTACGTTTAGCAATGCGGTAAAGACGTTTACGTTGTCTTATTAGTAGTCTTATTTCATTGTGCATCCATTTTGGTTGGTTTATTCTCGAAGTAATGATTTTGTTGGGTATATATCTGGATGCAGTATCAAGTATTTTAGCGGTGAGACTGGAAACTATAGTATCGAGACATTGAATATCAAAAATGGAATCCCAGTTGGTGTTGGAGAAAGCCTCGTTTAATGCCTCGTAATTACCTTGAGGATAAAGCCATATCCTCCTTTTGAAAGCTGGCGAGATTGGTTTCAGGAATTCGACCTCCATTGAAATTGGACAATGATAGCGGATCATGTCTGGGATAACTGGTTCAAGAACGTCGCATGCTTTCACGTGTACTGTGTCACTGACAGCAAAGAGATCAAGCAATGTTGCCGATGTCTCAGTAAAACAAGTTGGTTCCCTCACAAGCTGTCTAAGATTAAAATAATTAGTTATATCAGAAACGTTACCTCTTGAGGAAAACAATTGGTTATCATTAAAATCACCTGTTACAATTAAGTCACCAATTGACGTGTCTCTAGCTTTTTCAATGGATGACGATATGGCACCCCATGTATCTGGGGGACTATTTGGTGGACGATAGAATACTCCTAATAATAATGACCTACCCTTTTTCGTGAATATCTCAGCCCAAAGGCATTCCGTATTTGATGTGTCGAGATCAGGCCTTTGTCTAAACGAGATGCCTTCTTTAATATAAATGGCAACACCACCTCCCCTTGACGAGCGGTCGAATCTCAACGGTTTATGGAACCCATCTAGTATGATATCGGATGTGGAATCCTTTGGATCCAGCCATGTCTCACTCAGGGCAATAATATCACAGGAAGCGAATTCATACTGAATAATATCTAGTTTCGGTTTGAGGCTTTGGATGTTGAGATGAACAATTGTTAGAGTTTTTGATTATGAAATGGGCTGTGAGAGTTAGGACCAGGGTTGGTTTCAATGTCCCCAGATAGTAACAAGCCTATGGCCAAATAGCAGAACAAACAATATAGGACGAATGTGGTCAATACTTTCAAACTAGATGTAGACTTTGAAATACTGGCCGGTCTATAACAATGCTGAAATGTGTGGGGGGAATTAAAAAAGTAGGGGGTGGTTTCATTGGATTGCCCCCAAAAATGACAGATCATGAAGGTGAAGCTTTTAAGTAGCCCAACACCACTGAGACGCATGAGGAGGTAGATTAACCCACAAATGGAGCTGTTTTTTGGCAGACATTGTTTTAATTTACTAGCAAAGACTAGTAAATTGAAATTCCCTATGTGAGCTCGGAATGCTTCGAGTGAGCACATTATATATAGGATTAGTTTTGAAATCAGGTTATGTTTAAGTCGCTAATTTGTATTCAAAAGCAAAAGGTATTCAATCTGGCTTGGCAAGAGGAAATGACGTACAGGGTAAGATAGGATAAATAGACTGACGAATGAACGATGTGTAAGACACAAAGAGTAAGGAAGTATAACTATATACAAAATATGTGTAAAATGTTTATATATATATATGTTATGGGTGAAGTCAGCTTGTGGGGGCCAAGAATTACTACTGCATTTGGGTGATGTGGATGTTCCATACACTGGTCCGTCGATGTGTCAGATGGGTTTCCGTTAGCTGAAAAAAGGAGGGGGTCCAGGTTGCTATATGCTCCCATAACAAAATAGAGCATGGAGGTGGGGGCATATTTTTTATAGGTTGAAACGTTCACGAGTTTCATGTTGTTTGATAACTTTGTGGTGTGTTACAAGAAAAGGCCATATGGTAGCAGTTGCTTCAACGGTAAGTAGGTGCTGGTTTCGGAAATATTTAATGAAGAACTAGGAGCGTTTTCCTTCGCCTCGACTCATATACCATGACACCCAACAGCAACGAGCTCACTGGTTAAATATTTCCAAGACCAGCAAGTAGGTGCTGGTTCTGGAAACACTCAACGAAGAACTAGGAGCGTTTTCCTTCGCATCGACTCATGTACCATGACACCCCACAGCAACGAACTCACCGATCTTGTTACTATGAGGGGCCATGGGACATGTCACAAGTAAGAATAATATGTCGTGATATTTGGTGGAGGGGAAAATGATTCACTGGGTGTAAGTTTTCTAGAAGTATTACCTGTGTATATTGATGATGTTTCCACCATTAATTTCGACTATAGTAGAGGGCTATTTAAGATGATTGGCTGATGCTCAGGATTCATCAATAACTGGGTGCCTTTGCCGGCAGAGCAGACATATTTGGTGAGGATAGACGAACCCTTCTTGCCACGAAACAGTCGAAAATTGGAAAGAAGGGATGCTATTACATTCAAGTTATGATGGCACCGGGGCGGGGAGGGGGGGGATTTCACCCCTGAATAAGTCCGATCATACAACTGGTATGCTTGTAGTTTGAGTGATATATATCTAGACAAATATTTGCAAGAGGGAATCAAGGGCGTCCCACCTATAGCTGATAAATCTAGAGCAAGAGTATATGGGGTAAAGACCTCTACATTAGACATGACCTCTACGTTAGACAAGCCCTCACAGACTATGCATCTCCGATTCGAAGTAGAGTTCAATAATTTCAATTTGTTTTACCTGACTAGTAAAAAATGACCTAATACGGACAATACTGGGACTCAGACTGGTGTACAAGCAGTTGATTTTGAATATTCTATGGGTGATGATTCGCGCCTAGGCCTGTGGAACTAGAAATAGAGAATCTAATAGGGGTTTTGAAGACACTGTAACGTGATTAAATTACAAGTACATTGACAGTGGGTCTTTCGGCAATAGTGACGAACGGGAGTGTCGTTGAGACTAAGCCGGTTTTTCTAGTCAAGTGTCGTCTGTCTGGGAAAGCTGACGTCACTTGGTCGGGAAAACAGCCTTAGGCCATAAATGTAAAGATTGATGTAACATCTGGTAATTCCACACAGTTATAACGGGCTTATATGAGTCCGAGCAATACAAGGGATACTGTTACTCAGGCGAGATTATCTCTAGTTGAATTTAAATACACTCAGAAGTAATTGTCGATTCAAGAGCCGCAGGGACACTGACATTGGCTCTTTCCTCAATAGTGACAAACGAGAGTGTCATTGAGGCTAAACCGGTTTTTCGTCTGTCTAGGAATCCAGACGGCACTTGGCCGGGAAAACAGCCTTAGGCCATAAATGTAAAACAATTGATGTAACATCTGGTAAATTCACACAGATATAACGGGCTAAATAGAAGTCCTTGCTTCTGTGAGATCTGTAATCAATGAGGGCTGTAATTCCTCTTTAGCGTAGATGCCAACACCCCCACCCCGTTTCTGACCCTCAGTTCGCCCAGCTCCTATCCACACGCAACCCTTCATCTGATCAACCCGCTCATCCCGTCGTATCCACGTCTCACTTAGACCCATTATATCGAAGTCTCCTTCGTCCATCATTGTTGATATTTCGCTGACTTTCTTGTGCAGACCCTGGATGTTGCAGTACCCAAACTTAATGAATCTTTGTTTTTTTTTGTCATCACTGGCACATTATTATAACCCTGGTATGTCCCTGTATTGTGCATGTTTGTTGTTCTTCCTATGTTCCCAGCATTTGTGCCCCTCTGGGTTATCGGCTGTGGTCCCCTACCCCCCTTTTCTCCAAAAAAGGCCCAGTCACCTGTAAAATTTTTTGGCCCAACAGGTCTGTACCCATCCTACTTAAATGCAATCCGTCTCGCCCATACAACTCTCCTTGTCCCCAGAATGAATCCCAGTGGTCAATGAAATGTATTCCCAAGTCTTTGCAGTGCTCTTCCAGCTCCTCGTTTAGTGTCATAATCCGCGAGTTCCTCTCATTCCCACCACCCATAACGGGGAGCACCCCTGAAACGATGATCCGAGCATTCCTGCCAAGTAGCATACTAATTAGGTCCTTGTATGTGTCCACCAAACGAACTGATTTCCTCTCCTGATGTTATTGGACCCCACATGTAATACCACTACCGGATCAGGCCCCGACCCAGCTACAATACCGTCCACTCTATCCCTCAGGTCCTCCACTTTAGCCCCCGGAAAGCACAGAACTGTTCTATTTTTACTGTCCGGACCACAGACAACCTTGTCGATCCCCCGAACTATGCTACTTCCCGCAACCACCAACTTACTTTTGGCCCTCGCCCTATTTATCTCCTCTAGTCTCCTATTGTTTACAGCGTCCTCTTCCTCTCCAACAGCCCCACTCGGAATCAATATCGGTATCGGTATCTTTGACCTAGGATTACTCCTATCCTTGTCCCTCCGTCTCTTTCCAGGCCCTGAACTACCTGGACTACTCTCCTGGTCTTCTCCCGGATCCCTCCTCCTTTTTCCTGGCCTAGACCCCAAGCTACTATCTGTTGCAACTACCTCCATCTCCCCCTCTGTCTCTTCCGAATCGAGCACATCAAATCTGTTTCTGGTGCTGCACTCCCCGCTGCCTTTGGACTTTACACCCCTATCTACCTGCTTCTCTGGCCCCCCTTTCCTACCACTTTTGATAGTCCACGCCAAACGCTTTACAGCATTGCTCCGGCCTGGGCCCCCCTCATCTGTCCTACGTACTTTTCTAGCAGCCCCCACCTCATCATCTACCTCATTCACATCAAAGGTTCTACCCCCATGTTTCCTCTTGGAACCACCGACAAACTTCCATCCTTCTCGGAAAGCTACTTTCACAGGCGTAACTCCAGACAGCCCCGCCCTACCAAGTTTTCCCTTCAGCTCAGCAATCTCCCCCTCAAACTTAACAATTGTCTCAAGTAGGCGGAGGATTTCCTGACAGTTTGCACATACCTCTCCATATCCCATCGAGCGACAGTCCCCATACATCATAGAACACTGTTTACAAACTTCAAGCCCAATATCGCCATCGGTTATAAAATAACCTGAAAATGAAATATATATGATTAGTAAACAATAAAAATACTTAATTTCGATTCGTAACCAAGGAGACTTCTTCTGTATACTTGCGGATCGAGTAGTAGTTCCTTGATTGCCTGGATTTGGAATGGCAAAATAAGTTGTTAAACGTGTGTGTTGTGGACGTGCGAGCGCGTGCGTGTGTGTTTGAGGAAGTAACTGTGTCTTTAGGGATGAATAGTATATCTCACATGATTAGACTCACTCGGTCCCCGCACCGGACCTCCCCCCATAAGATCCATCTATGTTTTCCTTTTACATCCCGCCTAAAGAGCTCTTCGTCCTAATTTCAGCTCGCCAGATTTTATTGCAATCCTCGAGCACCCATTCCCTGACAAGTCTACTCCTCTGCTTCAGTCCTCCTTCTAGAGAATGGACATATTTCTACAGTGCTCTTATGATTCCTACAAAACTTCCACCGAATCCAAGGCCCTCAAGTCTTTGCCACATTCCCTCCATCTACCCTTTGTCGTGTGCTTTTTTCACACCAAGGAATGCCATAACCATAATTCTCTTATTGTCTTTTATTGATTCTATAAGTCGGGAGATGGTACACAAGTGGTCAGTGACTAGTCTCTCTTTCTGGGAACCATTCTGGATTTCCGACATCTTCATCAATTCCCACAATCCTTCCATAGAGAATCTTGCAGAATACCACCCCATTATTGAAGCTAACAGATATATGTAATTATCTAAAACTTTGGAAAATCTCCATATTTGTGCATGAATGTCACCCTGCTTTCCTTCCACTCTATCGGGAATTGATTTCATTTGTCAAAGAGTGCTGTAGTTGTAAAAATCGCTGTTTCTTCGAATCCCTGATCGAAATGAAAATAAAGTATAAAACTAGTAAATTGAAATTCCCTATGTGTGCTCGGAATGCTTCGAGTGAGCACATTATATATAGGATTAGTTTTGAAATCAGGTTATGTTTAAGTCGCTAATTTGTATTCAAAAGCAAAAGGTATTCAATCTGGCTTGGCAAGAGGAAATGACGTACAGGGTAAGATAGGATAAATAGACTGACGAATGAACGATGTGTAAGACACAAAGAGTAAGGAAGTATAACTATATACAAAATATGTGTAAAATGTTTATATATATATATGTTATGGGTGAAGTCAGCTTGTGGGGGCCAAGAATTACTACTGCATTTGGGTGATGTGGATGTTCCATACACTGGTCCGTCGATGTGTCAGATGGGTTTCCGTTAGCTGAAAAAAGGAGGGGGTCCAGGTTGCTATATGCTCCCATAACAAAATAGAGTATGGAGGTGGGGGCATATTTTTTATAGGTTGAAACGTTCACGAGTTTCATGTTGTTTGATAACTTTGTGGTGTGTTACAAGAAAAGGCCATATGGTAGCAGTTGCTTCAACGGTAAGTAGGTGCTGGTTTAGGAAATATTTAATGAAGAACTAGGAGCGTTTTCCTTCGCCTCGACTCATATACCATGACACCCAACAGCAACGAGCTCACTGGTTAAATATTTCCAAGACCAGCAAGTAGGTGCTGGTTCTGGAAACACTCAACGAAGAACTAGGAGCGTTTTCCTTCGCATCGACTCATGTACCATGACACCCCACAGCAACGAACTCACCGATCTTGTTACTATGAGGGGCCATGGGACATGTCACAAGTAAGAATAATATGTCGTGATATTTGGTGGAGGGGAAAATGATTCACTGGGTGTAAGTTTTCTAGAAGTATTACCTGTGTATATTGATGATGTTTCCACCATTAATTTCGACTATAGTAGAGGGCTATTTAAGATGATTGGCTGATGCTCAGGATTCATCAATAACTGGGTGCCTTTGCCGGCAGAGCAGACATATTTGGTGAGGATAGACGAACCCTTCTTGCCACGAAACAGTCGAAAATTGGAAAGAAGGGATGCTATTACATTCAAGTTATGATGGCACCGGGGCGGGGGGGGGGGGATTTCACCCCTGAATAAGTCCGATCATACAACTGGTATGCTTGTAGTTTGAGTGATATATATCTAGACAAATATTTGCAAGAGGGAATCAAGGGCGTCCCACCTATAGCTGATAAATCTAGAGCAAGAGTATATGGGGTAAAGACCTCTACATTAGACATGACCTCTACGTTAGACAAGCCCTCACAGACTATGCATCTCCGATTCGAAGTAGAGTTCAATAATTTCAATTTGTTTTACCTGACTAGTAAAAAATGACCTAATACGGACAATACTGGGACTCAGACTGGTGTACAAGCAGTTGATTTTGAATATTCTATGGGTGATGATTCGCGCCTAGGCCTGTGGAACTAGAAATAGAGAATCTAATAGGGGTTTTGAAGACACTGTAACGTGATTAAATTACAAGTACATTGACAGTGGGTCTTTCGGCAATAGTGACGAACGGGAGTGTCGTTGAGACTAAGCCGGTTTTTCTAGTCAAGTGTCGTCTGTCTGGGAAAGCTGACGTCACTTGGTCGGGAAAACAGCCTTAGGCCATAAATGTAAAGATTGATGTAACATCTGGTAATTCCACACAGTTATAACGGGCTTATATGAGTCCGAGCAATACAAGGGATACTGTTACTCAGGCGAGATTATCTCTAGTTGAATTTAAATACACTCAGAAGTAATTGTCGATTCAAGAGCCGCAGGGACACTGACATTGGCTCTTTCCTCAATAGTGACAAACGAGAGTGTCATTGAGGCTAAACCGGTTTTTCGTCTGTCTAGGAATCCAGACGGCACTTGGCCGGGAAAACAGCCTTAGGCCATAAATGTAAAAGAATTGATGTAACATCTGGTAAATTCACACAGATATAACGGGCTAAATAGAAGTCCTTGCTTCTGTGAGATCTGTAATCAATGAGGGCTGTAATTCCTCTTTAGCGTAGATGCCAACACCCCCACCCCGTTTCTGACCCTCAGTTCGCCCAGCTCCTATCCACACGCAACCCTTCATCTGATCAACCCGCTCATCCCGTCGTATCCACGTCTCACTTAGACCCATTATATCGAAGTCTCCTTCGTCCATCATTGTTGATATTTCGCTGACTTTCTTGTGCAGACCCTGGATGTTGCAGTACCCAAACTTAATGAATCTTTGTTTTTTTTGTCATCACTGGCACATTATTATAACCCTGGTATGTCCCTGTATTGTGCATGTTTGTTGTTCTTCCTATGTTCCCAGCATTTGTGCCCCTCTGGGTTATCGGCTGTGGTCCCCTACCCCACTTTTCTCCAAAAAAGGTCCAGTCACCTGTAAAATTTTTTGGCCCAACAGGTCTGTACCCATCCTACTTAAATGCAATCCGTCTCGCCCATGCAACTCTCCTTGTCCCCAGAATGAATCCCAGTGGTCAATGAAATGTATTCCCAAGTCTTTGCAGTGCTCTTCCAGCTCCTCGTTTAGTGCCATAATCCGCGAGTTCCTCTCATTCCCACCACCCATAACGGGGAGCACCCCTGAAACGATGATCCGAGCATTCCTGCCAAGTAGCTTACTAATTAGGTCCTTGTATGTGTCCACCAAACGAACTGATTTCCTCTCCTGATGTTATTGGACCCCACATGTAATACCACTACCGGATCAGGCCCCGACCCAGCTACAATACCGTCCACTCTATCCCTCAGGTCCTCCACTTTAGCCCCCGGAAAGCACAGAACTGTTCTATTTTTACTGTCCGGACCACAGACAACCTTGTCGATCCCCCGAACTATGCTACTTCCCGCAACCACCAACTTACTTTTGGCCCTCGCCCTATTTATCTCCTCTAGTCTCCTATTGTTTACAGCGTCCTCTTCCTCTCCAACAGCCCCACTCGGAATCAATATCGGTATCGGTATCTTTGACCTAGGATTACTCCTATCCTTGTCCCTCCGTCTCTTTCCAGGCCCTGAACTACCTGGACTACTCCCCTGGTCTTCTCCCGGATCCCTCCTCCTTTTTCCTGGCCTAGACCCCAAGCTACTATCTGTTGCAACTACCTCCATCTCCCCCTCTGTCTCTTCCGAATCGAGCACATCAAATCTGTTTCTGGTGCTGCACTCCCCGCTGCCTTTGGACTTTACACCCCTATCTACCTGCTTCTCTGGCCCCCCTTTCCTACCACTTTTGATAGTCCACGCCAAACGCTTTACAGCATTGCTCCGGCCTGGGCCCCCCTCATCTGTCCTACGTACTTTTCTAGCAGCCCCCACCTCATCATCTACCTCATTCACATCAAAGGTTCTACCCCCATGTTTCCTCTTGGAACCACCGACAACCTTCCATCCTTCTCGGAAAGCTACTTTCACAGGCGTAACTCCAGACAGCCCCGCCCTACCAAGTTTTCCCTTCAGCTCAGCAATCTCCCCCTCAAACTTAACAATTGTCTCAAGTAGGCGGAGGATTTCCTAACAGTTTGCACATACCTCTCCATATCCCATCGAGCGACAGTCCCCATACATCATAGAACACTGTTTACAAACTTCAAGCCCAATATCGCCATCGGTTATAAAATAACCTGAAAATGAAATATATATGATTAGTAAACAATAAAAATACTTAATTTCGATTCGTAACCAAGGAGACTTCTTCTGTATACTTGCGGATCGAGTAGTAGTTCCTTGATTACCTGGATTTGGAATGGCAAAATAAGTTGTTAAACGTGTGTGTTGTGGACGTGCGAGCGCGTGCGTGTGTGTTTGAGGAAGTAACTGTGTCTTTAGGGATGAATAGTATATCTCACATGATTAGACTCACTCGGTCCCCGCACCGGACCTCCCCCCATAAGATCCATCTATGTTTTCCTTTTACATCCCGCCTAAAGAGCTCTTCGTCCTAATTTCAGCTCGCCAGATTTTATTGCAATCCTCGAGCACCCATTCCCTGACAAGTCTACTCCTCTGCTTCAGTCCTCCTTCTAGAGAATGGACATATTTCTACAGTGCTCTTATGATTCCTACAAAACTTCCACCGAATCCAAGGCCCTCAAGTCTTTGCCACATTCCCTCCATCTACCCTTTGTCGTGTGCTTTTTTCACACCAAGGAATGCCATAACCATAATTCTCTTATTGTCTTTTATTGATTCTATAAGTCGGGAGATGGTACACAAGTGGTCAGTGACTAGTCTCTCTTTCTGGGAACCATTCTGGATTTCCGACATCTTCATCAATTCCCACAATCCTTCCATAGAGAATCTTGCAGAATACCACCCCATTATTGAAGCTAACAGATATATGTAATTATCTAAAACTTTGGAAAATCTCCATATTTGTGCATGAATGTCACCCTGCTTTCCTTCCACTCTATCGGGAATTGATTTCATTTGTCAAAGAGTGCTGTAAGATGCGTATGTATTGGATCCCCTCTTTTCAAAAACTCGTTAGAAATTTCGTCAGTAGCTGCTGTTTTTCTATTCTCGCACATGGAGACTGCATTTCGTACTTCCCTCATCTCAATTTCCCTCCATACTATGGCAATGACCAAAGAACATGGCCACTAACACGCTACCACGACAACCCACGTGACAACCGTAATGAACCACTCTCTCCAGTTCTAGTAAACCAGGCCCGCAGTGTGTGAACTTTTCTTCTGACTTCTTTGCAGTAAATATTGTTTTATCGTCATTGGTGCTTTCTGGATCTCCCCAACTATAAACTTGACCGTTTCTCTCATGTCATTCCTCATCCACTTATTCTTCATATTTTCATCACATTTTTCCATCAGTTTCTCAAGGAGTCTTGTTCTATTGGGCAAATATTTTGGTAATCTGGAATGAAATGTTCCTGGGTCTCCGTTTCTCCCAGATTACCCATTTGGCACGCTCTTCGCGCGCCTTTCCCTCGGTGGATTACTTGGCATATGCATCCTCTCACTAACCAGAACTTAGATAATCTCTTTTAGATAAAACCCACTGTATTCATTCCGTCGCGTCTGAACTCCCTAATACTTCGCCGTCCGTTTACTTCGATTGTGTCCCTCTCTTTCCCATTTTCCCTCCCTTATCGTAGACGAACAATCTGCGGTGCTGGGTTGATGTGGGCCTCGCTATTAAAGAACAGCGGTAAAGCAACGGAGGGTTCAAGCAGAATTATTATTATATTATTATGCTGGTTGAACAGGAAAGGCAAATCTTCATACTCCGTTTGAGGAACGCTACCCGCCCCGCTCCTATTCTTTCTGTATTGTGTAATAATATAGGTGTAGGGCGAACGGAAGGCCAGAAAAGGGGGGGGGGGGGGGGAGGGGTAGGCATGTACATTAAAGAGGATTTAAAACCGTCGCTGATTACAGATCTGGAAGATATCATCACCTCGGCTGATGTGTCAAAAGAAATTGGATGGGTAAAGGTCAGTCTGAGAAACAAAAGTATTGCCCTTGGGATTGTGTACTGTGCGGTGGAGGGAAGTAAACCCGAGTGGAATGACTCGATATACTCAACACTAAGGTCCAATATCACTGAACTAGAAAACAGGGGGCTCGGTATAATTCTGATGGGCGACTTTAATGGACACATAGGTGACAAGGAAGAAGGCATAGAGGGTGGGGACAAGAAAGTCAACAGGAATGGAAGGAAGCTGTTGAACTTCACAAATGAGCTCGGTCTGAAGATTCTGAACAGGGACGCTAGATGTAAGGGGAAATGGACCTGGGAGAGAAACGACAGAAAATCAATAATTGACTACATTCTCATAGATATGAATTTATGGAGGGAGGTGATAAGGGTAGAAGTGGATGATGAGGGCAAAATGGAGTTGGATAGTGATCACAACTTGATTACAGTGACGATGAGGGCCAAAAACCCAGAGAAAAGGAAAGGAAGCTTCAAGGAGATTTGGGAACTCAAAAAGGATGCCGACTGGGCGAAGTTCGAAGAAAAACTGAAACCAAAGCTTGCAGCCGTACACAAGGGGGGTAGTGTCCAGAAGATGGCCGACGCCATAGTTGCGAGCCTAGTGGAGGCAGGGAAGGAAAGTGTAGGAAAGATTAGGGTGCCAACACGGGAACTTGGGTACAGAGTGAACGAAGAATTGAAAAGGGCCATAAAGGTTAGAAAAGATAAATGTGCTGCATACAGGAGAAGTAGAAAACTTAAGGGGGTGGAAAGCAATGAGGCCATGGTGGCAAAGGAAGAATACCAACAAGCACGAAATAAAGTAAATAAGATTAAAGACGACAACCGGAGAGTGCGAAATAGCAGTCTTATTAGGACGATAAGAACGACAGGGGGGTCGAGTTCGAGCGTATTTTGGAAATGGGTGAACAAACGTAACAAAGGGAATAACCAACAGAGCATTAAAGTAGATGGCAGAGTTACAGAAGAGCGAGATCAAATCGCATTAGAACTAGTCAAGCACTGGGAAAAGGTAAACGATAAGCGATGGGGCATGGGGAACCCACCGGAGTGTCCGAACCAGGTCGAGGAAAATCTCTCGGACTTCGTGTGCAGCGAAATCAAAACCGAGGAGGTGCGAAGGGTGATCTCAAAATTGAGGAATGGAAAAGCGGGAGGGGTGGACGAAATTCCTAACGAGTTTATCAAAAAAGGGGGAGAGGAACTCTTGGAAAGCCTGACTGCCCTATTCAATTTAGCCATAGAAAAACAAGAGGTCCCAAAGGAGTGGAGGGAAAGCAAAGTGACGTTTATTCACAAAAAGGGGGAAAAAGACGTTTTGGATAACTATCGAGGGATCTCTGTCAGTAGCAACATTGGAAAGGTTTTCTGTAAAGTCCTTTATGGGAGACTAGAGGAGGTAATTGAGGAGAAGGGTTTTTTGGGAGAAATCCAGAATGGCTTCAGGAAGGGAAGGAGAGTAACCGACCATCTTTTCACGCTATCCCAAATGATAGAATCCGCGAAAGCAAAAAAGAAAAAGATGTTTATGGCCTTTTTGGATGTCAAAAAGGCATACGATAGAGTATGGAGGGAGGGTATGTGGCGCAAGCTGGAGGCTCTGGGCTTAGGAGGCGAGTTTGTTGGAATTATGAAAGCATTATATAAAGATGTACAGAGTGAACTTAGTCTGGGAAACATTACAACAAAACGTGTGCCTATGGAGATAGGCCTAAAACAGGGGTGTATCCTTTCGCCAATCCTGTTTGCTTTGTACATCAAAGGTTTAGGAGATGAACTCCTGCGTAGCGACGAGGGGGTAGCAGTTGGGAACTTGAAGATCCCAGGGCTATTTTTTGCAGACGATATGGTTCTAGTGTCAGAAAGCGAAGAGGGGCTAACGAAAATGCTGGGAATTGTTGGGAAATATGGGAGCAAATGGAGACTCGAACTTAATGAAAGCAAGAGCAAAGTTATACCTGTGGGCCGCCAAGTGGACCCCACTCGAAAGTGGAGAGTGGGTGAGTTCTGCATTCCGGAAGGGAGCAGCAAACTTCTCAATGTAGGAGAGACAGGTGATTACGAGTATTTGGGGGTAAATATAAACATTACAGGAAGAGGCATCTACCGAAACCACACAAACAAATTGATTCTGAAGGGGAAGCGAATCCTTAACCAAATGAAACTTATAGGGAGAAACAGTTTCAATAAGGTTTTCGTGGGGAAAACCATTTGGGAAATGGTGGGGCTGCCAAGTATAACATACGGTACGGAAGTGGTACCTCTAAACCAGACGGCCATAAAGAGCTTGGAAATCTTACAGAACGATGCAGGCCGATGGATAACGGGGTCGAGCAATGCCGCAGCGCTAGAAGCAATCAGGGGTGAGCTTGGGTGGATGAGGATCAAGGACAGGATAGACCTGTTGAAACTCGGTTATCTTATTTATTTGGTGAATCTCCCCGACAGCCGATGGTGTAAAGTAATGTTCCTGCAAATCTTCAACTCAAATATCAAAATGGGGTGGATGATCCAAGTGAGGGAGCTAGTAGAGAACTACTCATTGGAGATCTCGGACCTGGACGTTGGGGCAAACCAGGGTAAAAAAATCGTCAGAGAAAGGGTCTTGGAGGATTGTAACCGTAATTGGCGAGAGGGGGTCAAATCAAAGAGTTCTTTGGGTGGCCTGCGTGATAAAGAGAGGCCAGGTTTTGAAGAGTACCTTGATGGCACCTTTGGGGGGTCACTGCTGTTCAAGCTGCGGTCGCGATCCCTAGAGCTGAGGGGAAAAATTGGGAAAGACGGTGAAAGGGAGTGCCAGATGTGTAACTTGGGCATGGTGGAGACCCTGGAACACTTCCTTCTAGAATGCCCAAAGTATCAGTCTAAAAGAATGAGATTCACTGGGAGTATAATGGGGAAGTGGGATGGGAGAATGAAGGACATGTGGTTAGGGGGAGACTCAAAGGAGAGGGTTAATGTGCTAATCGGAGAGATTGGGAAGAATGGGGTAAGGGATGTCATCAAGCAGTTCGTCTCCGAATGTTGGGAGGAGAGGAGAAGCGTGGGAACAGGGAGGCAGTTGGGAGTTCAGGGGTAACCAAGGCCTTCTCGTTCGAGAACCGCGACAAATCAGCGGATGGCCAAAGTGTTATTATTATTATTATATAATAACACTTTGGCCAGCCGCTGATTTGTCGCGGTTCTCGGACGAGAAGGCCATGGTTACCCCTGTAAAACCAACTGCCTCCCTATTCCCACGCTTCTCCTCTCCTCCCAACACTCGGAGACGAACTGCTTGATAATATCCCTTGTCCAATTCTTCCCAATCTCTCCGATTATCATATTAACCCTCTCCTTTGAGTCTCCCCCTAACCACATGTCCTTCATTCTCCCATCCCACTTTCCCATTATACTCCCAGTGAATCTCATTCTTTTAGGCTGATACTTTGGGCATTCTAGAAGAAAGTGTTCCAGGGTCTCCACCATGTCCAAGTTACACATCTGGCACTCCCTTTCACCGTCTTTCCCAATTTTTCCCCTCAGCTCCAGGGATCGCGACCTCAGCTTGAACAACAGTGACCCCCCAAAGGTGCCATCAAGGTACTCTTCAAAACCTGGCTTCTCTTTATCACGCAGGCCACCCAAAGACCTCTTTGATTTGACCCCCTCTCGCCAATTACGGTTACAATCCTCCATGACCCTTTCTCTGACGATTTTTTTACCCTGGTTTGCCCCAACGTCCAGGTCCGAGATCTCCAATGAGTAGTTCTCTACTAGCTCCCTCACTTGGACCATCCACCCCGTTTTGATATTTGAGTTGAAAATTCTCAGGAACATTGCTTTACACCATCGGCTGTCGGGGAGATTTACCAAATAATTAAGATAACCGAGCTTCAACAGGTCTATCCTGTCCTTGATCCTCATCCACCCAAGCTCACCCCCTGATTGCTTCTAGCGCTGCGGCATTACTCGACCCCGTTATCCATCGGCCTGCATCGTTCTGCAGGATTTCCAAGCTCCTTTCGGCCGCCTGGTTTAGGGGTACCACTTCCGTACCGTATGTTATACTTGGCAGCCCCCGCATTTCCCAAATGGTTTTCCCCACGAAAACCTTATTGAAACTGTTTCTCCCTATAAGTTTCATTTGGTTAAGGATTCGCTTCCCCTTCAGTTTCAATTTATTTGTGTGGTTCCGGTAGATGCCTCTTCCTGTAATGTTTATATTTACCCCCAAGTACTCGTAATCTCCTGTCTCTCCCACACTGAGAAGTTTGCTGCTCCCTTCCGGAATGCTGAACTCACCCACTCTCCACCTTCGAGTGGGGTCCACTTTGCGGCCCACAGGTATAATTTTGCTCTTGCTTTCATTAAGTTCGAATCTCCATTTGCTCCCATATTTCCCAACAATTTCCAGCATTTTCTTTAGCCCCTCTTCGCTTTCTGACACTAGAACCATATCGTCTGCAAAAAATAGCCCTGGGATCTTCAAGTCCCCAACTGCTACCCCCTCCTCGCTACGCAGGAGTTCATCTCCTAAACGTTTGATGAACAGTGCAAACAGGATCGGCGAAAGGATACACCCCTGTTTTAGGCCTATCTCCATAGGCACACGTTTTGTTGTAATGTTCCCCAGGCTAAGTTCACTCTGTACATCTTTATATAATGCTTTCATAATTCCAACAAACTCGCCTCCTAAGCCCATAGCCTCCAGCTTGCGCCACATACCTTCCCTCCATACTCTATCGTATGCCTTTTTGATATCCAAAAAAGGCCATAAACATCTTTTTCTTTTTTGCTTTCGCGGATTCTATCGTTTGGGAAGGTGCGTAAAGATGGTCAGTAACTCTCCTTCCCATCCTGAAGCCATTCTGGATTTCTCCCAAAAATCCCTTCTCCTCAATGACCTCCTCTAGTCTCCCATACAGGACTTTACAGAAAACCTTTCCAATGTTGCTACTGACAGAGATCCCTCGATAGTTATCCAAAACGTCTTTTTCCACCTTTTTGTGAATAAATGTCACTTTACTTTCTCTCCACTCCTTTGTGACCTCTTCATTTTCTATGGCTAGATTGAATAGGGCAGTTAGGCTTTTCACGAGTTCCTCTCCCCAAAATTTGATTAGTTCTCACGTGCAAATAATATTAATTCGGGCTTATAAATGACAAGGTTCAATTGCCACATTGTGATATCATCTAATATTAAAAAGAAAAGACACAAAGTTATCCATGATCACTCTACACAGTGTGATGACAGAATAGCAATGTTGTAGGCATAACAGGAAATTGTTTACACAAATCAATGTGTTTATCTACGTGTTAACCAAATAATCTAATAATCACTTTTCTGTCATTTAATTGTTGAAAACAAATCATTAGCATTGACAAGTGATTATTGTTTATCGTGATTTTATGTATTATTAAATCATGAAGTAATCAGTGAACATGATCAACAAATGAACTGGATATATAAGATGCACTCTCAATCCCCAATTTAGTTTCATCCATCCTGCATGTTGTCCTATTATCCCCACGGAGCAGAAATTAGTATTTTAAAGAATTATTGAAGAAATTAGACTCGTTATCGACAGGTAAATATCTAGATATGATACAAGTTCATGTTCGAAACTGGTATCTCCCGTTATATTGTAGTTTAAAATTCTAATCCGAAAGAAAATGTTATCTACCTCTCCTGTATCAGACAATAACTTAATTGTGAAAACAATAATAGGCTAAAGCAGTAAAAAATCAGCACTTCAAGACTCAGCAGTATACAACAAAAACGAGAATATAACATTGCACATTTTCTGAAAACAGGTTGGATTCGACAGAAGTCTTACAGCTCTCTTAAAAAGACGTGAGCTAATTCAGGTGGTATGGATAAGAAGATAAACACAGATATCTCTGTCTGAAGACCAAGACTCCACTTGTTAGTCAGATTGAGTTAATTTTAAAACCAACCGTCGCCCGACCCGATATCAAATCTGAACGACGTAACCCCATAAACCACAAGCCACACAAATTGTATCTATAATCGCGACGGGTATGAACGTTTTGACAATTAAATAAATTAAATTAATATCTCTCTACCCAGCCTATTCAACTATCACATTATTATTTTTATTTTATTTATTTGTTGGGGTTTAACGACACTTTCGACAGCCAGGGTAACCTCGTGTCAAACAGTTTTACTGGTGGAGGAAGCCGGAGTACCAGTAAAGAACCAATGAGCAACAGCCTGCAACTGTCATACTCACCAACGTACCAACTGCACACAAGCAGGGCTAGCGTTGGTGGAAGACAAGTGCACCATCGACGTACAATACCCCGTTGTACTTAGCCCCCACCACAACCCAGTGGCCAATCGGTATTAAGTGCCTTGCCAAATGACACAACTTATACCCTCCTGGTGGGAAATGAAGAGTGGACCTTTCGGTTTGAAGTCCAATGCCATAACCACTGAGCTACCGAGCTTCACAACTGTCACCTGCAATTCATTTACAGTATTAATATTGGTTTGGTGATCCGTGGCTCTATCGCATAACAGAAACAAATCAGTCATTTTTCCAAAACACAACCAACTAAAAGTTTAACCGGTTCAATCTTGTTTGACAGAGCTCAACCAGCTCGGTAAAACTAGATTCAATTGGTAAAATTTGTGATTGTTTTTTCTGACAATTTCGATGTTTAAAATTTCATTTTTTTTGTCATTAGTATGCAGTGGGTCACAGTGGGTCACAAAGGAAAATCAATCACCAGTCACTCAGAATGTTTATCTGATCTGACATTCTTATCATCAACCCGTAAACAAATAGCTTGTGCTCACTCCATTCCTTCGCCAATATACAGCCAATAATCCTGACGAGGACGTGTGTGAAATCATCATCTCTTGAAGTGGTATTTGCCCTAAAGTGTGATAAGTCGGTAAAAAATAGCTGATTAGAAAAAGGATTCCTGTCGGAATCGATATTAATAAGTTAATAATTTACGCTTTATCGTCATTTACAGATAAATATGCTGACTAACGCAGATTTCAAGTTCATGTCGTCAATGGTAAGTGTTCTGATTTTATTTAATCTTTCTTTCCACTTATAATTTATTTTGTTAAATTATAGGATGATAACAGAATATTTCAGTACGTCCATCCGTACAGGAAAGGCAAAAGTTTGAAAGTAATTTGAAACGTTTCCACGAATTGTTTCTGTTGTAACAAATATACCTATTCATTACGCTTTGTAAATAGTAGACATCGCGGACTTTACGAAGGATGTAGCCGCTAATAGGATTGGGCAGTAAATGATATGTGGGTCTTGAGTGATTAATTAATAGAACTAATCTGGTTCAGCCCTCATCTAAGCTCTGCTGGCGATAGGGAATGTACGGTTTCCGAGCCAAAGCTACGGAAATCTCTTACAGCCCGTCTGAAAATGGATTCTCCAGATCCATTAAAGTCCGGATTTTTAAAATAATGTATCTGTTCCATAACGCATTTTCACCTTTTGCACAGCCATAGAGCACCATGTGTGGATTTAATGCTTTTAATTGACTATTATTATTATTATGAGAATCACAGGACAAAAACACACCACCGTCGCCCGCACAACGACAGCGTGGACTCCGGAACAGTTTTAAAAACACAAATGCAGTCACACCAGACAAAGGGCTAATCTACGCATTAGATAAATTATTTTTAACAGATATAAAGGGATGCATATGGTTTCATGGCCACACTGAACTAAAACGGAATAAATACGCCTTTAAGCGCCATGTTAGCGATGGATTCACGTAAGTCGATGCTCTCTGAATGTGAAAGTGCGGAGTTCTAAACACACTAAAGTATTCTAGACCCATTTTGATATATGTGTTTTATCTATTTTCAATTTTTTAAACAGAGATATAGATAAAAGCTTAGTTCTCACGATTATACATAATTGTTATTTAAACATCTTATTTACGATCAGGGTAGATGGGGAGTAATGAACTGGCTTTTGGATCATTTTCCTACAAACATTTTACAAGTACTTGTACATGGTGCTTTGGTGTTCTGTCTGTAATTAGGTGATTAAATAAGCTTGACGTCTGTGTGATCTTAATCTCACTAATATAAGGTGTTCTCATATCGTATCGGACTCCCTGTGTTGAGCAAATACCCACCCAGGTCCCCGGGTTTCCAGACGCTCTTGGACTGAATTTATTTATTGGAGTTTAACGACACTTTCGACAGGCAGGGTCACCTCTTGTCGGACAGTTTCCTGCCCACACGTTGGACAGAATGACAAATACTGTATTCAACGGTCGAAAAATACCCCCGCCCCCACCCCTGTGATTCTGCTTTATAGTATGGACCACTTCAGTTCTTAAGGTACTTGAAAGGCGTGTGTGTATTCCTTGTATATCCATCATAGTGTACACAATTAAAATATTCGATCACTTATACTTCTTAAATTCGATAGATTCTTTATTCACATTATACATATTCATAAACTTTCAGTTCTTCAAATTGGTATGTTGTTCTCTGAATTACATGTAATGCCGCATCTTTGGTATACTATATCTTGTTCAGAGTTTTACGATGTTTTTGGTAACGCCAATTCTTCATCATTGTTTT
Organism: Pictodentalium vernedei; assembly: GCA_031216915.1. Classification (NCBI taxonomy): domain Eukaryota; kingdom Metazoa; phylum Mollusca; class Scaphopoda; order Dentaliida; family Dentaliidae; genus Pictodentalium; species Pictodentalium vernedei. The sequence goes on from CM062294.1 coordinate 299,000,510, forward strand.
AATAATTATTTTAAGTCTCTTTTTTACTTTACGCTTTTAAATTAAATGTTTAACATCAGTGTTTCGAGTCTTTTCTAGACGCGCGGTTTCGATAGCATTTAGGAAAATGTCATGTCTGGACACATGGTTATGATAGTATGATGAATGTTTTCATAAGTCGTTATCACATTTATTACTGTGTTATTATAGTGAGAGGAAGGCGTAAAACTCCCGTTATGAAAGATATTGAGTAGAGTTCTTAATAACATTTTTTAATAGAATAACAAGCAAATACATCACTATATAAAGAGATATCATTATGAGTTACCTGCACACAATCTTATCTCTCTCATACAAACCATCCAGACAAAGTAAACCAAGAATAGAACAACCACAAGAGTCAAGACAATGGTAAAAGAATTGCACTTTTATTATTTTATTTAAGAATTCCTGTAGCTCCTATTAGTATTTTGCGGAAATACTATGTAAATGACTATCCATTGTTAGGGACATTGGGGAAAACGTTTTGAAATCTCAATCCAACGAGAGTATCCAACAATGACCTGTGTTTTCTTTTTTATCTTGGTTCACTTTTAACATGCTTTTAAGGGACTTCAATAAACCAATTTAGTTCACAGCAATCGGATCTTGTGTTACTCCGGTGTTGAGGCAGATTAGGAATTGACAGTTAAAGCGGTTGTTTACCAAGAAAGTTTGCAATCTATGGAGTTATCTAATATTACACGTTTACAAACTTTTATTACAGGAACGACGATTCAGTATGGAAGATGAAGATTTTGATTTGGGTGTTTTACTCACTCCCGTCTCGCGAAAGTTTGAAGTATTGGCAGAGAATGCACAAACAGGTGGACTCGGCCACAGCGATAATTTAGAAAGTCAAAAGGAACAGGAGTTGACTGATAAAGAACGCAAATACAGTTTGGTAAGATTCCAAATATGATTGAAAACAATTCGCTCAGTAACTTGTAACACTGTTTATTTAAATAAAATTTATTTTACCTATGGCCATAACTAGAGATTGAAGAAATAGAAATATAAATTTCACACAGTATGGAACAGTTGACTACTGTGCTGGGTATAGCGGGTAACGCTGTCCTGGGTCTTGTTCCAAGAAGAGTTTCTTTCTTAAAAGCTGGCGCATCTTTTTATATGGATCGTCCAAAGAGCTTTCAGTCCTACTTTCAGTTTGCCAGTTTCGATTGCAATCCTCCCACTTCCTTCCCCTGAAATAAACTGTTCCCCTGCTTCCGTCCTCCTTCTGAATCTTTCGTCTCAATAGAATATTTCTCCATTGGCTCTCTCTCCTGCCTTATCCAACCTCTTAGAATGTTAGATTCCCATAATAGTTAAACGTTGTTGTACACCATCTGCTGTCTGGCAGCTTTAGGAGGTAATTCAGACAGCATAATTTTCCCATATCTGTCTGACCGCTTCTAGTGTGTTACTTGGTCACGTTACCACGATTAGGTCTACTTTCGCCTACAGTGCACTTTCGCCTACAAAACAGTTTTTGTAAAAGTGTCGGAGAAAGTACTTTAATTTAGCTTGGGGGATTAACGGCTATTACCTGTTACCTGTGTACTATTAAGGAAAGGAAAGTTAAACATGACTTTTTTAAATATGTAGAGGGTATTTTGTGTTTTTTCGTGGGTATCGACGATTTCTATTATTCCCATTCCAGGTGTTTATTATACGCTGACCTGTGAATTGCTGCCATTTCAAAGTCAGTTTGGATAATCTCAGGGTGCAATTCACGGCCAGTCACTTGTAACACTCCAAACGTAAGTTTTGTAAATAATCGTACGTACGTGTTACGCTGTCTGTTCTTATTCGAATGGAACTCTATTATTCTATTTAATGTGGCCCAGTCGTGAGAGAAATTCAATGAAATTCTTTTAACATAGAGAAGAATTTCTCTTATCGGAAAGAAACCCACAGAAAGATGTTGTTTGGTCGTAAATGCAATCCGTTGTAGCTTAAAACATCGGCCACTTTTTAAAACTATCAGAAATGGAATGTATTCTTCTGTTCAGGTTATCTAATCTGATGGGCGAATTCTACTCTAAATTATGACGTTTGCCAACGTCATTTATATACTTGATTCTATGTGGACATTCCAATAAAGTAAATAAATAAATATATTTCTCCTCCTTTGTCATTTCGGCATAATATCTTTGCTCCCATTTTTTATTTTCTGAAAAAAGAAGAATCTATTAAGTTAATATTTCTGTCTGCACATTGTCTCATTGTATTCAGAAGTTGTGACTATTTTATAGAAAGGCTTACAAAAGACATCACACTATATAGAATTTGTAAAATGGAATAAATAAGTTTTACAGATAGGCTCACTTTAGAGGCATTACACTTTATAAAACTGTGAAATGGAATAAATATTTGATGTTTTTTACTTTATCGAAACGCTCGGCATCACATTGCCTAAAATAGTAAAACTTGTGATGTACATTTATTAAATATGGTCTTAGGTTGCCTTGAAATAGAATAAATATTTGATGGTTTTTTTTTTATATTTACTTTATCGAAACGCTAGGCATCACATTGCCTAAAATAGTAAAACTTATGATGTACATTTATTAAATATGGTTTAGGTAGCCTTGATTCATTAAGGATTCCGTGTAGATTGGGCTTTACATAGTATGTTTCACCATTATCGTATACATTTCAATGATAGAATGTTGCAAACAAAGCCTGACAATTTATATTTTCCGTTTCAGAATAGAGTCCAATGGCGTCGAAAAGCTATGTTTGGTAAATCCAGGTCTTTCGAATCTGCAAAATGTCTGACAAATGGAAACTTCGAGGAGCCTACTCCAAAACGCATACATATGGGTGATCTCAATAAACAACAAATAATGGATGTCGTATGTACAATGGTTGATAATGAGAATCTTGTCGGTGATGGAAGTACCACTCACAAACTTCCCACAGTTTCTGGTAAACACAAAGATTTAAAATCAATTACATCACATACGGTAAGTTTATCTACATTCTGTTGTAAGACATCTGTGTCTATTTACCATATATTTTTTCCTGGGCGAAAACCATAATTTGTGAAGAAAGGAGTACTTATTATACTAAGAGCTCTTGTCGTCGATATCTCTGTAACCGCGAAGCAATGATATGATGGGAATATTTAGAAGTCATTCTATTAAGTAGTTAGTTCAAATCTTCAGCCTAATAATAGACAGTACACACAGGAAGGGAGTTCATAATATAAAGATGCTCCATTGACCAGGCTTCATTGATGTCTCATTCCATTAACCTGATCAAAGAAGATACCTTAAAGAGGAATGCAAAACAAGAAACTTACAAATAATCTAGCCCTGATATGGTAAACGTTCAAAGTTGCAGGTATGTTGGCGTCTGTATAGATGTTTCCCAGCCTCGTTTTGATTATTATAAAAACTTTAGCGATAGTTGTGAAAATAACAAGTAAATCGTCGAAAAATTTGTGCAGAATATATTTTATCATACGTTATGTATACAACAACCACGACATTAATTACTTTACATTTTCAGGTTAAACGAGTTATAGAAGGAGAATACAATGACGTCATTGACAACTACATTATTGTCGACTGTAGATATCCCTATGAATATGAAGGTGGACACATTGTAGTAAGTGTTTATTGCAATCAGGTGTATTTACCCGAGATAGGTGTGTCTTGACATTAAAAAAATAAAGATAAATAAAGAGGGAAGTTGACAATATTTATCAGGCTTAAAACATAACTAGGATTGGGGATGGAGGTAGTTTTATCTTTGTTATCCACTCCCTATACCTTTCAAGTTAGAACTTTCAAGCAATCATTAATGCTGCGATATGTAGACACAAAATTAGGAAAATTTTCCGGGATGTGACATTTTTCGTAGTTGTAAAAATCGCTGTTTCTTCGAATCCCTGATCGAAATGAAAATAAATATACAGATAGGAGATATAGCGTCTCCACGGAGCTCTCGAAGTTTATCTTTAAATAACAGGCTCCATTTGTTTCAATTAAATGGGAAACGTGGGTTGCTACCCTTGGAAAGGTTGGGCTGCCGGAGTTATTACCCCACCTCTCACAACCCCACCGACTCAGCAATGTGGGGGCAAAACTATATTTGTTGCATTTTGATAGCAGTGCTGTAATTACAGAAAAGTAACGATTTTCGGCCATTGAAATACTGGACGCCTTAAACTGACATGATGTTTGCTAATTCCATTTCTGCTTTTTGTTTCAGGGATCAGAAAATCTTTACACACGGGAACTGGTTGAAGGCAGACTTCTGTCGAACGTAGATTCCTCACAAAATACAATCGTGATATTTCATTGTGAATTTTCTTCAGAGCGAGGTCCAAAACTGTAAGTATTTTATCAAAATTACGACGAATAAATGATGTACAAATCATGATTATTCTGTGAGCGTTCCGATCAAAACATTAACATAAACCTTGCACTATCTGTAAGAATGTTCACTTGTACAATGTATATGCTTTCAAGGCTTAGCTACATTTTAGGAGGACTGTGACATTAATTTTTCAACTGTATAGGGTTCAACTTCTCAAACATGTAGGCGATTGTATTTTTCTACCACAAGAGAGCATTTGCTTTTGTGCTTAATGACTCTTTCAACAGCCAGAATCACATTGTGTCAGGGTGATTTAGGGTTGGAGGGAGCCGGGGATCGCTGAGAATATAACTGAGAAGTGGCAGGCAGCTGTACGACTCTTCAACATACTAACCAGGCACGAGCAGAGGTTGAAGGCAAGTGTACCATTGACGTCCATCCGTCTAGTCGTCCGTCCGTATTTATTTTAAAATGTATACCAGCTACTAGTATTGGAATTTGGAGGTAGCCTATTCTCATTGGTGTTTTTGGTCTGCAATCTTCGAATCACCTCCTGCCATTTAATAATTTTATCTATGCGTTTTTCCGGTTTGTCGAAATGATCATTTATAAGCTTTCAGCTTACTGGTACACCCTCCAGCCCGGTTAATCATTGGGTGTGTGACCGTCTGAGCTATCAATTCGGACTCCCGCGTTGTGTCCTTGGGCAAGCTCTTAACCCCGATTGCCCACATGGGGGCACGATGTCGCCGTGTACTATGGCATACTGCACGTCGGTGGTACGCATGTCTTCAAGCAATCTAACCGTGCCTGTGATGCAGTGCGGAGTTACGATGTTGGGGAGCTGGCAGCTGCTCGTCGTTGATCAATGGTTCTCTCCAGGTACTCCGGCTTCCTCCACCCGTAAAACTGTCACCGTCATGATTAGCCAATGTGCATGGGTACATGACCTTAAACACCAATAAATAATAATAATAATAATAACTGGTACATCCACCTCATTTCGTTATGGTTATAAGCAATGTGATTATGGGCCTATTTCTTGAAGTAATATAATTTATGACTTTTCTTTTTATAACACAGATTACGTTATTTGAGAAGTATGGATAGACAGGCCAATGCAGAGAATTATCCAAATTTATATTATCCGGAGATATATCTTTTAGACGGTGGATACAAAGACTTTTTTCAACTCGAAAAGGTATTTCGTGGTTAGTTTTATATAGAAACTATATTTGGGATTGTATCCAAATCACTCTTATTTATAAGATATGTCCATAGTTTAAATCACTTTCAAATGGCGCCTCTTTCTGGTAACAACAGTGTTTTTGACAATGAACGATGCACTTCCGATAAAGTAATTCGCGTGGATTTCTTCTCAGTTTTCAAATGTCGTGCTTACTCCTTTGATGAGAGCGAAATATATACGTATGTGGGATTTTCTGGAAAAGTCTCCAAAGATTTAAGAGATCCACCCTTCATGTAGAGTGAAGGAGAAAGGCGTGCCCTTCAATTTTCTGTTCAGATGCATTAGCAGGTTAGGCATAGCAATATCTCCGGTGGATTGTATGGCCAATAATTTAATAGATGAATTGATAAGTTACTATAATCAAGTAACAGTTCCTAAGTTTAACATTTATTATCGAAATCAAAGCAATGTGGCTAAATTATGTAAAATATTATTGTCGAATAATAAGCCAACATTCTCCTCGTTCCCAAAGGATTCTTTTCTCAAAAATTTAAAAAATTGTTAGACAATAATGTTACTTTTTGAAATGCATATGGAGATAAAAAAAAAGTTATGCTTAAAATATTTAACTTTCTTTTCAGAAATTTTGTGTTCCACAACAATATAAAACCATGCTGGATAAAGGACATTCTGCCGAGTTGCGTCACTTCCGCTCCAAATCAAAATCGTGGCACGCAGGTGACAGAAGAAGATGCCTAAGATTCTAGTTGTCCATCTGGGTTGGAAACAAACAAGCTTATCTGTGATATTTATATTTGATATTTTATATCTGTGACAAATACGTTATCAAAACAATTTGAAATAACTTTAATTGACGAAAATTACATTAAACATTGACAAGTGTCTGAAAACCACCGAATGTTTTAAATTAATACATCGAGGTATCCAATGATTTTACCATATTTGGTGCAGTTACATAAGCCTTTTACGTTTATTTAATCCTAATTCACTCTCTCTCTCTCTCTCCTCAAAAGCAATCTACAGGAAGACACATATCCAATTTGTTTCTCGTCTTAATACGACCTTTGTGAACCTCATCGGTAGTCTGTCTAAGGAATCATTCCAATGTTGCACATTAAGCCGTCTTTTGCAGTAATTCTTTAACGATGGATGCATTGTAATATGAATATAGCTATTGTATTGTTTTGAGAAACGTATTTGTTGATTAATAGTTATTTTTGTTGTTATTATGTATATAAAAATGTAAATAATAAATCAATGTATTTTCAAAAACATCGATGTTTGTTCATTTCAAAATATACGATTTAGCTACTGTCAAATCCGATGGTTTATATTTTTATTATGAACGTCGTAAGCTTTTGAACTCTTAAATATTATACGGATAACAGACATGGTAGTGTAGGAACCAAAATCTGGTGCTATTTTCTGATTTAATCCATGTAAACCTCTCTGATGTAATGGATGTAAGAATGGACCATCATACTGAAAGGGTATTTGATATCTGTTAAAAAGCGATTGTTAAAAACCAACAATTGTAACCAAATATGCAACCAGGAATGTGTTTCCAAACTAATATTTGGGTGTGGCAGGAAAACAACTCTGTGGCTATACCATTACCCTGCAGTATCATGCCCACCGTCTCATTATTTTGTTCCTTCCAGTGGGACGAAAATTGAAAGATTAATCCACAGAATTATCATTTCCTTGATTGCATGGACTTGGAATGGCAAAATAAGTTGTTAAACGTGTGTTTGTGGACGTGCGAGCGCGTGCGTGTGTGTTTGGGGAAGTAACTGTGTCTTTAGGGATGAATAGTATATCTCACATGATTAGACTCACTCGGTCCCCGCACCGGACCTCCCCCCATAAGATCCATCTATGTTTTCCTTTTACATCCCGACTAAAGAGCTCTTCGTCCTAATTTCAGCTCGCCAGATTTTATTGCAATCCTCGAGCACCCATTCCCTGACAAGTCTACTCCTCTGCTTCAGTCCTCCTTCTAGAGAATGGACATATTTCTACAGTGCTCTTATGATTCCTACAAAACTTCCACCAAATCCAAGGCCCTCAAGTTTTTGCCACATTCCCTCCATCTACACTTTGTCGTGTGCTTTTTTCACACCAAGGAATGCCATAACCATAATTCTCTTATTGTCTTTTATTGATTCTATAAGTCGGGAGAGGGTACACAAGTGGTCAGTGACTAGTCTCTCTTTCTGGGAACCATTCTGGATTTCCGACATCTTCATCAATTCCCACAATCCTTTCATAGAGAATCTTGCAGAATACCACCCCATTATTGAAGCTAACAGATATATGTAATTATCTAAAACTTTGGAAAATCTCCATATTTGTGTGTGCATGAATGTCACCCTGCTTTCCTTCCACTCTATCGGGAATTGATTTCATTTGTCAAACAGTGCTGTAAGATGCGTATGTATTGGATCCCCTCCTCTTTTCAAAAACTCGTTAGAAATTTCGTCAGTAGCTGCTGTTTTTCTATTCTCTCACGTGGTGACTGCATTTCGTACTTCCCTCATCTCAATTTCCCTGCATACTATGGCAATGACCAAAGAACATGGCCACTAACACGCTACCACGACAACCCACGTGACAACCGTAATGAACCACTCTCTCCAGTTCTAGTAAACCAGGCCCGCAGTGTGTGAACTTTTCTTCTGATTTCTTTGCAGTAATAATAATAATAACTCTTTGGCCAGCCGCTGATTTGTCGCGGTCCTCGTAAGAGAAGGCCATCATTCCCCCTGCACCCCACCCCCTCTTCCCCTCCTCTCCTCCCAGCATTCAGATATAAACTGCTTAATAGTGTCCCTCACTTCATCTTTTTCAATTTCTTCAATAAGCATTCCACTTTGCGGCCCACAGGTATAATTTTGCTCTTGCTTTCATTAAGTTCGAGTCTCCATTTGCTCCCATATTTCCCAACAATTTCCAGCATTTTCTTTAGCCCCTCTTCGCTTTCTGACACTAGAACCATATCGTCTGCAAAAAATAGCCCTGGGATCTTCAAGTCCCCAACTGCTACCCCCTCCTCGCTACGCAGGAGTTCATCTCCTAAACGTTTGATGAACAGTGCAAACAGGATCGGCGAAAGGATACACCCCTGTTTTAGGCCTATCTCCATAGGCACACGTTTTGTTGTAATGTTCCCCAGGCTAAGTTCACTCTGTACATCTTTATATAATGCTTTCATAATTCCAACAAACTCGCCTCTTAAGCCCATAGCCTCCAGCTTGCGCCACATACCTTCCCTCCATACTCTATCGTATGCCTTTTTGATATCCAAAAAAGGCCATAAACATCTTTTTCTTTTTTGCTTTCGCGGATTCTATCGTTTGGGAAGGTGCGTAAAGATGGTCAGTAACTCTCCTTCCCATCCTGAAGCCATTCTGGATTTCTCCCAAAAATCCCTTCTCCTCAATCACCTCCTCTAGTCTCCCATACAGGACTTTACAGAAAACCTTTCCAATGTTGCTACTGACAGAGATCCCTCGATAGTTATCCGAAACGTCTTTTTCCCCCTTTTTGTGAATAAATGTCACTTTACTTTCTCTCCACTCCTTTGTGACCTCTTCATTTTCTATGGCTAGATTGAATAGGGCAGTTAGGCTTTTCACGAGTTCCTCTCCCCAAAATTTGATTAGTTCTCACGTGCAAATAATATTAATTCGGGCTTATAAATGACAAGGTTCAATTGCCACATTGTGATATCATCTAATATTAAAAAGAAAAGACACAAAGTTATCCATGATCACTCTACACAGTGTGATGACAGAATAGCAATGTTGTAGGCATAACAGGAAATTGTTTACACAAATCAATGTGTTTATCTACGTGTTAACCAAATAATCTAATAATCACTTTTCTGTCATTTAATTGTTGAAAACAAATCATTAGCATTGACAAGTGATTATTGTTTATCGTGATTTTATGTATTATTAAATCATGAAGTAATCAGTGAACATGATCAACAAATGAACTGGATATATAAGATGCACTCTCAGTCCCCAATTTAGTTTAATCCATCCTGCATGTTGTCCTATTATCCCCATGGAGCAGAAATTAGTATTTTAAAGAATTATTGAAGAAATTAGACTCGTTATCGACAGGTAAATATCTAGATATGATACAAGTTCATGTTCGAAACTGGTATCTCCCGTTATATTGTAGTTTAAAATTCTAATCCGAAAGAAAATGTTATCTACCTCTCCTGTATCAGACAATAACTTAATTGTGAAAACAATAATAGGCTAAAGCAGTAAAAAATCAGCACTTCAAGACTCAGCAGTATACAACAAAAACGAGAATATAACATTGCACATTTTCTGAAAACAGGTTGGATTCGACAGAAGTCTTACAGCTCTCTTAAAAAGACGTGAGCTAATTCAGGTGGTATGGATAAGAAGATAAACACAGATATCTCTGTCTGAAGACCAAGACTCCACTTGTTAGTCAGATTGAGTTAATTTTAAAACCAACCGTCGCCCGACCCGATATCAAATCTGAACGACGTAACCCCATAAACCACAAGCCACACAAATTGTATCTATAATCGCGACGGGTATGAACGTTTTGACAATTAAATAAATTAAATTAATATCTCTCTACCCAGCCTAATAACATTCAACTATCACATTATTTTTTTTATTTTCTTTATTTGTTGGGGTTTAACGACACTTTCGACAGCCAGGGTAACCTCGTGTCAAACAGTTTTACTGGTGGAGGAAGCCGGAGTACCAGTAAAGAACCAATGAGCAACAGCCTGCAACTGTCATACTCACCAACGTACCAACTGCACACAAGCAGGGCTAGCGTTGGTGGAAGACAAGTGCACCATCGACGTACAATACCCCGTTGTACTTAGCCCCCACCACAACCCAGTGGCCAATCGGGATTAAGTGCCTTGCCAAATGACACAACGTATACCCTCCTGGTGGGAAATGAAGAGTGGACCTTTCGGTTTGAAGTCCAATGCCATAACCACTGAGCTACCGAGCTTCACAACTGTCACCTGCAATTCATTTACAGTATTAATATTGGTTTGGTGATCCGTGGCTCTATCGCATAACAGAAACAAATCAGTCATTTTTCCAAAACACAACCAACTAAAAGTTTAACCGGTTCAATCTTGTTTGACAGAGCTCAACCAGCTCGGTAAAACTAGATTCAATTGGTAAAATTTGTGATTGTTTTTTCTGACAATTTCGATGTTTAAAATTTCATTTTTTTTGTCATTAGTATGCAGTGGGTCACAGTGGGTCACAAAGGAAAATCAATCACCAGTCACTCAGAATGTTTATCTGATCTGACATTCTTATCATCAACCCGTAAACAAATAGCTTGTGCTCACTCCATTCCTTCGCCAATATACAGCCAATAATCCTGACGAGGACGTGTGTGAAATCATCATCTCTTGAAGTGGTATTTGCCCTAAAGTGTGATAAGTCGGTAAAAAATAGCTGATTAGAAAAAGGATTCCTGTCGGAATCGATATTAATAAGTTAATAATTTACGCTTTATCGTCATTTACAGATAAATATGCTGACTAACGCAGATTTCAAGTTCATGTCGTCAATGGTAAGTGTTCTGATTTTATTTAATCTTTCTTTCCACTTATAATTTATTTTGTTAAATTATAGGATGATAACAGAATATTTCAGTACGTCCATCCGTACAGGAAAGGCAAAAGTTTGAAAGTAATTTGAAACGTTTCCACGAATTGTTTCTGTTGTAACAAATATACCTATTCATTACGCTTTGTAAATAGTAGACATCGCGGACTTTACGAAGGATGTAGCCGCTAATAGGATTGGGCAGTAAATGATATGTGGGTCTTGAGTGATTAATTAATAGAACTAATCTGGTTCAGCCCTCATCTAAGCTCTGCTGGCGATAGGGAATGTACGGTTTCCGAGCCAAAGCTACGGAAATCTCTTACAGCCCGTCTGAAAATGGATTCTCCAGATCCATTAAAGTCCGGATTTTTAAAATAATGTATCTGTTCCATAACGCATTTTCACCTTTTGCACAGCCATAGAGCACCATGTGTGGATTTAATGCTTTTAATTGACTATTATTATTATTATGAGAATCACAGGACAAAAACACACCACCGTCGCCCGCACAACGACAGCGTGGACTCCGGAACAGTTTTAAAAACACAAATGCAGTCACACCAGACAAAGGGCTAATCTACGCATTAGATAAATTATTTTTAACAGATATAAAGGGATGCATAGGGTTTCATGGCCACACTGAACTAAAACGGAATAAATACGCCTTTAAGCGCCATGTTAGCGATGGATTCGCGTAAGTCGATGCTCTCTGAATGTGAAAGTGCGGAGTTCTAAACACACTAAAGTATTCTAGACCCATTTTGATATATGTGTTTTATCTATTTTCAATTTTTTAAACAGAGATATAGATAAAAGCTTAGTTCTCACGATTATACATAATTGTTATTTAAACATCTTATTTACGATCAGGGTAGATGGGGAGTAATGAACTGGCTTTTGGATCATTTTCCTACAAACATTTTACAAGTACTTGTACATGGTGCTTTGGTGTTCTGTCTGTAATTAGGTGATTAAATAAGCTTGACGTCTGTGTGATCTTAATCTCACTAATATAAGGTGTTCTCATATCGTATCGGACTCCCTGTGTTGAGCAAATACCCACCCAGGTCCCCGGGTTTCCAGACGCTCTTGGACTGAATTTATTTATTGGAGTTTAACGACACTTTCGACAGGCAGGGTCACCTCTTGTCGGACAGTTTCCTGCCCACACGTTGGACAGAATGACAAATACTGTATTCAGCGGTCGAAAAATACCCCCGCCCCCACCCCTGTGATTCTGCTTTATAGTATGGACCACTTCAGTTCTTAACGTACTTGAAAGGCGTGTGTGTATTCCTTGTATATCCATCATAGTGTACACAATTAAAATATTCGATCACTTATACTTCTTAAATTCGATAGATTCTTTATTCACATTATACATATTCATAAACTTTCAGTTCTTCAAATTGGTATGTTGTTCTCTGAATTACATGTAATGCCGCATCTTTGGTATACTATATCTTGTTCAGAGTTTTACGATGTTTTTGGTAACGCCAATTCTTCATCATTGTTTTAATAATTATTTTAAGTCTCTTTTTTACTTGACGCTTTTAAATTAAATGTTTAACATCAGTGTTTCGAGTCTTTTCTAGACGCGCGGTTTCGATAGCATTTAGGAAAATGTCATGTCTGGACACATGGTTATGATAGTATGATGAATGTTTTCATAAGTCGTTATCACATTTATTACTGTGTTATTATAGTGAGAGGAAGGCGTAAAACTCCCGTTATGAAAGATATTGAGTAGAGTTCTTAATAACATTTTTTAATAGAATAACAAGCAAATACATCACTATATAAAGAGATATCATTATGAGTTACAAGCACACAATCTCATCTCTCTCATGCAAACCATCCAGACAAAGTAAACCAAGAATAGAACAACCACAAGAGTCAAGACAATGGTAAAAGAATTGCACTTTTATTATTTTATTTAAGAATTCCTGTAGCTCCTATTAGTATTTTGCGGAAATACTATGTAAATGACTATCCATTGTTAGGGACATTGGGGAAAACGTTTTGAAATCTCAATCCAACGAGAGTATCCAACAATGACCTGTGTTTTCTTTTTTATCTTGGTTCACTTTTAGTATGCTTTTAAGGGACTTCAATAAACCAATTTAGTTCACAGCAATCGGATCTTGTGTTACTCCGGTGTTGAGGCAGATTAGGAATTGACAGTTAAAGCGGTTGTTTACCAAGAAAGTTTGCAATCTATGGAGTTATCTAATATTACACGTTTACAAACTTTTATTACAGGAACGACGATTCAGTATGGAAGATGAAGATTTTGATTTGGGTGTTTTACTCACTCCCGTCTCGCGAAAGTTTGAAGTATTGGCAGAGAATGCACAAACAGGTGGACTCGGCCACAGCGATAATTTAGAAAGTCAAAAGGAACAGGAGTTGACTGATAAAGAACGCAAATACAGTTTGGTAAGATTCCAAATATGATTGAAAACAATTCGCTCAGTAACTTGTAACACTGTTTATTTAAATAAAATTTATTTTACCTATGGCCATAACTAGAGATTGAAGAAATAGAAATATAAATTTCACACAGTATGGAACAGTTGACTACTGTGCTGGGTATAGCGGGTAACGCTGTCCTGGGTCTTGTTCCAAGAAGAGTTTCTTTCTTAAAAGCTGGCGCATCTTTTTATATGGATCGTCCAAAGAGCTTTCAGTCCTACTTTCAGCTTGCCAGTTTCGATTGCAATCCTCCCACTTCCTTCCCCTGAAATAAACTGTTCCCCTGCTTCCGTCCTCCTTCTGAATCTTTCGTCTCAATAGAATATTTCTCCATTGGCTCTCTCTCCTGCCTTATCCAACCTCTTAGAATGTTAGATTCCCATAATAGTTAAACGTTGTTGTACACCATCTGCTGTCTGGCAGCTTTAGGAGGTAATTCAGACAGCATAATTTTCCCATATCTGTCTGACCGCTTCTAGTGTGTTACTTGGTCACGTTACCACGATTAGGTCTACTTTCGCCTACAGTGCACTTTCGCCTACAAAACAGCTTTTGTAAAAGTGTCGGAGAAAGTACTTTAATTTAGCTTGGGGGATTAACGGCTATTACCTGTTACCTGTGTACTATTAAGGAAAGGAAAGTTAAACATGACTTTTTTAAATATGTAGAGGGTATTTTGTGTTTTTTCGTGGGTATCGACGATTTTTATTATTCCCATTCCAGGTGTTTATTATACGCTGACCTGTGAATTGCTGCCATTTCAAAGTCAGTTTGGATAATCTCAGGGTGCAATTCACGGCCAGTCACTTGTAACACTCCAAACGTAAGTTTTGTAAATAATCGTACGTACGTGTTACGCTGTCTGTTCTTATTCGAATGGAACTCTATTATTCTATTTAATGTGGCCCAGTCGTGAGAGAATTTCAATGAAATTCTTTTAACATAGAGAAGAATTTCTCTTATCGGAAAGAAACCCACAGAAAGAGGTTGTTTGGTCGTAAATGCAATCCGTTGTAGCTTAAAACATCGGCCACTTTTTAAAACTATCAGAAATGGAATGTATTCTTCTGTTCAGGTTATCTAATCTGATGGGCGAATTCTACTCTAAATTATGACGTTTGCCAACGTCATTTATATACTTGATTCTATGTGGACATTCCAATAAAGTAAATAAATAAATATATTTCTCCTCCTTTGTCATTTCGGCATAATATCTTTGCTCCCATTTTTTATTTTCTGAAAAAAGAAGAATCTATTAAGTTAATATTTCTGTCTGCACATTGTCTCATTGTATTCAGAAGTTGTGACTATTTTATAGAAAGGCTTACAAAAGACATCACACTATATAGAATTTGTAAAATGGAATAAATAAGTTTTACAGATAGGCTCACTTTAGAGGCATTACACTTTATAAAACTGTGAAATGGAATAAATATTTGATGTTTTTTACTTTATCGAAACGCTCGGCATCACATTGCCTAAAATAGTAAAACTTGTGATGTACATTTATTAAATATGGTCTTAGGTAGCCTTGAAATAGAATAAATATTTGATGTTTTTTTTTTATATTTACTTTATCGAAACGCTAGGCATCACATTGCCTAAAATAGTAAAACTTATGATGTACATTTATTAAATATGGTTTAGGTAGCCTTGATTCATTAAGGATTCCGTGTAGATTGGGCTTTACATAGTATGTTTCACCATTATCGTATACATTTCAATGATAGAATGTTGCAAACAAAGCCTGACAATTTATATTTTCCGTTTCAGAATAGAGTCCAATGGCGTCGAAAAGCTATGTTTGGTAAATCCAGGTCTTTCGAATCTGCAAAATGTCTGACAAATGGAAACTTCGAGGAGCCTACTCCAAAACGCATACATATGGGTGATCTCAATAAACAACAAATAATGGATGTCGTATGTACAATGGTTGATAATGAGAATCTTGTCGGTGATGGAAGTACCACTCACAAACTTCCCACAGTTTCTGGTAAACACAAAGATTTAAAATCAATTACATCACATACGGTAAGTTTATCTACCTTCTGTTGTAAGACATCTGTGTCTATTTACCATATATTTTTTCCTGGGCGAAAACCATAATTTGTGAAGAAAGGAGTACTTATTATACCAAGAGCTCTTGTCGTCGATATCTCTGTAACCGCGAAGCAGTGATATGATGGGAATATTTAGAAGTCATTCTATTAAGTAGTTAGTTCAAATCTTCAGCCTAATAATAGACAGTACACACAGGAAGGGAGTTCATAATATAAAGATGCTTCATTGACCAGGCTTCATTGATGTCTCATTCCATTAACCTGATCAAAGAAGATACCTTAAAGAGGAATGCAAAACAAGAAACTTACAAATAATCTAGCCCTGATATGGTAAACGTTCAAAGTTGCAGGTATGTTGGCGTCTGTATAGATGTTTCCCAGCCTCGTTTTGATTATTATAAAAACTTTAGCGATAGTTGTGAAAATAACAAGTAAATCGTCGAAAAATTTGTGCAGAATATATTTTATCATACGTTATGTATACAACAACCACGACATTAATTACTTTACATTTTCAGGTTAAACGAGTTATAGAAGGAGAATACAATGACGTCATTGACAACTACATTATTGTCGACTGTAGATATCCCTACGAATATGAAGGTGGACACATTGTAGTAAGTGTTTATTGCAATCAGGTGTATTTACCCGAGATAGGTGTGTCTTGACATTAAAAAAATAAAGATAAATAAAGAGGGAAGTTGACAATATTTATCAGGCTTAAAACATAACTAGGATTGGGGATGGAGGTAGTTTTATCTTTGTTATCCACCCCCTATACCTTTCAAGTTAGAACTTTCAAGCAATCATTAATGCTGCGATATGTAGACACAAAATTAGGAAAATTTTCCGGGATGTGACATTTTTCGTAGTTGTAAAAATCGCTGTTTCTTCGAATCCCTGATCGAAATGAAAATAAATATACAGATAGGAGATATAGCGTCTCCACGGAGCTCTCGAAGTTTATCTTTAAATAACAGGCTTCATTTGTTTCAATTAAATGGGAAACGTGGGTTGCTACCCTTGGAAAGGTAGGGCTGCCGGAGTTATTACCCCACCTCTCACAACCCCACCGACTCAGCAATGTGGGGGCAAAACTATATTTGTTGCATTTTGATAGCAGTGCTGTAATTACAGAAAAGTAACGATTTTCGGCCATTGAAATACTGGACGCCTTAAACTGACATGATGTTTGCTAATTCCATTTCTGCTTTTTGTTTCAGGGATCAGAAAATCTTTACACACGGGAACTGGTTGAAGGCAGACTTCTGTCGAACGTAGATTCCTCGCAAAATACAATCGTGATATTTCATTGTGAATTTTCTTCAGAGCGAGGTCCAAAACTGTAAGTATTTTATCAAAATTACGACGAATAAATGATGTACAAATCATGATTATTCTGTGAGCGTTCCGATCAAAACATTAACATAAACCTTGCACTATCTGTAAGAATGTTCACTTGTACAATGTATATGCTTTCAAGGCTTAGCTACATTTTAGGAGGACTGTGACATTAATTTTTCAACTGTATAGGGTTCAACTTCTCAAACATGTAGGCGATTGTATTTTTCTGCCACAAGAGAGCATTTGCTTTTGTGCTTAATGACTCTTTCAACAGCCAGAATCACATTGTGTCAGGGTGATTTAGGGTTGGAGGAAGCCGGGGATCGCTGAGAATATAACTGAGAAGTGGCAGGCAGCTGTACGACTCTTCAACATACCAACCAGGCACGAGCAGAGGTTGAAGGCAAGTGTACCATTGACGTCCATCCGTCTAGTCGTCCGTCCGTATTTATTTTAAAATGTATACCAGCTACTAGTATTGGAATTTGGAGGTAGCCTATTCTCATTGGTGTTTTTGGTCTGCAATCTTCGAATCACCTCCTGCCATATAATACTTTTATCTATGCGTTTTTCCGGTTTGTCGGAATGATCATTTATAAGCTTTCAGCCCGGTTAATCATTGGGTGTGTGACCGTCTGAGCTATCAATTCGGACTCCCGCGTTGTGTCCTTGGGCAAGCTCTTAACCCCGATTGCCCACATGGGGGCACGATGTCGCCGTGTACTATGGCATACTGCACGTCGGTGGTACGCATGTCTTCAAGCAATCTAACCGTGCCTGTGATGCAGTGCGGAGTTACGATGTTGGGGAGCTGGCAGCTGCTCGTCGTTGATCAATGGTTCTCTCCAGGTACTCCGGCTTCCTCCACCCGTAAAACTGTCACCGTCATGATTAGCCAATGTGCATGGGTACATGACCTTAAACACCAATAAATAATAATAATAATAATAACTGGTACATCCACCTCATTTCGTTATGGTTATAAGCAATGTGATTATGGGCCTATTTCTTGAAGTAATATAATTTATGACTTTTCTTTTTATAACACAGATTACGTTATTTGAGAAGTATGGATAGACAGGCCAATGCAGAGAATTATCCAAATTTATATTATCCGGAGATATATCTTTTAGACGGTGGATACAAAGACTTTTTTCTACTCGAAAAGGTATGTCGTGGTTAGTTTTATATAGAAACTATATTTGGGATTGTATCCAAATCACTCTTATTTATAAGATATGTCCATAGTTTAAATCACTTTCAAATGGCGCCTCTTTCTGGTAACAACAGTGTTTTTGACAATGAACGATGCACTTCCGATAAAGTAATTCGCGTGGATTTCTTCTCAGTTTTCAAATGTGGTGCTTACTCCTTTGATGAGAGCGAAATATATACGTATGTGGGATTTTCTGGAAAAATCTCCAAAGATTTAAGAGATCCACCCTTCATGTAGAGTGAAGGAGAAAGGCGTGCCCTTCAATTTTCTGTTCAGATGCATTAGCAGGTTAGGCATAGCAATATCTCCGGTGGATTGTATGGCCAATAATTTAATAGATGAATTGATAAGTTACTATAATCAAGTAACAGTTCCTAAGTTTAACATTTATTATCGAAATCAAAGCAATGTGGCTAAATTATGTAAAATATTATTGTCGAATAATAAGCCAACATTCTCCTCGTTCCCAAAGGATTCTTTTCTCAAAAATTTAAAAAATTGTTAGACAATAATGTTACTTTTTGAAATGCATATGGAGATAAAAAAAAAGTTATGCTTAAAATATTTAACTTTCTTTTCAGAAATTTTGTGTTCCACAACAATATAAAACCATGCTGGATAAAGGACATTCTGCCGAGTTGCGTCACTTCCGCTCCAAATCAAAATCGTGGCACGCAGGTGACAGAAGAAGATGCCTAAGATTCTAGTTGTCCATCTGGGTTGGAAACAAACAAGCTTATCTGTGATATTTATATTTGATATTTTATATCTGTGACAAATACGTTATCAAAACAATTTGAAATAACTTTCATTGACGAAAATTACATTAAACATTGACAAGTGTCTGAAAACCACCGAATGTTTTAAATTAATACATCGAGGTATCCAATGATTTTACCATATTTGGTGCAGTTACATAAGCTTTTTACGTTTATTTAATCCTAATTCACTCTCTCTCTCTCTCTCCTTAAAAGCAATCTACAGGAAGACACATATCCAATTTGTTTCTTGTCTTAATACGACCTTTGTGAACCTCATCGGTAGTCTGTCTAAGGAATCATTCCAATGTTGCACATTAAGCCGTCTTTTGCAGTAATTCTTTAACGATGGATGCATTGTAATATGAATATAGGTATTGTATTGTTTTGAGAAACGTATTTGTTGATTAATAGTTATTTTTGTTGTTATTATGTATATAAAAATGTAAATAATAAATCAATGTATTTTCAAAAACATCGATGTTTGTTCATTTCAAAATATACGATTTAGCTAATGTCAAATCCGATGGTTTATATTTTTATTATGAACGTCGTAAGCTTTTGAACTCTTAAATATTATACGGATAACAGACATGGTAGTGTTGGAACCAAAATCTGGTGCTATTTTCTGATTTAATCCATGTAAACCTCTCTGATGTAATGGATGTAAGAATGGACCATCATACTGAAAGGGTATTTGATATCTGTTAAAAAGCGATTGTTAAAAACCAACAATTGTAACCAAATATGCCACCAGGAATGTGTTTCCAAACTAATATTTGGGTGTGGCAGGAAAACAACTCTGTGGCTATACCATTACCCTGCAGTATCATGCCCACCGTCTCATTATTTTGTTCCTTCCAGTGGGACGAAAATTGAAAGATTAATCCACAGAATTATCATTTCCTTGATTGCATGGACTTGGAATGGCAAAATAAGTTGTTAAACGTGTGTTTGTGGACGAGCGAGCGCGTGCGTGTGTGTTTGAGGAAGTAACTGTGTCTTTAGGGATGAATAGTATATCTCACATGATTAGACTCACTCGGTCCCCGCACTGGACCTCCCCCTATAAGATCCATCTATGTTTTCCTTTTACATCCCGACTAAAGAGCTCTTCGTCCTAATTTCAGCTTGCCAGATTTTATTGCAATCCTCGAGCACCCATTCCCTGACAAGTCTACTCCTCTGCTTCAGTCCTCCTTCTAGAGAATGGACATATTTCTACAGTGCTCTTATGATTCCTACAAAACATCCACCAAATCCAAGGCCCTCAAGTTTTTGCCACATTCCCTCCATCTACACTTTGTCGTGTGCTTTTTTCACACCAAGGAATGCCATAACCATAATTCTCTTATTGTCTTTTATTGATTCTATAAGTCGGGAGAGGGTACACAAGTGGTCAGTGACTAGTCTCTCTTTCTGGGAACCATTCTGGATTTCCGACATCTTCATCAATTCCCACAATCCTTTCATAGAGAATCTTGCAGAATACCACCCCATTATTGAAGCTAACAGATATATGTAATTATCTAAAACTTTGGAAAATCTCCATATTTGTGTGTGCATGAATGTCAGCCTGCTTTCCTTCCACTCTATCGGGAATTGATTTCATTTGTCAAACAGTGCTGTAAGATGCGTATGTATTGGATCCCCTCCTCTTTTCAAAAACTCGTTAGAAATTTCGTCAGTAGCTGCTGTTTTTCTATTCTCTCACATGGTGACTGCATTTCGTACTTCCCTCATCTCAATTTCCCTGCATACTATGGCAATGACCAAAGAACATGGCCACTAACACGCTACCACGACAACCCACGTGACAACCGTAATGAACCACTCTCTCCAGTTCTAGTAAACCAGGCCCGCAGTGTGTGAACTTTTCTTCTGATTTCTTTGCAGTAATAATAATAATAACTCTTTGGCCAGCCGCTGATTTGTCGCGGTCCTCATAAGAGAAGGCCATCATTCCCCCTGCACCCCACCCCCTCTTCCCCTCCTCTCCTCCCAGCATTCAGATATAAACTGCTTAATAGTGTCCCTCACTTCATCTTTTTCAATTTCTTCAATAAGCATTCCTACCCTCTCCCTCGTGTCCACCTTCAGCCATCTATCCTTTGTTTCTTCACCCCACTTCTGCATTATTCTTCCATAAATTTTATTCTATGAGGTATATACTGTGGGCATTCCAAGAGAAAATGTTCCAGGGTCTCCACTACTCCAGAGTGGCACATTTGGCATCCCTTTTCCCCATCTCTCCCAATTTTTCCCCGAAGCTCCAGTGATCTTGATCTCAGTTTGAACAGCAGTGACCCTCCAAAGGTGCCATCTAGGTACTTCTCAAAAGCTGGCTTTTCTTTATATTGTAACCCCTGCAGTGATCTTTTCACGCTAACCCCTGCTCGCCAGTTTCGATTGCAATCTTCCATGACTCTCTCTTTGACAAACCTTTTGCCTTCTTTCATTCCTACTTCTATGTTTGTGACCTCTATAGAGTAATTGTCCATTAGTTCCCTCACATGTTTTGACCACCCCGTTTCTATATTAGAATTCCAAATGGTATCGAGCATCAATTTGCACCACCGGTTGTCAGGCAGGTTTCTCAAGTAGTTAAAGTAACACAGTTTTCCCAAATCTACCCTGTCCTTGATTTTCATCCACCCAAGCTCCCCCCTTACTGCTTCCAAAGCTGCAGCATTACTGGACCCTGTTATCCATCTGCCGGCATCATTTTGAGTATTTTCCAACTTCTTAATAACGGTTTGGTTTAATGGAATCACGTCCGTGCCATACGTTATACTTGGTAAACCCACCCTCTCCCACAGTGTTTTCCCCACAAAGACCTTGTTGAAACTATTTTTCCCTAAAAGTTTTAGTTGGTTCAGAATTCTTTTCCCCTTCAGAATCAGTTTGGCTGAGTAATTTCTGTACACCCCTCTTCCCGTTATATTTATGCTTACCCCTAGATACTCATACTCTCCCGTTTCTCCTACAGTGATATGTTTGCTTTCCCCTTCGGGGATTGAGAACTCCCCCACTCTCCATCTCTTCGTCATATCTACCTTGCGTCCAACGGGTATTACCTTGCTTTTATTTTCATTTAGTTCGAGCCGCCAAGTGTTCCCATATCTACCAGCAATTTCCAGCAGTTTCTCTAGCCCCTGTTCAGTTCTAGACATTAACACCATGTCGTCCGCAAAGAATAAGCCTGGTATCTTTATGTCTCCAACATTTACCCCCTCCGCACTCTGAATTAGTTCGTCCCCTAAATCTTTAACATACAATGCAAACAAAATCGGTGAAAAGATACACCCCTGCTTGAGGCCTATATCCATAGGGACTCGTTTTGTAGTGATACTCCCTAGACTGAGTTGGCTTTGCACATCTGTATACAGTGCTTTCGTGATTCCCACAAAGTCACCCCTCAGTCCGATGCCCTCGAGCTTTCGCCACATACCTTCCCTCCACACTCGGTCGTACGCTTTTTTCACATCTAGAAATGCCAGAAACATCTTTTTCTTTTCAGCCTTTGTTGATTCTATCAGTTGGGTGAGTGTAAATAGGTGATCAGTGACTCTTCGTCCTTTCCTGAAACCATTTTGAATTTCTCCTAAAAAACCTTTCTCTTCAATAACTTCCTCTAGTCTACCGTATATGACCTTACAGAATACTTTTCCGATGTTACTACTAACTGATATCCCCCTATAGTTATATAGAACTTCCTTGTGTATGAACGACACCTTACTTTCCCTCCACTCTCTGGGGACCTCTTGCTTTCGCAGAGCCAGGTTGAAAAGGTTTGTCAGGACTTCAATAAGTGCCTCCCCTCCATTTTTGAGGAATTCGTTCGGAATTTCATCAGTCCCTCCCGCTTTACCATTTTTTAATTTCGAGACCACGTTCCGCACTTCTTCTGCCGTTATTTCGCTACATACACGGTTGGATAGGTTCTCCTCCACCAGTGTATTTCTTTTTGGTGGGGACCCACTGCCCCATCGCCTATCGTTTATCTTTTCCCAGTGCTTGACTAACTCTGAAGCGATACGGCCTTTATCTTCTGTACTTTCCCCATCCACTTTGATACTCTGCACACTACTTTTCCCCCGTTTATTTACCCAGTTCCAAAATACGTTTGAGCTCGAACCCCCCGTTTTCTTTATTGTTCTGGCAAGACTGCAATTGCGCTCCTTCCTATTATTATTCTTTATCTCATTCACCTTTTTCCGTGCCAGTTCATATTCTCCTTTCATTAGTCTCGTGTCATTGTTATCCACCCCTTTAAGCTTCCTACTTCTTCTGTAAGCAGCGCATTTTACCTTCCTTTCTTTTATAGCCTTTTTCAGTCCCTCGTTAACCCTGTATCCAAGCTCTCTCGTTGGGACCCTCACCCTTCCTATACATTCCTTCCCTGCCTCTGTTAGGCTATTTACTATGCCATCTGATATACTCTGGACATTTGCATCCCTAGGTATACATTCAAGATTTGGTTTTAGTCTTTTCCGAAACTGCTTCCAGTCGGCTCCTTGTTTTAGTCCCCAAACTTCCTTGAAGGTATTTCTGTCTCTATTCGTCTTTTTGCCCATAATTTTAACTGTTATCAGGTTGTGATCACTACCCAAGTCATTTTTTCCCTCGTCATCTATTTCTACATCTATAACCTCCCTCCATACGCTAATGTCAGTGAGTATATAATCAATTATTGTTTTCTTATCGTTCCTCTCCCAGGTCCATTTACCCTTACATTTCGCATCCCTGTTCAGTATCTTTAAACCAAGCTCTTTTGATAGGTCCAACATCTTCCTCCCATTCGTGTTAATTTTCCTATCACCTCCTTGTATGCCCTCCTCCTTATCCCCGATGTGCCCATTGAAGTCCCCCATTAGGACAATACTGAACCCTCTGCTCCCAAGCTCTGTGATATTCGATCTAAGAGTTGTATATATTGAATCATTCCACTCGGGCTTACTTCCCTCCACTGCTAAGTATACAACACCAACGGCAACACTCCTGCTTCCTAACTTGATTTTTGCCCAGACTATTTCGTTGGATACTGGAATCTGAGTCCTTGCTTCTGTGAGATCTGTAATCAATGAGGGCTGTAATTTTGCTCTTGCTTTCATTAAGTTCGAGTCTCCATTTGCTCCCATATTTCGCAACAATTTCCAGCATTTTCTTTAGCCCCTCTTCGCTTTCTGACACTAGAACCATATCGTCTGCAAAAAATAGCCCTGGGATCTTCAAGTCCCCAACTGCTACCCCCTCCTCGCTACGCAGGAGTTCATCTCCTAAACGTTTGATGAACAATGCAAACAGGATCGGCGAAAGGATACACCCCTGTTTTAGGCCTATCTCCATAGGCACACGTTTTGTTGTAATGTTCCCCAGGCTAAGTTCACTCTGTACATCTTTATATAATGCTTTCATAATTCCAACAAACTCGCCTCCTAAGCCCATAGCCTCCAGCTTGCGCCACATACCTTCCCTCCATACTCTATCGTATGCCTTTTTGATATCCAAAAAGGCCATAAACATCTTTTTCTTTTTTGCTTTCGCGGATTCTATCGTTTGGGAAGGTGCGTAAAGATGGTCAGTAACTCTCCTTCCCATCCTGAAGCCATTCTGGATTTCTCCCAAAAATCCCTTCTCCTCAATCACCTCCTCTAGTCTCCCATACAGGACTTTACAGAAAACCTTTCCAATGTTGCTACTGACAGAGATCCCTCGATAGTTATCCAAAACGTCTTTTCCCCCCTTTTTGTGAATAAATGTCACTTTACTTTCTCTCCACTCCTTTGTGACCTCTTCATTTTCTATGGCTAGATTGAATAGGGCAGTTAGGCTTTTCACGAGTTCCTCTCCCCAAAATTTGATTAGTTCTCACGTGCAAATAATATTAATTCGGGCTTATAAATGACAAGGTTCAATTGCCACATTGTGATATCATCTAATATTAAAGAGAAAAGACACAAAGTTATCCATGATCACTCTACACAGTGTGATGACAGAATTGCAATGTTGTAGGCATAACAAGAAATTGTTAACACAAATCAATGTGTTTATCTACGTGTTAACCAAATAATCTAATAATCACTTTTCTGTCATTTAATTGTTGAAAACAAATCATTAGCATTGACAAGTGATTATTGTTTATCGTGATTTTATGTATTATTAAATCATGAAGTAATCAGTGAACATGATTAACAAATAAACTGGATATATAAGATGCACTCTCAATCCCCAATTTAGTTTCATCCATCCTGCATGTTGTCCTATTATCCCCACGGAGCAGAAATTAGTATTTTAAAGAATTATTGAAGAAATTAGACTCGTTATCGACAGGTAAATATCTAGATATGATACAAGTTCATGTTCGAAACTGGTATCTCCCGTTATATTGTAGTTTAAAATTCTAATCCGAAAGAAAATGTTATCTACCTCTCCTGTATCAGACAATAACTTAATTGTGAAAACAATAATAGGCTAAAGCAGTAAAAAATCAGCACTTCAAGACTCAGCAGTATACAACAAAAACGAGAATATAACATTGCACATTTTCTGAAAACAGGTTGGATTCGACAGAAGTCTTACAGCTCTCTTAAAAAGACGTGAGCTAATTCAGGTGGTATGGATAAGAAGATAAACACAGATATCTCTGTCTGAAGACCAAGACTCCACTTGTTAGTCAGATGGAGTTAATTTTAAAACCAACCGTCGCCCGACCCGATATCAAATCCGAACGACGTAACCCCATAAACCACAAGCCACACAAATTGTATCTATAATCGCGACGGGTATGAACGTTTTGACAATTAAATAAATTAAATTAATATCTCTCTACCCAGCCTAATAACATTCAACTATCACATTATTATTTTTATTTTATTTATTTGTTGGGGTTTAACGACACTTTCGACAGCCAGGGTAACCTCGTGTCAAACAGTTTTACTGGTGGAGGAAGCCGGAGTACCAGTAAAGAACCAATGAGCAACAGCCTGCAACTGTCATACTCACCAACGTACCAACTGCACACAAGCAGGGCTAGCGTTGGTGGAAGACAAGTGCACCATCGACGTACAATACCCCGTTGTACTTAGCCCCCACCACAACCCAGTGGCCAATCGGGATTAAGTGCCTTGCCAAATGACACAACGTATACCCTCCTGGTGGGAAATGAAGAGTGGACCTTTCGGTTTGAAGTCCAATGCCATAACCACTGAGCTACCGAGCTTCACAACTGTCACCTGCAATTCATTTACAGTATTAATATTGGTTTGGTGATCCGTGGCTCTATCGCATAACAGAAACAAATCAGTCATTTTTCCAAAACACAACCAACTAAAAGTTTAACCGGTTCAATCTTGTTTGACAGAGCTCAACCAGCTCGGTAAAACTAGATTCAATTGGTAAAATTTGTTATTGTTTTTTCTGACCATTTCGATGTTTGAAATTTCATTTTTTTTGTCATTAGTATGCAGTGGGTCACAGTGGGTCACAAAGGAAAATCAATCACCAGTCACTCAGAATGTTTATCTGATCTGACATTCTTATCATCAACCCGTAAACAAATAGCTTGTGCTCACTCCATTCCTTCGCCAATATACAGCCAATAATCCTGACGAGGACGTGTGTGAAATCATCATCTCTTGAAGTGGTATTTGCCCTAAAGTGTGATAAGTCGGTAAAAAATAGCTGATTAGAAAAAGGATTCCTGTCGGAATCGATATTAATAAGTTAATAATTGACGCTTTATCGTCATCTACAGATAAATATGCTGACTAACGCAGATTTCAAGTTCATGTCGTCAATGGTAAGTGTTCTGATTTTATTTAATCTTTCTTTCCACTTATAATTTATTTTGTTAAATTATAGGATGATAACAGAATATTTCAGTACGTCCATCCGTACAGGAAAGGCAAAAGTTTGAAAGTAATTTGAAACGTTTCCACGAATTGTTTCTGTTGTAACAAATATACCTATTCATTACGCTTTGTAAATAGTAGACATCGCGGACTTTACGAAGGATGTAGCCGCTAATAGGATTGGGCAGTAAATGATATGTGGGTCTTGAGTGATTAATTAATAGAACTAATCTGGTTCAGCCCTCATCTAAGCTCTGCTGGCGATAGGGAATGTACGGTTTCCGAGCCAAAGCTACGGAAATCTCTTACAGCCCGTCTGAAAATGGATTCTCCAGATCCATTAAAGTCCGGATTTTTAAAATAATGTATCTGTTCCATAACGCATTTTCACCTTTTGCACAGCCATAGAGCACCATGTGTGGAATTAATGCTTTTAATTGACTATTATTATTATTATGAGAATCACAGGACAAAAACACACCACCGTCGCCCGCACAACGACAGCGTGGACTCCGGAACAGTTTTAAAAACACAAATGCAGTCACACCAGACAAAGGGCTAATCTACGCATTAGATAAATTATTTTTAACAGATATAAAGGGATGCATAGGGTTTCATGGCCACACTGAACTAAAACGGAATAAATACGCCTTTAAGCGCCATGTTAGCGATGGATTCACGTAAGTCGATGCTCTCTGAATGTGAAAGTGCGGAGTTCTAAACACACTAAAGTATTCTAGACCCATTTTGATATATGTGTTTTATCTATTTTCAATTTTTTAAACAGAGATATAGATAAAAGCTTAGTTCTCACGATTATACATAATTGTTATTTAAACATCTTATTTACGATCAGGGTAGATGGGGAGTAATGAACTGGCTTTTGGATCATTTTCCTACAAACATTTTACAAGTACTTGTACATGGTGCTTTGGTGTTCTGTCTGTAATTAGGTGATTAAATAAGCTTGACGTCTGTGTGATCTTAATCTCACTAATATAAGGTGTTCTCATATCGTATCGGACTCCCTGTGTTGAGCAACTACCCACCCAGGTCCCCGGGTTTCCAGACGCTCTTGGACTGAATTTATTTATTGGAGTTTAACGACACTTTCGACAGGCAGGGTCACCTCTTGTCGGACAGTTTCCTGCCCACACGTTGGACAGAATGACAAATACTGTATTCAGCGGTCGAAAAATACCCCCGCCCCCACCCCTGTGATTCTGCTTTATAGTATGGACCACTTCAGTTCTTAAGGTACTTGAAAGGCGTGTGTGTATTCCTTGTATATCCATCATAGTGTACACAATTAAAATATTCGATCACTTATACTTCTTAAATTCGATAGATTCTTTATTCACATTATACATATTCATAAACTTTCAGTTCTTCAAATTGGTATGTTGTTCTCTGAATTACATGTTATGCCGCATCTTTGGTATACTATATCTTGTTCAGAGTTTTACGATGTTTTTGGTAACGCCAATTCTTCATCATTGTTTTAATAATTATTTTAAGTCTCTTTTTTACTTGACGCTTTTAAATTAAATGTTTAACATCAGTGTTTCGAGTCTTTTCTAGACGCGCGGTTTCGATAGCATTTAGGAAAATGTCATGTCTGGACACATGGTTATGATAGTATGATGAATGTTTTCATAAGTCGTTATCACATTTATTACTGTGTTATTATAGTGAGAGGAAGGCGTAAAACTCCCGTTATGAAAGATATTGAGTAGAGTTCTTAATAACATTTTTTAATAGAATAACAAGCAAATACATCACTATATAAAGAGATATCATTATGAGTTACCTGCACACAATCTTATCTCTCTCATACAAACCATCCAGACAAAGTAAACCAAGAATAGAACAACCACAAGAGTCAAGACAATGGTAAAAGAATTGCACTTTTATTATTTTATTTAAGAATTCCTGTAGCTCCTATTAGTATTTTGCGGAAATACTATGTAAATGACTATCCATTGTTAGGGACATTGGGGAAAACGTTTTGAAATCTCAATCCAACGAGAGTATCCAACAATGACCTGTGTTTTCTTTTTTATCTTGGTTCACTTTTAGTATGCTTTTAAGGGACTTCAATAAACCAATTTAGTTCACAGCAATCGGATCTTGTGTTACTCCGGTGTTGAGGCAGATTAGGAATTGACAGTTAAAGCGGTTGTTTACCAAGAAAGTTTGCAATCTATGGAGTTATCTAATATTACACGTTTACAAACTTTTATTACAGGAACGACGATTCAGTATGGAAGATGAAGATTTTGATTTGGGTGTTTTACTCACTCCCGTCTCGCGAAAGTTTGAAGTATTGGCAGAGAATGCACAAACAGGTGGACTCGGCCACAGCGATAATTTAGAAAGTCAAAAGGAACAGGAGTTGACTGATAAAGAACGCAAATACAGTTTGGTAAGATTCCAAATATGATTGAAAACAATTCGCTCAGTAACTTGTAACACTGTTTATTTAAATAAAATTTATTTTACCTATGGCCATAACTAGAGATTGAAGAAATAGAAATATAAATTTCACACAGTATGGAACAGTTGACTACTGTGCTGGGTATAGCGGGTAACGCTGTCCTGGGTCTTGTTCCAAGAAGAGTTTCTTTCTTAAAAGCTGGCGCATCTTTTTATATGGATCGTCCAAAGAGCTTTCAGTCCTACTTTCAGCTTGCCAGTTTCGATTGCAATCCTCCCACTTCCTTCCCCTGAAATAAACTGTTCCCCTGCTTCCGTCCTCCTTCTGAATCTTTCGTCTCAATAGAATATTTCTCCATTGGCTCTCTCTCCTGCCTTATCCAACCTCTTAGAATGTTAGATTCCCATAATAGTTAAACGTTGTTGTACACCATCTGCTGTCTGGCAGCTTTAGGAGGTAATTCAGACAGCATAATTTTCCCATATCTGTCTGACCGCTTCTAGTGTGTTACTTGGTCACGTTACCACGATTAGGTCTACTTTCGCCTACAGTGCACTTTCGCCTACAAAACAGTTTTTGTAAAAGTGTCGGAGAAAGTACTTTAATTTAGCTTGGGGGATTAACGGCTATTACCTGTTACCTGTGTACTATTAAGGAAAGGAAAGTTAAACATGACTTTTTTAAATATGTAGAGGGTATTTTGTGTTTTTTCGTGGGTATCGACGATTTTTATTATTCCCATTCCAGGTGTTTATTATACGCTGACCTGTGAATTGCTGCCATTTCAAAGTCAGTTTGGATAATCTCAGGGTGCAATTCACGGCCAGTCACTTGTAACACTCCAAACGTAAGTTTTGTAAATAATCGTACGTACGTGTTACGCTGTCTGTTCTTATTCGAATGGAACTCTATTATTCTATTTAATGTGGCCCAGTCGTGAGAGAAATTCAATGAAATTCTTTTAACATAGAGAAGAATTTCTCTTATCGGAAAGAAACCCACAGAAAGAGGTTGTTTGGTCGTAAATGCAATCCGTTGTAGCTTAAAACATCGGCCACTTTTTAAAACTATCAGAAATGGAATGTATTCTTCTGTTCAGGTTATCTAATCTGATGGGCGAATTCTACTCTAAATTATGACGTTTGCCAACGTCATTTATATACTTGATTCTATGTGGACATTCCAATAAAGTAAATAAATAAATATATTTCTCCTCCTTTGTCATTTCGGCATAATATCTTTGCTCCCATTTTTTATTTTCTGAAAAAAGAAGAATCTATTAAGTTAATATTTCTGTCTGCACATTGTCTCATTGTATTCAGAAGTTGTGACTATTTTATAGAAAGGCTTACAAAAGACATCACACTATATAGAATTTGTAAAATGGAATAAATAAGTTTTACAGATAGGCTCACTTTAGAGGCATTACACTTTATAAAACTGTGAAATGGAATAAATATTTGATGTTTTTTACTTTATCGAAACGCTCGGCATCACATTGCCTAAAATAGTAAAACTTGTGATGTACATTTATTAAATATGGTCTTAGGTAGCCTTGAAATAGAATAAATATTTGATGTTTTTTTTTTGATATTTACTTTATCGAAACGCTAGGCATCACATTGCCTAAAATAGTAAAACTTATGATGTACATTTATTAAATATGGTTTAGGTAGCCTTGATTCATTAAGGATTCCGTGTAGATTGGGCTTTACATAGTATGTTTCACCATTATCGTATACATTTCAATGATAGAATGTTGCAAACAAAGCCTGACAATTTATATTTTCCGTTTCAGAATAGAGTCCAATGGCGTCGAAAAGCTATGTTTGGTAAATCCAGGTCTTTCGAATCTGCAAAATGTCTGACAAATGGAAACTTCGAGGAGCCTACTCCAAAACGCATACATATGGGTGATCTCAATAAACAACAAATAATGGATGTCGTATGTACAATGGTTGATAATGAGAATCTTGTCGGTGATAGAAGTACCACTCACAAACTTCCCACAGTTTCTGGTAAACACAAAGATTTAAAATCAATTACATCACATACGGTAAGTTTATCTACCTTCTGTTGTAAGACATCTGTGTCTATTTACCATATATTTTTTCCTGGGCGAAAACCATAATTTGTGAAGAAAGGAGTACTTATTATACCAAGAGCTCTTGTCGTCGATATCTCTGTAACCGCGAAGCAGTGATATGATGGGAATATTTAGAAGTCATTCTATTAAGTAGTTAGTTCAAATCTTCAGCCTAATAATAGACAGTACACACAGGAAGGGAGTTCATAATATAAAGATGCTTCATTGACCAGGCTTCATTGATGTCTCATTCCATTAACCTGATCAAAGAAGATACCTTAAAGAGGAATGCAAAACAAGAAACTTACAAATAATCTAGCCCTGATATGGTAAACGTTCAAAGTTGCAGGTATGTTGGCGTCTGTATAGATGTTTCCCAGCCTCGTTTTGATTATTATAAAAACTTTAGCGATAGTTGTGAAAATAACAAGTAAATCGTCGAAAAATTTGTGCAGAATATATTTTATCATACGTTATGTATACAACAACCACGACATTAATTACTTTACATTTTCAGGTTAAACGAGTTATAGAAGGAGAATACAATGACGTCATTGACAACTACATTATTGTCGACTGTAGATATCCCTACGAATATGAAGGTGGACACATTGTAGTAAGTGTTTATTGCAATCAGGTGTATTTACCCGAGATAGGTGTGTCTTGACATTAAAAAAATAAAGATAAATAAAGAGGGAAGTTGACAATATTTATCAGGCTTAAAACATAACTAGGATTGGGGATGGAGGTAGTTTTATCTTTGTTATCCACCCCCTATACCTTTCAAGTTAGAACTTTCAAGCAATCATTAATGCTGCGATATGTAGACACAAAATTAGGAAAATTTTCCGGGATGTGACATTTTTCGTAGTTGTAAAAATCGCTGTTTCTTCGAATCCCTGATCGAAATGAAAATAAATATACAGATAGGAGATATAGCGTCTCCACGGAGCTCTCGAAGTTTATCTTTAAATAACAGGCTTCATTTGTTTCAATTAAATGGGAAACGTGGGTTGCTACCCTTGGAAAGGTTGGGCTGCCGGAGTTATTACCCCACCTCTCACAACCCCACCGACTCAGCAATGTGGGGGCAAAACTATATTTGTTGCATTTTGATAGCAGTGCTGTAATTACAGAAAAGTAACGATTTTCGGCCATTGAAATACTGGACGCCTTAAACTGACATGATGTTTGCTAATTCCATTTCTGCTTTTTGTTTCAGGGATCAGAAAATCTTTACACACGGGAACTGGTTGAAGGCAGACTTCTGTCGAACGTAGATTCCTCGCAAAATACAATCGTGATATTTCATTGTGAATTTTCTTCAGAGCGAGGTCCAAAACTGTAAGTATTTTATCAAAATTACGACGAATAAATGATGTACAAATCATGATTATTCTGTGAGCGTTCCGATCAAAACATTAACATAAACCTTGCACTATCTGTAAGAATGTTCACTTGTACAATGTATATGCTTTCAAGGCTTAGCTACATTTTAGGAGGACTGTGACATTAATTTTTCAACTGTATAGGGTTCAACTTCTCAAACATGTAGGCGATTGTATTTTTCTGCCACAAGAGAGCATTTGCTTTTGTGCTTAATGACTCTTTCAACAGCCAGAATCACATTGTGTCAGGGTGATTTAGGGTTGGAGGAAGCCGGGGATCGCTGAGAATATAACTGAGAAGTGGCAGGCAGCTGTACGACTCTTCAACATACCAACCAGGCACGAGCAGAGGTTGAAGGCAAGTGTACCATTGACGTCCATCCGTCTAGTCGTCCGTCCGTATTTATTTTAAAATGTATACCAGCTACTAGTATTGGAATTTGGAGGTAGCCTATTCTCATTGGTGTTTTTGGTCTGCAATCTTCGAATCACCTCCTGCCATATAATACTTTTATCTATGCGTTTTTCCGGTTTGTCGAAATGATCATTTATAAGCTTTCAGCTTACTGATACACCCTCCAGCCCGGTTAATCATTGGGTGTGTGACCGTCTGAGCTATCAATTCGGACTCCCGCGTTGTGTCCTTGGGCAAGCTCTTAACCCCGATTGCCCACATGGGGGCACGATGTCGCCGTGTACTATGGCATACTGCACGTCGGTGGTACGCATGTCTTCAAGCAATCTAACCGTGCCTGTGATGCAGTGCGGAGTTACGATGTTGGGGAGCTGGCAGCTGCTCGTCGTTGATCAATGGTTCTCTCCAGGTACTCCGGCTTCCTCCACCCGTAAAACTGTCACCGTCATGATTAGCCAATGTGCATGGGTACATGACCTTAAACACCAATAAATAATAATAATAATAATAACTGGTACATCCACCTCATTTCGTTATGGTTATAAGCAATGTGATTATGGGCCTATTTCTTGAAGTAATATAATTTATGACTTTTCTTTTTATAACACAGATTACGTTATTTGAGAAGTATGGATAGACAGGCCAATGCAGAGAATTATCCAAATTTATATTATCCGGAGATATATCTTTTAGACGGTGGATACAAAGACTTTTTTCAACTCGAAAAGGTATGTCGTGGTTAGTTTTATATAGAAACTATATTTGGGATTGTATCCAAATCACTCTTATTTATAAGATATGTCCATAGTTTAAATCACTTTCAAATGGCGCCTCTTTCTGGTAACAACAGTGTTTTTGACAATGAACGATGCACTTCCGATAAAGTAATTCGCGTGGATTTCTTCTCAGTTTTCAAATGTGGTGCTTACTCCTTTGATGAGAGCGAAATATATACGTATGTGGGATTTTCTGGAAAAGTCTCCAAAGATTTAAGAGATCCACCCTTCATGTAGAGTGAAGGAGAAAGGCGTGCCCTTCAATTTTCTGTTCAGATGCATTAGCAGGTTAGGCATAGCAATATCTCCGGTGGATTGTATGGCCAATAATTTAATAGATGAATTGATAAGTTACTATAATCAAGTAACAGTTCCTAAGTTTAACATTTATTATCGAAATCAAAGCAATGTGGCTAAATTATGTAAAATATTATTGTCGAATAATAAGCCAACATTCTCCTCGTTCCCAAAGGATTCTTTTCTCAAAAATTTAAAAAATTGTTAGACAATAATGTTACTTTTTGAAATGCATATGGAGATAAAAAAAAAGTTATGCTTAAAATATTTAACTTTCTTTTCAGAAATTTTGTGTTCCACAACAATATAAAACCATGCTGGATAAAGGACATTCTGCCGAGTTGCGTCACTTCCGCTCCAAATCAAAATCGTGGCACGCAGGTGACAGAAGAAGATGCCTAAGATTCTAGTTGTCCATCTGGGTTGGAAACTAACAAGCTTATCTGTGATATTTATATTTGATATTTTATATCTGTGACAAATACGTTATCAAAACAATTTGAAATAACTTTCATTGACGAAAATTACATTAAACATTGACAAGTGTCTGAAAACCACCGAATGTTTTAAATTAATACATCGAGGTATCCAATGATTTTACCATATTTGGTGCAGTTACATAAGCTTTTTACGTTTATTTAATCCTAATTCACTCTCTCTCTCTCTCTCCTTAAAAGCAATCTACAGGAAGACACATATCCAATTTGTTTCTCGTCTTAATACGACCTTTGTGAACCTCATCGAGAGTCTGTCTAAGGAATCATTCCAATGTTGCACATTAAGCCGTCTTTTGCAGTAATTCTTTAACGATGGATGCATTGTAATATGAATATAGGTATTGTATTGTTTTGAGAAACGTATTTGTTGATTAATAGTTATTTTTGTTGTTATTATGTATATAAAAATGTAAATAATAAATCAA
The DNA here is from genome assembly GCA_031216915.1 of Pictodentalium vernedei. NCBI lineage: Eukaryota > Metazoa > Mollusca > Scaphopoda > Dentaliida > Dentaliidae > Pictodentalium > Pictodentalium vernedei. Next base: position 299,035,733 of record CM062294.1, read on the forward strand.
TGTATTTTCAAAAACATCGATGTTTGTTCATTTCAAAATATACGATTTAGCTAATGTCAAATCCGATGGTTTATATTTTTATTATGAACGTCGTAAGCTTTTGAACTCTTAAATATTATACGGATAACAGACATGGTAGTGTTGGAACCAAAATCTGGTGCTATTTTCTGATTTAATCCATGTAAACCTCTCTGATGTAATGGATGTAAGAATGGACCATCATACTGAAAGGGTATTTGATATCTGTTAAAAAGCGATTGTTAAAAACCAACAATTGTAACCAAATATGCCACCAGGAATGTGTTTCCAAACTAATATTTGGGTGTGGCAGGAAAACAACTCTGTGGCTATACCATTACCCTGCAGTATCATGCCCACCGTCTCATTATTTTGTTCCTTCCAGTGGGACGAAAATTGAAAGATTAATCCACAGAATTATCATTTCCTTGATTGCATGGACTTGGAATGGCAAAATAAGTTGTTAAACGTGTGTTTGTGGACGAGCGAGCGCGTGCGTGTGTGTTTGAGGAAGTAACTGTGTCTTTAGGGATGAATAGTATATCTCACATGATTAGACTCACTCGGTCCCCGCACTGGACCTCCCCCTATAAGATCCATCTATGTTTTCCTTTTACATCCCGACTAAAGAGCTCTTCGTCCTAATTTCAGCTTGCCAGATTTTATTGCAATCCTCGAGCACCCATTCCCTGACAAGTCTACTCCTCTGCTTCAGTCCTCCTTCTAGAGAATGGACATATTTCTACAGTGCTCTTATGATTCCTACAAAACATCCACCAAATCCAAGGCCCTCAAGTTTTTGCCACATTCCCTCCATCTACACTTTGTCGTGTGCTTTTTTCACACCAAGGAATGCCATAACCATAATTCTCTTATTGTCTTTTATTGATTCTATAAGTCGGGAGAGGGTACACAAGTGGTCAGTGACTAGTCTCTCTTTCTGGGAACCATTCTGGATTTCCGACATCTTCATCAATTCCCACAATCCTTTCATAGAGAATCTTGCAGAATACCACCCCATTATTGAAGCTAACAGATATATGTAATTATCTAAAACTTTGGAAAATCTCCATATTTGTGTGTGCATGAATGTCAGCCTGCTTTCCTTCCACTCTATCGGGAATTGATTTCATTTGTCAAACAGTGCTGTAAGATGCGTATGTATTGGATCCCCTCCTCTTTTCAAAAACTCGTTAGAAATTTCGTCAGTAGCTGCTGTTTTTCTATTCTCTCACATGGTGACTGCATTTCGTACTTCCCTCATCTCAATTTCCCTGCATACTATGGCAATGACCAAAGAACATGGCCACTAACACGCTACCACGACAACCCACGTGACAACCGTAATGAACCACTCTCTCCAGTTCTAGTAAACCAGGCCCGCAGTGTGTGAACTTTTCTTCTGATTTCTTTGCAGTAATAATAATAATAACTCTTTGGCCAGCCGCTGATTTGTCGCGGTCCTCATAAGAGAAGGCCATCATTCCCCCTGCACCCCACCCCCTCTTCCCCTCCTCTCCTCCCAGCATTCAGATATAAACTGCTTAATAGTGTCCCTCACTTCATCTTTTTCAATTTCTTCAATAAGCATTCCTACCCTCTCCCTCGTGTCCACCTTCAGCCATCTATCCTTTGTTTCTTCACCCCACTTCTGCATTATTCTTCCATAAATTTTATTCTATGAGGTATATACTGTGGGCATTCCAAGAGAAAATGTTCCAGGGTCTCCACTACTCCAGAGTGGCACATTTGGCATCCCTTTTCCCCATCTCTCCCAATTTTTCCCCGAAGCTCCAGTGATCTTGATCTCAGTTTGAACAGCAGTGACCCTCCAAAGGTGCCATCTAGGTACTTCTCAAAAGCTGGCTTTTCTTTATATTGTAACCCCTGCAGTGATCTTTTCACGCTAACCCCTGCTCGCCAGTTTCGATTGCAATCTTCCATGACTCTCTCTTTGACAAACCTTTTGCCTTCTTTCATTCCTACTTCTATGTTTGTGACCTCTATAGAGTAATTGTCCATTAGTTCCCTCAAATGTTTTGACCACCCCGTTTCTATATTAGAATTCCAAATGGTATCGAGCATCAATTTGCACCACCGGTTGTCAGGCAGGTTTCTCAAGTAGTTAAAGTAACACAGTTTTCCCAAATCTACCCTGTCCTTGATTTTCATCCACCCAAGCTCCCCCCTTACTGCTTCCAAAGCTGCAGCATTACTGGACCCTGTTATCCATCTGCCGGCATCATTTTGAGTATTTTCCAACTTCTTAATAACGGTTTGGTTTAATGGAATCACGTCCGTGCCATACGTTATACTTGGTAAACCCACCCTCTCCCACAGTGTTTTCCCCACAAAGACCTTGTTGAAACTATTTTTCCCTAAAAGTTTTAGTTGGTTCAGAATTCTTTTCCCCTTCAGAATCAGTTTGGCTGAGTAATTTCTGTACACCCCTCTTCCCGTTATATTTATGCTTACCCCTAGATACTCATACTCTCCCGTTTCTCCTACAGTGATATGTTTGCTTTCCCCTTCGGGGATTGAGAACTCCCCCACTCTCCATCTCTTCGTCATATCTACCTTGCGTCCAACGGGTATTACCTTGCTTTTATTTTCATTTAGTTCGAGCCGCCAAGTGTTCCCATATCTACCAGCAATTTCCAGCAGTTTCTCTAGCCCCTGTTCAGTTCTAGACATTAACACCATGTCGTCCGCAAAGAATAAGCCTGGTATCTTTATGTCTCCAACATTTACCCCCTCCGCACTCTGAATTAGTTCGTCCCCTAAATCTTTAACATACAATGCAAACAAAATCGGTGAAAAGATACACCCCTGCTTGAGGCCTATATCCATAGGGACTCGTTTTGTAGTGATACTCCCTAGACTGAGTTGGCTTTGCACATCTGTATACAGTGCTTTCATGATTCCCACAAAGTCACCCCCCAGTCCGATGCCCTCGAGCTTTCGCCACATACCTTCCCTCCACACTCGGTCGTACGCTTTTTTCACATCTAGAAATGCCAGAAACATCTTTTTCTTTTCAGCCTTTGTTGATTCTATCAGTTGGGTGAGTGTAAATAGGTGATCAGTGACTCTTCGTCCTTTCCTGAAACCATTTTGAATTTCTCCTAAAAAACCTTTCTCTTCAATAACTTCCTCTAGTCTACCGTATATGACCTTACAGAATACTTTTCCGATGTTACTACTAACTGATATCCCCCTATAGTTATATAGAACTTCCTTGTGTATGAACGACACCTTACTTTCCCTCCACTCTCTGGGGACCTCTTGCTTTCGCAGAGCCAGGTTGAAAAGGTTTGTCAGGACTTCAATAAGTGCCTCCCCTCCATTTTTGAGGAATTCGTTCGGAATTTCATCAGTCCCTCCCGCTTTACCATTTTTTAATTTCGAGACCACGTTCCGCACTTCTTCTGCCGTTATTTCGCTACATACACGGTTGGATAGGTTCTCCTCCACCAGTGTATTTCTTTTTGGTGGGGACCCACTGCCGCATCGCCTATCGTTTATCTTTTCCCAGTGCTTGACTAACTCTGAAGCGATACGGCCTTTATCTTCTGTACTTTCCCCATCCACTTTGATACTCTGCACACTACTTTTCCCCCGTTTATTTACCCAGTTCCAAAATACGTTTGAGCTCGAACCCCCCGTTTTCTTTATTGTTCTGGCAAGACTGCAATTGCGCTCCTTCCTATTATTATTCTTTATCTCATTCACCTTTTTCCGTGCCAGTTCATATTCTCCTTTCATTAGTCTCGTGTCATTGTTATCCACCCCTTTAAGCTTCCTACTTCTTCTGTAAGCAGCGCATTTTACCTTCCTTTCTTTTATAGCCTTTTTCAGTCCCTCGTTAACCCTGTATCCAAGCTCTCTCGTTGGGACCCTCACCCTTCCTATACACTCCTTCCCTGCCTCTGTTAGGCTATTTACTATGCCATCTGAAATACTCTGGACATTTGCATCCCTAGGTATACATTCAAGATTTGGTTTTAGTCTTTCCCGAAACTGCTTCCAGTCGGCTCCTTGTTTTAGTCCCCAACCTTCCTTGAAGGTATTTCTGTCTCTATTCGTCTTTTTGCCCATAATCTTAACTGTTATCAGGTTGTGATCACTACCCAAGTCATTTTTTCCCTCGTCATCTATTTCTACATCTATAACCTCCCTCCATACGCTAATGTTAGTGAGTATATAATCAATTATTGTTTTCTTATCGTTCCTCTCCCAGGTCCATTTACCCTTACATTTCGCATCCCTGTTCAGTATCTTTAAACCAAGCTCTTTTGATAGGTCCAACATCTTCCTCCCATTCGTGTTAATTTTCCTATCACATCCTTGTATGCCCTCCTCCTTATCCCCGATGTGCCCATTGAAGTCCCCCATTAGGACAATACTGAACCCTCTGCTCCCAAGCTCTGTGATATTCGATCTAAGAGTTGAATATATTGAATCATTCCACTCGGGCTTACTTCCCTCCACTGCTAAGTATACAACACCAACGGCAACACTCCTGCTTCCTAACTTGATTTTTGCCCAGACTATTTCGTTGGATACTGGAATCTGAGTCCTTGCTTCTGTGAGATCTGTAATCAATGAGGGCTGTAATTTTGCTCTTGCTTTCATTAAGTTCGAGTCTCCATTTGCTCCCATATTTCCCAACAATTTCCAGCATTTTCTTTAGCCCCTCTTCGCTTTCTGACACTAGAACCATATCGTCTGCAAAAAATAGCCCTGGGATCTTCAAGTCCCCAACTGCTACCCCCTCCTCGCTACGCAGGAGTTCATCTCCTAAACGTTTGATGAACAGTGCAAACAGGATCGGCGAAAGGATACACCCCTGTTTTAGGCCTATCTCCATAGGCACACGTTTTGTTGTAATGTTCCCAAGGCTAAGTTCACTCTGTACATCTTTATATAATGCTTTCATAATTCCAACAAACTCGCCTCCTAAGCCCATAGCCTCCAGCTTGCGCCACATACCTTCCCTCCATACTCTATCGTATGCCTTTTTGATATCCAAAAAAGGCCATAAACATCTTTTTCTTTTTTGCTTTCGCGGATTCTATCGTTTGGGAAGGTGCGTAAAGATGGTCAGTAACTCTTCTTCTCTCCCACACTGAGAAGTTTGCTGCTCCCTTCCGGAATGCTGAACTCACCCACTCTCCACCTTCGAGTGGGGTCCACTTTGCGGCCCACAGGTATAATTTTGCTCTTGCTTTCATTAAGTTCGAGTCCCATTTGCTCCCATATTTCCCAACAATTTCCAGCATTTTCTTTAGCCCCTCTTCGCTTTCTGACACTAGAACCATATCGTCTGCAAAAAATAGCCCTGGGATCTTCAAGTCCCCAACTGCTACCCCCTCCTCGCTACGCAGGAGTTCATCTCCTAAACGTTTGATGAACAATGCAAACAGGATCGGCGAAAGGATACACCCCTGTTTTAGGCCTATCTCCATAGGCACACGTTTTGTTGTAATGTTCCCCAGGCTAAGTTCACTCTGTACATCTTTATATAATGCTTTCATAATTCCAACAAACTCGCCTCCTAAGCCCATAGCCTCCAGCTTGCGCCACATACCTTCCCTCCATACTCTATCGTATGCCTTTTTGATATCCAAAAAGGCCATAAACATCTTTTTCTTTTTTGCTTTCGCGGATTCTATCGTTTGGGAAGGTGCGTAAAGATGGTCAGTAACTCTCCTTCCCATCCTGAAGCCATTCTGGATTTCTCCCAAAAATCCCTTCTCCTCAATCACCTCCTCTAGTCTCCCATACAGGACTTTACAGAAAACCTTTCCAATGTTGCTACTGACAGAGATCCCTCGATAGTTATCCAAAACGTCTTTTCCCCCCTTTTTGTGAATAAATGTCACTTTACTTTCTCTCCACTCCTTTGTGACCTCTTCATTTTCTATGGCTAGATTGAATAGGGCAGTTAGGCTTTTCACGAGTTCCTCTCCCCAAAATTTGATTAGTTCTCACGTGCAAATAATATTAATTCGGGCTTATAAATGACAAGGTTCAATTGCCACATTGTGATATCATCTAATATTAAAAAGAAAAGACACAAAGTTATCCATGATCACTCTACACAGTGTGATGACAGAATTGCAATGTTGTAGGCATAACAGGAAATTGTTAACACAAATCAATGTGTTTATCTACGTGTTAACCAAATAATCTAATAATCACTTTTCTGTCATTTAATTGTTGAAAACAAATCATTAGCATTGACAAGTGATTATTGTTTATCGTGATTTTATGTATTATTAAATCATGAAGTAATCAGTGAACATGATTAACAAATAAACTGGATATATAAGATGCACTCTCAATCCCCAATTTAGTTTCATTCATCCTGCATGTTGTCCTATTATCCCCACGGAGCAGAAATTAGTATTTTAAAGAATTATTGAAGAAATTAGACTCGTTATCGACAGGTAAATATCTAGATATGATACAAGTTCATGTTCGAAACTGGTATCTCCCGTTATATTGTAGTTTAAAATTCTAATCCGAAAGAAAATGTTATCTACCTCTCCTGTATCAGACAATAACTTAATTGTGAAAACAATAATAGGCTAAAGCAGTAAAAAATCAGCACTTCAAGACTCAGCAGTATACAACAAAAACGAGAATATAACATTGCACATTTTCTGAAAACAGGTTGGATTCGACAGAAGTCTTACAGCTCTCTTAAAAAGACGTGAGCTAATTCAGGTGGTATGGATAAGAAGATAAACACAGATATCTCTGTCTGAAGACCAAGACTCCACTTGTTAGTCAGATGGAGTTAATTTTAAAACCAACCGTCGCCCGACCCGATATCAAATCCGAACGACGTAACCCCATAAACCACAAGCCACACAAATTGTATCTATAATCGCGACGGGTATGAACGTTTTGACAATTAAATAAATTAAATTAATATCTCTCTACCCAGCCTAATAACATTCAACTATCACATTATGATTTTTATTTTATTTATTTGTTGGGGTTTAACGACACTTTCGACAGCCAGGGTAACCTCGTGTCAAATAGTTTTACTGGTGGAGGAAGCCGGAGTACCAGTAAAGAACCAATGAGCAACAGCCTGCAACTGTCATACTCACCAACGTACCAACTGCACACAAGCAGGGCTAGCGTTGGTGGAAGACAAGTGCACCATCGACGTACAATACCCCGTTGTACTTAGCCCCCACCACAACCCAGTGGCCAATCGGGATTAAGTGCCTTGCCAAATGACACAACGTATACCCTCCTGGTGGGAAATGAAGAGTGGACCTTTCGGTTTGAAGTCCAATGCCATAACCACTGAGCTACCGAGCTTCACAACTGTCACCTGCAATTCATTTACAGTATTAATATTGGTTTGGTGATCCGTGGCTCTATCGCATAACAGAAACAAATCAGTCATTTTTCCAAAACACAACCAACTAAAAGTTTAACCGGTTCAATCTTGTTTGACAGAGCTCAACCAGCTCGGTAAAACTAGATTCAATTGGTAAAATTTGTTATTGTTTTTTCTGACCATTTCGATGTTTGAAATTTCATTTTTTTTGTCATTAGTATGCAGTGGGTCACAGTGGGTCACAAAGGAAAATCAATCACCAGTCACTCAGAATGTTTATCTGATCTGACATTCTTATCATCAACCCGTAAACAAATAGCTTGTGCTCACTCCATTCCTTCGCCAATATACAGCCAATAATCCTGACGAGGACGTGTGTGAAATCATCATCTCTTGAAGTGGTATTTGCCCTAAAGTGTGATAAGTCGGTAAAAAATAGCTGATTAGAAAAAGGATTCCTGTCGGAATCGATAATAATAAGTTAATAATTTACGCTTTATCGTCATTTACAGATAAATATGCTGACTAACGCAGATTTCAAGCTCATGTCGTCATTGGTAAGTGTTCTGATTTTATTTAATCTTTCTTTCCACTTATAATTTATTTTGTTAAATTATAGGATGATAACAGAATATTTCAGTACGTCCATCCGTACAGGAAAGGCAAAAGTTTGAAAGTAATTTGAAACGTTTCCACGAATTGTTTCTGTTGTAACAAATATACCTATTCATTACGCTTTGTAAATAGTAGACATCGCGGACTTTACGAAGGATGTAGCCGCTAATAGGATTGGGCAGTAAATGATATGTGGGTCTTGAGTGATTAATTAATAGAACTAATCTGGTTCAGCCCTCATCTAAGCTCTGCTGGCGATAGGGAATGTACGGTTTCCGAGCCAAAGCTACGGAAATCTCTTACAGCCCGTCTGAAAATGGATTCTCCAGATCCATTAAAGTCCGGATTTTTAAAATAATGTATCTGTTCCATAACGCATTTTCACCTTTTGCACAGCCATAGAGCACCATGTGTGGATTTAATGCTTTTAATTGACTATTATTATTATTATGAGAATCACAGGACAAAAACACACCACCGTCGCCCGCACAACGACAGCGTGGACTCCGGAACAGTTTTAAAAACACAAATGCAGTCACACCAGACAAAGGGCTAATCTACGCATTAGATAATTTATTTTTAACAGATATAAAGGGATGCATAGGGTTTCATGGCCACACTGAACTAAAACGGAATAAATACGCCTTTAAGCGCCATGTTAGCGATGGATTCACGTAAGTCGATGCTCTCTGAATGTGAAAGTGCGGAGTTCTAAACACACTAAAGTATTCTAGACCCATTTTGATATATGTGTTTTATCTATTTTCAATTTTTTAAACAGAGATATAGATAAAAGCTTAGTTCTCACGATTATACATAATTGTTATTTAAACATCTTATTTACGATCAGGGTAGATGGGGAGTAATGAACTGGCTTTTGGATCATTTTCCTACAAACATTTTACAAGTACTTGTATATGGTGCTTTGGTGTTCTGTCTGTAATTAGGTGATTAAATAAGCTTGACGTCTGTGTGATCTTAATCTCACTGATATAAGGTGTTCTCATATCGTATCGGACTCCCTGTGTTGAGCAAATACCCACCCAGGTCCCCGGGTTTCCAGACGCTCTTGGACTGAATTTATTTATTGGAGTTTAACGACACTTTCGACAGGCAGGGTCACCTCTTGTCGGACAGTTTCCTGCCCACACGTTGGACAGAATGACAAATACTGTATTCAGCGGTCGAAAAATACCCCCGCCCCCACCCCTGTGATTCTGCTTTATAGTATGGACCACTTCAGTTCTTAAGGTACTTGAAAGGCGTGTGTGTATTCCTTGTATATCCATCATAGTGTACACAATTAAAATATTCGATCACTTATACTTCTTAAATTCGATAGATTCTTTATTCACATTATACATATTCATAAACTTTCAGTTCTTCAAATTGGTATGTTGTTCTCTGAATTACATGTTATGCCGCATCTTTGGTATACTATATCTTGTTCAGAGTTTTACGCTGTTTTTGGTAACGCCAATTCTTCATCATTGTTTTAATAATTATTTTAAGTCTCTTTTTTACTTGACGCTTTTAAATTAAATGTTTAACATCAGTGTTTCGAGTCTTTTCTAGACGCGCGGTTTCGATAGCATTTAGGAAAATGTCATGTCTGGACACATGGTTATGATAGTATGATGAATGTTTTCATAAGTCGTTATCACATTTATTACTGTGTTATTATAGTGAGAGGAAGGCGTAAAACTCCCGTTATGAAAGATATTGAGTAGAGTTCTTAATAACATTTTTTAATAGAATAACAAGCAAATACATCACTATATAAAGAGATATCATTATGAGTTACCTGCACACAATCTTATCTCTCTCATACAAACCATCCAGACAAAGTAAACCAAGAATAGAACAACCACAAGAGTCAAGACAATGGTAAAAGAATTGCACTTTTATTATTTTATTTAAGAATTCCTGTAGCTCCTATTAGTATTTTGCGGAAATACTATGTAAATGACTATCCATTGTTAGGGACATTGGGGAAAACGTTTTGAAATCTCAATCCAACGAGAGTATCCAACAATGACCTGTGTTTTCTTTTTTATCTTGGTTCACTTTTAGTATGCTTTTAAGGGACTTCAATAAACCAATTTAGTTCACAGCAATCGGATCTTGTGTTACTCCGGTGTTGAGGCAGATTAGGAATTGACAGTTAAAGCGGTTGTTTACCAAGAAAGTTTGCAATCTATGGAGTTATCTAATATTACACGTTTACAAACTTTTATTACAGGAACGACGATTCAGTATGGAAGATGAAGATTTTGATTTGGGTGTTTTACTCACTCCCGTCTCGCGAAAGTTTGAAGTATTGGCAGAGAATGCACAAACAGGTGGACTCGGCCACAGCGATAATTTAGAAAGTCAAAAGGAACAGGAGTTGACTGATAAAGAACGCAAATACAGTTTGGTAAGATTCCAAATATGATTGAAAACAATTCGCTCAGTAACTTGTAACACTGTTTATTTAAATAAAATTTATTTTACCTATGGCCATAACTAGAGATTGAAGAAATAGAAATATAAATTTCACACAGTATGGAACAGTTGACTACTGTGCTGGGTATAGCGGGTAACGCTGTCCTGGGTCTTGTTCCAAGAAGAGTTTCTTTCTTAAAAGCTGGCGCATCTTTTTATATGGATCGTCCAAAGAGCTTTCAGTCCTACTTTCAGCTTGCCAGTTTCGATTGCAATCCTCCCACTTCCTTCCCCTGAAATAAACTGTTCCCCTGCTTCCGTCCTCATTCTGAATCTTTCGTCTCAATAGAATATTTCTCCATTGGCTCTCTCTCCTGCCTTATCCAACCTCTTAGAATGTTAGATTCCCATAATAGTTAAACGTTGTTGTACACCATCTGCTGTCTGGCAGCTTTAGGAGGTAATTCAGACAGCATAATTTTCCCATATCTGTCTGACCGCTTCTAGTGTGTTACTTGGTCACGTTACCACGATTAGGTCTACTTTCGCCTACAGTGCACTTTCGCCTACAAAACAGTTTTTGTAAAAGTGTCGGAGAAAGTACTTTAATTTAGCTTGGGGGATTAACGGCTATTACCTGTTACCTGTGTACTATTAAGGAAAGGAAAGTTAAACATGACTTTTTTAAATATGTAGAGGGTATTTTGTGTTTTTTCGTGGGTATCGACGATTTTTATTATTCCCATTCCAGGTGTTTATTATACGCTGACCTGTGAATTGCTGCCATTTCAAAGTCAGTTTGGATAATCTCAGGGTGCAATTCACGGCCAGTCACTTGTAACACTCCAAACGTAAGTTTTGTAAATAATCGTACGTACGTGTTACGCTGTCTGTTCTTATTCGAATGGAACTCTATTATTCTATTTAATGTGGCCCAGTCGTGAGAGAAATTCAATGAAATTCTTTTAACATAGAGAAGAATTTCTCTTATCGGAAAGAAACCCACAGAAAGAGGTTGTTTGGTCGTAAATGCAATCCGTTGTAGCTTAAAACATCGGCCACTTTTTAAAACTATCAGAAATGGAATGTATTCTTCTGTTCAGGTTATCTAATCTGATGGGCGAATTCTACTCTAAATTATGACGTTTGCCAACGTCATTTATATACTTGATTCTATGTGGACATTCCAATAAAGTAAATAAATAAATATATTTCTCCTCCTTTGTCATTTCGGCATAATATCTTTGCTCCCATTTTTTATTTTCTGAAAAAAGAAGAATCTATTAAGTTAATATTTCTGTCTGCACATTGTCTCATTGTATTCAGAAGTTGTGACTATTTTATAGAAAGGCTTACAAAAGACATCACACTATATAGAATTTGTAAAATGGAATAAATAAGTTTTACAGATAGGCTCACTTTAGAGGCATTACACTTTATAAAACTGTGAAATGGAATAAATATTTGATGTTTTTTACTTTATCGAAACGCTCGGCATCACATTGCCTAAAATAGTAAAACTTGTGATGTACATTTATTAAATATGGTCTTAGGTAGCCTTGAAATAGAATAAATATTTGATGTTTTTTTTTATATTTACTTTATCGAAACGCTAGGCATCACATTGCCTAAAATAGTAAAACTTATGATGTACATTTATTAAATATGGTTTAGGTAGCCTTGATTCATTAAGGATTCCGTGTAGATTGGGCTTTACATAGTATGTTTCACCATTATCGTATACATTTCAATGATAGAATGTTGCAAACAAAGCCTGACAATTTATATTTTCCGTTTCAGAATAGAGTCCAATGGCGTCGAAAAGCTATGTTTGGTAAATCCAGGTCTTTCGAATCTGCAAAATGTCTGACAAATGGAAACTTCGAGGAGCCTACTCCAAAACGCATACATATGGGTGATCTCAATAAACAACAAATAATGGCTGTCGTATGTACAATGGTTGATAATGAGAATCTTGTCGGTGATGGAAGTACCACTCACAAACTTCCCACAGTTTCTGGTAAACACAAAGATTTAAAATCAATTACATCACATACGGTAAGTTTATCTACCTTCTGTTGTAAGACATCTGTGTCTATTTACCATATATTTTTTCCTGGGCGAAAACCATAATTTGTGAAGAAAGGAGTACTTATTATACCAAGAGCTCTTGTCGTCGATATCTCTGTAACCGCGAAGCAGTGATATGATGGGAATATTTAGAAGTCATTCTATTAAGTAGTTAGTTCAAATCTTCAGCCTAATAATAGACAGTACACACAGGAAGGGAGTTCATAATATAAAGATGCTTCATTGACCAGGCTTCATTGATGTCTCATTCCATTAACCTGATCAAAGAAGATACCTTAAAGAGGAATGCAAAACAAGAAACTTACAAATAATCTAGCCCTGATATGGTAAACGTTCAAAGTTGCAGGTATGTTGGCGTCTGTATAGATGTTTCCCAGCCTCGTTTTGATTATTATAAAAACTTTAGCGATAGTTGTGAAAATAACAAGTAAATCGTCGAAAAATTTGTGCAGAATATATTTTATCATACGTTATGTATACAACAACCACGACATTAATTACTTTACATTTTCAGGTTAAACGAGTTATAGAAGGAGAATACAATGACGTCATTGACAACTACATTATTGTCGACTGTAGATATCCCTACGAATATGAAGGTGGACACATTGTAGTAAGTGTTTATTGCAATCAGGTGTATTTACCCGAGATAGGTGTGTCTTGACATTAAAAAAATAAAGATAAATAAAGAGGGAAGTTGACAATATTTATCAGGCTTAAAACATAACTAGGATTGGGGATGGAGGTAGTTTTATCTTTGTTATCCACCCCCTATACCTTTCAAGTTAGAACTTTCAAGCAATCATTAATGCTGCGATATGTAGACACAAAAATAGGAAAATTTTCCGGGATGTGACATTTTTCGTAGTTGTAAAAATCGCTGTTTCTTCGAATCCCTGATCGAAATGAAAATAAATATACAGATAGGAGATATAGCGTCTCCACGGAGCTCTCGAAGTTTATCTTTAAATAACAGGCTTCATTTGTTTCAATTAAATGGGAAACGTGGGTTGCTACCCTTGGAAAGGTTGGGCTGCCGGAGTTATTACCCCACCTCTCACAACCCCACCGACTCAGCAATGTGGGGGCAAAACTATATTTGTTGCATTTTGATAGCAGTGCTGTAATTACAGAAAAGTAACGATTTTCGGCCATTGAAATACTGGACGCCTTAAACTGACATGATGTTTGCTAATTCCATTTCTGCTTTTTGTTTCAGGGATCAGAAAATCTTTACACACGGGAACTGGTTGAAGGCAGACTTCTGTCGAACGTAGATTCCTCGCAAAATACAATCGTGATATTTCATTGTGAATTTTCTTCAGAGCGAGGTCCAAAACTGTAAGTATTTTATCAAAATTACGACGAATAAATGATGTACAAATCATGATTATTCTGTGAGCGTTCCGATCAAAACATTAACATAAACCTTGCACTATCTGTAAGAATGTTCACTTGTACAATGTATATGCTTTCAAGGCTTAGCTACATTTTAGGAGGACTGTGACATTAATTTTTCAACTGTATAGGGTTCAACTTCTCAAACATGTAGGCGATTGTATTTTTCTGCCACAAGAGAGCATTTGCTTTTGTGCTTAATGACTCTTTCAACAGCCAGAATCACATTGTGTCAGGGTGATTTAGGGTTGGAGGAAGCCGGGGATCGCTGAGAATATAACTGAGAAGTGGCAGGCAGCTGTACGACTCTTCAACATACCAACCAGGCACGAGCAGAGGTTGAAGGCAAGTGTACCATTGACGTCCATCCGTCTAGTCGTCCGTCCGTATTTATTTTAAAATGTATACCAGCTACTAGTATTGGAATTTGGAGGTAGCCTATTCTCATTGGTGTTTTTGGTCTGCAATCTTCGAATCACCTCCTGCCATATAATACTTTTATCTATGCGTTTTTCCGGTTTGTCGAAATGATCATTTATAAGCTTTCAGCTTACTGATACACCCTCCAGCCCGGTTAATCATTGGGTGTCTGACCGTCTGAGCTATCAATTCGGACTCCCGCGTTGTGTCCTTGGGCAAGCTCTTAACCCCGATTGCCCACATGGGGGCACGATGTCGCCGTGTACTATGGCATACTGCACGTCGGTGGTACGCATGTCTTCAAGCAATCTAACCGTGCCTGTGATGCAGTGCGGAGTTACGATGTTGGGGAGCTGGCAGCTGCTCGTCGTTGATCAATGGTTCTCTCCAGGTACTCCGGCTTCCTCCACCCGTAAAACTGTCACCGTCATGATTAGCCAATGTGCATGGGTACATGACCTTAAACACCAATAAATAATAATAATAATAATAACTGGTACATCCACCTCATTTCGTTATGGTTATAAGCAATGTGATTATGGGCCTATTTCTTGAAGTAATATAATTTATGACTTTTCTTTTTATAACACAGATTACGTTATTTGAGAAGTATGGATAGACAGGCCAATGCAGAGAATTATCCAAATTTATATTATCCGGAGATATATCTTTTAGACGGTGGATACAAAGACTTTTTTCAACTCGAAAAGGTATGTCGTGGTTAGTTTTATATAGAAACTATATTTGGGATTGTATCCAAATCACTCTTATTTATAAGATATGTCCATAGTTTAAATCACTTTCAAATGGCGCCTCTTTCTGGTAACAACAGTGTTTTTGACAATGAACGATGCACTTCCGATAAAGTAATTCGCGTGGATTTCTTCTCAGTTTTCAAATGTGGTGCTTACTCCTTTGATGAGAGCGAAATATATACGTATGTGGGATTTTCTGGAAAAGTCTCCAAAGATTTAAGAGATCCACCCTTCATGTAGAGTGAAGGAGAAAGGCGTGCCCTTCAATTTTCTGTTCAGATGCATTAGCAGGTTAGGCATAGCAATATCTCCGGTGGATTGTATGGCCAATAATTTAATAGATGAATTGATAAGTTACTATAATCAAGTAACAGTTCCTAAGTTTAACATTTATTATCGAAATCAAAGCAATGTGGCTAAATTATGTAAAATATTATTTATTTTACCTATGGCCATAACTAGAGATTGAAGAAATAGAAATATAAATTTCACACAGTATGGAACAGTTGACTACTGTGCTGGGTATAGCGGGTAACGCTGTCCTGGGTCTTGTTCCAAGAAGAGTTTCTTTCTTAAAAGCTGGCGCATCTTTTTATATGGATCGTCCAAAGAGCTTTCAGTCCTACTTTCAGCTTGCCAGTTTCGATTGCAATCCTCCCACTTCCTTCCCCTGAAATAAACTGTTCCCCTGCTTCCGTCCTCCTTCTGAATCTTTCGTCTCAATAGAATATTTCTCCATTGGCTCTCTCTCCTGCCTTATCCAACCTCTTAGAATGTTAGATTCCCATAATAGTTAAACGTTGTTGTACACCATCTGCTGTCTGGCAGCTTTAGGAGGTAATTCAGACAGCATAATTTTCCCATATCTGTCTGACCGCTTCTAGTGTGTTACTTGGTCACGTTACCACGATTAGGTCTACTTTCGCCTACAGTGCACTTTCGCCTACAAAACAGTTTTTGTAAAAGTGTCGGAGAAAGTACTTTAATTTAGCTTGGGGGATTAACGGCTATTACCTGTTACCTGTGTACTATTAAGGAAAGGAAAGTTAAACATGACTTTTTTAAATATGTAGAGGGTATTTTGTGTTTTTTCGTGGGTATCGACGATTTTTATTATTCCCATTCCAGGTGTTTATTATACGCTGACCTGTGAATTGCTGCCATTTCAAAGTCAGTTTGGATAATCTCAGGGTGCAATTCACGGCCAGTCACTTGTAACACTCCAAACGTAAGTTTTGTAAATAATCGTACGTACGTGTTACGCTGTCTGTTCTTATTCGAATGGAACTCTATTATTCTATTTAATGTGGCCCAGTCGTGAGAGAAATTCAATGAAATTCTTTTAACATAGAGAAGAATTTCTCTTATCGGAAAGAAACCCACAGAAAGAGGTTGTTTGGTCGTAAATGCAATCCGTTGTAGCTTAAAACATCGGCCACTTTTTAAAACTATCAGAAATGGAATGTATTCTTCTGTTCAGGTTATCTAATCTGATGGGCGAATTCTACTCTAAATTATGACGTTTGCCAACGTCATTTATATACTTGATTCTATGTGGACATTCCAATAAAGTAAATAAATAAATATATTTCTCCTCCTTTGTCATTTCGGCATAATATCTTTGCTCCCATTTTTTATTTTCTGAAAAAAGAAGAATCTATTAAGTTAATATTTCTGTCTGCACATTGTCTCATTGTATTCAGAAGTTGTGACTATTTTATAGAAAGGCTTACAAAAGACATCACACTATATAGAATTTGTAAAATGGAATAAATAAGTTTTACAGATAGGCTCACTTTAAGAGGCATTACACTTTATAAAACTGTGAAATGGAATAAATATTTGATGTTTTTTACTTTATCGAAACGCTCGGCATCACATTGCCTAAAATAGTAAAACTTGTGATGTACATTTATTAAATATGGTCTTAGGTAGCCTTGAAATAGAATAAATATTTGATGTTATTTTTTGATATTTACTTTATCGAAACGCTAGGCATCACATTGCCTAAAATAGTAAAACTTATGATGTACATTTATTAAATATGGTTTAGGTAGCCTTGATTCATTAAGGATTCCGTGTAGATTGGGCTTTACATAGTATGTTTCACCATTATCGTATACATTTCAATGATAGAATGTTGCAAACAAAGCCTGACAATTTATATTTTCCGTTTCAGAATAGAGTCCAATGGCGTCGAAAAGCTATGTTTGGTAAATCCAGGTCTTTCGAATCTGCAAAATGTCTGACAAATGGAAACTTCGAGGAGCCTACTCCAAAACGCATACATATGGGTGATCTCAATAAACAACAAATAATGGATGTCGTATGTACAATGGTTGATAATGAGAATCTTGTCGGTGATGGAAGTACCACTCACAAACTTCCCACAGTTTCTGGTAAACACAAAGATTTAAAATCAATTACATCACATACGGTAAGTTTATCTACCTTCTGTTGTAAGACATCTGTGTCTATTTACCATATATTTTTTCCTGGGCGAAAACCATAATTTGTGAAGAAAGGAGTACTTATTATACCAAGAGCTCTTGTCGTCGATATCTCTGTAACCGCGAAGCAGTGATATGATGGGAATATTTAGAAGTCATTCTATTAAGTAGTTAGTTCAAATCTTCAGCCTAATAATAGACAGTACACACAGGAAGGTAGTTCATAATATAAAGATGCTTTATTGACCAGGCTTCATTGATGTCTCATTCCATTAACCTGATCAAAGAAGATACCTTAAAGAGGAATGCAAAACAAGAAACTTACAAATAATCTAGCCCTGATATGGTAAACGTTCAAAGTTGCAGGTATGTTGGCGTCTGTATAGATGTTTCCCAGCCTCGTTTTGATTATTATAAAAACTTTAGCGATAGTTGTGAAAATAACAAGTAAATCGTCGAAAAATTTGTGCAGAATATATTTTATCATACGTTATGTATACAACAACCACGACATTAATTACTTTACATTTTCAGGTTAAACGAGTTATAGAAGGAGAATACAATGACGTCATTGACAACTACATTATTGTCGACTGTAGATATCCCTACGAATATGAAGGTGGACACATTGTAGTAAGTGTTTATTGCAATCAGGTGTATTTACCCGAGATAGGTGTGTCTTGACATTAAAAAAATAAAGATAAATAAAGAGGGGAGTTGACAATATTTATCAGGCTTAAAACATAACTAGGATTGGGGATGGAGGTAGTTTTATCTTTGTTATCCACCCCCTATACCTTTCAAGTTAGAACTTTCAAGCAATCATTAATGCTGCGATATGTAGACACAAAATTAGGAAAATTTTCCGGGATGTGACATTTTTCGTAGTTGTAAAAATCGCTGTTTCTTCGAATCCCTGATCGAAATGAAAATAAATATACAGATAGGAGATATAGCGTCTCCACGGAGCTCTCGAAGTTTATCTTTAAATAACAGGCTTCATTTGTTTCAATTAAATGGGAAACGTGGGTTGCTACCCTTGGAAAGGTTGGGCTGCCGGAGTTATTACCCCACCTCTCACAACCCCACCGACTCAGCAATGTGGGGGCAAAACTATATTTGTTGCATTTTGATAGCAGTGCTGTAATTACAGAAAAGTAACGATTTTCGGCCATTGAAATACTGGACGCCTTAAACTGACATGATGTTTGCTAATTCCATTTCTGCTTTTTGTTTCAGGGATCAGAAAATCTTTACACACGGGAACTGGTTGAAGGCAGACTTCTGTCGAACGTAGATTCCTCGCAAAATACAATCGTGATATTTCATTGTGAATTTTCTTCAGAGCGAGGTCCAAAACTGTAAGTATTTTATCAAAATTACGACGAATAAATGATGTACAAATCATGATTATTCTGTGAGCGTTCCGATCAAAACATTAACATAAACCTTGCACTATCTGTAAGAATGTTCACTTGTACAATGTATATGCTTTCAAGGCTTAGCTACATTTTAGGAGGACTGTGACATTAATTTTTCAACTGTATAGGGTTCAACTTCTCAAACATGTAGGCGATTGTATTTTTCTGCCACAAGAGAGCATTTGCTTTTGTGCTTAATGACTCTTTCAACAGCCAGAATCACATTGTGTCAGGGTGATTTAGGGTTGGAGGAAGCCGGGGATCGCTGAGAATATAACTGAGAAGTGGCAGGCAGCTGTACGACTCTTCAACATACCAACCAGGCACGAGCAGAGGTTGAAGGCAAGTGTACCATTGACGTCCATCCGTCTAGTCGTCCGTCCGTATTTATTTTAAAATGTATACCAGCTACTAGTATTGGAATTTGGAGGTAGCCTATTCTCATTGGTGTTTTTGGTCTGCAATCTTCGAATCACCTCCTGCCATATAATACTTTTATCTATGCGTTTTTCCGGTTTGTCGAAATGATCATTTATAAGCTTTCAGCTTACTGGTACACCCTCCAGCCCGGTTAATCATTGGGTGTGTGACCGTCTGAGCTATCAATTCGGACTCCCGCGTTGTGTCCTTGGGCAAGCTCTTAACCCCGATTGCCCACATGGGGGCACGATGTCGCCGTGTACTATGGCATACTGCACGTCGGTGGTACGCATGTCTTCAAGCAATCTAACCGTGCCTGTGATGCAGTGCGGAGTTACGATGTTGGGGAGCTGGCAGCTGCTCGTCGTTGATCAATGGTTCTCTCCAGGTACTCCGGCTTCCTCCACCCGTAAAACTGTCACCGTCATGATTAGCCAATGTGCATGGGTACATGACCTTAAACACCAATAAATAATAATAATAATAATAACTGGTACATCCACCTCATTTCGTTATGGTTATAAGCAATGTGATTATGGGCCTATTTCTTGAAGTAATATAATTTATGACTTTTCTTTTTATAACACAGATTACGTTATTTGAGAAGTATGGATAGACAGGCCAATGCAGAGAATTATCCAAATTTATATTATCCGGAGATATATCTTTTAGACGGTGGATACAAAGACTTTTTTCAACTCGAAAAGGTATGTCGTGGTTAGTTTTATATAGAAACTATATTTGGGATTGTATCCAAATCACTCTTATTTATAAGACTTGTCCATAGTTTAAATCACTTTCAAATGGCGCCTCTTTCTGGTAACAACAGTGTTTTTGACAATGAACGTTGCACTTCCGATAAAGTAATTCGCGTGGATTTCTTCTCAGTTTTCAAATGTGGTGCTTACTCCTTTGATGAGAGCGAACCTCATCGGTAGTCTGTCTAAGGAATCATTCCAATGTTGCACATTAAGCCGTCTTTTGCAGTAATTCTTTAGTTTAAACAGTATTTATTCCAAAAAAATGTCAATAAATGTCAATAACAGTATACATAAAGATGGTATAAACATCGGCGTGGATTCGGCAGTAAGCTTAGCAGTAATTCTTTAACGATGGATGCATTGTAATATGAATATAGGTATTGTATTGTTTTGAGAAACGTATTTGTTGATTAATAGTTATTTTTGTTGTTATTATGTATATAAAAATGTAAATAATAAATCAATGTATTTTCAAAAACATCGATGTTTGTTCATTTCAAAATATACGATTTAGCTAATGTCAAATCCGATGGTTTATATTTTTATTATGAACGTCGTAAGCTTTTGAACTCTTAAATATTATACGGATAACAGACATGGTAGTGTAGGAACCAAAATCTGGTGCTATTTTCTGATTTAATCCATGTAAACCTCTCTGATGTAATGGATGTAAGAATGGACCATCATACTGAAAGGGTATTTGATATCTGTTAAAAAGCGATTGTTAAAAACCAACAATTGTAACCAAATATGCCACCAGGAATGTGTTTCCAAACTAATATTTGGGTGTGGCAGGAAAACAACTCTGTGGCTATACCATTACCCTGCAGTATCATGCCCACCGTCTCATTATTTTGTTCCTTCCAGTGGGACGAAAATTGAAAGATTAATCCACAGAATTATCATTTCCTTGATTGCATGGACTTGGAATGGCAAAATAAGTTGTTAAACGTGTGTTTGTGGACGAGCGAGCGCGTGCGTGTGTGTTTGAGGAAGTAACTGTGTCTTTAGGGATGAATAGTATATCTCACATGATTAGACTCACTCGGTCCCCGCACTGGACCTCCCCCCATAAGATCCATCTATGTTTTCCTTTTACATCCCGACTAAAGAGCTCTTCGTCCTAATTTCAGCTCGCCAGATTTTATTGCAATCCTCGAGCACCCATTCCCTGACAAGTCTACTCCTCTGCTTCAGTCCTCCTTCTAGAGAATGGACATATTTCTACAGTGCTCTTATGATTCCTACAAAACATCCACCAAATCCAAGGCCCTCAAGTTTTTGCCACATTCCCTCCATCTACACTTTGTCGTGTGCTTTTTTCACACCAAGGAATGCCATAACCATAATTCTCTTATTGTCTTTTATTGATTCTATAAGTCGGGAGAGGGTACACAAGTGGTCAGTGACTAGTCTCTCTTTCTGG
This sequence comes from Pictodentalium vernedei, assembly GCA_031216915.1. Taxonomy (NCBI): domain Eukaryota; kingdom Metazoa; phylum Mollusca; class Scaphopoda; order Dentaliida; family Dentaliidae; genus Pictodentalium; species Pictodentalium vernedei. The sequence goes on from CM062294.1 coordinate 299,057,298, forward strand.
GAACCATTCTGGATTTCCGACATCTTCATCAATTCCCACAATCCTTTCATAGAGAATCTTGCAGAATACCACCCCATTATTGAAGCTAACAGATATATGTAATTATCTAAAACTTTGGAAAATCTCCATATTTGTGTGTGCATGAATGTCACCCTGCTTTCCTTCCACTCTATCGGGAATTGATTTCATTTGTCAAACAGTGCTGTAAGATGCGTATGTATTGGATCCCCTCCTCTTTTCAAAAACTCGTTAGAAATTTCGTCAGTAGCTGCTGTTTTTCTATTCTCTCACATGGTGACTGCATTTCGTACTTCCCTCATCTCAATTTCCCTGCATACTATGGCAATGACCAAAGAACATGGCCACTAACACGCTACCACGACAACCCACGTGACAACCGTAATGAACCACTCTCTCCAGTTCTAGTAAACCAGGCCCGCAGTGTGTGAACTTTTCTTCTGATTTCTTTGCAGTAATAATAATAATAACTCTTTGGCCAGCCGCTGATTTGTCGCGGTCCTCATAAGAGAAGGCCATCATTCCCCCTGCACCCCACCCCCTCTTCCCCTCCTCTCCTCCCAGCATTCAGATATAAACTGCTTAATAGTGTCCCTCACTTCATCTTTTTCAATTTCTTCAATAAGCATTCCTACCCTCTCCCTCGTGTCCACCTTCAGCCATCTATCCTTTGTTTCTTCACCCCACTTCTGCATTATTCTTCCATAAATTTTATTCTATGAGGTATATACTGTGGGCATTCCAAGAGAAAATGTTCCAGGGTCTCCACTACTCCAGAGTGGCACATTTGGCATCCCTTTTCCCCATCTCTCCCAATTTTTCCCCGAAGCTCCAGTGATCTTGATCTCAGTTTGAACAGCAGTGACCCTCCAAAGGTGCCATCTAGGTACTTCTCAAAAGCTGGCTTTTCTTTATATTGTAACCCCTGCAGTGATCTTTTCACGCTAACCCCTGCTCGCCAGTTTCGATGGCAATCTTCCATGACTCTCTCTTTGACAAACCTTTTGCCTTCTTTCATTCCTACTTCTATGTTTGTGACCTCTATAGAGTAATTGTCCATTAGTTCCCTCACATGTTTTGACCACCCCGTTTCTATATTAGAATTCCAAATGGTATCGAGCATCAATTTGCACCACCGGTTGTCAGGCAGGTTTCTCAAGTAGTTAAAGTAACACAGTTTTCCCAAATCTACCCTGTCCTTGATTTTCATCCACCCAAGCTCCCCCCTTACTGCTTCCAAAGCTGCAGCATTACTGGACCCTGTTATCCATCTGCCGGCATCATTTTGAGTATTTTCCAACTTCTTAATAACGGTTTGGTTTAATGGAATCACGTCCGTGCCATACGTTATACTTGGTAAACCCACCCTCTCCCACAGTGTTTTCCCCACAAAGACCTTGTTGAAACTATTTTTCCCTAAAAGTTTTAGTTGGTTCAGAATTCTTTTCCCCTTCAGAATCAGTTTGGCTGAGTAATTTCTGTACACCCCTCTTCCCGTTATATTTATGCTTACCCCTAGATACTCATACTCTCCCGTTTCTCCTACAGTGATATGTTTGCTTTCCCCTTCGGGGATTGAGAACTCCCCCACTCTCCATCTCTTCGTCATATCTACCTTGCGTCCAACGGGTATTACCTTGCTTTTATTTTCATTTAGTTCGAGCCGCCAAGTGTTCCCATATCTACCAGCAATTTCCAGCAGTTTCTCTAGCCCCTGTTCAGTTCTAGACATTAACACCATGTCGTCCGCAAAGAATAAGCCTGGTATCTTTATGTCTCCAACATTTACCCCCTCCGCACTCTGAATTAGTTCGTCCCCTAAATCTTTAACATACAATGCAAACAAAATCGGTGAAAAGATACACCCCTGCTTGAGGCCTATATCCATAGGGACTCGTTTTGTAGTGATACTCCCTAGACTGAGTTGGCTTTGCACATCTGTATACAGTGCTTTCATGATTCCCACAAAGTCACCCCCCAGTCCGATGCCCTCGAGCTTTCGCCACATACCTTCCCTCCACACTCGGTCGTACGCTTTTTTCACATCTAGAAATGCCAGAAACATCTTTTTCTTTTCAGCCTTTGTTGATTCTATCAGTTGGGTGAGTGTAAATAGGTGATCAGTGACTCTTCGTCCTTTCCTGAAACCATTTTGAATTTCTCCTAAAAAACCTTTCTCTTCAATAACTTCCTCTAGTCTACCGTATATGACCTTACAGAATACTTTTCCGATGTTACTACTAACTGATATCCCCCTATAGTTATATAGAACTTCCTTGTGTATGAACGACACCTTACTTTCCCTCCACTCTCTGGGGACCTCTTGCTTTCGCAGAGCCAGGTTGAAAAGGTTTGTCAGGACTTCAATAAGTGCCTCCCCTCCATTTTTGAGGAATTCGTTCGGAATTTCATCAGTCCCTCCCGCTTTACCATTTTTTAATTTCGAGACCACGTTCCGCACTTCTTCTGCCGTTATTTCGCTACATACACGGTTGGATAGGTTCTCCTCCACCAGTGTATTTCTTTTTGGTGGGGACCCACTGCCCCATCGCCTATCGTTTATCTTTTCCCAGTGCTTGACTAACTCTGAAGCGATACGGCCTTTATCTTCTGTACTTTCCCCATCCACTTTGATACTCTGCACACTACTTTTCCCCCGTTTATTTACCCAGTTCCAAAATACGTTTGAGCTCGAACCCCCCGTTTTCTTTATTGTTCTGGCAAGACTGCAATTGCGCTCCTTCCTATTATTATTCTTTATCTCATTCACCTTTTTCCGTGCCAGTTCATATTCTCCTTTCATTAGTCTCGTGTCATTGTTATCCACCCCTTTAAGCTTCCTACTTCTTCTGTAAGCAGCGCATTTTACCTTCCTTTCTTTTATAGCCTTTTTCAGTCCCTCGTTAACCCTGTATCCAAGCTCTCTCGTTGGGACCCTCACCCTTCCTATACACTCCTTCCCTGCCTCTGTTAGGCTATTTACTATGCCATCTGAAATACTCTGGACATTTGCATCCCTAGGTATACATTCAAGATTTGGTTTTAGTCTTTCCCGAAACTGCTTCCAGTCGGCTCCTTGTTTTAGTCCCCAAACTTCCTTGAAGGTATTTCTGTCTCTATTCGTCTTTTTGCCCATAATCTTAACTGTTATCAGGTTGTGATCACTACCCAAGTCATTTTTTCCCTCGTCATCTATTTCTACATCTATAACCTCCCTCCATACGCTAATGTCAGTGAGTATATAATCAATTATTGTTTTCTTATCGTTCCTCTCCCAGGTCCATTTACCCTTACATTTCGCATCCCTGTTCAGTATCTTTAAACCAAGCTCTTTTGATAGGTCCAACATCTTCCTCCCATTCGTGTTAATTTTCCTATCACCTCCTTGTATGCCCTCCTCCTTATCCCCGATGTGCCCATTGAAGTCCCCCATTAGGACAATACTGAACCCTCTGCTCCCAAGCTCTGTGATATTCGATCTAAGAGTTGTATATATTGAATCATTCCACTCGGGCTTACTTCCCTCCACTGCTAAGTATACAACACCAACGGCAACACTCCTGCTTCCTAACTTGATTTTTGCCCAGACTATTTCGTTGGATACTGGAATCTGAGTCCTTGCTTCTGTGAGATCTGTAATCAATGAGGGCTGTAATTTTGCTCTTGCTTTCATTAAGTTCGAGTCTCCATTTGCTCCCATATTTCCCAACAATTTCCAGCATTTTCTTTAGCCCCTCTTCGCTTTCTGACACTAGAACCATATCGTCTGCAAAAAATAGCCCTGGGATCTTCAAGTCCCCAACTGCTACCCCCTCCTCGCTACGCAGGAGTTCATCTCCTAAACGTTTGATGAACAGTGCAAACAGGATCGGCGAAAGGATACACCCCTGTTTTAGGCCTATCTCCATAGGCACACGTTTTGTTGTAATGTTCCCAAGGCTAAGTTCACTCTGTACATCTTTATATAATGCTTTCATAATTCCAACAAACTCGCCTCCTAAGCCCATAGCCTCCAGCTTGCGCCACATACCTTCCCTCCATACTCTATCGTATGCCTTTTTGATATCCAAAAAAGGCCATAAACATCTTTTTCTTTTTTGCTTTCGCGGATTCTATCGTTTGGGAAGGTGCGTAAAGATGGTCAGTAACTCTTCTTCTCTCCCACACTGAGAAGTTTGCTGCTCCCTTCCGGAATGCTGAACTCACCCACTCTCCACCTTCGAGTGGGGTCCACTTTGCGGCCCACAGGTATAATTTTGCTCTTGCTTTCATTAAGTTCGAGTCCCATTTGCTCCCATATTTCCCAACAATTTCCAGCATTTTCTTTAGCCCCTCTTCGCTTTCTGACACTAGAACCATATCGTCTGCAAAAAATAGCCCTGGGATCTTCAAGTCCCCAACTGCTACCCCCTCCTCGCTACGCAGGAGTTCATCTCCTAAACGTTTGATGAACAATGCAAACAGGATCGGCGAAAGGATACACCCCTGTTTTAGGCCTATCTCCATAGGCACACGTTTTGTTGTAATGTTCCCCAGGCTAAGTTCACTTTGTACATCTTTATATAATGCTTTCATAATTCCAACAAACTCGCCTCCTAAGCCCATAGCCTCCAGCTTGCGCCACATACCTTCCCTCCATACTCTATCGTATGCCTTTTTGATATCCAAAAAGGCCATAAACATCTTTTTCTTTTTTGCTTTCGCGGATTCTATCGTTTGGGAAGGTGCGTAAAGATGGTCAGTAACTCTCCTTCCCATCCTGAAGCCATTCTGGATTTCTCCCAAAAATCCCTTCTCCTCAATCACCTCCTCTAGTCTCCCATACAGGACTTTACAGAAAACCTTTCCAATGTTGCTACTGACAGAGATCCCTCGATAGTTATCCAAAACGTCTTTTCCCCCCTTTTTGTGAATAAATGTCACTTTACTTTCTCTCCACTCCTTTGTGACCTCTTCATTTTCTATGGCTAGATTGAATAGGGCAGTTAGGCTTTTCACGAGTTCCTCTCCCCAAAATTTGATTAGTTCTCACGTGCAAATAATATTAATTCGGGCTTATAAATGACAAGGTTCAATTGCCACATTGTGATATCATCTAATATTAAAAAGAAAAGACACAAAATTATCCATGATCACTCTACACAGTGTGATGACAGAATTGCAATGTTGTAGGCATAACAGGAAATTGTTAACACAAATCAATGTGTTTATCTACGTGTTAACCAAATAATCTAATAATCACTTTTCTGTCATTTAATTGTTGAAAACAAATCATTAGCATTGACAAGTGATTATTGTTTATCGTGATTTTATGTATTATTAAATCATGAAGTAATCAGTGAACATGATTAACAAATAAACTGGATATATAAGATGCACTCTCAATCCCCAATTTAGTTTCATCCATCCTGCATGTTGACCTATTATCCCCACGGAGCAGAAATTAGTATTTTAAAGAATTATTGAAGAAATTAGACTCGTTATCGACAGGTAAATATCTAGATATGATACAAGTTCATGTTCGAAACTGGTATCTCCCGTTATATTGTAGTTTAAAATTCTAATCCGAAAGAAAATGTTATCTACCTCTCCTGTATCAGACAATAACTTAATTGTGAAAACAATAATAGGCTAAAGCAGTAAAAAATCAGCACTTCAAGACTCAGCAGTATACAACAAAAACGAGAATATAACATTGCACATTTTCTGAAAACAGGTTGGATTCGACAGAAGTCTTACAGCTCTCTTAAAAAGACGTGAGCTAATTCAGGTGGTATGGATAAGAATATAAACACAGATATCTCTGTCTGAAGACCAAGACTCCACTTGTTTGTCAGATGGAGTTAATTTTAAAACCAACCGTCGCCCGACCCGATATCAAATCCGAACGACGTAACCCCATAAACCACAAGCCACACAAATTGTATCTATAATCACGACGGGTATGAACGTTTTGACAATTAAATAAATTAAATTAATATCTCTCTACCCAGCCTAATAACATTCAACTATCACATTATTATTTTTATTTTATTTATTTGTTGGGGTTTAACGACACTTTCGACAGCCAGGGTAACCTCGTGTCAAACAGTTTTACTGGTGGAGGAAGCCGGAGTACCAGTAAAGAACCAATGAGCAACAGCCTGCAACTGTCATACTCACCAACGTACCAACTGCACACAAGCAGGGCTAGCGTTGGTGGAAGACAAGTGCACCATCGACGTACAATACCCCGTTGTACTTAGCCCCCACCACAACCCAGTGGCCAATCGGGATTAAGTGCCTTGCCAAATGACACAACGTATACCCTCCTGGTGGGAAATGAAGAGTGGACCTTTCGGTTTGAAGTCCAATGCCATAACCACTGAGCTACCGAGCTTCACAACTGTCACCTGCAATTCATTTACAGTATTAATATTGGTTTGGTGATCCGTGGCTCTATCGCATAACAGAAACAAATCAGTCATTTTTCCAAAACACAACCAACTAAAAGTTTAACCGGTTCAATCTTGTTTGACAGAGCTCAACCAGCTCGGTAAAACTAGATTCAATTGGTAAAATTTGTTATTGTTTTTTCTGACCATTTCGATGTTTGAAATTTCATTTTTTTTGTCATTAGTATGCAGTGGGTCACAAAGGAAAATCAATCACCAGTCACTCAGAATGTTTATCTGATCTGACATTCTTATCATCAACCCGTAAACAAATAGCTTGTGCTCACTCCATTCCTTCGCCAATATACAGCCAATAATCCTGACGAGGACGTGTGTGAAATCATCATCTCTTGAAGTGGTATTTGCCCTAAAGTGTGATAAGTCGGTAAAAAATAGCTGATTAGAAAAAGGATTCCTGTCGGAATCGATATTAATAAGTTAATAATTGACGCTTTATCGTCATTTACAGATAAATATGCTGACTAACGCAGATTTCAAGTTCATGTCGTCAATGGTAAGTGTTCTGATTTTATTTAATCTTTCTTTCCACTTATAATTTATTTTGTTAAATTATAGGATGATAACAGAATATTTCAGTACGTCCATCCGTACAGGAAAGGCAAAAGTTTGAAAGTAATTTGAAACGTTTCCACGAATTGTTTCTGTTGTAACAAATATACCTATTCATTACGCTTTGTAAATAGTAGACATCGCGGACTTTACGAAGGATGTAGCCGCTAATAGGATTGGGCAGTAAATGATATGTGGGTCTTGAGTGATTAATTAATAGAACTAATCTGGTTCAGCCCTCATCTAAGCTCTGCTGGCGATAGGGAATGTACGGTTTCCGAGCCAAAGCTACGGAAATCTCTTACAGCCCGTCTGAAAATGGATTCTCCAGATCCATTAAAGTCCGGATTTTTAAAATAATGTATCTGTTCCATAACGCATTTTCACCTTTTGCACAGCCATAGAGCACCATGTGTGGATTTAATGCTTTTAATTGACTATTATTATTATTATGAGAATCACAGGACAAAAACACACCACCGTCGCCCGCACAACGACAGCGTGGACTCCGGAACAGTTTTAAAAACACAAATGCAGTCACACCAGACAAAGGGCTAATCTACGCATTAGATAAATTATTTTTAACAGATATAAAGGGATGCATAGGGTTTCATGGCCACACTGAACTAAAACGGAATAAATACGCCTTTAAGCGCCATGTTAGCGATGGATTCACGTAAGTCGATGCTCTCTGAATGTGAAAGTGCGGAGTTCTAAACACACTAAAGTATTCTAGACCCATTTTGATATATGTGTTTTATCTATTTTCAATTTTTTAAACAGAGATATAGATAAAAGCTTAGTTCTCACGATTATACATAATTGTTATTTAAACATCTTATTTACGATCAGGGTAGATGGGGAGTAATGAACTGGCTTTTGGATCATTTTCCTACAAACATTTTACAAGTACTTGTACATGGTGCTTTGGTGTTCTGTCTGTAATTAGGTGATTAAATAAGCTTGACGTCTGTGTGATCTTAATCTCACTAATATAAGGTGTTCTCATATCGTATCGGACTCCCTGTGTTGAGCAAATACCCACCCAGGTCCCCGGGTTTCCAGACGCTCTTGGACTGAATTTATTTATTGGAGTTTAACGACACTTTCGACAGGCAGGGTCACCTCTTGTCGGACAGTTTCCTGCCCACACGTTGGACAGAATGACAAATACTGTATTCAGCGGTCGAAAAATACCCCCGCCCCCACCCCTGTGATTCTGCTTTATAGTATGGACCACTTCAGTTCTTAAGGTACTTGAAAGGCGTGTGTGTATTCCTTGTATATCCATCATAGTGTACACAATTAAAATATTCGATCACTTATACTTCTTAAATTCGATAGATTCTTTATTCACATTATACATATTCATAAACTTTCAGTTCTTCAAATTGGTATGTTGTTCTCTGAATTACATGTTATGCCGCATCTTTGGTATACTATATCTTGTTCAGAGTTTTACGATGTTTTTGGTAACGCCAATTCTTCATCATTGTTTTAATAATTATTTTAAGTCTCTTTTTTACTTGACGCTTTTAAATTAAATGTTTAACATCAGTGTTTCGAGTCTTTTCTAGACGCGCGGTTTCGATAGCATTTAGGAAAATGTCATGTCTGGACACATGGTTATGATAGTATGATGAATGTTTTCATAAGTCGTTATCACATTTATTACTGTGTTATTATAGTGAGAGGAAGGCGTAAAACTCCCGTTATGAAAGATATTGAGTAGAGTTCTTAATAACATTTTTTAATAGAATAACAAGCAAATACATCACTATATAAAGAGATATCATTATGAGTTACCTGCACACAATCTTATCTCTCTCATACAAACCATCCAGACAAAGTAAACCAAGAATAGAACAACCACAAGAGTCAAGACAATGGTAAAAGAATTGCACTTTTATTATTTTATTTAAGAATTCCTGTAGCTCCTATTAGTATTTTGCGGAAATACTATGTAAATGACTATCCATTGTTAGGGACATTGGGGAAAACGTTTTGAAATCTCAATCCAACGAGTATCCAACAATGACCTGTGTTTTCTTTTTTATCTTGGTTCACTTTTAGTATGCTTTTAAGGGACTTCAATAAACCAATTTAGTTCACAGCAATCGGATCTTGTGTTACTCCGGTGTTGAGGCAGATTAGGAATTGACAGTTAAAGCGGTTGTTTACCAAGAAAGTTTGCAATCTATGGAGTTATCTAATATTACACGTTTACAAACTTTTATTACAGGAACGACGATTCAGTATGGAAGATGAAGATTTTGATTTGGGTGTTTTACTCACTCCCGTCTCGCGAAAGTTTGAAGTATTGGCAGAGAATGCACAAACAGGTGGACTCGGCCACAGCGATAATTTAGAAAGTCAAAAGGAACAGGAGTTGACTGATAAAGAACGCAAATACAGTTTGGTAAGATTCCAAATATGATTGAAAACAATTCGCTCAGTAACTTGTAACACTGTTTATTTAAATAAAATTTATTTTACCTATGGCCATAACTAGAGATTGAAGAAATAGAAATATAAATTTCACACAGTATGGAACAGTTGACTACTGTGCTGGGTATAGCGGGTAACGCTGTCCTGGGTCTTGTTCCAAGAAGAGTTTCTTTCTTAAAAGCTGGCGCATCTTTTTATATGGATCGTCCAAAGAGCTTTCAGTCCTACTTTCAGCTTGCCAGTTTCGATTGCAATCCTCCCACTTCCTTCCCCTGAAATAAACTGTTCCCCTGCTTCCGTCCTCATTCTGAATCTTTCGTCTCAATAGAATATTTCTCCATTGGCTCTCTCTCCTGCCTTATCCAACCTCTTAGAATGTTAGATTCCCATAATAGTTAAACGTTGTTGTACACCATCTGCTGTCTGGCAGCTTTAGGAGGTAATTCAGACAGCATAATTTTCCCATATCTGTCTGACCGCTTCTAGTGTGTTACTTGGTCACGTTACCACGATTAGGTCTACTTTCGCCTACAGTGCACTTTCGCCTACAAAACAGTTTTTGTAAAAGTGTCGGAGAAAGTACTTTAATTTAGCTTGGGGGATTAACGGCTATTACCTGTTACCTGTGTACTATTAAGGAAAGGAAAGTTAAACATGACTTTTTTAAATATGTAGAGGGTATTTTGTGTTTTTTCGTGGGTATCGACGATTTTTATTATTCCCATTCCAGGTGTTTATTATACGCTGACCTGTGAAGTGCTGCCATTTCAAAGTCAGTTTGGATAATCTCAGGGTGCAATTCACGGCCAGTCACTTGTAACACTCCAAACGTAAGTTTTGTAAATAATCGTACGTACGTGTTACGCTGTCTGTTCTTATTCGAATGGAACTCTATTATTCTATTTAATGTGGCCCAGTCGTGAGAGAAATTCAATGAAATTCTTTTAACATAGAGAAGAATTTCTCTTATCGGAAAGAAACCCACAGAAAGAGGTTGTTTGGTCGTAAATGCAATCCGTTGTAGCTTAAAACATCGGCCACTTTTTAAAACTATCAGAAATGGAATGTATTCTTCTGTTCAGGTTATCTAATCTGATGGGCGAATTCTACTCTAAATTATGACGTTTGCCAACGTCATTTATATACTTGATTCTATGTGGACATTCCAATAAAGTAAATAAATAAATATATTTCTCCTCCTTTGTCATTTCGGCATAATATCTTTGCTCCCATTTTTTATTTTCTGAAAAAAGAAGAATCTATTAAGTTAATATTTCTGTCTGCACATTGTCTCATTGTATTCAGAAGTTGTGACTATTTTATAGAAAGGCTTACAAAAGACATCACACTATATAGAATTTGTAAAATGGAATAAATAAGTTTTACAGATAGGCTCACTTTAGAGGCATTACACTTTATAAAACTGTGAAATGGAATAAATATTTGATGTTTTTTACTTTATCGAAACGCTCGGCATCACATTGCCTAAAATAGTAAAACTTGTGATGTACATTTATTAAATATGGTCTTAGGTAGCCTTGAAATAGAATAAATATTTGATGTTTTTTTTTTTATATTTACTTTATCGAAACGCTAGGCATCACATTGCCTAAAATAGTAAAACTTATGATGTACATTTATTAAATATGGTTTAGGTAGCCTTGATTCATTAAGGATTCCGTGTAGATTGGGCTTTACATAGTATGTTTCACCATTATCGTATACATTTCAATGATAGAATGTTGCAAACAAAGCCTGACAATTTATATTTTCCGTTTCAGAATAGAGTCCAATGGCGTCGAAAAGCTATGTTTGGTAAATCCAGGTCTTTCGAATCTGCAAAATGTCTGACAAATGGAAACTTCGAGGAGCCTACTCCAAAACGCATACATATGGGTGATCTCAATAAACAACAAATAATGGATGTCGTATGTACAATGGTTGATAATGAGAATCTTGTCGGTGATGGAAGTACCACTCACAAACTTCCCACAGTTTCTGGTAAACACAAAGATTTAAAATCAATTACATCACATACGGTAAGTTTATCTACCTTCTGTTGTAAGACATCTGTGTCTATTTACCATATATTTTTTCCTGGGCGAAAACCATAATTTGTGAAGAAAGGAGTACTTATTATACCAAGAGCTCTTGTCGTCGATATCTCTGTAACCGCGAAGCAGTGATATGATGGGAATATTTAGAAGTCATTCTATTAAGTAGTTAGTTCAAATCTTCAGCCTAATAATAGACAGTACACACAGGAAGGGAGTTCATAATATAAAGATGCTTCATTGACCAGGCTTCATTGATGTCTCATTCCATTAACCTGATCAAAGAAGATACCTTAAAGAGGAATGCAAAACAAGAAACTTACAAATAATCTAGCCCTGATATGGTAAACGTTCAAAGTTGCAGGTATGTTGGCGTCTGTATAGATGTTTCCCAGCCTCGTTTTGATTATTATAAAAACTTTAGCGATAGTTGTGAAAATAACAAGTAAATCGTCGAAAAATTTGTGCAGAATATATTTTATCATACGTTATGTATACAACAACCACGACATTAATTACTTTACATTTTCAGGTTAAACGAGTTATAGAAGGAGAATACAATGACGTCATTGACAACTACATTATTGTCGACTGTAGATATCCCTACGAATATGAAGGTGGACACATTGTAGTAAGTGTTTATTGCAATCAGGTGTATTTACCCGAGATAGGTGTGTCTTGACATTAAAAAAATAAAGATAAATAAAGAGGGAAGTTGACAATATTTATCAGGCTTAAAACATAACTAGGATTGGGGATGGAGGTAGTTTTATCTTTGTTATCCACCCCCTATACCTTTCAAGTTAGAACTTTCAAGCAATCATTAATGCTGCGATATGTAGACACAAAATTAGGAAAATTTTCCGGGATGTGACATTTTTCGTAGTTGTAAAAATCGCTGTTTCTTCGAATCCCTGATCGAAATGAAAATAAATATACAGATAGGAGATATAGCGTCTCCACGGAGCTCTCGAAGTTTATCTTTAAATAACAGGCTTCATTTGTTTCAATTAAATGGGAAACGTGGGTTGCTACCCTTGGAAAGGTTGGGCTGCCGGAGTTATTACCCCACCTCTCACAACCCCACCGACTCAGCAATGTGGGGGCAAAACTATATTTGTTGCATTTTGATAGCAGTGCTGTAATTACAGAAAAGTAACGATTTTCGGCCATTGAAATACTGGACGCCTTAAACTGACATGATGTTTGCTAATTCCATTTCTGCTTTTTGTTTCAGGGATCAGAAAATCTTTACACACGGGAACTGGTTGAAGGCAGACTTCTGTCGAACGTAGATTCCTCGCAAAATACAATCGTGATATTTCATTGTGAATTTTCTTCAGAGCGAGGTCCAAAACTGTAAGTATTTTATCAAAATTACGACGAATAAATGATGTACAAATCATGATTATTCTGTGAGCGTTCCGATCAAAACATTAACATAAACCTTGCACTATCTGTAAGAATGTTCACTTGTACAATGTATATGCTTTCAAGGCTTAGCTACATTTTAGGAGGACTGTGACATTAATTTTTCAACTGTATAGGGTTCAACTTCTCAAACATGTAGGCGATTGTATTTTTCTGCCACAAGAGAGCATTTGCTTTTGTGCTTAATGACTCTTTCAACAGCCAGAATCACATTGTGTCAGGGTGATTTAGGGTTGGAGGAAGCCGGGGATCGCTGAGAATATAACTGAGAAGTGGCAGGCAGCTGTACGACTCTTCAACGTACCAACCAGGCACGAGCAGAGGTTGAAGGCAAGTGTACCATTGACGTCCATCCGTCTAGTCGTCCGTCCGTATTTATTTTAAAATGTATACCAGCTACTAGTATTGGAATTTGGAGGTAGCCTATTCTCATTGGTGTTTTTGGTCTGCAATCTTCGAATCACCTCCTGCCATATAATACTTTTATCTATGCGTTTTTCCGGTTTGTCGAAATGATCATTTATAAGCTTTCAGCTTACTGGTACACCCTCCAGCCCGGTTAATCATTGGGTGTGTGACCGTCTGAGCTATCAATTCGGACTCCCGCGTTGTGTCCTTGGGCAAGCTCTTAACCCCGATTGCCCACATGGGGGCACGATGTCGCCGTGTACTATGGCATACTGCACGTCGGTGGTACGCATGTCTTCAAGCAATCTAACCGTGCCTGTGATGCAGTGCGGAGTTACGATGTTGGGGAGCTGGCAGCTGCTCGTCGTTGATCAATGGTTCTCTCCAGGTACTCCGGCTTCCTCCACCCGTAAAACTGTCACCGTCATGATTAGCCAATGTGCATGGGTACATGACCTTAAACACCAATAAATAATAATAATAATAATAACTGGTACATCCACCTCATTTCGTTATGGTTATAAGCAATGTGATTATGGGCCTATTTCTTGAAGTAATATAATTTATGACTTTTCTTTTTATAACACAGATTACGTTATTTGAGAAGTATGGATAGACAGGCCAATGCAGAGAATTATCCAAATTTATATTATCCGGAGATATATCTTTTAGACGGTGGATACAAAGACTTTTTTCAACTCGAAAAGGTATGTCGTGGTTAGTTTTATATAGAAACTATATTTGGGATTGTATCCAAATCACTCTTATTTATAAGATATGTCCATAGTTTAAATCACTTTCAAATGGCGCCTCTTTCTGGTAACAACAGTGTTTTTGACAATGAACGTTGCACTTCCGATAAAGTAATTCGCGTGGATTTCTTCTCAGTTTTCAAATGTGGTGCTTACTCCTTTGATGAGAGCGAAATATATACGTATGTGGGATTTTCTGGAAAAGTCTCCAAAGATTTAAGAGATCCACCCTTCATGTAGAGTGAAGGAGAAAGGCGTGCCCTTCAATTTTCTGTTCAGATGCATTAGCAGGTTAGGCATAGCAATATCTCCGGTGGATTGTATGGCCAATAATTTAATAGATGAATTGATAAGTTACTATAATCAAGTAACAGTTCCTAAGTTTAACATTTATTATCGAAATCAAAGCAATGTGGCTAAATTATGTAAAATATTATTGTCGAATAATAAGCCAACATTCTCCTCGTTCCCAAAGGATTCTTTTCTCAAAAATTTAAAAAATTGTTAGACAATAATGTTACTTTTTGAAATGCATATGGAGATAAAAAAAAAGTTATGCTTAAAATATTTAACTTTCTTTTCAGAAATTTTGTGTTCCACAACAATATAAAACCATGCTGGATAAAGGACATTCTGCCGAGTTGCGTCACTTCCGCTCCAAATCAAAATCGTGGCACGCAGGTGACAGAAGAAGATGCCTAAGATTCTAGTTGTCCATCTGGGTTGGAAACAAACAAGCTTATCTGTGATATTTATATTTGATATTTTATATCTGTGACAAATACGTTATCAAAACAATTTGAAATAACTTTCATTGACGAAAATTACATTAAACATTGACAAGTGTCTGAAAACCACCGAATGTTTTAAATTAATACATCGAGGTATCCAATGATTTTACCATATTTGGTGCAGTTACATAAGCTTTTTACGTTTATTTAATCCTAATTCACTCTCTCTCTCTCTCTCTCCTTAAAAGCAATCTACAGGAAGACACATATCCAATTTGTTTCTCGTCTTAATACGACCTTTGTGAACCTCATCGGTAGTCTGTCTAAGGAATCATTCCAATGTTGCACATTAAGCCGTCTTTTGCAGTAATTCTTTAACGATGGATGCATTGTAATATGAATATAGGTATTGTATTGTTTTGAGAAACGTATTTGTTGATTAATAGTTATTTTTGTTGTTATTATGTATATAAAAATGTAAATAATAAATCAATGTATTTTCAAAAACATCGATGTTTGTTCATTTCAAAATATACGATTTAGCTAATGTCAAATCCGATGGTTTATATTTTTATTATGAACGTCGTAAGCTTTTGAACTCTTAAATATTATACGGATAACAGACATGGTAGTGTAGGAACCAAAATCTGGTGCTATTTTCTGATTTAATCCATGTAAACCTCTCTGATGTAATGGATGTAAGAATGGACCATCATACTGAAAGGGTATTTGATATCTGTTAAAAAGCGATTGTTAAAAACCAACAATTGTAACCAAATATGCCACCAGGAATGTGTTTCCAAACTAATATTTGGGTGTGGCAGGAAAACAACTCTGTGGCTATACCATTACCCTGCAGTATCATGCCCACCGTCTCATTATTTTGTTCCTTCCAGTGGGACGAAAATTGAAAGATTAATCCACAGAATTATCATTTCCTTGATTGCATGGACTTGGAATGGCAAAATAAGTTGTTAAACGTGTGTTTGTGGACGAGCGAGCGCGTGCGTGTGTGTTTGAGGAAGTAACTGTGTCTTTAGGGATGAATAGTATATCTCACATGATTAGACTCACTCGGTCCCCGCACTGGACCTCCCCCCATAAGATCCATCTATGTTTTCCTTTTACATCCCGACTAAAGAGCTCTTCGTCCTAATTTCAGCTCGCCAGATTTTATTGCAATCCTCGAGCACCCATTCCCTGACAAGTCTACTCCTCTGCTTCAGTCCTCCTTCTAGAGAATGGACATATTTCTACAGTGATCTTATGATTCCTACAAAACATCCACCAAATCCAAGGCCCTCAAGTTTTTGCCACATTCCCTCCATCTACACTTTGTCGTGTGCTTTTTTCACACCAAGGAATGCCATAACCATAATTCTCTTATTGTCTTTTATTGATTCTATAAGTCGGGAGAGGGTACACAAGTGGTCAGTGACTAGTCTCTCTTTCTGGGAACCATTCTGGATTTCCGACATCTTCATCAATTCCCACAATCCTTTCATAGAGAATCTTGCAGAATACCACCCCATTATTGAAGCTAACAGATATATGTAATTATCTAAAACTTTGGAAAATCTCCATATTTGTGTGTGCATGAATGTCAGCCTGCTTTCCTTCCACTCTATCGGGAATTGATTTCATTTGTCAAACAATGCTGTAAGATGCGTATGTATTGGATCCCCTCCTCTTTTCAAAAACTCGTTAGAAATTTCGTCAGTAGCTGCTGTTTTTCTATTCTCTCACATGGTGACTGCATTTCGTACTTCCCTCATCTCAATTTCCCTGCATACTATGGCAATGACCAAAGAACATGGCCACTAACACGCTACCACGACAAACCACGTGACAACCGTAATGAACCACTCTCTCCAGTTCTAGTAAACCAGGCCCGCAGTGTGTGAACTTTTCTTCTGATTTCTTTGCAGTAATAATAATAATAACTCTTTGGCCAGCCGCTGATTTGTCGCGGTCCTCATAAGAGAAGGCCATCATTCCCCCTGCACCCCACCCCCTCTTCCCCTCCTCTCCTCCCAGCATTCAGATATAAACTGCTTAATAGTGTCCCTCACTTCATCTTTTTCAATTTCTTCAATAAGCATTCCTACCCTCTCCCTCGTGTCCACCTTCAGCCATCTATCCTTTGTTTCTTCACCCCACTTCTGCATTATTCTTCCATAAATTTTATTCTATGAGGTATATACTGTGGGCATTCCAAGAGAAAATGTTCCAGGGTCTCCACTACTCCAGAGTGGCACATTTGGCATCCCTTTTCCCCATCTCTCCCAATTTTTCCCCGAAGCTCCAGTGATCTTGATCTCAGTTTGAACAGCAGTGACCCTCCAAAGGTGCCATCTAGGTACTTCTCAAAAGCTGGCTTTTCTTTATATTGTAACCCCTGCAGTGATCTTTTCACGCTAACCCCTGCTCGCCAGTTTCGATGGCAATCTTCCATGACTCTCTCTTTGACAAACCTTTTGCCTTCTTTCATTCCTACTTCTATGTTTGTGACCTCTATAGAGTAATTGTCCATTAGTTCCCTCACATGTTTTGACCACCCCGTTTCTATATTAGAATTCCAAATGGTATCGAGCATCAATTTGCACCACCGGTTGTCAGGCAGGTTTCTCAAGTAGTTAAAGTAACACAGTTTTCCCAAATCTACCCTGTCCTTGATTTTCATCCACCCAAGCTCCCCCCTTACTGCTTCCAAAGCTGCAGCATTACTGGACCCTGTTATCCATCTGCCGGCATCATTTTGAGTATTTTCCAACTTCTTAATAACGGTTTGGTTTAATGGAATCACGTCCGTGCCATACGTTATACTTGGTAAACCCACCCTCTCCCACAGTGTTTTCCCCACAAAGACCTTGTTGAAACTATTTTTCCCTAAAAGTTTTAGTTGGTTCAGAATTCTTTTCCCCTTCAGAATCAGTTTGGCTGAGTAATTTCTGTACACCCCTCTTCCCGTTATATTTATGCTTACCCCTAGATACTCATACTCTCCCGTTTCTCCTACAGTGATATGTTTGCTTTCCCCTTCGGGGATTGAGAACTCCCCCACTCTCCATCTCTTCGTCATATCTACCTTGCGTCCAACGGGTATTACCTTGCTTTTATTTTCATTTAGTTCGAGCCGCCAAGTGTTCCCATATCTACCAGCAATTTCCAGCAGTTTCTCTAGCCCCTGTTCAGTTCTAGACATTAACACCATGTCGTCCGCAAAGAATAAGCCTGGTATCTTTATGCCTCCAACATTTACCCCCTCCGCACTCTGAATTAGTTCGTCCCCTAAATCTTTAACATACAATGCAAACAAAATCGGTGAAAAGATACACCCCTGCTTGAGGCCTATATCCATAGGGACTCGTTTTGTAGTGATACTCCCTAGACTGAGTTGGCTTTGCACATCTGTATACAGTGCTTTCATGATTCCCACAAAGTCACCCCCCAGTCCGATGCCCTCGAGCTTTCGCCACATACCTTCCCTCCACACTCGGTCGTACGCTTTTTTCACATCTAGAAATGCCAGAAACATCTTTTTCTTTTCAGCCTTTGTTGATTCTATCAGTTGGGTGAGTGTAAATAGGTGATCAGTGACTCTTCGTCCTTTCCTGAAACCATTTTGAATTTCTCCTAAAAAACCTTTCTCTTCAATAACTTCCTCTAGTCTACCGTATATGACCTTACAGAATACTTTTCCGATGTTACTACTAACTGATATCCCCCTATAGTTATCTAGAACTTCCTTGTGTATGAACGACACCTTACTTTCCCCCCACTCTCTGGGGACCTCTTGCTTTCGCAGAGCCAGGTTGAAAAGGTTTGTCAGGACTTCAATAAGTGCCTCCCCTCCATTTTTGAGGAATTCGTTCGGAATTTAGTTTAAACAGTATTTATTCAAAAAAAAAAAAAAATGTCAATAAATGTCAATAACAGTATACACAAAGATGGTATAAACATCGGCGTGGATTCGGCAGTAAGCTTTGAGCTTATACAAGGCCGTCTCCACAATACGAAATTACAAGCACAATGACAATGGCAGATAAGAGAAGTTTATACAGACAGTACAAGTCAATGTTGATCATGAATTACTTCAACGTACAACGGCCACGTCCGCCCGTCAGTTCACAAGTCCCCTTGCGAACCGAAATGCGGGCATAGCCGCCGTACGTTAACGAAATATATGAGCCTGCTTGAGCATAACTTCCCACAAGAATTTACAAGACAGGTTAAGTCGGATTGGAGTCGATTACTTGTAGGTTGACAACGTATTGCGTGGAGTGGATATTGTGTGTGTCGTCAACTTCAATGACTAACTAAATGTAGCACATTCCTAATACATCTTGTTTTTTATACGAAGTGACCCGATGCTACATTGGTATCAACAGTGAATCTTTTACTAGTCAGTATAAAGTCGTGTACCGCTTCAAAAATGAGGCGGTTCTCATCGTCACTTAGATATTCCGAACCATAAAGAAGTATAGTGGTGTCCACGTCGAATGGGAGAAGATTAATTGTAGCAGAGCGAGCAACTGCGAGGACTGGACAATTCAAGAAAAAATGATCAGATGTCTCTTGCTCACCACACTGACATAAGTCAGTGGGTGATAGGTGGTTAAGGTACAAATGGGACTTTAGATTGCTACACCGAAGTCTACTTGAGACAATTGTTAAGTTTGAGGGGGAGATTGCTGAGCTGAAGGGAAGACTTGGTAGGGCGGGGCTGTCTGGAGTTACGCCTGTGAAAGTGGCTTTCCGAGAAGGATGGAAGGTTGTCGGTGGTTCCAAGAGGAAACATGGGGGTAGAACCTTTGATGTGAATGAGGTAGGTGATGAGGTGGGGGCTGCTAGAAAAGTACGTAGGACAGATGAGGGGGGCCCAGGCCGGAGCAATGCTGTAAAGCGTTTGGCGTGGACTACCAAAAGTGGTAGGAAAGGGGGGCCAGAGAAGCAGGTAGATAGGGGTGTAAAGTCCAAAGGCAGTGGGGAGTGCAGCACCAGAAACAGATTTGATGTGCTCGATTCGGAAGAGACAGAGGAGGAGATGGAGATAGTTGCAACAGATAGTAGCTTGGGGTCTAGGCCAGGAAAAAGGAGGAGGGATCCGGGGGAAGACCAGGGGAGTAGTCCAGGTAGCTCAGGGCCTGGAAAGAGACGGAGGGACAAGGATAGGAGTAATCCTAGGTCAAAGATACCGATACCGATATTGAGTCCGAGTGGGGCTGTTGGAGAGGAAGAGGACGCTGTAAACAATAGGAGACTAGAGGAGATAAATAGGGCGAGGTCCAAAAGTAAGTTGGTGGTTGCGGGAAGTAGCATAGTTCGGGGGATCGACAAGGTTGTCTGTGGTCCGGACAGTAAAAATAGAACAGTTCTGTGCTTTCCGGGGGCTAAAGTGGAGGACCTGAGGGATAGAGTGGACGGTATTGTAGCTGGGTCGGGGCCTGATCCGGTAGTGGTATTACATGTGGGGTCCAATAACATCAGGGAGAGGAAATCAGTTCGTTTGGTGGACACATACAAGGACCTAATTAGTAAGCTACTTAGCAGGAATGCTCGGATCATCGTTTCAGGGGTGCTCCCCGTTATGGGTGGTGGAAATGAGAGGAACTCGCGGATTATGGCACTAAACGAGGAGCTGGAAGAGCACTGCAAAGACTTGGGAGTACATCTCATTGACCACTGGGATTCATTCTGGGGACAAGGAGAGTTGTATGGGCGAGACGGATTGCATTTAAGTAGGATGGGTACAGACCTGTTGGGCCAAAAAATCTTACAGGTGGCTGGGCCTTTTTTGGAGAAAAGGGGGGTAGGGGACCACAGCCGGTAACCCAGAGTGGCACAAATGCTGGGAACATGGGAAGAACAACAAACATGCACAATACAGGGACATACCAGGGTTATAATAATGTGCCAGTGATGACAAAAAAACAAAGATTCATTAAGTTTGGGTACTGTAACATCCAGGGGCTGCACAAGAAAGTAAGCGAAATATCAACAATGATGGACGAAGGAGACTTCGATATAATGGGTCTAAGTGAGACGTGGATACGACGGGATGAGCGGGTTGATCAGATGAAGGGTTGCGTGTGGATAGGAGCTGGGCGAACTGAGGGTCAGAAACGGGGTGGGGGTGTTGGCATCTACGCTAAAGAGGAATTACAGCCCTCATTGATTACAGATCTCACAGAAGCAAGGACTCAGATTCCAGTATCCAACGAAATAGTCTGGGCAAAAATCAAGTTAGGAAACAGGAGTGTTGCCGTTGGTGTTGTATACTTAGCAGTGGAGGGAAGTAAGCCCGAGTGGAATGATTCAATATATACAACTCTTAGATCGAATATCACAGAGCTTGGGAGCAGAGGGTTCAGTATTGTCCTAATGGGGGACTTCAATGGGCACATCGGGGATAAGGAGGAGGGCATACAGGGAGGTGATAGGAAAATTAACACGAATGGGAGGAAGATGTTGGACCTATCAAAAGAGCTTGGTTTAAAGATCCTGAACAGGGATGCGAAATGTAAGGGTAAATGGACCTGGGAGAGGAACGATAAGAAAACAATAATTGATTATATACTCACTGACATTAGCGTATGGAGGGAGGTTATAGATGTAGAAATAGATGACGAGGGAAAAAATGACTTGGGTAGTGATCACAACCTGATAACAGTTAAGATTATGGGCAAAAAGACGAATAGAGACAGAAATACCTTCAAGGAAGTTTGGGGACTAAAACAAGGAGCCGACTGGAAGCAGTTTCGGGAAAAACTAAAACCAAATCTTGAATGTATACCTAGGGATGCAAATGTCCAGAGTATTTCAGATGGCATAGTAAATAGCCTAACAGAGGCAGGGAAGGAGTGTATAGGAAGGGTGAGGGTCCCAATGAAAGAGCTTGGATACAGGGTTAACGAGGGACTGAAAAAGGCTATAAAAGAAAGGAAGGTAAAATGCGCTGCTTACAGAAGAAGTAGGAAGCTTAAAGGGGTGGATAACAATGACACGAGACTAATGAAAGGAGAATATGAACTGGCACGGAAAAAGGTGAATGAGATAAAGAATAATAATAGGAAGGAGCACAATTGCAGTCTTGCCAGAACAATAAAGAAAACGGGGGGTTCGAGCTCAAACGTATTTTGGAACTGGGTAAATAAACGGGGGAAAAGTAGTGTGCAGAGTATCAAAGTGGATGGGGAAAGTACAGAAGATAAAGGCCGTATCGCTTCAGAGTTAGTCAAGCACTGGGAAAAGATAAACGATAGGCGATGGGGCAGTGGGTCCCCACCAAAAAGAAATAAACTGGTGGAGGAGAACCTATCCAATCGTGTATGTAGCGAAATAACGGCAGAAGAAGTGCGGAACGTGGTCTCAAAATTAAAAAATGGTAAAGCGGGAGGGACTGATGAAATTCCGAACGAATTCCTCAAAAATGGAGGGGAGGCACTTATTGAAGTCCTGACAAACCTTTTCAACCTGGCTCTGCGAAAGCAAGAGGTCCCCGGAGAGTGGAGGGAAAGTAAGGTGTCGTTCATACACAAAAAGGGGGATAAGGAAGTTCTAGATAACTATAGGGGGATATCAGTTAGTAGTAACATCGGAAAAGTATTCTGTAAGGTCATATACGGTAGACTAGAGGAAGTTATTGAAGAGAAAGGTTTTTTAGGAGAAATTCAAAATGGTTTCAGGAAAGGACGAAGAGTCACTGATCACCTATTTACACTCACCCAACTGATAGAATCAACAAAGGCTGAAAAGAAAAAGATGTTTCTGGCATTTCTAGATGTGAAAAAAGCGTACGACCGAGTGTGGAGGGAAGGTATGTGGCGAAAGCTCGAGGGCATCGGACTGGGGGGTGACTTTGTGGGAATCATGAAAGCACTGTATACAGATGTGCAAAGCCAACTCAGTCTAGGGAGTATCACTACAAAACGAGTCCCTATGGATATAGGCCTGAAGCAGGGGTGTATCTTTTCACCGATTTTGTTTGCATTGTATGTTAAAGATTTAGGGGACGAACTAATTCAGAGTGCGGAGGGGGTAAATGTTGGAGACATAAAGATACCAGGCTTATTCTTTGCGGACGACATGGTGTTAATGTCTAGAACTGAACAGGGGCTAGAGAAACTGTTGGAAATTGTTGGTAGATATGGGAACACTTGGCGGCTAGAACTAAATGAAAATAAAAGCAAGGTAATACCCGTTGGACGCAAGGTAGATATGACGAAGAGATGGAGAGTGGGGGAGTTCTCAATCCCCGAAGGGGAAAGCAAACAAATCACTGTAGGAGAAACGGGAGAGTATGAGTATCTAGGGGTAAGCATAAATATAACGGGAAGAGGGGTGTACAGAAATTACTCAGCCAAACTGATTCTGAAGGGGAAAAGAATTCTGAACCAACTAAAACTTTTAGGGAAAAATAGTTTCAACAAGGTCTTTGTGGGGAAAACACTGTGGGAGAGGGTGGGTTTACCAAGTATAACGTATGGCACGGACGTGATTCCATTAAACCAAACCGTTATTAAGAAGTTGGAAAATACTCAAAATGATGCCGGCAGATGGATAACAGGGTCGAGTAATGCTGCAGCTTTGGAAGCAGTAAGGGGGGAGCTTGGGTGGATGAAAATCAAGGACAGGGTAGATTTGGGAAAACTGTGTTACTTTAACTACTTGAGAAACCTGCCTGACAACCGGTGGTGCAAATTGATGCTCGATACCATTTGGAATTCTAATATAGAAACGGGGTGGTCAAAACATGTGAGGGAACTAATGGACAATTACTCTATAGAGGTCACAAACATAGAAGTAGGAATGAAAGAAGGCAAAAGGTTTGTCAAAGAGAGAGTCATGGAAGATTGCAATCGAAACTGGCGAGCAGGGGTTAGCGTGAAAAGATCACTGCAGGGGTTACAATATAAAGAAAAGCCAGCTTTTGAGAAGTACCTAGATGGCACCTTTGGAGGGTCACTGCTGTTCAAACTGAGATCAAGATCACTGGAGCTTCGGGGAAAAATTGGGAGAGATGGGGAAAAGGGATGCCTAATGTGCCACTCTGGAGTAGTGGAGACCCTGGAACATTTTCTCTTGGAATGCCCACAGTATATACCTCATAGAATAAAATTTACTGGAAGAATAATGCAGAAGTGGGGTGAAGAAACAAAGGATAGATGGCTGAAGGGGGACACGAGGGAGAGGGTAGGAATGCTTATTGAAGAAATTGAAAAAGAGGAAGTGAGGAACACTATTAAGCAGTTTATATCTGAATGCTGGGAGGAGAGGAGGGGAAGAGGGGGTGGGGTGCAGGGGGAATGATGGCCTTCTCTTATGAGGACCGCGACAAATCAGCGGCTGGCCAAAGAGTTATTATTATATTTGGGCTATACGGGATTTCGATTTAAGGTAAAAATTTGGTAGTCGTCTATTACCGGCATTGAGAAAAATCTTAAAATTTGTCAGTGATGGGTTTTCACGGACCACAACAGGTAAATTATTCCATTGTTCAGTTGCATTAGGTATAAAAGAAGACCTATACAGTTCGGTTCTACAAAATGGAATGCGGTGATTTTGACTTGACCGAAGATTTAATGAAGGATTAATCGAAGAAACAAGAGGCGGGATTTTACTAGATAAATAGGGAGGAACCATATGATGGTACATTTTGAAAAATTGTATTAATTTATGTTTTCGCCGCCTATCTACGAGGGGCTCCCAACCCGTTTCCGTGTAAAGTGAGGACTTACTGGCACTGACGGTCGCTCCAGTGACAATCCTTGCCGTTGCTATTTGTATTTTCTCCATTTCCTGAACATTAGTCAAGGAACAGTTGTCCCAGACAGTGTCAGCATATTCAAGAAGAGGCCTGACAAAGGCAAAATATATTTTTTCTAAGACGCTACGATCCAAGTAGAATTTCTGCTTCCTTAGTAAGTCTATCCTGGACCAGGCTTTGCTACAGATATGATCGATGTGATCATTCCATGTACATGTGCTGTTAAGTATTACTCCAAGATGTTTATGATCAGGGACCTCAGATATCGTAGAACCGACGAACTGCAAGGGAGGGTGGATAGCAGAATTACTTTTACGAGATATTAACATGCTTTCGGTTTTACTGGGATTAAACTCAACCAACCATAGTCTTGCCCAATTTTCAATTGAGACCAGATCATGATTGATTACCCTCGAGGCTTGTTCTGGATTTTCAATAATTAAATATAACGAAGTATCGTCCGCAAATAAGCGTATGCTGCTCATAATATCACTAGTTAAGTCATTAATGTATATGAGGAACAGCAAAGGACCAAGTATAGATCCTTGTGGAACACCGGCATTTATACTTCTCCAGGACGATGTCGCAGACGCTACAACAACTCGCTGTAATCTGTCTGTAAGGTACGATTGAAGAAATAGCAGAAGTTCACCAGAGACCCCGATGTTTTCTAGCTTGTGTATTAAACCAGCATGCCATACTTTGTCGAAGGCCTTACTGATATCGCAAAATACAACTCTAACCTCTTTGCCTTCGTCCAGAGCACGACAAAATTCATCATAAATATCTGTGAGTTGAAGAACCGTCGAATCACCTGGTGTAAAACCAGACTGAAATTGACTGAGAACGTTATTGTCAGTAAGGAATTCCCATAACCGTTTAAAAACACATTTCTCAAGTAGTTTTCCAACGCAACTAATCAAGGAAATTGGCCTATAGTTAGTAACAGAATTGGACGGTTGTTTTTTTAGAATCGGTGTGACATTCGCCCTTTTCCACAACAATGGAAAATATGATTTGTTCAGTAATATATT
Source organism: Pictodentalium vernedei (assembly GCA_031216915.1). Lineage (NCBI taxonomy): Eukaryota > Metazoa > Mollusca > Scaphopoda > Dentaliida > Dentaliidae > Pictodentalium > Pictodentalium vernedei. Next base: position 299,082,947 of record CM062294.1, read on the forward strand.
GAATAAAACAGTGAGTGGCTCACAAAGGGATGATTTGCATTCTTTTATAAGACGCGGGCTAACCAAGTCTGGACCAGATGCCTTAGAGATTTTAATTGATCTCATTGCAGCGTATACTTCGTTACTTTGCAGGGTGATAGAACTAATGGTCGGACGAGCATGTGAAGACTTATTAGGCAGAGAAGCATTTGAATCATCAACCGTTGAAATTGAGCTGAAGTGATCATTGAGCACTTCAGCTTTTTCCACATTAGACGAGTATATCTGGTCGGAATGGGCAAGGGTAGGAATCTCAGTTTTAGCATTCCCGATGACTGATTTAAGTGTTTTCCACAATTGTGACGGCGGTGTTTCTCTACTCATTAGAGTGGTTTGAAGTTTGGACAAGTAAAAGGCTTTGGCTTTCCTTATTTCCGAAACAACTTGGTTCCTTTTGTGTTTATAATTTGCCCAGGCATTCTGAGTATTTGAACGTTTGGCAATGCGATACAAACGTTTACGCTGTCTGAGAAGCAACCGTATTTCATTATGCATCCATTTGGGCTGATTTGTACGAACAGTGGCAATTTTGTTTGGTATATGTTTGGATGCCAGATCGAGTAATTTATCGGTGAACTTAGAAACGATATTGTCAAGAACTTGGTCGTCGAAGATGGACTCCCAGTAGACTTCGGAGAGTGCCTCATTCAATGCTTCATAATTACCCTGCGAATAATCCCAGACACGCCTCTTGAATGATAAGGGCGGTGGTTTCAGGAACTCCAATTCAAGCGAGATTGGACAATGATATCGTTTCATATCTGGAATGATCGGTTCAAGGACCTCACAGTTTTTCATACATAAGGAATCACTGAGAACAAATAAATCCAGTAGTGATGCCGAAGTCTCCGAAAAACAGGTCGGTTCGCTCACGACTTGTCTAAGATTGAAATAACGTAGGATTTCAAAAACGCCACCTCTTGATGACGACATCTGGTTGTCATTAAAGTCGCCTGTTATAATGAGGTCAGCAATTGACGTATCTCGAGCTTTTTGAATGGATTCAGATATGGCCTCCCATGTCTCATTCGGACTGTTCGGTGGACGATAAAATACCCCTACCAAAAATGATTCAGTTCGCTGTGTGAACACTTCCACCCAAAGACACTCTGTGTTTAGATTATGTAGGTCAGGCCGTGGTCGAAACGGTATTCCATCTTTTATGTATATCGCTACCCCACCTCCTCTTGTAGAACGGTCATGTCGCTGTGGCTCCTGGAATCCGGGTACCATAATGACGGATGTTGCGTCATTCTCGTCCAGCCATGTCTCAGATAAGGCCACAATATCGAATGACGCGAATTCGTATTGGATTATGTCTACTTTGGGTTTTAGGCTCTGAATGTTCAAATGCATAATTTTCAGGGTATTGTGGATGAGATCCGAGTTGGCAGAGCTTGGGCCGGGATTGGTTTCAATGTCACCAGATTGTAGAAGAATCACAGGCACACTGAACAACATGGTAACAAGGATAAAAGATACCAATAAGTGCATTCTCTTGGAGGGTGCAATGTTGAGAGTGTCGATGCTGTGGAACTTAGAGCGAGACAACCCCAAATTGCTGAGCACTGCGATGAGCAAGGTGAACGCAGCGTTAAGGCTTTGATTCAATCCGACACCTAGGAGGTACAAAAGGTGGTAGATCGAGCTACGAGTGAAACTCATTTTTGATAGTTTACATTTTGTACTCCTACAAAGAACATTCAAGTTGAAACTTCCAATCCGAGCTCTATAAGATTCAAGGGAACACATATTGATCTGTTTGTAACCTGATGGCACAGTTGGGACGATAAGCAAAAGTAAGCTCAAGCAGGCAAATAGTTAAGATTGTATATTAAAAAATACAGTTGATTTGATGAATATCCAAAATGGATTGATTGTCACTGTCTGTCGAGGATAAAAGAACATAAACGTATTAAGCTGAGACGGAGAAATGAAAAAATGTAAATATTTTGGATAAAGTGGAAACTGGGAGCTAATAACAGAACATCACTAATCGTGTTTGGGTAGATCAATCGATAATTAGTACAAATACTATTCTTGATACAGACAGTCTTTAGTGCAAATTTCGATGACGATGTCAACACGAGGAGTAGGAGTTACAGTAATCATCAGATAATAATAATGTCTCTATTGTATTGCAGAACACGAAAACACGACAAAGAAGACATATCGCGACACTGTGACACTGTGTCCAAGTACTAAGGAACTCCATTGCTCTACAAGCAATGGAATTCCTTAGTACCCGGACACAGTATGAAACTCAGGTCGCGACATGCACACGGATATGGCAGTATGTGGCTGATGGAGTGTTTACTTACTATAGTTATGTCTAAAATGGAGCACGGTGTTTAAAAACTATGTAATCCAAGTATTCAAGGACAGGTGATATGTCAGAACTTACGCAGCAAAATGAGCGAATTTTGAATCGAAGAATAATAATTTTTTTATTATTCTTCTATACACGATAATGCCCGAACACTTGTTCATTAACTTGAAGCAGAATATTCGCAAGAAAAGTGACATAGTCCTTAATAAAAACAAAATTGTTATACAACAATAGTAGCTCGTGACGCGTGGTTCACGATTTCTTTTCAATTCCAACAGATACAGCTACTCCAACAATGGGTGAAACGAGGAATCTGATTGATAGCACCTTTATCCGACACAAGTGAGTGAATTGATACTGTGTGTCATAATTATGTCAGTAACATATTGATTAAATGGGACCACACAACTGTGTCAATAGCCCAGAAAACAAAATTTGTGTCCGTGTGACTTTCTTAAGAGGATTGACCTTGATATAGCTAAGTGGTTCATTCAATGCCAGATAATATCGTTCAATGCCAGATAATATCGTCGTGTACTTACAAGTGAGGAATAATATTGTCATGTTACTAGTCCTCACATTACTTTACTCTGCTGTAAAGGCCAGGGGCTTACCAGGTATATACAATTAACCCATATTTAGGCATCAGCCTAGGGGAGGGGTAACTCAGGGTGGCCATCAATTTACTTATTTTACTAATATTTACTAATATTGTCATGTTACTAATCCTCACATTAATTTACTCTGCTGTAAAGGTCAGGCGCTTACCAGGTATGTACAATTAACCCATATTTAGGCATCAGCCTAGGGGAGGGGTAACTCAGGGTGCAATCAATATACAAATATTTACTAATATTGTCATATTACTAATCCTCACATTACTCTGCTCTGCTGCAAGGATCCTGGGCTTACCAGGTATATACAAATGACCCATATTTAGGCATCAGCCTAGGCGAGGGGTAACTCACGGTGGCAATCAATTTACTAACATTTACATAATGTGTCATATTACTAGTCATCACATTACTTTACTCTGCTGTAAAGGCCATGGGCTTACCAGGTATATACAATTGACCCATATTTAGGCATCAGCCTAAGGGAGGGGTAACTCACAGTGGCAATCAATTGACTAATATTTGCTAATATTGTCCTATTACCAATCCTAACATTACTCTACTCTGCTGTAAAGCCCCAGGGCTTATCAGCAGAGCAAAGCACTGTTAGGATTAGTATATAATTGACCAGATGTATACAATTAACCCATATTTAGGCATCAGCCTAGGGAAGGGGTAACTCAGCGTGGCAATCAATGTACTAATATTTACTAATATTGTCATGTTACTAATCCTCACATTAATTCTCTCTGCCGTAAAGGCCAGGGGCTTACCAGGTATATACAATTAACCCATACTTAGGCATCAGCCTAAGGGAGGGGTAACTCACGGTGGCAATCAATTGACTAATATTTACTAATATTGTCATGTTACCAATCCTCACATTACTTTACTCTGCTGTAAAGCCCCAGGGCTTACCAGCAGAGCAAAGCACTGTTCGGATTAGTATATAATTGACCAGATGTATACAATTAACCCATATTTAGGCATCAGCGTAGGGGGGGGGGGGGGGGGTAACGCTGAGTGGCAATCAATGTACTAATATTTACTAATATTGTCATGTTACCAATCCCAACATTACTTCACTCTACTGTACTGTAGAGCCCCAGGGATTACCAGCAGAGTAGAGCAATGCTAGGACTAGTATATAATTGACCAGATGTATACAATTAACCCATATTTAGGCATCAGCCTAGGGAAGGGGTAACTAAGGGAAGCAATCAATTTACTAATGTTTACTAATATTGTCATGTTACTGATCCTCACATTACTTCACTCTGCCGTAAGGGCCAGGGACTTACCAGGTATATACAATTAAGCCATGTTTAGGCATCAGCCTAGGGAGGTGTAACTCAGGGTGGCAATCTATATTCTAATATTTACTAATATTATCAAATTACTAATCCTTACATTACTCTCTCTACTGTAAAGATCCGGGGCTTTCTAGGTATATACAATTAACCCATATTTAGGCATCATCCTAGGGGAAGGGTAACTCAGGGCAATCAATGTATTAATATTCACTAATATTGTCATGTTACCAATCCTCACGTTACTTTACTCTGCCGTAAAGCCCCAGGGCTTACCAGCAAAGTAAAGCAATGTTAGGATTAGTATATAATTGACCAGATGTATACAATTAACCCACATTTAGGCATCAGCCTAGTTGAGGGGTAACTCAAGGAAGCAATGGAAGGGGTAACTCAGGGAAGCAATCAATTTACTAATATTTACTAATATTGTCATGTTACTAATCCTCACACTACTTTACCCTGCTGTAAAGGCCAGGGGCTTACCAGGTATATACAATTGACCCATATTTAGGCATCAGCCTAGGGAGGGGTAACTCAGGGTGGCAATCAATATACTTATATTTACTAATATTGTCAAATTACTAATCCTCACATTACTTACTCTACTGTAAGGATCCGGGGCTTACTAGGTATATACAGTTCACCCATATTTAAGCATCAGCCTAGGGGAAGGGTAACTCAGGGTGGCAATCAATGTATTAATATTCACTAATATTGTCATGTTACCAATCTTCACTTTACTTTAATCTGCTGTGAAGCCCTAGGAATTTCATCAGTCCCTCCCGCTTTACCATTTTTTAATTTCGAGACCACGTTCCGCACTTCTTCTGCCGTTATTTCGCTACATACACGATTGGATAGGTTCTCCTCCACCAGTGTATTTCTTTTTGGTGGGGACCCACTGCCCCATCGCCTATCGTTTATCTTTTCCCAGTGCTTGACTAACTCTGAAGCGATACGGCCTTTATCTTCTGTACTTTCCCCATCCACTTTGATACTCTGCACACTACTTTTCCCCCGTTTATTTACCCAGTTCCAAAATACGTTTGAGCTCGAACCCCCCGTTTTCTTTATTGTTCTGGCAAGACTGCAATTGAGCTCCTTCCTATTATTATTCTTTATCTCATTCACCTTTTTCCGTGCCAGTTCATATTCTCCTTTCATTAGTCTCGTGTCATTGTTATCCACCCCTTTAAGCTTCCTACTTCTTCTGTAAGCAGCGCATTTTACCTTCCTTTCTTTTATAGCCTTTTTCAGTCCCTCGTTAACCCTGTATCCAAGCTCTCTCGTTGGGACCCTCACCCTTCCTATACACTCCTTCCCTGCCTCTGTTAGGCTATTTACTATGCCATCTGAAATACTCTGGACATTTGCATCCCTAGGTATACATTCAAGATTTGGTTTTAGTCTTTCCCGAAACTGCTTCCAGTCGGCTCCTTGTTTTAGTCCCCAAACTTCCTTGAAGGTATTTCTGTCTCTATTCGTCTTTTTGCCCATAATCTTAACTGTTATCAGGTTGTGATCACTACCCAAGTCATTTTTTCCCTCGTCATCTATTTCTACATCTATAACCTCCCTCCATACGCTAATGTCAGTGAGTATATAATCAATTATTGTTTTCTTATCGTTCCTCTCCCAGGTCCATTTACCCTTACATTTCGCATCCCTGTTCAGTATCTTTAAACCAAGCTCTTTTGATAGGTCCAACATCTTCCTCCCATTCGTGTTAATTTTCCTATCACCTCCTTGTATGCCCTCCTCCTTATCCCCGATGTGCCCATTGAAGTCCCCCATTAGGACAATACTGAACCCTCTGCTCCCAAGCTCTGTGATATTCGATCTAAGAGTTGTATATATTGAATCATTCCACTCGGGCTTACTTCCCTCCACTGCTAAGTATACAACACCAACGGCAACACTCCTGCTTCCTAACTTGATTTTTGCCCAGACTATTTCGTTGGATACTGGAATCTGAGTCCTTGCTTCTGTGAGATCTGTAATCAATGAGGGCTGTAATTTTGCTCTTGCTTTCATTAAGTTCGAGTCTCCATTTGCTCCCATATTTCCCAACAATTTCCAGCATTTTCTTTAGCCCCTCTTCGCTTTCTGACACTAGAACCATATCGTCTGCAAAAAATAGCCCTGGGATCTTCAAGTCCCCAACTGCTACCCCCTCCTCGCTACGCAGGAGTTCATCTCCTAAACGTTTGATGAACAGTGCAAACAGGATCGGCGAAAGGATACACCCCTGTTTTAGGCCTATCTCCATAGGCACACGTTTTGTTGTAATGTTCCCAAGGCTAAGTTCACTCTGTACATCTTTATATAATGCTTTGATAATTCCAACAAACTCGCCTCCTAAGCCCATAGCCTCCAGCTTGCGCCACATACCTTCCCTCCATACTCTATCGTATGCCTTTTTGATATCCAAAAAAGGCCATAAACATCTTTTTCTTTTTTGCTTTCGCGGATTCTATCGTTTGGGAAGGTGCGTAAAGATGGTCAGTAACTCTTCTTCTCTCCCACACTGAGAAGTTTGCTGCTCCCTTCCGGAATGCTGAACTCACCCACTCTCCACCTTCGAGTGGGGTCCACTTTGCGGCCCACAGGTATAATTTTGCTCTTGCTTTCATTAAGTTCGAGTCCCATTTGCTCCCATATTTCCCAACAATTTCCAGCATTTTCTTTAGCCCCTCTTCGCTTTCTGACACTAGAACCATATCGTCTGCAAATAATAGCCCTGGGATCTTCAAGTCCCCAACTGCTACCCCCTCCTCGCTACGCAGGAGTTCATCTCCTAAACGTTTGATGAACAATGCAAACAGGATCGGCGAAAGGATACACCCCTGTTTTAGGCCTATCTCCATAGGCACACGTTTTGTTGTAATGTCCCCCAGGCTAAGTTCACTCTGTACATCTTTATATAATGCTTTCATAATTCCAACAAACTCGCCTCCTAAGCCCATAGCCTCCAGCTTGCGCCACATACCTTCCCTCCATACTCTATCGTATGCCTTTTTGATATCCAAAAAGGCCATAAACATCTTTTTCTTTTTTGCTTTCGCGGATTCTATCGTTTGGGAAGGTGCGTAAAGATGGTCAGTAACTCTCCTTCCCATCCTGAAGCCATTCTGGATTTCTCCCAAAAATCCCTTCTCCTCAATCACCTCCTCTAGTCTCCCATACAGGACTTTACAGAAAACCTTTCCAATGTTGCTACTGACAGAGATCCCTCGATAGTTATCCAAAACGTCTTTTCCCCCCTTTTTGTGAATAAATGTCACTTTACTTTCTCTCCACTCCTTTGTGACCTCTTCATTTTCTATGGCTAGATTGAATAGGGCAGTTAGGCTTTTCACGAGTTCCTCTCCCCAAAATTTGATTAGTTCTCACGTGCAAATAATATTAATTCGGGCTTATAAATGACAAGGTTCAATTGCCACATTGTGATATCATCTAATATTAAAAAGAAAAGACACAAAGTTATCCATGATCACTCTACACAGTGTGATGACAGAATTGCAATGTTGTAGGCATAACAGGAAATTGTTAACACAAATCAATGTGTTTATCTACGTGTTAACCAAATAATCTAATAATCACTTTTCTGTCATTTAATTGTTGAAAACAAATCATTAGCATTGACAAGTGATTATTGTTTATCGTGATTTTATGTATTATTAAATCATGAAGTAATCAGTGAACATGATTAACAAATAAACTGGATATATAAGATGCACTCTCAATCCCCAATTTAGTTTCATCCATCCTGCATGTTGTCCTATTATCCCCACGGAGCAGAAATTAGTATTTTAAAGAATTATTGAAGAAATTAGACTCGTTATCGACAGGTAAATATCTAGATATGATACAAGTTCATGTTCGAAACTGGTATCTCCCGTTATATTGTAGTTTAAAATTCTAATCCGAAAGAAAATGTTATCTACCTCTCCTGTATCAGACAATAACTTAATTGTGAAAACAATAATAGGCTAAAGCAGTAAAAAATCAGCACTTCAAGACTCAGCAGTATACAACAAAAACGAGAATATAACATTGCACATTTTCTGAAAACAGGTTGGATTCGACAGAAGTCTTACAGCTCTCTTAAAAAGACGTGAGCTAATTCAGGTGGTATGGATAAGAAGATAAACACAGATATCTCTGTCTGAAGACCAAGACTCCACTTGTTAGTCAGATGGAGTTAATTTTAAAACCAACCGTCGCCCGACCCGATATCAAATCCGAACGACGTAACCCCATAAACCACAAGCCACACAAATTGTATCTATAATCGCGACGGGTATGAACGTTTTGACAATTAAATAAATTAAATTAATATCTCTCTACCCAGCCTAATAACATTCAACTATCACATTATTATTTTTATTTTATTTATTTGTTGGGGTTTAACGACACTTTCGACAGCCAGGGTAACCTCGTGTCAAACAGTTTTACTGGTGGAGGAAGCCGGAGTACCAGTAAAGAACCAATGAGCAACAGCCTGCAACTGTCATACTCACCAACGTACCAACTGCACACAAGCAGGGCTAGCGTTGGTGGAAGACAAGTGCACCATCGACGTACAATACCCCGTTGTACTTAGCCCCCACCACAACCCAGTGGCCAATCGGGATTAAGTGCCTTGCCAAATGACACAACGTATACCCTCCTGGTGGGAAATGAAGAGTGGACCTTTCGGTTTGAAGTCCAATGTCATAACCACTGAGCTACCGAGCTTCACAACTGTCACCTGCAATTCATTTACAGTATTAATATTGGTTTGGTGATCCGTGGCTCTATCGCATAACAGAAACAAATCAGTCATTTTTCCAAAACACAACCAACTAAAAGTTTAACCGGTTCAATCTTGTTTGACAGAGCTCAACCAGCTCGGTAAAACTAGATTCAATTGGTAAAATTTGTGATTGTTTTTTCTGACCATTTCGATGTTTGAAATTTCATTTTTTTGTCATTAGTATGCAGTGGGTCACAGTGGGTCACAAAGGAAAATCAATCACCAGTCACTCAGAATGTTTATCTGATCTGACATTCTTATCATCAACCCGTAAACAAATAGCTTGTGCTCACTCCATTCCTTCGCCAATATACAGCCAATAATCCTGACGAGGACGTGTGTGAAATCATCATCTCTTGAAGTGGTATTTGCCCTAAAGTGTGATAAGTCGGTAAAAAATAGCTGATTAGAAAAAGGATTCCTGTCGGAATCGATAATAATAAGTTAATAATTTACGCTTTATCGTCATTTACAGATAAATTTGCTGACTAACGCAGATTTCAAGTTCATGTCGTCAATGGTAAGTGTTCTGATTTTATTTAATCTTTCTTTCCACTTATAATTTATTTTGTTAAAGTATAGGATGATAACAGAATATTTCAGTACGTCCATCCGTACAGGAAAGGCAAAAGTTTGAAAGTAATTTGAAACGTTTCCACGAATTGTTTCTGTTGTAACAAATATACCTATTCATTACGCTTTGTAAATAGTAGACATCGCGGACTTTACGAAGGATGTAGCCGCTAATAGGATTGGGCAGTAAATGATATGTGGGTCTTGAGTGATTAATTAATAGAACTAATCTGGTTCAGCCCTCATCTAAGCTCTGCTGGCGATAGGGAATGTACGGTTTCCGAGCCAAAGCTACGGAAATCTCTTACAGCCCGTCTGAAAATGGATTCTCCAGATCCATTAAAGTCCGGATTTTTAAAATAATGTATCTGTTCCATAACGCATTTTCACCTTTTGCACAGCCATAGAGCACCATGTGTGGATTTAATGCTTTTAATTGACTATTATTATTATTATGAGAATCACAGGACAAAAACACACCACCGTCGCCCGCACAACGACAGCGTGGACTCCGGAACAGTTTTAAAAACACAAATGCAGTCACACCAGACAAAGGGCTAATCTACGCATTAGATAAATTATTTTTAACAGATATAAAGGGATGCATAGGGTTTCATGGCCACACTGAACTAAAACGGAATAAATACGCCTTTAAGCGCCATGTTAGCGATGGATTCACGTAAGTCGATGCTCTCTGAATGTGAAAGTGCGGAGTTCTAAACACACTAAAGTATTCTAGACCCATTTTGATATATGTGTTTTATCTATTTTCAATTTTTTAAACAGAGATATAGATAAAAGCTTAGTTCTCACGATTATACATAATTGTTATTTAAACATCTTATTTACGATCAGGGTAGATGGGGAGTAATGAACTGGCTTTTGGATCATATTCCTACAAACATTTTACAAGTACTTGTACATGGTGCTTTGGTGTTCTGTCTGTAATTAGGTGATTAAATAAGCTTGACGTCTGTGTGATCTTAATCTCACTAATATAAGGTGTTCTCATATCGTATCGGACTCCCTGTGTTGAGCAAATACCCACCCAGGTCCCCGGGTTTCCAGACGCTCTTGGACTGAATTTATTTATTGGAGTTTAACGACACTTTCGACAGGCAGGGTCACCTCTTGTCGGACAGTTTCCTGCCCACACGTTGGACAGAATGACAAATACTGTATTCAGCGGTCGAAAAATACCCCCGCCCCCACCCCTGTGATTCTGCTTTATAGTATGGACCACTTCAGTTCTTAAGGTACTTGAAAGGCGTGTGTGTATTCCTTGTATATCCATCATAGTGTACACAATTAAAATATTCGATCACTTATACTTCTTAAATTCGATAGATTCTTTATTCACATTATACATATTCATAAACTTTCAGTTCTTCAAATTGGTATGTTGTTCTCTGAATTACATGTTATGCCGCATCTTTGGTATACTATATCTTGTTCAGAGTTTTACGATGTTTTTGGTAACGCCAATTCTTCATCATTGTTTAAATAATTATTTTAAGTCTCTTTTTTACTTGACGCTTTTAAATTAAATGTTTAACATCAGTGTTTCGAGTCTTTTCTAGACGCGCGGTTTCGATAGCATTTAGGAAAATGTCATGTCTGGACACATGGTTATGATAGTATGATGAATGTTTTCATAAGTCGTTATCACATTTATTACTGTGTTATTATAGTGAGAGGAAGGCGTAAAACTCCCGTTATGAAAGATATTGAGTAGAGTTCTTAATAACATTTTTTAATAGAATAACAAGCAAATACATCACTATATAAAGAGATATCATTATGAGTTACCTGCACACAATTTTATCTCTCTCACACAAACCATCCAGACAAAGTAAACCAAGAATAGAACACCCACAAGAGTCAAGACAATGGTAAAAGAATTGCACTTTTATTATTTTATTTAAGAATTCCTGTAGCTCCTATTAGTATTTTGCGGAAATACTATGTAAATGACTATCCATTGTTAGGGACATTGGGGAAAACGTTTTGAAATCTCAATCCAACGAGAGTATCCAACAATGACCTGTGTTTTCTTTTTTATCTTGGTTCACTTTTAGTATGCTATTAAGGGACTTCAATAAACCAATTTAGTTCACAGCAATCACAGCAATCGGATCTTGTGTTACTCCGGTGTTGAGGCAGATTAGGAATTGACAGTTAAAGCGGTTGTTTACCAAGAAAGTTTGCAAACGTTTACAAACTTTTATTACAGGAACGACGATTCAGTATGGAAGATGAAGATTTTGATTTGGGTGTTTTACTCACTCCCGTCTCGCGAAAGTTTGAAGTATTGGCAGAGAATGCACAAACAGGTGGACTCGGACACAGCGATAATTTAGAAAGTCAAAAGGAACAGGAGTTGACTGATAAAGAACGCAAATACAGTTTGGTAAGATTCCAAATATGATTGAAAACAATTCGCTCAGTAACTTGTAACACTGTTTATTTAAATAAAATTTATTTTACCTATGGCCATAACTAGAGATTGAAGAAATAGAAATATAAATTTCACACAGTATGGAACAGTTGACTACTGTGCTGGGTATAGCGGGTAACGCTGTCCTGGGTCTTGTTCCAAGAAGAGTTTCTTTCTTAAAAGCTGGCGCATCTTTTTATATGGATCGTCCAAAGAGCTTTCAGTCCTACTTTCAGCTTGCCAGTTTCGATTGCAATCCTCCCACTTCCTTCCCCTGAAATAAACTGTTCCCCTGCTTCCGTCCTCATTCTGAATCTTTCGTCTCAATAGAATATTTCTCCATTGGCTCTCTCTCCTGCCTTATCCAACCTCTTAGAATGTTAGATTCCCATAATAGTTAAACGTTGTTGTACACCATCTGCTGTCTGGCAGCTTTAGGAGGTAATTCAGACAGCATAATTTTCCCATATCTGTCTGACCGCTTCTAGTGTGTTACTTGGTCACGTTACCACGATTAGGTCTACTTTCGCCTACAGTGCACTTTCGCCTACAAAACAGTTTTTGTAAAAGTGTCGGAGAAAGTACTTTAATTTAGCTTGGGGGATTAACGGCTATTACCTGTTACCTGTGTACTATTAAGGAAAGGAAAGTTAAACATGACTTTTTTAAATATGTAGAGGGTATTTTGTGTTTTTTCGTGGGTATCGACGATTTTTATTATTCCCATTCCAGGTGTTTATTATACGCTGACCTGTGAATTGCTGCCATTTCAAAGTCAGTTTGGATAATCTCAGGGTGCAATTCACGGCCAGTCACTTGTAACACTCCAAACGTAAGTTTTGTAAATAATCGTACGTACGTGTTACGCTGTCTGTTCTTATTCGAATGGAACTCTATTATTCTATTTAATGTGGCCCAGTCGTGAGAGAAATTCAATGAAATTCTTTTAACATAGAGAAGAATTTCTCTTATCGGAAAGAAACCCACAGAAAGAGGTTGTTTGGTCGTAAATGCAATCCGTTGTAGCTTACATAATAATAGTTAAACGTTGTTGTACACCATCTGCTGTCTGGCAGCTTTAGGAGGTAATTCAGACAGCATAATTTTCCCATATCTGTCTGACCGCTTTTAGTGTGTTACTTGGTCACGTTACCACGATTAGGTCTACTTTCGCCTACAGTGCACTTTCGCCTACAAAACAGTTTTTGTAAAAGTGTCGGAGAAAGTACTTTAATTTAGCTTGGGGGGTTAACGGCTATTACCTGTTACCTGTGTACTATTAAGGAAAGGAAAGTTAAACATGACTTTTTTAAATATGTAGAGGGTATTTTGTGTTTTTTCGTGGGTATCGACGATTTTTATTATTCCCATTCCAGGTGTTTATTATACGCTGACCTGTGAATTGCTGCCATTTCAAAGTCAGTTTGGATAATCTCAGGGTGCAATTCACGGCCAGTCACTTGTAACACTCCAAACGTAAGTTTTGTAAATAATCGTACGTACGTGTTACGCTGTCTGTTCTTATTCGAATGGAACTCTATTATTCTATTTAATGTGGCCCAGTCGTGAGAGAAATTCAATGAAATTCTTTTAACATAGAGAAGAATTTCTCTTATCGGAAAGAAACCCACAGAAAGAGGTTGTTTGGTCGTAAATGCAATCCGTTGTAGCTTAAAACATCGGCCACTTTTTAAAACTATCAGAAATGGAATGTATTCTTCTGTTCAGGTTATCTAATCTGATGGGCGAATTCTACTCTAAATTATGACGTTTGCCAACGTCATTTATATACTTGATTCTATGTGGACATTCCAATAAAGTAAATAAATAAATATATTTCTCCTCCTTTGTCATTTCGGCATAATATCTTTGCTCCCATTTTTTATTTTCTGAAAAAAGAAGAATCTATTAAGTTAATATTTCTGTCTGCACATTGTCTCATTGTATTCAGAAGTTGTGACTATTTTATAGAAAGGCTTACAAAAGACATCACACTATATAGAATTTGTAAAATGGAATAAATAAGTTTTACAGATAGGCTCACTTTAGAGGCATTACACTTTATAAAACTGTGAAATGGAATAAATATTTGATGTTTTTTACTTTATCGAAACGCTCGGCATCACATTGCCTAAAATAGTAAAACTTGTGATGTACATTTATTAAATATGGTCTTAGGTAGCCTTGAAATAGAATAAATATTTGATGTTTTTTTTTATATTTACTTTATCGAAACGCTAGGCATCACATTGCCTAAAATAGTAAAACTTATGATGTACATTTATTAAATATGGTTTAGGTAGCCTTGATTCATTAAGGATTCCGTGTAGATTGGGCTTTACATAGTATGTTTCACCATTATCGTATACATTTCAATGATAGAATGTTGCAAACAAAGCCTGACAATTTATATTTTCCGTTTCAGAATAGAGTCCAATGGCGTCGAAAAGCTATGTTTGGTAAATCCAGGTCTTTCGAATCTGCAAAATGTCTGACAAATGGAAACTTCGAGGAGCCTACTCCAAAACGCATACATATGGGTGATCTCAATAAACAACAAATAATGGATGTCGTATGTACAATGGTTGATAATGAGAATCTTGTCGGTGATAGAAGTACCACTCACAAACTTCCCACAGTTTCTGGTAAACACAAAGATTTAAAATCAATTACATCACATACGGTAAGTTTATCTACCTTCTGTTGTAAGACATCTGTGTCTATTTACCATATATTTTTTCCTGGGCGAAAACCATAATTTGTGAAGAAAGGAGTACTTATTATACCAAGAGCTCTTGTCGTCGATATCTCTGTAACCGCGAAGCAGTGATATGATGGGAATATTTAGAAGTCATTCTATTAAGTAGTTAGTTCAAATCTTCAGCCTAATAATAGACAGTACACACAGGAAGGGAGTTCATAATATAAAGATGCTTCATTGACCAGGCTTCATTGATGTCTCATTCCATTAACCTGATCAAAGAAGATACCTTAAAGAGGAATGCAAAACAAGAAACTTACAAATAATCTAGCCCTGATATGGTAAACGTTCAAAGTTGCAGGTATGTTGGCGTCTGTATAGATGTTTCCCAGCCTCGTTTTGATTATTATAAAAACTTTAGCGATAGTTGTGAAAATAACAAGTAAATCGTCGAAAAATTTGTGCAGAATATATTTTATCATACGTTATGTATACAACAACCACGACATTAATTACTTTACATTTTCAGGTTAAACGAGTTATAGAAGGAGAATACAATGACGTCATTGACAACTACATTATTGTCGACTGTAGATATCCCTACGAATATGAAGGTGGACACATTGTAGTAAGTGTTTATTGCAATCAGGTGTATTTACCCGAGATAGGTGTGTCTTGACATTAAAAAAATAAAGATAAATAAAGAGGGAAGTTGACAATATTTATCAGGCTTAAAACATAACTAGGATTGGGGATGGAGGTAGTTTTATCTTTGTTATCCACCCCCTATACCTTTCAAGTTAGAACTTTCAAGCAATCATTAATGCTGCGATATGTAGACACAAAATTAGGAAAATTTTCCGGGATGTGACATTTTTCGTAGTTGTAAAAATCGCTGTTTCTTCGAATCCCTGATCGAAATGAAAATAAATATACAGATAGGAGATATAGCGTCTCCACGGAGCTCTCGAAGTTTATCTTTAAATAACAGGCTTCATTTGTTTCAATTAAATGGGAAACGTGGGTTGCTACCCTTGGAAAGGTTGGGCTGCCGGAGTTATTACCCCACCTCTCACAACCCCACCGACTCAGCAATGTGGGGGCAAAACTATATTTGTTGCATTTTGATAGCAGTGCTGTAATTACAGAAAAGTAACGATTTTCGGCCATTGAAATACTGGACGCCTTAAACTGACATGATGTTTGCTAATTCCATTTCTGCTTTTTGTTTCAGGGATCAGAAAATCTTTACACACGGGAACTGGTTGAAGGCAGACTTCTGTCGAACGTAGATTCCTCGCAAAATACAATCGTGATATTTCATTGTGAATTTTCTTCAGAGCGAGGTCCAAAACTGTAAGTATTTTATCAAAATTACGACGAATAAATGATGTACAAATCATGATTATTCTGTGAGCGTTCCGATCAAAACATTAACATAAACCTTGCACTATCTGTAAGAATGTTCACTTGTACAATGTATATGCTTTCAAGGCTTAGCTACATTTTAGGAGGACTGTGACATTAATTTTTCAACTGTATAGGGTTCAACTTCTCAAACATGTAGGCGATTGTATTTTTCTGCCACAAGAGAGCATTTGCTTTTGTGCTTAATGACTCTTTCAACAGCCAGAATCACATTGTGTCAGGGTGATTTAGGGTTGGAGGAAGCCGGGGATCGCTGAGAATATAACTGAGAAGTGGCAGGCAGCTGTACGACTCTTCAACATACCAACCAGGCACGAGCAGAGGTTGAAGGCAAGTGTACCATTGACATCCATCCGTCTAGTCGTCCGTCCGTATTTATTTTAAAATGTATACCAGCTACTAGTATTGGAATTTGGAGGTAGCCTATTCTCATTGGTGTTTTTGGTCTGCAATCTTCGAATCACCTCCTGCCATATAATACTTTTATCTATGCGTTTTTCCGGTTTGTCGAAATGATCATTTATAAGCTTTCAGCTTACTGGTACACCCTCCAGCCCGGTTAATCATTGGGTGTGTGACCGTCTGAGCTATCAATTCGGACTCCCGCGTTGTGTCCTTGGGCAAGCTCTTAACCCCGATTGCCCACATGGGGGCACGATGTCGCCGTGTACTATGGCATACTGCACGTCGGTGGTACGCATGTCTTCAAGCAATCTAACCGTGCCTGTGATGCAGTGCGGAGTTACGATGTTGGGGAGCTGGCAGCTGCTCGTCGTTGATCAATGGTTCTCTCCAGGTACTCCGGCTTCCTCCACCCGTAAAACTGTCACCGTCATGATTAGCCAATGTGCATGGGTACATGACCTTAAACACCAATAAATAATAATAATAATAATAACTGGTACATCCACCTCATTTCGTTATGGTTATAAGCAATGTGATTATGGGCCTATTTCTTGAAGTAATATAATTTATGACTTTTCTTTTTATAACACAGATTACGTTATTTGAGAAGTATGGATAGACAGGCCAATGCAGAGAATTATCCAAATTTATATTATCCGGAGATATATCTTTTAGACGGTGGATACAAAGACTTTTTTCAACTCGAAAAGGTATGTCGTGGTTAGTTTTATATAGAAAATATATTTGGGATTGTATCCAAATCACTCTTATTTATAAGATATGTCCATAGTTTAAATCACTTTCAAATGGCGCCTCTTTCTGGTAACAACAGTGTTTTTGACAATGAACGATGCACTTCCGATAAAGTAATTCGCGTGGATTTCTTCTCAGTTTTCAAATGTGGTGCTTACTCCTTTGATGAGAGCGAAATATATACGTATGTGGGATTTTCTGGAAAAGTCTCCAAAGATTTAAGAGATCCACCCTTCATGTAGAGTGAAGGAGAAAGGCGTGCCCTTCAATTTTCTGTTCAGATGCATTAGCAGGTTAGGCATAGCAATATCTCCGGTGGATTGTATGGCCAATAATTTAATAGATGAATTGATAAGTTACTATAATCAAGTAACAGTTCCTAAGTTTAACATTTATTATCGAAATCAAAGCAATGTGGCTAAATTATGTAAAATATTATTGTCGAATAATAAGCCAACATTCTCCTCGTTCCCAAAGGATTCTTTTCTCAAAAATTTAAAAAATTGTTAGACAATAATGTTACTTTTTGAAATGCATATGGAGATAAAAAAAAAGTTATGCTTAAAATATTTAACTTTCTTTTCAGAAATTTTGTGTTCCACAACAATATAAAACCATGCTGGATAAAGGACATTCTGCCGAGTTGCGTCACTTCCGCTCCAAATCAAAATCGTGGCACGCAGGTGACAGAAGAAGATGCCTAAGATTCTAGTTGTCCATCTGGGTTGGAATCAAACAAGCTTATCTGTGATATTTATATTTGATATTTTATATCTGTGACAAATACGTTATCAAAACAATTTGAAATAACTTTCATTGACGAAAATTACATTAAACATTGACAAGTGTCTGAAAACCACCGAATGTTTTAAATTAATACATCGAGGTATCCAATGATTTTACCATATTTGGTGCAGTTACATAAGCTTTTTACGTTTATTTAATCCTAATTCACTCTCTCTCTCTCTCTCTCTCCTTAAAAGCAATCTACAGGAAGACACATATCCAATTTGTTTCTCGTCTTAATACGACCTTTGTGAACCTCATCGGTAGTCTGTCTAAGGAATCATTCCAATGTTGCACATTAAGCCGTCTTTTGCAGTAATTCTTTAACGATGGATGCATTGTAATATGAATATAGGTATTGTATTGTTTTGAGAAACGTATTTGTTGATTAATAGTTATTTTTGTTGTTATTATGTATATAAAAATGTAAATAATAAATCAATGTATTTTCAAAAACATCGATGTTTGTTCATTTCAAAATATACGATTTAGCTAATGTCAAATCCGATGGTTTATATTTTTATTATGAACGTCGTAAGCTTTTGAACTCTTAAATATTATACGGATAACAGACATGGTAGTGTAGGAACCAAAATCTGGTGCTATTTTCTGATTTAATCCATGTAAACCTCTCTGATGTAATGGATGTAAGAATGGACCATCATACTGAAAGGGTATTTGATATCTGTTAAAAAGCGATTGTTAAAAACCAACAATTGTAACCAAATATGCCACCAGGAATGTGTTTCCAAACTAATATTTGGGTGTGGCAGGAAAACAACTCTGTGGCTCTACCATTACCCTGCAGTATCATGCCCACCGTCTCATTATTTTGTTCCTTCCAGTGGGACGAAAATTGAAAGATTAATCCACAGAATTATCATTTCCTTGATTGCATGGACTTGGAATGGCAAAATAAGTTGTTAAACGTGTGTTTGTGGACGAGCGAGCGCGTGCGTGTGTGTTTGAGGAAGTAACTGTGTCTTTAGGGATGAATAGTATATCTCACATGATTAGACTCACTCGGTCCCCGCACTGGACCTCCCCCCATAAGATCCATCTATGTTTTCCTTTTACATCCCGACTAAAGAGCTCTTCGTCCTAATTTCAGCTCGCCAGATTTTATTGCAATCCTCGAGCACCCATTCCCTGACAAGTCTACTCCTCTGCTTCAGTCCTCCTTCTAGAGAATGGACATATTTCTACAGTGCTCTTATGATTCCTACAAAACATCCACCAAATCCAAGGCCCTCAAGTTTTTGCCACATTCCCTCCATCTACACTTTGTCGTGTGCTTTTTTCACACCAAGGAATGCCATAACCATAATTCTCTTATTGTCTTTTATTGATTCTATAAGTCGGGAGAGGGTACACAAGTGGTCAGTGACTAGTCTCTCTTTCTGGGAACCATTCTGGATTTCCGACATCTTCATCAATTCCCACAATCCTTTCATAGAGAATCTTGCAGAATACCACCCCATTATTGAAGCTAACAGATATATGTAATTATCTAAAACTTTGGAAAATCTCCATATTTGTGTGTGCATGAATGTCACCCTGCTTTCCTTCCACTCTATCGGGAATTGATTTCATTTGTCAAACAGTGCTGTAAGATGCGTATGTATTGGATCCCCTCCTCTTTTCAAAAACTCGTTAGAAATTTCGTCAGTAGCTGCTGTTTTTCTATTCTCTCACATGGTGACTGCATTTCGTACTTCCCTCATCTCAATTTCCCTGCATACTATGGCAATGACCAAAGAACATGGCCACTAACACGCTACCACGACAACCCACGTGACAACCGTAATGAACCACTCTCTCCAGTTCTAGTAAACCAGGCCCGCAGTGTGTGAACTTTTCTTCTGATTTCTTTGCAGTAATAATAATAATAACTCTTTGGCCAGCCGCTGATTTGTCGCGGTCCTCATAAGAGAAGGCCATCATTCCCCCTGGACCCCCACCCCCTCTTCCCCTCCTCTCCTCCCAGCATTCAGATATAAACTGCTTAATAGTGTCCCTCACTTCATCTTTTTCAATTTCTTCAATAAGCATTCCTACCCTCTCCCTCGTGTCCACCTTCAGCCATCTATCCTTTGTTTCTTCACCCCACTTCTGCATTATTCTTCCATAAATTTTATTCTATGAGGTATATACTGTGGGCATTCCAAGAGAAAATGTTCCAGGGTCTCCAGTACTCCAGAGTGGCACATTTGGCATCCCTTTTCCCCATCTCTCCCAATTTTTCCCCGAAGCTCCAGTGATCTTGATCTCAGTTTGAACAGCAGTGACCCTCCAAAGGTGCCATCTGGCAAGACTGCAATTGAGCTCCTTCCTATTATTATTCTTTATCTCATTCACCTTTTTCCGTGCCAGTTCATATTCTCCTTTCATTAGTCTCGTGTCATTGTTATCCACCCCTTTAAGCTTCCTACTTCTTCTGTAAGCAGCGCATTTTACCTTCCTTTCTTTTATAGCCTTTTTCAGTCCCTCGTTAACCCTGTATCCAAGCTCTCTCGTTGGGACCCTCACCCTTCCTATACACTCCTTCCCTGCCTCTGTTAGGCTATTTACTATGCCATCTGAAATACTCTGGACATTTGCATCCCTAGGTATACATTCAAGATTTGGTTTTAGTCTTTCCCGAAACTGCTTCCAGTCGGCTCCTTGTTTTAGTCCCCAAACTTCCTTGAAGGTATTTCTGTCTCTATTCGTCTTTTTGCCCATAATCTTAACTGTTATCAGGTTGTGATCACTACCCAAGTCATTTTTTCCCTCGTCATCTATTTCTACATCTATAACCTCCCTCCATACGCTAATGTCAGTGAGTATATAATCAATTATTGTTTCAGCGAGATAGGTCGGTGCTTGTTTGATAGGGTATTGAAGACCTGAGACCGGGCGAATTGAGTTAATAATCCTCAAACACATAGTTGTAATCTCGTTATACATTGCTGAATCGTTCATGGTCAGGTGACTTAGTAGGCAAAAAATTATTAGCAGTTAATTCTGGCATACAAATCCAAGCCAATAATATTAAGAGAATAATTCCCACGCTATTTGGGACTGAACCATCTATTGTGTAATTCATTTACAGTCTCTCTTGTCCATAATGCGCCTTTGTCTGCCCGGTGACCTGCCCATTCACTTTACTTCACGGGTCATTAGTTTACAATGCTTTGTTTACTACGAGTGGTCGAGTTGTAATTTCGTTACACAGCCCATTGAATCGTTTATAGATAAGTGACTGATTAGAAGTAAATTATTAGTGGCTAATTCTGTCAAGCAAATCTCGGTCAAAACAATATGAGAATAACTCCCACGCTCCTTATGACCGAACCATTCATTCACAGCGCAAATCATCCACAGATGTTCTTGTCGAAGCAATGGCGCGTTTAGGGCGGAAGCATCATGAGAATAAAAAAAAAAAAAAAAAAAAAAACATTTGTTGTCGGGATGTTCTTGTCTTGAACGGGTCATTGCTTGTCTATTCGTTCACTTTCGATTTCACTGACCACACACTCTTAGTTTAATTATTCATGTCCTCACTTTGCATACCACATACTATTTGTTACAGAATATCTCCCACGTTGCTTGTGACTGAACTATCTGTTGCGTAATTCATTCATAAATGTTCTTGCCACAAACGTGTTGTTTGTCCGTTCAGTTCACTTCACTTATCGTTAGTTTACAATGGGGTGCTTACCATATGTGACCGACATATCACTGGTAACATATCCTGCTGACCCTTTCACGGCCACGTGACTGACTTGACAAAAAAAGTGATTATTACTGTCATGCAAATCCTAGAAAATAACAACAAGTGAACATCTCCCACGCTCCTCATAGTTGACCTAGTTATTGCGCAATTCGTCTGTGGATATCCTTGTCCAAGCAGCGACGCGTTTGGGACGGGAGCGTCTTGATAAACGATAATGCTCTTTATCGCTTGCTATCGGGATGCTATTGTCCTTGACGCGCCATTGCTTGTCCATTTGTTCACTCTCGGTTTCTCAAGACACACACTCCTAGTTAGATTACGCATTACCCCCCTACTCATTACCACCTCTTGCCTGTTGCAGAAGCTTCATCCCAACACCAAACCTTTCTTTGAATGAAGTTAATCAAAGAGGATGTCGGTGCTTGTCTATCAAGGTAAACAAGACCTCATGTGTACATGATTTGAATAGATGTATTATTTATCACAATCTGAAGTACCTGTCAGAGATCAATCTCACTCCCAATGTTGAACCGACAGCTCAGCGAGATAGGTCGGTGCTTGTTTGACAAGGTAAGATAGACCTGACTAGCCTGGCGAATTGAGCTAATAATCCTCAAACACATAGTTGTAATTTCGTTATACACTGCTAAATCGTCCATGGTCACGTGACTTAGTAGACAAAAATTATTAGTAGTTATTTCTGTCATACAAATCCCAGCCAACAATATTAAGAGACTATTTCCCACCGTATCCCACGCTATCTGAGTCTGAACCATTTGTTGTGTAATTCTTTAAATAGTCTCTCTTGTCTAAAATGCGCCTTTGTCTGCCCAGTGACCTGTCCATTCACTTCACTTCACGGGTCGTTAGCTTACAATGCTTTGTTCACTACAAGTGACCGAGTTGTAATCTCGGTACACAGTTTATTGAATCGTTTACAGACACGTGACTGAGCAAACGTAAATTATTAGTGGCTAATTCTGTCAAGCAAATCTCGGTCAAAACAATATGAGAATAACTCCTACGCTCCTTATGACTGAACCATTTATTTATCGCGCAAATCATCCACAGATGTTCTTGTCCAAGCAATGGCGCTTTTAGGGCGGAAGCATCTTGACAATAAATAAAAATCATTTGTTGTTGGGATGTTCTTGTCTTGAACGGGTCATTGCTTGTCTATTCGTTCACTTTCGATTTCATTGACCACTTACTGCTAGATTAATTATTTACGTCCTCTCTTTGCATACCACATACTGTTTGTTGCAGAATATCTCTCACGTTGTTTGTGACTGAACTATCTGTTGCGTAATTCATTCATAAATGTTCTTGTCACAATCGTGTTAGACGGTGCCTGATTATTAAGGTAAACACGACCCGATTTGTCTCTTGATTTGGACAGTTAAGCAGTTTACCTACTGATCAGAAGTGTATTACCCGATCAATCTTTTTCCTATCATTTAACCTACAAACCGTAAAGCTAGTGAGTGCTTGTTTGTTATGGTACATGAGATATGACTCCGTAACATATTTGTATTGATAAGCCAGTTATCTACTATTGGGAAGTATATGTGCTTTAGCTCTGGTTCAGTGACCAATCAACAGTTCTTTAAAGTCGGTCTGTGCCTGTCTATTATGGTAGACAAGAACAGGCTTTTGCTGATTAGACACATATTTGTTAATTGGTAGTGTGTTTTTAATAATAGCGCCCTCCCAATATTATGTGTTTGGGCCCTACCCTAGCGTTATCTTACAAATTTTTGAATTGGCCGGTGCCTGTTTATTATGACGAACAAGACCGCATTTGCCTGTGGATCTATGCTGTCTAGCCAGTTATTTACTATTTGTAGGTGTTTTGATTGTAATAAAACAAATAAAGCACCTATAAACTAGTAAGCCAAACAATGAATTGTCACATCAATCGATTTGTGTTGATAAGTCAACAACCCAGAGTATTGTCGTATCTGCTTACCATGCAATAACTGCATCTGAACCTTGAACTCTGTGAAATAAGTTATTGCCTGTCTACTAAGTGATACAGGGCCTGCCTCGCTTGCTGACCCTAGCTGTAAATTTAATTACCCACAATCTGCAAGTGCATAGAGTATCATATAACAACCCCACACCAACAAGCAACCCATACCGGAGTGGAGTAAATCGTCGTCTGTTTATCAGGGTAAACACGAATTATCTTGTTTGTTGACTAAACTTGACACATGTACATGCTGTTTTCTTCAGTGTAGTGAATTAATGCTTGTACCTAAGGTGCTGTCCTACGACCAGCTGGGAACTGATGAGTTAGTTCTCAATTTGTAAGTATATTATGATCTTTCACATGTCGGTTAATCTGCGCCACCCTTGCAGATATTCTTCATGTTTTTTGGTAATAGGCTTACTTTTATGTCATTATGAGAGATCCTTCCAGAATGTTACCTGTCCAATCATGACCTATCGTTTAGAAACGAAGATCTTCTAGCAGGGGAATAGCGCACTAAGGCTCCATAATTCCAAATGAATTTTCAAGAAATAAATTGTTCTTCATCTGTGTCATTTTTTCGCTTTTCGAGACACAGATAACCATTCGATACTCATTTGTCTGACAGAACAACGTATTCCAGAGGTGAGCCCCAGCCGGCATGTCTCCCTCCCCTTCCCTTGTGTTCTTTATAACATTATACCCTAAAACTTGAGATCTCACCTTGAGATGTGGAACCCACTCACTCCACCTCTTGGTGAGTACCGCCAGAATATATTGCGCCGTCCGAACGTCGCTACTATCGGTAGCCATGCCACTCAACAATGTAACAACATATCTTACTTGATACAATGTCAATATTTGATACCTCATGGTGGGTTGAAAATATTAATTGCTGTATTGCTGCCAATGAATTCAATGAGAGTACTTGTCTTTCATTTGCTTTTTATAGTCTCCTTCCAACAAAACGAGGATTAGCGTCTCCTCGTCTCTGAAATCAGCATGTGGCTAGATTTATCTCGACTACTCTCTTGTGACAAATTAGCCAGTATAGGTTCGAATTATTATTGATATAAGCTGTAACCTTCCCTCACCCAATCTGATCCCGGAATTGATTGTCCCAGTAGCCTAACATATCGCCCCATCCGCAAATCAAATCCAGTTGTACATGAAAAAGTTTCACATACTACCACCCCTTCACTTTTTGCCTACGATGTTATTCACTTTATTTCTTGTAAATATTTCTCCTATATTTTTTATTTCACAAACTATCTTCTTCTCTTTTGCCTATAAGACCTGTCAAAGAAACAGTCAACGCACCTCAAAACTTCCCAGAAAACTGAACGACGTCAGTGGACTAGAATTAGTTAACCCACTCGTAACGAAATCTGAAATCGTCCGGGTACGCTTTCACTGTTATTTCTCGGCAATTACCTGATGTGTACCCTTGATGCGTACCGTGCCCGGATTGGTATTTATAATGCTATTAGGTATGCTCGTGGATTGAATAAGGCACTAAACAGAACCCAAATACTGTGTGTTTTCACTTTCCTTAAGTTACGAAGTAGTGGAGTAGGCACATTGAAGAGTCTCTCCGTTATATCAGCATTATTTTTCATTTTTCATAACTTTAAACAAGAAGCGCAGACGATCGAAGCGAATGGGTACACTGAAATTAATATGGGATGTCCTGAAAACTCGACAGCGATGTATGCTAAATACTTAGATCTCGACTGGATCTTTATTGTCCTATTTGAGTATGTCATTTGTATTTTATTATTGATTTCTGGCGACATAGAATTGAACCCCGGACCCAGCTCTTCGACAACAGAGGACACCCTGCGCGGCTTGAAATTAGTTCATATGAATATACAGAGTCTCAAACCAAAACTAGAAATCTTGGAGTATGAATCGATGGCCTATGATATAATTGCCTTATCCGAAACCTGGTTACAGGACTCAGACCTAACGTGTGATATAACTATCAATGGATTTCAGGAACCCCAGTGTCATAACCGTCAAACTAGGGGTGGTGGGGTTGCTATTTATGTTAAGGAAGGTTTGTGCTTCCGACGTAGATCAGACCTGGAGATGAATCACATAGAAAGTGTTTGGGTTGAGCTTCTAATGCCCGGAAACAAACCAACACTTCTCGGAGTATTTTATCGCCCACCCAATAGTCCGCCAGATATTTGGGACCTTATTGCTACATCTGTTGAAAAAGCACGGGATGCACAGATTCCCGATCTAATTATTACAGGTGATTTCAATGACAACCAACTTGGGTCACCCAGAGGCTGTTTTCACGACCTCTGCAAACAATTCAATCTTTGTCAACTTGTGAGTGGACCAACGTGCTTCACCGAATCGTCTGCTACGTTGCTCGATCTTATCGGCATAAGCAGTACAGTGCAGGTGCGTAGCTGTGAAATCTTAGAACCACTGGTGTCGGATTTGACTCGCTACCACTGTCCGGTATTGGTTGAATTCGAAACAAAACAAATACTAGTAAAAAATATTACAAGGCGCATATGGCTTTATGCCAAAGGAAATTACGAAGCTTTAAATAATGCTTACAGTAACACAGATTGGACATGCACTCTTGGCGACACTTCCCTAGACACTGTAGTTTCTAGGCTAACCAATTATGTGCTCGACACTGCATCAAAATTCATTCCGAATAAAACTGCCACTATCAGGGCTAACCAACCGAAATGGATGCACAATCACATTCGACAGTTACTAAGACAACGAAAAAGGCTGTATCGTATAGCAAAACGTTCTGGTCGCGAGATAGATTGGGCAAAATACAAAAGTAAACGCAATGAAGTCGTCTCAGCGGTCAGAAAAGCAAAATTAGCGTATATCAGCAAAGTCCAAGAAAAACTTGAATGTTCGCACACACCTCCCTCTGATTGGTGGAAAACTTTGAAGTCCCACATTTTCAAAACGGCGCCAGGAATTCCCACCTTGAACTATCAAAACAAACTTTATTCAAACAATGCCGAAAAAGCAGAAGTACTGAATGAGTACTTTTGCTCTATTTCAACATTGGATGACTCTAATGCATCTCGACCACCCATACCACCCACCCCATCCTATTTCACTCAGCAGCATAATACTACAGCAAAGCGAAGTATTGGCTGCCATTAAAACCTTAAAAGTATCTAAAGCATCAGGTCCGGACCTGATTAGTCCTCGACTTCTTAAGGAATGCAGTTCCTCATTATGTGAACCATTAACCACTTTATTCAACATCTTATTGAAAAATAGCTATTTTCCTAAATTATGGAAAGAGGCTAATGTGACCCCAATATTAAAGAAGTCTCCAGCTAATGTAGTAACGAACTACCGACCAATATCATTGCTTAGTTGCGTTGGCAAATTATTTGAAAAATGTATATTTGTGAGATTGTGGCGTTTTCTAACTGATAATAACATACTTAGCCAATTTCAGTCGGGTTTCACTCCAGGTGATTCAACTGCCCTACAGCTGTCAGATATATATGACGAGTTTTGTCACGCCTTGGATGAAGGGAAAGAAGTAAGAGTGGTCTTTTGCGACGTCAGTAAAGCATTTGATAATAATAATAATAATAATAACTCTTTGGACAGCCGCTGATTTGTCGCGGTCCTCATAAGAGAAGGCCATCATTCCCCCTGCACCCCACCCCATCTTCCCCTCCTCTCCTCCCAGCATTCAGATATAAACTGCTTAATAGTGTCCCTCACTTCCTCTTTTTCAATTTCTTCAATAAGCATTCCTACCCTCTCCCTCGTGTCCCCCTTCAGCCATCTATCCTTTGTTTCTTCACCCCACTTCTGCATTATTCTTCCAGTAAATTTTATTCTATGAGGTATATACTGTGGGCATTCCAAGAGAAAATGTTCCAGGGTCTCCACTGCTCCAGAGTGGCACATTTGGCATCCCTTTTCCCCATCTCTCCCAATTTTTCCCCGAAGCTCCAGTGATCTTGATCTCAGTTTGAACAGCAGTGACCCTCCAAAGGTGCCATCTAGGTACTTCTCAAAAGCTGGCTTTTCTTTATATTGTAACCCCTGCAGTGATCTTTTCACGCTAACCCCTGCTCGCCAGTTTCGATTGCAATCTTCCATGACTCTCTCTTTGACAAACCTTTTGCCTTCTTTCATTCCTACTTCTATGTTTGTGACCTCTATAGAGTAATTGTCCATTAGTTCCCTCACATGTTTTGACCACCCCGTTTCTATATTAGAATTCCAAATGGTATCGAGCATCAATTTGCACCACCGGTTGTCAGGCAGGTTTCTCAAGTAGTTAAAGTAACACAGTTTTCCCAAATCTACCCTGTCCTTGATTTTCATCCACCCAAGCTCCCCCCTTACTGCTTCCAAAGCTGCAGCATTACTCGACCCTGTTATCCATCTGCCGGCATCATTCTGAGTATTTTCCAACTTCTTAATAACGGTTTGGTTTAATGGAATCACGTCCGTGCCATACGTTATACTTGGTAAACCCACCCTCTCCCACAGTGTTTTCCCCACAAAGACCTTGTTGAAACTATTTTTCCCTAAAAGTTTTAGTTGGTTCAGAATTCTTTTCCCCTTCAGAATCAGTTTGGCTGAGTAATTTCTGTACACCCCTCTTCCCGTTATATTTATGCTTACCCCTAGATACTCATACTCTCCCGTTTCTCCTACAGTGATTTGTTTGCTTTCCCCTTCGGGGATTGAGAACTCCCCCACTCTCCATCTCTTCGTCATATCTACCTTGCGTCCAACGGGTATTACCTTGCTTTTATTTTCATTTAGTTCGAGCCGCCAAGTGTTCCCATATCTACCAACAATTTCCAGCAGTTTCTCTAGCCCCTGTTCAGTTCTAGACATTAACACCATGTCGTCCGCAAAGAATAAGCCTGGTATCTTTATGTCTCCAACATTTACCCCCTCCGCACTCTGAATTAGTTCGTCCCCTAAATCTTTAACATACAATGCAAACAAAATCGGTGAAAAGATACACCCCTGCTTGAGGCCTATATCCATAGGGACTCGTTTTGTAGTGATACTCCCTAGGCTGAGTTGGCTTTGCACATCTGTATACAGTGCTTTCATGATTCCCACAAAGTCACCCCCCAGTCCGATGCCCTCGAGCTTTCGCCACATACCTTCCCTCCACACTCGGTCGTACGCTTTTTTCACATCTAGAAATGCCAGAAACATCTTTTTCTTTTCAGCCTTTGTTGATTCTATCAGTTGGGTGAGTGTAAATAGGTGATCGGTGACTCTTCGTCCTTTCCTGAAACCATTTTGAATTTCTCCTAAAAAACCTTTCTCTTCAATAACTTCCTCTAGTCTACCGTATATGACCTTACAGAATACTTTTCCGATGTTACTACTAACTGATATCCCCCTATAGTTATCTAGAACTTCCTTATCCCCCTTTTTGTGTATGAACGACACCTTACTTTCCCTCCACTCTCTGGGGACCTCTTGCTTTCGCAGAGCCAGGTTGAAAAGGTTTGTCAGGACTTCAATAAGTGCCTCCCCTCCATTTTTGAGGAATTCGTTCGGAATTTCATCAGTCCCTCCCGCTTTACCATTTTTTAATTTCGAGACCACGTTCCGCACTTCTTCTGCCGTTATTTCGCTACATACACGATTGGATAGGTTCTCCTCCACCAGTGTATTTCTTTTTGGTGGGGACCCACTGCCCCATCGCCTATCGTTTATCTTTTCCCAGTGCTTGACTAACTCTGAAGCGATACGGCCTTTATCTTCTGTACTTTCCCCATCCACTTTGATACTCTGCACACTACTTTTCCCACGTTTATTTACCCAGTTCCAAAATACGTTTGAGCTCGAACCCCCCGTTTTCTTTATTGTTCTGGCAAGACTGCAATTGCGCTCCTTCCTATTATTATTCTTTATCTCATTCACCTTTTTCCGTGCCAGTTCATATTCTCCTTTCATTAGTCTCGTGTCATTGTTATCCACCCCTTTAAGCTTCCTACTTCTTCTGTAAGCAGCGCATTTTACCTTCCTTTCTTTTATAGCCTTTTTCAGTCCCTCGTTAACCCTGTATCCAAGCTCTCTCGTTGGGACCCTCACCCTTCCTATACACTCCTTCCCTGCCTCTGTTAGGCTATTTACTATGCCATCTGAAATACTCTGGACATTTGCATCCCTAGGTATACATTCAAGATTTGGTTTTAGTTTTTCCCGAAACTGCTTCCAGTCGGCTCCTTGTTTTAGTCCCCAAACTTCCTTGAAGGTATTTCTGTCTCTATTCGTCTTTTTGCCCATAATCTTAACTGTTATCAGGTTGTGATCACTACCCAACTCATTTTTTCCCTCGTCATCTATTTCTACATCTATAACCTCCCTCCATACGCTAATGTCAGTGAGTATATAATCAATTATTGTTTTCTTATCGTTCCTCTCCCAGGTCCATTTACCCTTACATTTCGCATCCCTGTTCAGGATCTTTAAACCAAGCTCTTTTGATAGGTCCAACATCTTCCTCCCATTCGTGTTAATTTTCCTATCACCTCCCTGTATGCCCTCCTCCTTATCCCCGATGTGCCCATTGAAGTCCCCCATTAGGACAATACTGAACCCTCTGCTCCCAAGCTCTGTGATATTCGATCTAAGAGTTGTATATATTGATTCATTCCACTCGGGCTTACTTCCCTCCACTGCTAAGTATACAACACCAACGGCAACACTCCTGCTTCCTAACTTGATTTTTGCCCAGACTATTTCGTTGGATACTGGAATCTGAGTCCTTGCTTCTGTGAGATCTGTAATCAATGAGGGCTGTAATTCCTCTTTAGCGTAGATGCCAACACCCCCACCCCGTTTCTGACCCTCAGTTCGCCCAGCTCCTATCCACACGCAACCCTTCATCTGATCAACCCGCTCATCCCGTCGTATCCACGTCTCACTTAGACCCATGATATCGAAGCCTCCTTCGTCCATCATTGTTGATATTTCGCTTACTTTCTTGTGCAGACCCTGGATGTTGCAGTACCCAAACTTAATGAATCTTTGTTTTTTTGTCATCACTGGCACATTATTATAACCCTGGTATGTCCCTGTATTGTGCATGTTTGTTGTTCTTCCTATGTTCCCAGCATTTGTGCCACTCTGGGTTACCGGCTGTGGTCCCCTACCCCCCTTTTCTCCAAAAAAGGCCCAGCCACCTGTAAGATTTTTTGGCCCAACAGGTCTGTACCCATCCTACTTAAATGCAGTCCGTCTCGACCATACAACTCTCCTTGTCCCCAGAATGAATCCCAGTGGTCAATGAAATGTACTCCCAAGTCTTTGCAGTGCTCTTCCAGCTCCTCGTTTAGTGCCATAATCCGCGAGTTCCTCTCATTCCCACCACCCATAACGGGGAGCACCCCTGAAACGATGATCCGAGCATTCCTGCTAAGTAGCTTACTAATTAGGTCCTTGTATGTGTCCACCAAACGAACTGATTTCCTCTCCCTGATGTTATTGGACCCCACATGTAATACCACTACCGGATCAGGCCCCGACCCAGCTACAATACCGTCCACTCTATCCCTCAGGTCCTCCACTTTAGCCCCCGGAAAGCACAGAACTGTTCTATTTTTACTGTCCGGACCACAGACAACCTTGTCGATCCCCCGAACTATGCTACTTCCCGCAACCACCAACTTACTTTTGGACCTCGCCCTATTTATCTCCTCTAGTCTCCTATTGTTTACAGCGTCCTCTTCCTCTCCAACAGCCCCACTCGGAATCAATATCGGTATCGGTATCTTTGACCTAGGATTACTCCTATCCTTGTCCCTCCGTCTCTTTCCAGGCCCTGAGCTACCTGGACTACTCCCCTGGTCTTCCCCCGGGTCCCTCCTCCTTTTTCCTGGCCTAGACCCCAAGCTACTATCTGTTGCAACTACCTCCATCTCCTCCTCTGTCTCTTCCGAATCGAGCACATCAAATCTGTTTCTGGTGCTGCACTCCCCACTGCCTTTGGACTTTACACCCCTATCTACCTGCTTCTCTGGCCCCCCTTTCCTACCACTTTTGGTAGTCCACGCCAAACGCTTTGCAGCATTGCTCCGGCCTAGGCCCCCCTCATCTGTCCTACGTACTTTTCTAGCAGCCCCCACCTCATCACCTACCTCATTCACATCAAAGGTTCTACCCCCATGTTTCCTTGATAAGGTCTGGCATGTTGGTCTTATTCACAAGCTCGAAAAATTAGGCATATCTGGTGATCTACTTAGCTTCTTAAAATCATACCTTTCCGACCGTCGTCAAAGGGTTGTAGTGTCTTCTGAAGAGTCTTCGTGGAAAACCATCTCGTCTGGAGTTCCTCAGGGCTCGATACTTGGTCCTCTTTTATTTCTGATATATATAAACGATATAACTGAAAACCTAATGAGCAGTATTAGACTATTTGCAGACGATACGTCGTTATACCTCATAGTTGAGAACCCAGACCAAGCAGCTGTATTAATAAACCGTGATTTGTCAATGATTGAAAACTGGGCTGCCACTTGGCTTGTTGAATTTAATTCTCAGAAAACTGAGGCCATGCTGATATCGAGAAAAAATAATTCTATAGCCCATCCCAATTTATACCTCAATGGAACCTGCATTACAGAGGTGGATAGCCATAAACATTTAGGTGTTATATTAAACAAAACTTGCACATGGAATGATCATATCGAACTGATATGCTCAAAGGCATGGGCTCGGGTTGACTTGCTTAGATCTCAGAAGTTTATACTCGACCGTGGAGTACTTGAAAAGATATATTTTGCATATATCAGGCCTATTTTAGAATATGCTGATTGTATTTGGGATAACTGCACGGCAGCACAAGCCGGGGAATTAGAGAAAATACAAATAGCCGCTGCCAGGATAGTCACAGGTGCAACATTGAGTGCCAATAAAGGCTCGCTGTATATTGAGACCCAATGGGACACCCTTCAGGAACGTCGCCGCAATCACAGACTCACTCAGTTCTTTAAAATGTACCACAAATTAACACCCTCCTATATTTCTGCCAAAGTCCCACCCCTGGTGTCTTCTGTGTCCCATGGCCATAACATCAGAACGTCAAGGAATCATCGTGTGCCGTTCTGCAATACAAACCTTTATCAGTCATCCTTTATCCCCGACACGACATATCAATGGAATAAAATTCCTCTAGCTATAAGAAATAACCCCAGTATTGCAAACTTTAGAAGGTTCTTGAAAGGTAACAAATTACGTCCTCCAAAATACTATGTCGGAGCTCAATCTCGCGCAGCTCAAATATACCATTGCAGGCTCCGCCTTCGGTGTAGCAGTCTT
Organism: Pictodentalium vernedei; assembly: GCA_031216915.1. Lineage (NCBI taxonomy): Eukaryota > Metazoa > Mollusca > Scaphopoda > Dentaliida > Dentaliidae > Pictodentalium > Pictodentalium vernedei. The sequence goes on from CM062294.1 coordinate 299,116,128, forward strand.
AATAGCCACCTGTTTGCCAACTATCTGACTACATCGCCCCTTTGTTCTTGTGGAGAAGTTGAATCGGAAGAGCATTATCTCTTATATTGCCCAATCTACACACGAGAACGTTCTCTAACAATAAATACACTTCCCTTTATCACCAATTTATCTATTCTTTTGTTTGGATCTGAACGACTAGGCAACGAGGAAAACAAGCTAGTTTTTAAATGTGTGCAGGAATATATCATCCAAAGTAAGCGTTTTAATTATTCTCCTTAAGTGCTCGTGTCCACTCTATTCTGTAATGCTTAGGGGCACTGCTGAGTCTCAAAGAGGGTCATCGAAATACCTGAGATAATCACTCAGATTTACTACACCTACCCACTCGTCCTTCGTGTGTTCCTAAACCTGGGCTCCATGCTGTCTCAATTGGTATAATATATTGCTCCCCTTGTGATAATTTGGAGCACAGGGTATGTCTTGTGCACGAGCCTGGCCACTTACGAGCTACCTGTAATACCGTCGAAGTCAAATAGGTCGCTGACTCTTTGCAGGTCTTTACACATCTATTCTTCTCTTGTTTCTATAACTTCTTCTTGTTATTCTATAAATCCTTATTCAATTTTGTATAAATGTTTCATTGTTTAAACAATGTAGTAAGCCTGTTACCGCCAATCAAACTCGTAATTACTCTTTCTGGCAAGGAGACGGTACTTAATAAGCCTTTGGCTTACTGCCGTATCCTGTTCATACATTTTAACTCAATATACTTAATTGTAACTTAGTAAGGATGTATACTAATGTATTATGTATTTTATTGCTCTGTACGAAGTGTTTCAATTATCTACTAATGTAACATCCAAGCTATTCTGATTAAATATTGTTTAAACTAATTATTGTTTTCTTATCGTTCCTCTCCCAGGTCCATTTACCCTTACATTTCACATCCCTGTTCAGTATCTTTAAACCAAGCTCTTTTGATAGGTCCAACATCTTCCTCCCATTCGTGTTAATTTTCCTATCACCTCCTTGTATGCCCTCCTCCTTATCCCCGATGTGCCCATTGAAGTCCCCCATTAGGACAATACTGAACCCTCTGCTCCCAAGCTCTGTGATATTCGATCTAAGAGTTGTATATATTGAATCATTCCACTCGGGCTTACTTCCCTCCACTGCTAAGTATACAACACCAACGGCAACACTCCTGCTTCCTAACTTGATTTTTGCCCAGACTATTTCGTTGGATACTGGAATCTGAGTCCTTGCTTCTGTGAGATCTGTAATCAATGAGGGCTGTAATTTTGCTCTTGCTTTCATTAAGTTCGAGTCTCCATTTGCTCCCATATTTCCCAACAATATCCAGCATTTTCTTTAGCCCCTCTTCGCTTTCTGACACTAGAACCATATCGTCTGCAAAAAATAGCCCTGGGATCTTCAAGTCCCCAACTGCTACCCCCTCCTCGCTACGCAGGAGTTCATCTCCTAAACGTTTGATGAACAGTGCAAACAGGATCGGCGAAAGGATACACCCCTGTTTTAGGCCTATCTCCATAGGCACACGTTTTGTTGTAATGTTCCCAAGGCTAAGTTCACTCTGTACATCTTTATATAATGCTTTCATAATTCCAACAAACTCGCCTCCTAAGCCCATAGCCTCCAGCTTGCGCCACATACCTTCCCTCCATACTCTATCGTATGCCTTTTTGATATCCAAAAAAGGCCATAAACATCTTTTTCTTTTTTGCTTTCGCGGATTCTATCGTTTGGGAAGGTGCGTAAAGATGGTCAGTAACTCTTCTTCTCTCCCACACTGAGAAGTTTGCTGCTCCCTTCCGGAATGCTGAACTCACCCACTCTCCACCTTCGAGTGGGGTCCACTTTGCGGCCCACAGGTATAATTTTGCTCTTGCTTTCATTAAGTTCGAGTCCCATTTGCTCCCATATTTCCCAACAATTTCCAGCATTTTCTTTAGCCCCTCTTCGCTTTCTGACACTAGAACCATATCGTCTGCAAATAATAGCCCTGGGATCTTCAAGTCCCCAACTGCTACCCCCTCCTCGCTACGCAGGAGTTCATCTCCTAAACGTTTGATGAACAATGCAAACAGGATCGGCGAAAGGATACACCCCTGTTTTAGGCCTATCTCCATAGGCACACGTTTTGTTGTAATGTTCCCCAGGCTAAGTTCACTCTGTACATCTTTATATAATGCTTTCATAATTCCAACAAACTCGCCTCCTAAGCCCATAGCCTCCAGCTTGCGCCACATACCTTCCCTCCATACTCTATCGTATGCCTTTTTGATATCCAAAAAGGCCATAAACATCTTTTTCTTTTTTGCTTTCGCGGATTCTATCGTTTGGGAAGGTGCGTAAAGATGGTCAGTAACTCTCCTTCCCATCCTGAAGCCATTCTGGATTTCTCCCAAAAATCCCTTCTCCTCAATCACCTCCTCTAGTCTCCCATACAGGACTTTACAGAAAACCTTTCCAATGTTGCTACTGACAGAGATCCCTCGATAGTTATCCAAAACGTCTTTTCCCCCCTTTTTGTGAATAAATGTCACTTTACTTTCTCTCCACTCCTTTGTGACCTCTTCATTTTCTATGGCTAGATTGAATAGGGCAGTTCGGCTTTTCACGAGTTCCTCTCCCCAAAATTTGATTAGTTCTCACGTGCAAATAATATTAATTCGGGCTTATAAATGACAAGGTTCAATTGCCACATTGTGATATCATCTAATATTAAAAAGAAAAGACACAAAGTTATCCATGATCACTCTACACAGTGTGATGACAGAATTGCAATGTTGTAGGCATAACAGGAAATTGTTAACACAAATCAATGTGTTTATCTACGTGTTAACCAAATAATCTAATAATCACTTTTCTGTCATTTAATTGTTGAAAACAAATCATTAGCATTGACAAGTGATTATTGTTTATCGTGATTTTATGTATTATTAAATCATGAAGTAATCAGTGAACATGATTAACAAATAAACTGGATATATAAGATGCACTCTCAATCCCCAATTTAGTTTCATCCATCCTGCATGTTGTCCTATTATCCCCACGGAGCAGAAATTAGTATTTTAAAGAATTATTGAAGAAATTAGACTCGTTATCGACAGGTAAATATCTAGATATGATACAAGTTCATGTTCGAAACTGGTATCTCCCGTTATATTGTAGTTTAAAATTCTAATCCGAAAGAAAATGTTATCTACCTCTCCTGTATCAGACAATAACTTAATTGTGAAAACAATAATAGGCTAAAGCAGTAAAAAATCAGCACTTCAAGACTCAGCAGTATACAACAAAAACGAGAATATAACATTGCACATTTTCTGAAAACAGGTTGGATTCGACAGAAGTCTTACAGCTCTCTTAAAAAGACGTGAGCTAATTCAGGTGGTATGGATAAGAAGATAAACACAGATATCTCTGTCTGAAGACCAAGACTCCACTTGTTAGTCAGATGGAGTTAATTTTAAAACCAACCGTCGCCCGACCCGATATCAAATCCGAACGACGTAACCCCATAAACCACAAGCCACACAAATTGTATCTATAATCGCGACGGGTATGAACGTTTTGACAATTAAATAAATTAAATTAATATCTCTCTACCCAGCCTAATAACATTCAACTATCACATTATTATTTTTATTTTATTTATTTGTTGGGGTTTAACGACACTTTCGACAGCCAGGGTAACCTCGTGTCAAACAGTTTTACTGGTGGAGGAAGCCGGAGTACCAGTAAAGAACCAATGAGCAACAGCCTGCAACTGTCATACTCACCAACGTACCAACTGCACACAAGCAGGGCTAGCGTTGGTGGAAGACAAGTGCACCATCGACGTACAATACCCCGTTGTACTTAGCCCCCACCACAACCCAGTGGCCAATCGGGATTAAGTGCCTTGCCAAATGACACAACGTATACCCTCCTGGTGGGAAATGAAGAGTGGACCTTTCGGTTTGAAGTCCAATGTCATAACCACTGAGCTACCGAGCTTCACAACTGTCACCTGCAATTCATTTACAGTATTAATATTGGTTTGGTGATCCGTGGCTCTATCGCATAACAGAAACAAATCAGTCATTTTTCCAAAACACAACCAACTAAAAGTTTAACCGGTTCAATCTTGTTTGACAGAGCTCAACCAGCTCGGTAAAACTAGATTCAATTGGTAAAATTTGTGATTGTTTTTTCTGACCATTTCGATGTTTGAAATTTCATTTTTTTGTCATTAGTATGCAGTGGGTCACAGTGGGTCACAAAGGAAAATCAATCACCAGTCACTCAGAATGTTTATCTGATCTGACATTCTTATCATCAACCCGTAAACAAATAGCTTGTGCTCACTCCATTCCTTCGCCAATATACAGCCAATAATCCTGACGAGGACGTGTGTGAAATCATCATCTCTTGAAGTGGTATTTGCCCTAAAGTGTGATAAGTCGGTAAAAAACAGCTGATTAGAAAAAGGATTCCTGTCGGAATCGATAATAATAAGTTAATAATTTACGCTTTATCGTCATTTACAGATAAATTTGCTGACTAACGCAGATTTCAAGTTCATGTCGTCAATGGTAAGTGTTCTGATTTTATTTAATCTTTCTTTCCACTTATAATTTATTTTGTTAAAGTATAGGATGATAACAGAATATTTCAGTACGTCCATCCGTACAGGAAAGGCAAAAGTTTGAAAGTAATTTGAAACGTTTCCACGAATTGTTTCTGTTGTAACAAATATACCTATTCATTACGCTTTGTAAATAGTAGACATCGCGGACTTTACGAAGGATGTAGCCGCTAATAGGATTGGGCAGTAAATGATATGTGGGTCTTGAGTGATTAATTAATAGAACTAATCTGGTTCAGCCCTCATCTAAGCTCTGCTGGCGATAGGGAATGTACGGTTTCCGAGCCAAAGCTACGGAAATCTCTTACAGCCCGTCTGAAAATGGATTCTCCAGATCCATTAAAGTCCGGATTTTTAAAATAATGTATCTGTTCCATAACGCATTTTCACCTTTTGCACAGCCATAGAGCACCATGTGTGGATTTAATGCTTTTAATTGACTATTATTATTATTATGAGAATCACAGGACAAAAACACACCACCGTCGCCCGCACAACGACAGCGTGGACTCCGGAACAGTTTTAAAAACACAAATGCAGTCACACCAGACAAAGGGCTAATCTACGCATTAGATAAATTATTTTTAACAGATATAAAGGGATGCATAGGGTTTCATGGCCACACTGAACTAAAACGGAATAAATACGCCTTTAAGCGCCATGTTAGCGATGGATTCACGTAAGTCGATGCTCTCTGAATGTGAAAGTGCGGAGTTCTAAACACACTAAAGTATTCTAGACCCATTTTGATATATGTGTTTTATCTATTTTCAATTTTTTAAACAGAGATATAGATAAAAGCTTAGTTCTCACGATTATACATAATTGTTATTTAAACATCTTATTTACGATCAGGGTAGATGGGGAGTAATGAACTGGCTTTTGGATCATTTTCCTACAAACATTTTACAAGTACTTGTACATGGTGCTTTGGTGTTCTGTCTGTAATTAGGTGATTAAATAAGCTTGACGTCTGTGTGATCTTAATCTCACTAATATAAGGTGTTCTCATATCGTATCGGACTCCCTGTGTTGAGCAAATACCCACCCAGGTCCCCGGGTTTCCAGACGCTCTTGGACTGAATTTATTTATTGGAGTTTAACGACACTTTCGACAGGCAGGGTCACCTCTTGTCGGACAGTTTCCTGCCCACACGTTGGACAGAATGACAAATACTGTATTCAGCGGTCGAAAAATACCCCCGCCCCCACCCCTGTGATTCTGCTTTATAGTATGGACCACTTCAGTTCTTAAGGTACTTGAAAGGCGTGTGTGTATTCCTTGTATATCCATCATAGTGTACACAATTAAAATATTCGATCACTTATACTTCTTAAATTCGATAGATTCTTTATTCACATTATACATATTCATAAACTTTCAGTTCTTCAAATTGGTATGTTGTTCTCTGAATTACATGTTATGCCGCATCTTTGGTATACTATATCTTGTTCAGAGTTTTACGATGTTTTTGGTAACGCCAATTCTTCATCATTGTTTAAATAATTATTTTAAGTCTCTTTTTTACTTGACGCTTTTAAATTAAATGTTTAACATCAGTGTTTCGAGTCTTTTCTAGACGCGCGGTTTCGATAGCATTTAGGAAAATGTCATGTCTGGACACATGGTTATGATAGTATGATGAATGTTTTCATAAGTCGTTATCACATTTATTACTGTGTTATTATAGTGAGAGGAAGGCGTAAAACTCCCGTTATGAAAGATATTGAGTAGAGTTCTTAATAACATTTTTTAATAGAATAACAAGCAAATACATCACTATATAAAGAGATATCATTATGAGTTACCTGCACACAATCTTATCTCTCTCATACAAACCATCCAGACAAAGTAAACCAAGAATAGAACAACCACAAGAGTCAAGACAATGGTAAAAGAATTGCACTTTTATTATTTTATTTAAGAATTCCTGTAGCTCCTATTAGTATTTTGCGGAAATACTATGTAAATGACTATCCATTGTTAGGGACATTGGGGAAAACGTTTTGAAATCTCAATCCAACGAGAGTATCCAACAATGACCTGTGTTTTCTTTTTTATCTTGGTTCACTTTTAGTATGCTATTAAGGGACTTCAATAAACCAATTTAGTTCACAGCAATCACAGCAATCGGATCTTGTGTTACTCCGGTGTTGAGGCAGATTAGGAATTGACAGTTAAAGCGGTTGTTTACCAAGAAAGTTTGCAAACGTTTACAAACTTTTATTACAGGAACGACGATTCAGTATGGAAGATGAAGATTTTGATTTGGGTGTTTTACTCACTCCCGTCTCGCGAAAGTTTGAAGTATTGGCAGAGAATGCACAAACAGGTGGACTCGGCCACAGCGATAATTTAGAAAGTCAAAAGGAACAGGAGTTGACTGATAAAGAACGCAAATACAGTTTGGTAAGATTCCAAATATGATTGAAAACAATTCGCTCAGTAACTTGTAACACTGTTTATTTAAATAAAATTTATTTTACCTATGGCCATAACTAGAGATTGAAGAAATAGAAATATAAATTTCACACAGTATGGAACAGTTGACTACTGTGCTGGGTATAGCGGGTAACGCTGTCCTGGGTCTTGTTCCAAGAAGAGTTTCTTTCTTAAAAGCTGGCGCATCTTTTTATATGGATCGTCCAAAGAGCTTTCAGTCCTACTTTCAGCTTGCCAGTTTCGATTGCAATCCTCCCACTTCCTTCCCCTGAAATAAACTGTTCCCCTGCTTCCGTCCTCCTTCTGAATCTTTCGTCTCAAGAGAATATTTCTCCATTGGCTCTCTCTCCTGCCTTATCCAACCTCTTAGAATGTTAGATTCCCATAATAGTTAAACGTTGTTGTACACCATCTGCTGTCTGGCAGCTTTAGGAGGTAATTCAGACAGCATAATTTTCCCATATCTGTCTGACCGCTTCTAGTGTGTTACTTGGTCACGTTACCACGATTAGGTCTACTTTCGCCTACAGTGCACTTTCGCCTACAAAACAGTTTTTGTAAAAGTGTCGGAGAAAGTACTTTAATTTAGCTTGGGGGATTAACGGCTATTACCTGTTACCTGTGTACTATTAAGGAAAGGAAAGTTAAACATGACTTTTTTAAATATGTAGAGGGTATTTTGTGTTTTTTCGTGGGTATCGACGATTTTTATTATTCCCATTCCAGGTGTTTATTATACGCTGACCTGTGAATTGCTGCCATTTCAAAGTCAGTTTGGATAATCTCAGGGTGCAATTCACGGCCAGTCACTTGTAACACTCCAAACGTAAGTTTTGTAAATAATCGTACGTACGTGTTACGCTGTCTGTTCTTATTCGAATGGAACTCTATTATTCTATTTAATGTGGCCCAGTCGTGAGAGAAATTCAATGAAATTCTTTTAACATAGAGAAGAATTTCTCTTATCGGAAAGAAACCCACAGAAAGAGGTTGTTTGGTCGTAAATGCAATCCGTTGTAGCTTACATAATAATAGTTAAACGTTGTTGTACACCATCTGCTGTCTGGCAGCTTTAGGAGGTAATTCAGACAGCATAATTTTCCCATATCTGTCTGACCGCTTTTAGTGTGTTACTTGGTCACGTTACCACGATTAGGTCTACTTTCGCCTACAGTGCACTTTCGCCTACAAAACAGTTTTTGTAAAAGTGTCGGAGAAAGTACTTTAATTTAGCTTGGGGGATTAACGGCTATTACCTGTTACCTGTGTACTATTAAGGAAAGGAAAGTTAAACATGACTTTTTTAAATATGTAGAGGGTATTTTGTGTTTTTTCGTGGGTATCGACGATTTTTATTATTCCCATTCCAGGTGTTTATTATACGCTGACCTGTGAATTGCTGCCATTTCAAAGTCAGTTTGGATAATCTCAGGGTGCAATTCACGGCCAGTCACTTGTAACACTCCAAACGTAAGTTTTGTAAATAATCGTACGTACGTGTTACGCTGTCTGTTCTTATTCGAATGGAACTCTATTATTCTATTTAATGTGGCCCAGTCGTGAGAGAAATTCAATGAAATTCTTTTAACATAGAGAAGAATTTCTCTTATCGGAAAGAAACCCACAGAAAGAGGTTGTTTGGTCGTAAATGCAATCCGTTGTAGCTTAAAACATCGGCCACTTTTTAAAACTATCAGAAATGGAATGTATTCTTCTGTTCAGGTTATCTAATCTGATGGGCGAATTCTACTCTAAATTATGACGTTTGCCAACGTCATTTATATACTTGATTCTATGTGGACATTCCAATAAAGTAAATAAATAAATATATTTCTCCTCCTTTGTCATTTCGGCATAATATCTTTGCTCCCATTTTTTATTTTCTGAAAAAAGAAGAATCTATTAAGTTAATATTTCTGTCTGCACATTGTCTCATTGTATTCAGAAGTTGTGACTATTTTATAGAAAGGCTTACAAAAGACATCACACTATATAGAATTTGTAAAATGGAATAAATAAGTTTTACAGATAGGCTCACTTTAGAGGCATTACACTTTATAAAACTGTGAAATGGAATAAATATTTGATGTTTTTTACTTTATCGAAACGCTCGGCATCACATTGCCTAAAATAGTAAAACTTGTGATGTACATTTATTAAATATGGTCTTAGGTAGCCTTGAAATAGAATAAATATTTGATGTTTTTTTTTTATATTTACTTTATCGAAACGCTAGGCATCACATTGCCTAAAATAGTAAAACTTATGATGTACATTTATTAAATATGGTTTAGGTAGCCTTGATTCATTAAGGATTCCGTGTAGATTGGGCTTTACATAGTATGTTTCACCATTATCGTATACATTTCAATGATAGAATGTTGCAAACAAAGCCTGACAATTTATATTTTCCGTTTCAGAATAGAGTCCAATGGCGTCGAAAAGCTATGTTTGGTAAATCCAGGTCTTTCGAATCTGCAAAATGTCTGACAAATGGAAACTTCGAGGAGCCTACTCCAAAACGCATACATATGGGTGATCTCAATAAACAACAAATAATGGATGTCGTATGTACAATGGTTGATAATGAGAATCTTGTCGGTGATAGAAGTACCACTCACAAACTTCCCACAGTTTCTGGTAAACAAAAAGATTTAAAATCAATTACATCACATACGGTAAGTTTATCTACCTTCTGTTGTAAGACATCTGTGTCTATTTACCATATATTTTTTCCTGGGCGAAAACCATAATTTGTGAAGAAAGGAGTACTTATTATACCAAGAGCTCTTGTCGTCGATATCTCTGTAACCGCGAAGCAGTGATATGATGGGAATATTTAGAAGTCATTCTATTAAGTAGTTAGTTCAAATCTTCAGCCTAATAATAGACAGTACACACAGGAAGGGAGTTCATAATATAAAGATGCTTCATTGACCAGGCTTCATTGATGTCTCATTCCATTAACCTGATCAAAGAAGATACCTTAAAGAGGAATGCAAAACAAGAAACTTACAAATAATCTAGCCCTGATATGGTAAACGTTCAAAGTTGCAGGTATGTTGGCGTCTGTATAGATGTTTCCCAGCCTCGTTTTGATTATTATAAAAACTTTAGCGATAGTTGTGAAAATAACAAGTAAATCGTCGAAAAATTTGTGCAGAATATATTTTATCATACGTTATGTATACAACAACCACGACATTAATTACTTTACATTTTCAGGTTAAACGAGTTATAGAAGGAGAATACAATGACGTCATTGACAACTACATTATTGTCGACTGTAGATATCCCTACGAATATGAAGGTGGACACATTGTAGTAAGTGTTTATTGCAATCAGGTGTATTTACCCGAGATAGGTGTGTCTTGACATTAAAAAAATAAAGATAAATAAAGAGGGAAGTTGACAATATTTATCAGGCTTAAAACATAACTAGGATTGGGGATGGAGGTAGTTTTATCTTTGTTATCCACCCCCTATACCTTTCAAGTTAGAACTTTCAAGCAATCATTAATGCTGCGATATGTAGACACAAAATTAGGAAAATTTTCCGGGATGTGACATTTTTCGTAGTTGTAAAAATCGCTGTTTCTTCGAATCCCTGATCGAAATGAAAATAAATATACAGATAGGAGATATAGCGTCTCCACGGAGCTCTCGAAGTTTATCTTTAAATAACAGGCTTCATTTGTTTCAATTAAATGGGAAACGTGGGTTGCTACCCTTGGAAAGGTTGGGCTGCCGGAGTTATTACCCCACCTCTCACAACCCCACCGACTCAGCAATGTGGGGGCAAAACTATATTTGTTGCATTTTGATAGCAGTGCTGTAATTACAGAAAAGTAACGATTTTCGGCCATTGAAATACTGGACGCCTTAAACTGACATGATGTTTGCTAATTCCATTTCTGCTTTTTGTTTCAGGGATCAGAAAATCTTTACACACGGGAACTGGTTGAAGGCAGACTTCTGTCGAACGTAGATTCCTCGCAAAATACAATCGTGATATTTCATTGTGAATTTTCTTCAGAGCGAGGTCCAAAACTGTAAGTATTTTATCAAAATTACGACGAATAAATGATGTACAAATCATGATTATTCTGTGAGCGTTCCGATCAAAACATTAACATAAACCTTGCACTATCTGTAAGAATGTTCACTTGTACAATGTATATGCTTTCAAGGCTTAGCTACATTTTAGGAGGACTGTGACATTAATTTTTCAACTGTATAGGGTTCAACTTCTCAAACATGTAGGCGATTGTATTTTTCTGCCACAAGAGAGCATTTGCTTTTGTGCTTAATGACTCTTTCAACAGCCAGAATCACATTGTGTCAGGGTGATTTAGGGTTGGAGGAAGCCGGGGATCGCTGAGAATATAACTGAGAAGTGGCAGGCAGCTGTACGACTCTTCAACATACCAACCAGGCACGAGCAGAGGTTGAAGGCAAGTGTACCATTGACATCCATCCGTCTAGTCGTCCGTCCGTATTTATTTTAAAATGTATACCAGCTACTAGTATTGGAATTTGGAGGTAGCCTATTCTCATTGGTGTTTTTGGTCTGCAATCTTCGAATCACCTCCTGCCATATAATACTTTTATCTATGCGTTTTTCCGGTTTGTCGAAATGATCATTTATAAGCTTTCAGCTTACTGGTACACCCTCCACCCCGGTTAATCATTGGGTGTGTGACCGTCTGAGCTATCAATTCGGACTCCCGCGTTGTGTCCTTGGGCAAGCTCTTAACCCCGATTGCCCACATGGGGGCACGATGTCGCCGTGTACTATGGCATACTGCACGTCGGTGGTACGCATGTCTTCAAGCAATCTAACCGTGCCTGTGATGCAGTGCGGAGTTACGATGTTGGGGAGCTGGCAGCTGCTCGTCGTTGATCAATGGTTCTCTCCAGGTACTCCGGCTTCCTCCACCCGTAAAACTGTCACCGTCATGATTAGCCAATGTGCATGGGTACATGACCTTAAACACCAATAAATAATAATAATAATAATAACTGGTACATCCACCTCATTTCGTTATGGTTATAAGCAATGTGATTATGGGCCTATTTCTTGAAGTAATATAATTTATGACTTTTCTTTTTATAACACAGATTACGTTATTTGAGAAGTATGGATAGACAGGCCAATGCAGAGAATTATCCAAATTTATATTATCCGGAGATATATCTTTTAGACGGTGGATACAAAGACTTTTTTCAACTCCAAAAGGTATGTCGTGGTTAGTTTTATATAGAAACTATATTTGGGATTGTATCCAAATCACTCTTATTTATAAGATATGTCCATAGTTTAAATCACTTTCAAATGGCGCCTCTTTCTGGTAACAACAGTGTTTTTGACAATGAACGATGCACTTCCGATAAAGTAATTCGCGTGGATTTCTTCTCAGTTTTCAAATGTGGTGCTTACTCCTTTGATGAGAGCGAAATATATACGTATGTGGGATTTTCTGGAAAAGTCTCCAAAGATTTAAGAGATCCACCCTTCATGTAGAGTGAAGGAGAAAGGCGTGCCCTTCAATTTTCTGTTCAGATGCATTAGCAGGTTAGGCATAGCAATATCTCCGGTGGATTGTATGGCCAATAATTTAATAGATGAATTGATAAGTTACTATAATCAAGTAACAGTTCCTAAGTTTAACATTTATTATCGAAATCAAAGCAATGTGGCTAAATTATGTAAAATATTATTGTCGAATAATAAGCCAACATTCTCCTCGTTCCCAAAGGATTCTTTTCTCAAAAATTTAAAAAATTGTTAGACAATAATGTTACTTTTTGAAATGCATATGGAGATAAAAAAAAAGTTATGCTTAAAATATTTAACTTTCTTTTCAGAAATTTTGTGTTCCACAACAATATAAAACCATGCTGGATAAAGGACATTCTGCCGAGTTGCGTCACTTCCGCTCCAAATCAAAATCGTGGCACGCAGGTGACAGAAGAAGATGCCTAAGATTCTAGTTGTCCATCTGGGTTGGAATCAAACAAGCTTATCTGTGATATTTATATTTGATATTTTATATCTGTGACAAATACGTTATCAAAACAATTTGAAATAACTTTCATTGACGAAAATTACATTAAACATTGACAAGTGTCTGAAAACCACCGAATGTTTTAAATTAATACATCGAGGTATCCAATGATTTTACCATATTTGGTGCAGTTACATAAGCTTTTTACGTTTATTTAATCCTAATTCACTCTCTCTCTCTCTCTCTCCTTAAAAGCAATCTACAGGAAGACACATATCCAATTTGTTTCTCGTCTTAATACGACCTTTGTGAACCTCATCGGTAGTCTGTCTAAGGAATCATTCCAATGTTGCACATTAAGCCGTCTTTTGCAGTAATTCTTTAACGATGGATGCATTGTAATATGAATATAGGTATTGTATTGTTTTGAGAAACGTATTTGTTGATTAATAGTTATTTTTGTTGTTATTATGTATATAAAAATGTAAATAATAAATCAATGTATTTTCAAAAACATCGATGTTTGTTCATTTCAAAATATACGATTTAGCTAATGTCAAATCCGATGGTTTATATTTTTATTATGAACGTCGTAAGCTTTTGAACTCTTAAATATTATACGGATAACAGACATGGTAGTGTAGGAACCAAAATCTGGTGCTATTTTCTGATTTAATCCATGTAAACCTCTCTGATGTAATGGATGTAAGAATGGACCATCATACTGAAAGGGTATTTGATATCTGTTAAAAAGCGATTGTTAAAAACCAACAATTGTAACCAAATATGCCACCAGGAATGTGTTTCCAAACTAATATTTGGGTGTGGCAGGAAAACAACTCTGTGGCTCTACCATTACCCTGCAGTATCATGCCCACCGTCTCATTATTTTGTTCCTTCCAGTGGGACGAAAATTGAAAGATTAATCCACAGAATTATCATTTCCTTGATTGCATGGACTTGGAATGGCAAAATAAGTTGTTAAACGTGTGTTTGTGGACGAGCGAGCGCGTGCGTGTGTGTTTGAGGAAGTAACTGTGTCTTTAGGGATGAATAGTATATCTCACATGATTAGACTCACTCGGTCCCCGCACTGGACCTCCCCCCATAAGATCCATCTATGTTTTCCTTTTACATCCCGACTAAAGAGCTCTTCGTCCTAATTTCAGCTCGCCAGATTTTATTGCAATCCTCGAGCACCCATTCCCTGACAAGTCTACTCCTCTGCTTCAGTCCTCCTTCTAGAGAATGGACATATTTCTACAGTGCTCTTATGATTCCTACAAAACATCCACCAAATCCAAGGCCCTCAAGTTTTTGCCACATTCCCTCCATCTACACTTTGTCGTGTGCTTTTTTCACACCAAGGAATGCCATAACCATAATTCTCTTATTGTCTTTTATTGATTCTATAAGTCGGGAGAGGGTACACAAGTGGTCAGTGACTAGTCTCTCTTTCTGGGAACCATTCTGGATTTCCGACATCTTCATCAATTCCCACAATCCTTTCATAGAGAATCTTGCAGAATACCACCCCATTATTGAAGCTAACAGATATATGTAATTATCTAAAACTTTGGAAAATCTCCATATTTGTGTGTGCATGAATGTCAGCCTGCTTTCCTTCCACTCTATCGGGAATTGATTTCATTTGTCAAACAGTGCTGTAAGATGCGTATGTATTGGATCCCCTCCTCTTTTCAAAAACTCGTTAGAAATTTCGTCAGTAGCTGCTGTTTTTCTATTCTCTCACATGGTGACTGCATTTCGTACTTCCCTCATCTCAATTTCCCTGCATACTATGGCAATGACCAAAGAACATGGCCACTAACACGCTACCACGACAACCCACGTGACAACCGTAATGAACCACTCTCTCCAGTTCTAGTAAACCAGGCCCGCAGTGTGTGAACTTTTCTTCTGATTTCTTTGCAGTAATAATAATAATAACTCTTTGGCCAGCCGCTGATTTGTCGCGGTCCTCATAAGAGAAGGCCATCATTCCCCCTGGACCCCACCCCCTCTTCCCCTCCTCTCCTCCCAGCATTCAGATATAAACTGCTTAATAGTGTCCCTCACTTCATCTTTTTCAATTTCTTCAATAAGCATTCCTACCCTCTCCCTCGTGTCCACCTTCAGCCATCTATCCTTTGTTTCTTCACCCCACTTCTGCATTATTCTTCCATAAATTTTATTCTATGAGGTATATACTGTGGGCATTCCAAGAGAAAATGTTCCAGGGTCTCCACTACTCCAGAGTGGCACATTTGGCATCCCTTTTCCCCATCTCTCCCAATTTTTCCCCGAAGCTCCAGTGATCTTGATCTCAGTTTGAACAGCAGTGACCCTCCAAAGGTGCCATCTAGGTACTTCTCAAAAGCTGGCTTTTCTTTATATTGTAACCCCTGCAGTGATCTTTTCACGCTAACCCCTGCTCGCCAGTTTCGATTGCAATCTTCCATGACTCTCTCTTTGACAAACCTTTTGCCTTCTTTCATTCCTACTTCTATGTTTGTGACCTCTATAGAGTAATTGTCAATTAGTTCCCTCACATGTTTTGACCACCCCGTTTCTATATTAGAATTCCAAATGGTATCGAGCATCAATTTGCACCACCGGTTGTCAGGCAGGTTTCTCAAGTAGTTAAAGTAACACAGTTTTCCCAAATCTACCCTGTCCTTGATTTTCATCCACCCAAGCTCCCCCCTTACTGCTTCCAAAGCTGCAGCATTACTGGACCCTGTTATCCATCTGCCGGCATCATTTTGAGTATTTTCCAACTTTTTAATAACGGTTTGGTTTAATGGAATCACGTCCGTGCCATACGTTATACTTGGTAAACCCACCCTCTCCCACAGTGTTTTCCCCACAAAGACCTTGTTGAAACTATTTTTCCCTAAAAGTTTTAGTTGGTTCAGAATTCTTTTCCCCTTCAGAATCAGTTTGGCTGAGTAATTTCTGTACACCCCTCTTCCCGTTATATTTATGCTTACCCCTAGATACTCATACTCTCCCGTTTCTCCTACAGTGATATGTTTGCTTTCCCCTTCGGGGATTGAGAACTCCCCCACTCTCCATCTCTTCGTCATATCTACCTTGCGTCCAACGGGTATTACCTTGCTTTTATTTTCATTTAGTTCGAGCCGCCAAGTGTTCCCATATCTACCAGCAATTTCCAGCAGTTTCTCTAGCCCCTGTTCAGTTCTAGACATTAACACCATGTCGTCCGCAAAGAATAAGCCTGGTATCTTTATGTCTCCAACATTTACCCCCTCCGCACTCTGAATTAGTTCGTCCCCTAAATCTTTAACATACAATGCAAACAAAATCGGTGAAAAGATACACCCCTGCTTGAGGCCTATATCCATAGGGACTCGTTTTGTAGTGATACTCCCTAGACTGAGTTGGCTTTGCACATCTGTATACAGTGCTTTCATGATTCCCACAAAGTCACCCCCCAGTCCGATGCCCTCGAGCTTTCGCCACATACCTTCCCTCCACACTCGGTCGTACGCTTTTTTCACATCTAGAAATGCCAGAAACATCTTTTTCTTTTCAGCCTTTGTTGATTCTATCAGTTGGGTGCGTGTAAATAGGTGATCAGTGACTCTTCGTCCTTTCCTGAAACCATTTTGAATTTCTCCTAAAAAACCTTTCTCTTCAATAACTTCCTCTAGTCTACCGTATATGACCTTACAGAATACTTTTCCGATGTTACTACTAACTGATATCCCCCTATAGTTATCTAGAACTTCCTTATCCCCCTTTTTGTGTATGAACGACACCTTACTTTCCCTCAGCTCTCTGGGGACCTCTTGCTTTCGCAGAGCCAGGTTGAAAAGGTTTGTCAGGACTTCAATAAGTGCCTCCCCTCCATTTTTGAGGAATTCGTTCGGAATTTCATCAGTCCCTCCCGCTTTACCATTTTTTAATTTCGAGACCACGTTCCGCACTTCTTCTGCCGTTATTTCGCTACATACACGATTGGATAGGTTCTCCTCCACCAGTGTATTTCTTTTTGGTGGGGACCCACTGCCCCATCGCCTATCGTTTATCTTTTCCCAGTGCTTGACTAACTCTGAAGCGATACGGCCTTTATCTTCTGTACTTTCCCCATCCACTTTGATACTCTGCACACTACTTTTCCCCCGTTTATTTACCCAGTTCCAAAATACGTTTGAGCTCGAACCCCCCGTTTTCTTTATTGTTCTGGCAAGACTGCAATTGCGCTCCTTCCTATTATTATTCTTTATCTCATTCACCTTTTTCCGTGCCAGTTCATATTCTCCTTTCATTAGTCTCGTGTCATTGTTATCCACCCCTTTAAGCTTCCTACTTCTTCTGTAAGCAGCGCATTTTACCTTCCTTTCTTTTATAGCCTTTTTCAGTCCCTCGTTAACCCTGTATCCAAGCTCTCTCGTTGGGACCCTCACCCTTCTTATACACTCCTTCCCTGCCTCTGTTAGGCTATTTACTATGCCATCTGAAATACTCTGGACATTTGCATCCCTAGGTATACATTCAAGATTTGGTTTTAGTTTTTCCCGAAACTGCTTCCAGTCGGCTCCTTGTTTTAGTCCCCAAACTTCCTTGAAGGTATTTCTGTCTCTATTCGTCTTTTTGCCCATAATCTTAACTGTTATCAGCTTGTGATCACTACCCAAGTCATTTTTTCCCTCGTCATCTATTTCTACATCTATAACCTCCCTCCATACGCTAATGTCAGTGAGTATATAATCAATTATTGTTTTCTTATCGTTCCTCTCCCAGGTCCATTTACCCTTGCATTTCGCATCCCTGTTCAGGATCTTTAAACCAAGCTCTTTTGATAGGTCCAACATCTTCCTCCCATTCGTGTTAATTTTCCTAACACCTCCCTGTATGCCCTCCTCCTTATCCCCGATGTGCCCATTGAAGTCCCCCATTAGGACAATACTGAACCCTCTGCTCCCAAGCTCTGTGATATTCGATCTAAGAGTTGTATATATTGAATCATTCCACTCGGGCTTACTTCCCTCCACTGCTAAGTATACAACACCAACGGCAACACTCCTGCTTCCTAACTTGATTTTTGCCCAGACTATTTCGTTGGATACTGGAATCTGAGTCCTTGCTTCTGTGAGATCTGTAATCAATGAGGGCTGTAATTCCTCTTTAGCGTAGATGCCAACACCCCCACCCCGTTTCTGACCCTCAGTTCGCCCAGCTCCTATCCACACGCAACCCTTCATCTGATCAACCCGCTCATCCCGTCGTATCCACGTCTCACTTAGACCCATTATATCGAAGTCTCCTTCGTCCATCATTGTTGATATTTCGCTTACTTTCTTGTGCAGACCCTGGATGTTGCAGTAACCAAACTTAATGAATCTTTGTTTTTTTGTCATCACTGGCACATTATTATAACCCTGGTATGCCCCTGTATTGTGCATGTTTGTTGTTCTTCCTATGTTCCCAGAATTTGTGCCACTCTGGGTTACCGGCTGTGGTCCCCTACCCCCCCTTTTCTCCAAAAAAGGCCCAGCCACCTGTAAGATTTTTTGGCCCAACAGGTCTGTACCCATCCTACTTAAATGCAATCCGTCTCGCCCATACAACTCTCCTTGTCCCCAGAATGAATCCCAGTGGTCAATGAAATGTACTCCCAAGTCTTTGCAGTGCTCTTCCAGCTCCTCGTTTAGTGCCATAATCCGCGAGTTCCTCTCATTCCCACCACCCATAACGGGGAGCACCCCTGAAACGATGATCCGAGCATTCCTGCTAAGTAGCTTACTAATTAGGTCCTTGTATGTGTCCACCAAACGAACTGATTTCCTCTCCCTGATGTTATTGGACCCCACATGTAATACCACTACCGGATCAGGCCCCGACCCAGCTGCAATACCGTCCACTCTATCCCTCAGGTCCTCCACTTTAGCCCCCGGAAAGCACAGAACTGTTCTATTTTTACTGTCCGGACCACAGACAACCTTGTCGATCCCCCGAACTATGCTACTTCCCGCAACCACCAACTTACTTTTGGACCTCGCCCTATTTATCTCCTCTAGTCTCCTATTGTTTACAGCGTCCTCTTCCTCTCCAACAGCCCCACTCGAAATCAATATCGGTATCGGTATCTTTGACCTAGGATTACTCCTATCCTTGTCCCTCCGTCTCTTTCCAGGCCCTGAGCTACCTGGACTACTCCCCTGGTCTTCCCCCGGATCCCTCCTCCTTTTTCCTGGCCTAGACCCCAAGCTACTATCTGTTGCAACTACCTCCATCTCCTCCTCTGTCTCTTCCGAATCGAGCACATCAAATCTGTTTCTGGTGCTGCACTCCCCACTGCCTTTGGACTTTACACCCCTATCTACCTGCTTCTCTGGCCCCCCTTTCCTACCACTTTTGGTAGTCCACGCCAAACGCTTTACAGCATTGCTCCGGCCTGGGCCCCCCTCATCTGTCCTACGTACTTTTCTAGCAGCCCCCACCTCATCACCTACCTCATTCACATCAAAGGTTCTACCCCCATGTTTCCTCTTGGAACCACCGACAACCTTCCATCCTTCTCGGAAAGCTACTTTCACAGGCGTAACTCCAGACAGCCCCGCCCTACCAAGTTTTCCCTTCAGCTCAGCAATCTCCCCCTCAAACTTAACAATTGTCTCAAGTAGGCGGAGGATTTCCTGACAGTTTGCACATACCTCTCCATATCCCATCGAGCGACAGTCCCCATACATCAAAGAACACTGTTTACAAACTTCAAGCCCAATATCGCCATCGGTGGCCCCACCAACCCGGCTCTGACCGACACCCCCAGTGACCTCTGTCTGCACACCAATACTTACTCCGTTGGCACCGTTGACCTGGACCGCGATATTACACGTATTTACCTCCATACTTACCTCCGTCTGAACAGACTTGCTCGCCATCATCAAGCAGTAAATATTGTTTTATCGTCATTGGTGCTTTCTGGATCTCCCCAACTATAAACTTGACCGTTTCTCTCATGTCATTCCTCATCCACTTATTCTTCATATTTTCATCACATTTTTCCATCAGTTTCTCAAGGAGTCTTGTTCTATTGGGCAAATATTTTGGATATCTGGAATGAAATGTTCCTGGGTCTCCGTTTCTCCCAGATTACACATTTGGCACGCTCTTCGCCCGCCTTTCCCTCGGTGGATTACTTGCCATATGCATCCTCTCACTAACCAGAACTTAGATCTCTTTTAGATAAAACCCACTGTATTCATTCCGTCGCTTCTGAACTCCATAATACTTCGCCGTCCGTTTACTTCGATTGTGTCCCTCTCTTTCCCATTTTCCCTCCCTTATCGTAGACGAACAATCTGCGGTGCTGGGTTGATGTGGGCCTCGCTATTAAAGAACAGTGGTAAAGCAACGGAGGGTTCATACAGAATTATTATTATATTATTATGTTGGTTGAACAGGAAAGGCAAATCTTCACACTCCGTTTGAGGAACGCCACCCGGCCCGCTCCCATTCTTTCTGTATTGTGTAATAATATAATAACACTTTGGCCAGCCGCTGATTTGTCGCGGTTCTCGGACGAGAAGGCCATGGTTACCCCTGTACAACCAACTGCCTCCCTATTCCCATGCTTCTCCTGTCCTCCCAACACTCGGAGACGAACTGCTTGATAATATCCCTTGTCCCATTCTTCCCAATCTCTCCGATTAGCATATTAACCCTCTCCTTTGAGTCTCCTCCTAACCACATGTCCTTCATTCTCCCATCCCACTTCCCCATTATACTCCCAGTGAATCTCATTCTTTTAGGCTGATACTTTGGGCATTCTAGAAGAAAGTGTTCCAGGGTCTCCACCATGTCCAAGTTACACATCTGGCACTCCCTTTCACCGTCTTTCCCAATTTTTCCCCTCAGCTCCAGGGATCGCGACCTCAGCTTGAACAACAGTGACCCCCCAAAGGTGCCATCAAGGTACTCTTCAAAACCTGGCTTCTCTTTATCACGCAGGCCACCCAAAGACCTCTTTGATTTGACCCCCTCTCGCCAATTACGGTTACAATCCTCCATGACCCTTTCTCTGACGATTTTTTTACCCTAGTTTGCCCCAACGTCCAGGTCCGAGATCTCCAATGAGTAGTTCTCTACTAGCTCCCTCACTTGGACCATCCACCCCGTTTTGATATTTGAGTTGAAAATTCTCAGGAACATTGCTTTACACCATCGGCTGTCGGGGAGATTTACCAAATAATTAAGATAACCGAGCTTCAACAGGTCTATCCTGTCCTTGATCCTCATCCACCCAAGCTCACCCCTGATTGCTTCTAGCGCTGCGGCATTACTCGACCCCCGTTATCCATCGGCCTGCATCGTTCTGCAGGATTTCCAAGCTCTTTTCGGCCGCCTGGTTTAGGGGTACCACTTCCGTACCGTATGTTATACTTGGCAGCCCCCCCCCCCATTTCCCAAATGGTTTTCCCCACGAAAACCTTATTGAAACTGTTTCTCCCTATAAGTTTCATTTGGTTAAGGATTCGCTTCCCCTTCAGTTTCAATTTATTTGTGTGGTTCCGGTAGATGCCTCTTCCTGTAATGTTTATATTTACCCCCAAATACTCGTAATCTCCTGTCTCTCCCACACTGAGAAGTTTGCTGCTCCCTTCCGGAATGCTGAACTCACCTACTCTCCACCTTCGAGTGGGGTCCACTTTGCGGCCCACAGGTATAATTTTGCTCTTGCTTTCATTAAGTTCGAGTCTCCATTAGGTAGATATGACGAAGAGATGGAGAGTGGGGGAGTTCTCAATCCCCGAAGGGGAAAGCAAACAAATCACTGTAGGAGAAACGGGAGAGTATGAGTATCTAGGGGTAAGCATAAATATAACGGGAAGAGGGGTGTACAGAAATTACTCAGCCAAACAGATTCTGAAGGGGAAAAGAATTCTGAACCAACTAAAACTTTTAGGGAAAAATAGTTTCAACAAGGTCTTTGTGGGGAAAACACTGTGGGAGAGGGTGGGTTTACCAAGTATAACGTATGGCACGGACGTGATTCCATTAAACCAAACCGTTACTAAGAAGTTGGAAAATACTCAAAATGATGCCGGCAGATGGATAACAGGGTCGAGTAATGCTGCAGCTTTGGAAGCAGTAAGGGGGGAGCTTGGGTGGATGAAAATCAAGGACAGGGTAGATTTGGGAAAACTGTGTTACTTTAACTACTTGAGAAACCTGCCTGACAACCGGTGGTGCAAATTGATGCTCGATACCATTTGGAATTCTAATATAGAAACGGGGTGGTCAAAACATGTGAGGGAACTAATGGACAATTACTCTATAGAGGTCACAAACATAGAAGTAGGAATGAAAGAAGGCAAAAGGTTTGTCAAAGAGAGAGTCATGGAAGATTGCAATCGAAACTGGCGAGCAGGGGTTAGCGTGAAAAGATCACTGCAGGGGTTACAATATAAAGAAAAGCCAGCTTTTGAGAAGTACCTAGATGGCACCTTTGGAGGGTCACTGCTGTTCAAACTGAGATCAAGATCACTGGAGCTTCGGGGAAAAATTGGGAGAGATGGGGAAAAGGGATGCCAAATGTGCCACTCTGGAGTAGTGGAGACCCTGGAACATTTTCTCTTGGAATGCCCACAGTATATACCTCATAGAATAAAATTTACTGGAAGAATAATGCAGAAGTGGGGTGAAGAAACAAAGGATAGATGGCTGAAGGGGGACACGAGGGAGAGGGTAGGAATGCTTATTGAAGAAAGTGAAAAAGAGGAAGTGAGGGACACTATTAAGCAGTTTATATCTGAATGCTGGGAGGAGAGGAGGGGAAGAGGGGGTGGGGTGCAGGGGGAATGATGGCCTTCTCTTATGAGGACCGCGACAAATCAGCGGCTGGCCAAAGAGTTATTATTATTATTTGCTCCCATATTTCCCAACAATTTCCAGCATTTTCTTTAGCCCCTCTTCGCTTTCTGACACTAGAACCATATCGTCTGCAAAAAATAGCCCTGGGATCTTCAAGTCCCCAACTGCTACCCCCTCCTCGCTACGCAGGAGTTCATCTCCTAAACGTTTGATGAACAATGCAAACAGGATCGGCGAAAGGATACACCCCTGTTTTAGGCCTATCTCCATAGGCACACGTTTTGTTGTAATGTTCCCCAGGCTAAGTTCACTCTGTACATCTTTATATAATGCTTTCATAATTCCAACAAACTCGCCTCCTAAGCCCATATCCTCCAGCTTGCGCCACATACCTTCCCTCCATACTCTATCGTATGCCTTTTTGATATCCAAAAAAGGCCATAAACATCTTTTTCTTTTTTGCTTTCGCGGATTCTATCGTTTGGGAAGGTGCGTAAATATGGTCAGTAACTCTCCTTCCCATCCTGAAGCCATTCTGGATTTCTCCCAAAAATCCCTTCTCCTCAATCACCTCCTCTAGTCTCCCATACAGGACTTTACAGAAAACCTTTCCAATGTTGCTACTGACAGAGATCCCTCGATAGTTATCCAAAACGTCTTTTTCCCCCTTTTTGTGAATAAATGTCACTTTACTTTCCCTCCACTCCTTTGGGACCTCTTCATTTTCTATGGCTAGATTGAATAGGGCAGTTAAGCTTTTCACGAGTTCCTCTCCCCAAAATTTGATTAGTTCTCACGTGCAAATAATATTAATTCGGGCTTATAAATGACAAGGTAAAATTGCCACATTGTGATATCATCTAATATTAAAAAGAAAAGACACAAAGTTATCTATGATCACTCTACACAGTGTGATGACAGAATAGCAATGTTGTAGGCACAATAGGAAATTGTTTACACAAATCAATGTGTTTATGTACGTGTTAACCAAATAATCTAATAATCACTTTTCTGTCATTTAATTGTTGAAAACAAATCATTAGCATTGACAAGTGATTATTGTTTATCGTGATTTTATGTATTATTAAATCATGAAGTAATCAGTGAACATGATTAACAAATGAACTGGATATATAAGATGCACTCTCAATCCCCAATTTAGTTTCATCCATCCTGCATGTTTTCCTATTATCCCCACGGAGCAGAAATTAGTATTTTAAAGAATTATTGAAGAAATTAGACTCGTTATCGACAGGTAAATATCTAGATATGATACAAGTTCATGTTCCAAACTGGTATCTCCCGTTATATTGTAGTTTAAAATTCTAATCCGAAAGAAAATGTTATCTACCTCTCCTGTATCAGACAATAACTTAATTGTGAAAACAATAATAGGCTAAAGCAGTAAAGAATCAGCACTTCAAGACTCAGCAGTATACAACAAAAACGAGAATATAACATTGCTCATTTTCTGAAAACAGGTTGGATTCGACAGAAGTCTTACAGCTCTCTTAAAAAGACGTGAGCTAATTCAGGTGGTATGGATAAGAAGATAAACACAGATATCTCTGTCTGAAGACCAAGACTCCACTTGTTAGTCAGATTGAGTTAATTTTAAAACCAACCGTCGCCCGACCCGATATCAAATCTGAACGACGTAACCCCATAAACCACAAGCCACACAAATCGTATCTATAATCGCGACGGGTATGAACGTTTTGACAATTAAATAAATTAAATTAATATCTCTCTACCCAGCCCAATAACATTCAACTATCACATTATTATTTTTATTTTATTTATTTGTTGGGGTTTAACGACACTTTCGACAGCCAGGGTAACCTCGTGTCAAACAGTTTTACTGGTGGAGGAAGCCGGAGTACCAGTAAAGCACCAATGAGCAACAGCCTGAAACCTTCATACTCACCAACGTACCAACTGCACACAAGCAGGGCTAGCGTTGGTGGAAGACAAGTGCACCATCGACGTACAATACCCCGTTGTACTTAGCCCCCACCACAACCCAGTGGCCAATCGGGATTAAGTGCCTTGCCAAATGACACAACGTATACCCTCCTGGTGGGAAATGAAGATTGGACCTTTCGGTTTGAAGTGCAATGCCATAACCACTGAGCTACCGAGCTTCACAACTGTCACCTGCAATTCATTTACAGTATTAATATTGGTTTGGTAATCCGTGGCTCTATCGCATAACAGAAACAAATCAGTCATTTTTCCAAAACACAACCAACTAAAAGTTTAACCGGTTCAATCTTGTTTGACAGAGCTCAACGAGCTCGGTAAAACTAGATTCAATTGGTAAAATTTGTGATTGTTTTTTCTGACCATTTTGATGGTTAAAATTTCCTTTTTTTGTCATTAGTATGCTGTGGGTCACAAAAGAAATCAATCACCAGTCACTCAGAATGTTTATCGGATCTGACATTCTTATCATCAACCCGTAAACAAATAGCTTGTGCTCACTCCATTCCTTCGCCAATTTTCAGCCAATAATCCTGACGAGGACGTGTGTGAAATCATCATCTCTTGAAGTGGTATTTGCCCTAAAGTGTGATAAGTCGGTAAAAAATAGCTGATTAGAAAAAGGATTCCTGTCGGAATCGATATTAATAAGTTAATAATTTACGCTTTATCGTCATTTACAGATAAATATGCTGACTAACGCAGATTTCAAGTTCATGTCGTCAATGGTAAGTGTTCTGATTTTATTTAATCTTTCTTTCCGCTTATAATTTATTTTGTTAAAGTATAGGATGATAACATAATATTTCAGTACGTCCATCCGTACAGGAAAGGCAAAAGTTTGAAAGTAATTTGAAACGTTTCCACGAATTGTTTCTGTTGTAACAAATATACCTATTCATTACGCTTTGTAAATAGTAGACATCGCGGACTTTACGAAGGATGTAGCCGCTAATAGGATTGGGCAGTAAATGATATGTGGGTCTTGAGTGATGAATTAATAGAACTAATCTGGTTCAGCCTTCATCTAAGCTCTGCTGGCGATAGGGAATTTACGGTTTCCGAGCCAAAGCTACGGAAATCTCTTACAGCCCGTCTGAAAATGGATTCTCCAGATCCATTAAAGTCCGGATTTTTAAAATAATGTACCTGTTCCATAACGCATTTTAACCTTTTGCACAGCCATAGAGCACCATGTGTGGATTTAATGCTTTTAATTGACTATTATTATTATTATGAGAATCACAGGACAAAAACACACCACCGTCGCCCGCACAACGACAGCGTGGACTCCGGAACAGTTTTAAAAACACAAATGCAGTCACACCAGACAAAGGGCTAATCTACGCATTAGATAAATTATTTTTAACAGATATAAAGGGATGCATAGGGTTTCATGGCCACACTGAACTAAAACGGAATAAATACGCCTTTAATCGCCATGTTAGCGATGGATTCACGTAAGTCGATGCTCTCTGAATGTGAAAGTGCGGAGTTCTAAACACACTAAAGTATTCTAGACCCATTTTGATATATGTGTTTTATCTATTTTCAATTTTTTAAACAGAGATATAGATAAAAGCTTTATCTATCACAGTAACAAAGATAGTTGGAATAACAGCCAAAAGAATTGCAGGATCTCCTAAACGCTTAGTTCTCACGATTATACATAATTGTTATTTAAACATCTTATTTACGATCAGGATAGATGGGGAGTAATGAACTGGCTTTTGGATCATTTTCCTACAAACATTTTACAAGTACTTGTACATGGTGCTTTGGTGTTCTGTCTGTAATGAGGTGATTAAATAAGCTTGACGTCTGTGTGATCTTACTCTCACTAATATAAGGTGTTCTCATATCGTATCGGACTCCCTGTGTTGAGCAAATACCCACCCAGGTCCCCGGGTTTCCAGACGCTCTTGGACTGAATTTATTTATTGGAGTTTAACGACACTTTCGACAGGCAGGGTCACCTCTTGTCGGACAGTTTCCTGCCCACACGTTGGACAGAATGACAAATACTGTATTCAGCGGTCGAAAAATACCCCCGCCCCCACCCCTGTGATTCTGCTTTATAGTATGGACCACTTCAGTTCTTAACGTACTTGAAAGGCGTGTGTGTATTCCTTGTATATCCATCATAGTGTACACAATTAAAATATTCGATCACTTATACTTCTTAAATTCGATAGATTCTTTATTCACATTATACATATTCATAAACTGTCAGTTCTTCAAATTGGTATGTTGTTCTCTGAATTACATGTTATGCCGCATCTTTGGTATACTATATCTTGTTCAGAGTTTTACGATGTTTTTGGTAACGCCAATTCTTCATCATTGTTTTAATAATTATTTTAAGTCTCTTTTTTACTTGACGCTTTTAAATTAAATGTTTAACATCAGTGTTTCGAGTCTTTTCTAGACGCGCGGTTTCGATAGCATTTATGAAAATGTCATGTCTGGACACATGGTTATGATAGTATGATGAATGTTTTCATAAGTCGTTATCACATTTATTACTGTGTTATTATAGTGAGAGGAAGGCGTAAAACTCCCGTTATGAAAGATATTGAGTAGAGTTCTTAATAGCATTTTTTAATAGAATAACAAGCAAATACATCACTATATAAAGAGATATCATTATGAGTTACCTGCACACAATCTTATCTCTCTCATACAAACCATCCAGACAAAGTAAACCAAGAATAGAACAACCACAAGAGTCAAGACAATGGTAAAAGAATTGCACTTTTATTATTTTATTTAAGAATTCCTGTAGCTCCTATTAGTATTTTGCGGAAATACTATGTAAATGACTATCCATTGTTAGGGACATTGGGGAAAACGTTTTGAAATCTCAATCCAACGAGAGTATCCAACAATGACCTGTGTTTTCTTTTTTATCTTGGTTCACTTTTAATATGCTTTTAAGGGACTTCAATAAACCAATTTAGTTCACAGCAATCGGATCTTGTGTTACTCCGGTGTTGAGGCAGATTAGGAATTGACAGTTAAAGCGGTTGTTTACCAAGAAAGTTTGCAATCTATGGAGTTATCTAATATTACACGTTTACAAACTTTTATTACAGGAACGACGATTCAGTATGGAAGATGAAGATTTTGATTTGGGTGTTTTGCTCACTCCCGTCTCGCGAAAGTTTGAAGTATTGGCAGAGAATGCACAAACAGGTGGACTCGGCCACAGTGATAATTTAGAAAGTCAAAAGGAACAGGAGTTGGCTGATAAAGAACGCAAATACAGTTTGGTAAGATTCCAAATATGATTGAAAACAATTCGCTCAGTAACTTGTAACACTGTTTATTTAAATAAAATTTATTTTACCTATGGCCATAACTAGAGATTGAAGAAATAGAAATATAAATTTCCCACAGTATGGAACAGTTGACTACTGTGCTGGGTATAGCGGGTAACGCTGTCCTGGGTCTTGTTCCAAGAAGAGTTTCTTTCTTAAAAGCTGGCGCATCTTTTTATATGGATCGTCCAAAGAGCTTTCAGTCCTACTTTCAGCTTGCCAGTTTCTATTGCAATCCTCCCACTCCCTTCCCCTGAAATAAACTGTTCCCCTGCTTCCGTCCTCCTTCTGAATCTTTCGTCTCAATAGAATATTTCTCCATTGGCTCTCTCTCCTGCCTTATCCAACCTCTTAGAATGTTAGATTCCCATAATAGTTAAACGTTGTTGTACACCATCTGCTGTCTGGCAGCTTTAGGAGGTAATTCAGACAGCATAATTTTCCCATATCTGTCTGACCGCTTTTAGTGTGTTACTTGGTCACGTTACCACGATTAGGTCTACTTTCGCCTACAGTGCACTTTCGCCTACAAAACAGTTTTTGTAAAAGTGTCGGAGAAAGTACTTTAATTTAGCTTGGGGGATTAACGGCTATTACCTGTTACCTGTGTACTATTAAGGAAAGGAAAGTTAAACATGACTTTTTTAAATATGTAGAGGGTATTTTGTGTTTTTTCGTGGGTATCGACGATTTTTATTATTCCCATTCCAGGTGTTTATTATACGCTGACCTGTGAATTGCTGCCATTTCAAAGTCAGTTTGGATAATCTCAGGGTGCAATTCACGGCCAGTCACTTGTAACACTCCAAACGTAAGTTTTGTAAATAATCGTACGTACGTGTTACGCTGTCTGTTCTTATTCGAATGGAACTCTATTATTCTATTTAATGTGGCCCAGTCGTGAGAGAAATTCAATGAAATTCTTTTAACATAGAGAAGAATTTCTCTTATCGGAAAGAAACCCACAGAAAGAGGTTGTTTGGTCGTAAATGCAATCCGTTGTAGCTTAAAACATCGGCCACTTTTTAAAACTATCAGAAATGGAATGTATTCTTCTGTTCAGGTTATCTAATCTGATGGGCGAATTCTACTCTAAATTATGACGTTTGCCAACGTCATTTATATACTTGATTCTATGTGGACATTCCAATAAAGTAAATAAATAAATATATTTCTCCTCCTTTGTCATTTCGGCATAATATCTTTGCTCCCATTTTTTATTTTCTGAAAAAAGAAGAATCTATTAAGTTAATATTTCTGTCTGCACATTGTCTCATTGTATTCAGAAGTTGTGACTATTTTATAGAAAGGCTTACAAAAGACATCACACTATATAGAATTTGTAAAATGGAATAAATAAGTTTTACAGATAGGCTCACTTTAGAGGCATTACACTTTATAAAACTGTGAAATGGAATAAATATTTGATGTTTTTTACTTTATCGAAACGCTCGGCATCACATTGCCTAAAATAGTAAAACTTGTGATGTACATTTATTAAATATGGTCTTAGGTAGCCTTGAAATAGAATAAATATTTGATGTTTTTTTTTTGATATTTACTTTATCGAAACGCTAGGCATCACATTGCCTAAAATAGTAAAACTTATGATGTACATTTATTAAATATGGTTTAGGTAGCCTTGATTCATTAAGGATTCCGTGTAGATTGGGCTTTACATAGTATGTTTCACCATTATCGTATACATTTCAATGATAGAATGTTGCAAACAAAGCCTGACAATTTATATTTTCCGTTTCAGAATAGAGTCCAATGGCGTCGAAAAGCTATGTTTGGTAAATCCAGGTCTTTCGAATCTGCAAAATGTCTGACAAATGGAAACTTCGAGGAGCCTACTCCAAAACGCATACATATGGGTGATCTCAATAAACAACAAATAATGGATGTCGTATGTACAATGGTTGATAATGAGAATCTTGTCGGTGATGGAAGTACCACTCACAAACTTCCCACAGTTTCTGGTAAACACAAAGATTTAAAATCAATTACATCACATACGGTAAGTTTATCTACCTTCTGTTGTAAGACATCTGTGTCTATTTACCATATATTTTTTCCTGGGCGAAAACCATAATTTGTGAAGAAAGGAGTACTTATTATACCAAGAGCTCTTGTCGTCGATATCTCTGTAACCGCGAAGCAATGATATGATGGAAATATTTAGAAGTCATTCTATTAAGTAGTTAGTTCAAATCTTCAGCCTAATAATAGACAGTACACACAGGGAGGGAGTTCATAATATAAAGATGCGTCATTGGCCAGGCTTCATTGATGTCTCATTCCATTAACCTGATCAAAGAAGATACCTTAAAGAGGAATGCAAAACAAGAAACTTACAAATAATCTAGCCCTGATATGGTAAACGTTCAAAGTTGCAGGTATGTTGGCGTCTGTATAGATGTTTCCCAGCCTCGTTTTGATTATTATAAAAACTTTAGCGATAGTTGTGAAAATAACAAGTAAATCGTCGAATCATTTGTGCAGAATATATTTTATCATACGTTATGTATACAACAACCACGACATTAATTACTTTACATTTTCAGGTTAAACGAGTTATAGAAGGAGAATACAATGACGTCATTGACAACTACATTATTGTCGACTGTAGATATCCCTACGAATATGAAGGTGGACACATTGTAGTAAGTGTTTATTGCAATCAGGTGTATTTACCCGAGATAGGTGTGTCTTGACATTAAAAAAATAAAGGTAAATAAAGAGGGAAGTTGACAATATTTATCAGGCTTAAAACATAACTAGGATTGGGGACGGAGGTAGTTTTATCTTTGTTATCCACCCCCTATACCTTTCAAGTTAGAACTTTCAAGCAATCATTAATGCTGCGATATGTAGACACAAAATTAGGAAAATTTTCCGGGATGTGACATTTTTCGTAGTTGTAAAAATCGCTGTTTTCTTCGAATCCCTGATCGAAATGAAAATAAATATACAGATAGGAGATATAGTGTCTCCACGGAGCTCTCGAAGTTTATCTTTAAATAACAGGCTCCATTTGTTTCAATTAAATGGGAAACGTGGGTTGCTACCCTTGGAAAGGTTGGGCTGCCGGAGTTATTACCCCACCTCTCACAACCCCACCGACTCAGCAATGTGGGGGCAAAACTATATTTGTTGCATTTTGATAGCAGTGCTGTAATTACAGAAAAGTAACGATTTTCGGCCATTGAAATACTGGACGCCTTAAACTGACATGATGTTTGCTAATTCCATTTCTGCTTTTTGTTTCAGGGATCAGAAAATCTTTACACACGGGAACTGGTTGAAGGCAGACTTCTGTCGAACATAGATTCCTCGCAAAATACAATCGTGATATTTCATTGTGAATTTTCTTCAGAGCGAGGTCCAAAACTGTAAGTATTTTATCAAAATTACGAGGAATAAATGATGTACAAATCATGATTATTCTGTGAGCGTTCCGATCAAAACATTAACATAAACCTTGCACTATCTGTAGGAAGAATGTTCATTTGTACAATGTATATGCTTTCAAGGCTTAGCTACATTTTAGGAGGACTGTGACATTAATTTTTCAACTGTATAGGGTTCAACTTCTCAAACATGTAGGCGATTGTATTTTTCTGCCACAAGAGAGCATTTGCTTTTGTGCTTAATGACTCTTTCAACAGCCAGAATCACATTGTGTCAGGGTGATTTAGGGTTGGAGGAAGCCGGGGTCTCTGAGAACATAACTGAGAAGTGGCAGGCAGCTGTACGACTCTCCAACATACTAACCAGGCACGAGCAGAGGTTGAAGGCAAGTGTACCATTGACGTCCATCCGTCTAGTCGTCCGTCCGTATTTATTTTAAAATGTATACCAGCTACTAGTATTGGAATTTGGAGGTAGCCTATTCTCATTGGTGTTTTTGGTCTGCAATCTTCGAATCACCTCCTGCCATATAATAATTTTATCTATGCGTTTTTCCGGTTTGTCGAAATGATCATTTATAAGCTTTCAGCTTACTGGTACACCCTCCAGCCCGGTTAATCATTGGGTGTGTGACCGTCTGAGCTATCAATTCGGACTCCCGCGTTGTGTCCTTGGGCAAGCTCTTAACCCCGATTGCCCACATGGGGGCACGATGTCGCCGTGTACTATGGCATACTGCACGTCGGTGGTACGCATGTCTTCAAGCAATCTAACCGTGCCTGTGATGCAGTGCGGAGTTACGATGTTGGGGAGCTGGCAGCTGCTCGTCGTTGATCAATGGTTCTCTCCAGGTACTCCGGCTTCCTCCACCCGTAAAACTGTCACCGTCATGATTAGCCAATGTGCATGGGTACATGACCTTAAACACCAATAAATAATAATAATAATAATAATAACTGGTACATCCACCTCATTTCGTTATGGTTATAAGCAATGTGATTATGGGCCTATTTCTTGAAGTAATATAATTTATGACTTTTCTTTTTATAACACAGATTACGTTATTTGAGAAGTATGGATAGACAGGCCAATGCAGAGAATTATCCAAATTTATATTATCCGGAGATATATCTTTTAGACGGTGGATACAAAGACTTTTTTCAACTCGAAAAGGTATGTCGTGGTTAGTTTTATATAGAAACTATATTTGGGGTTGTATCCAAATCACTCTTATTTATAAGATATGTCCATAGTTTAAATCACTTTCAAATGGCGCCTCTTTCTGGTAACAACAGTGTTTTTGACAATGAACGATGCACTTCCGATAAAGTAATTCGCGTGGATTTCTTCTCAGTTTTCAAATGTGGTGCTTACTCCTTTGATGAGAGCGAAATATATACGTATGTGGGATTTTCTGGAAAAGTCTCCAAAGATTTAAGAGATCCAGCCTTCATGTAGAGTGAAGGAGAAAGGCGTGCCCTTCAATTTTCTGTTCAGATGCATTAGCAGGTTAGGCATAGCAATATCTCCGGTGGATTGTATGGCCAATAATTTAATAGATGAATTGATAAGTTACTATAATCAAGTAACAGTTCCTAAGTTTAACATTTATTATCGAAATCAAAGCAATGTGGCTAAATTATGTAAAATATTATTGTCGAATAATAAGCCAACATTCTCCTCGTTCCCTAAGGATTCTTTTCTCAAAAATTTAAAAAATAATTAGACAATAATGTTACTTTTTGAAATGCATATGGAGATAAATAAAGTTATGCTTAAAATATTTAACTTTCTTTTCAGAAATTTTGTGTTCCACAACAATATAAAACCATGCTGGATAAAGGACATTCTGCCGAGTTGCGTCACTTCCGCTCCAAATCAAAATCGTGGCACGCAGATGACAGAAGAAGATGCCTAAGATTCTAGTTGTCCATCTGGGTCGGAAACAAACAAGCATATCTGTGATATTTATATTTGATATTTTATATCTGTGACAAATACGTTATCAAAACAATTTGAAATAACTTTCATTGACGAAAATTACATTAAACATTGACAAGTGTCTGAAAACCACCGAATGTTTTAAATTAATACATCGAGGTATCCAATGGTTTTACCATATTTGGTGCAGTTACATAAGCTTTTTACGTTTATTTAATCCTAATTCACTCTCTCTCTCTCCTCAAAAGCAATCTACAGGAAGACACATATCCAATTTGTTTCTCGTCTTAATACGACCTTTGTGAACCTCATCGGTAGTCTGTCTAAGGAATCATTCCAATGTTGCACATTAAGCCGTCTTTTGCAGTAATTCTTTAACGATGGATGCATTGTAATATGCATATAGCTATTGTATTGTTTTGAGAAACGTATTTGTTGATTAATAGTTATTTTTGTTGTTATTATGTATATAAAAATGTAAATAATAAATCAATGTATTTTCAAAAACATCGATGTTTGTTCATTTCAAAATATACGATTTACCTAATGTCAAATCCGATGGTTTATATTTTTATTATGAACGTCGTAAGCTTTTGAACTCTTAAATATTATACGGATAACAGACATGGTAGTGTTGGAACCAAAATCTGGTGCTATTTTCTGATTTAATCCATGTAAACCTCTCTGATGTAATGGATGTAAGAATGGACCATCATACTGAAAGGGTATTTGATATCTGTTAAAAAGCGATTGTTAAAAACCAACAATTGTAACCAAATATGCCACCAGGAATGTGTTTCCAAACTAATATTTGGGTGTGGCAGGAAAACAACTCTGTGGCTATACCATTACCCTGCAGTATCATGCCCACCGTCTCATTATTTTGTTCCTTCCAGTGGGACGAAAATTGAAAGATTAATCCACAGAATTATCATTTCCTTGATTGCATGGACTTGGAATGGCAAAATAAGTTGTTAAATGTGTGTTTGTGGACGTGCGAGCGCGTGCGTGTGTGTTTGAGGAAGTAACTGTGTCTTTAGGGATGAATAGTATATCTCACATGATTAGACTCACTCGGTCCCCGCACCGGACCTCCCCCCATAAGATCCATCTATGTTTTCCTTTTACATCCCGACTAAAGAGCTCTTCGTCCTAATTTCAGCTCGCCAGATTTTATTGCAATCCTCGAGCATCCATTCCCTGACAAGTCTACTCCTCTGCTTCAGTCCTCCTTCTAGAGAATGGACATATTTCTACAGTGCTCTTATGATTCCTACAAAACTTCCACCAAATCCAAGGCCCTCAAGTTTTTGCCACATTCCCTCCATCTACACTTTGTCGTGTGCTTTTTTCACACCAAGGAATGCCATAACCATAATTCTCTTATTGTCTTTTATTGATTCTATAAGTCGGGAGAGGGTACACAAGTGGTCAGTGACTAGTCTC
This sequence comes from Pictodentalium vernedei, assembly GCA_031216915.1. Classification (NCBI taxonomy): domain Eukaryota; kingdom Metazoa; phylum Mollusca; class Scaphopoda; order Dentaliida; family Dentaliidae; genus Pictodentalium; species Pictodentalium vernedei. Next base: position 299,151,162 of record CM062294.1, read on the forward strand.
TCTTTCTGGGAACCATTCTGGATTTCCGACATCTTCATCAATTCCCACAATCCTTTCATAGAGAATCTTGCAGAATACCACCCCATTATTGAAGCTAACAGATATATGTAATTATCTAAAACTTTGGAAAATCTCCATATTTGTGAATGAATGTCACCCTGCTTTCCTTCCACTCTATCGGGAATTGATTTCATTTGTCAAACAGTGCTGTAAGATGCGTATGTATTGGATCCCCTCCTCTTTTCAAAAATTCGTTAGAAATTTCGTCAGTAGCTGCTGTTTTTCTATTCTCTCACATGGTGACTGCATTTCGTACTTCCCTCATCTCAATTTCCCTGCATACTATGGCAATGACCAAAGAACATGGCCACTAACACGCTACCACGACAACCCACGTGACAACCGTAATGAACCACTCTCTCCAGTTCTAGTAAACCAGGCCCGCAGTGTGTGAACTTTTCTTCTGATTTCTTTGCAGTAAATATTGTTTTATCGTCATTGGTGCTTTCTGGATCTCCCCAACTATAAACTTGACCGTTTCTCTCATGTCATTCCTCATCCACTTATTCTTCATATTTTCATCACATTTTTCCATCAGTTTCTCAAGGAGTCTTGTTCTATTGGGCAAATATTTTGGTAATCTGGAATGAAATGTTCCTGGGTCTCCGTTTCTCCCAGATTACACATTTGGCACGCTCTTCGCCCGCCTTTCCCTCGGTGGATTACTTGCCATATGCATCCTCTCACTAACCAGAACTTAGATCTCTTTTAGATAAAACCCACTGTATTCATTCCGTCGCTTCTGAACTCCCTAATACTTCGCCGTCCGTTTACTTCGATTGTGTCCCTCTCTTTCCCATTTTCCCTCCCTTATCGTAGACGAACAATCTGCGGTGCTGGGTTGATGTGGGCCTCGCTATTAAAGAACAGTGGTAAAGCAACGGAGGGTTCATACAGAATTATTATTATATTATTATGTTGGTTGAACAGGAAAGGCAAATCTTCATACTCCGTTTGAGGAACGCCACCCGGCCCGCTCCCATTCTTTCTGTATTGTGTAATAATATAATAACACTTTGGCCAGCCGCTGATTTGTCGCGGTTCTCGGACGAGAAGGCCATGGTTACCCCTGTACAACCAACTGCCTCCCTATTCCCATGCTTCTCCTGTCCTCCCAACACTCGGAGACGAACTGCTTGATAATATCCCTTGTCCCATTCTTCCCAATCTCTCCGATTAGCATATTAACCCTCTCCTTTGAGTCTCCTCCTAACCACATGTCCTTCATTCTCCCATCCCACTTCCCCATTATACTCCCAGTGAATCTCATTCTTTTAGGCTGATACTTTGGGCATTCTAGAAGAAAGTGTTCCAGGGTCTCCACCATGTCCAAGTTACACATCTGGCACTCCCTTTCACCGTCTTTCCCAATTTTTCCCCTCAGCTCCAGGGATCGCGACCTCAGCTTGAACAACAGTGACCCCCCAAAGGTGCCATCAAGGTACTCTTCAAAACCTGGCTTCTCTTTATCACGCAGGCCACCCAAAGACCTCTTTGATTTGACCCCCTCTCGCCAATTACGGTTACAATCCTCCATGACCCTTTCTCTGACGATTCTTTTACCCTAGTTTGCCCCAACGTCCAGGTCCGAGATCTCCAATGAGTAGTTCTCTACTAGCTCCCTCACTTGGACCATCCACCCCGTTTTGATATTTGAGTTGAAAATTCTCAGGAACATTGCTTTACACCATCGGCTGTCGGGGAGATTTACCAAATAATTAAGATAACCGAGCTTCAACAGGTCTATCCTGTCCTTGATCCTCATCCACCCAAGCTCACCCCTGATTGCTTCTAGCGCTGCGGCATTACTCGACCCCCGTTATCCATCGGCCTGCATCGTTCTGCAGGATTTCCAAGCTCTTTTCGGCCGCCTGGTTTAGGGGTACCACTTCCGTACCGTATGTTATACTTGGCAGCCCCCCCCCCCCCATTTCCCAAATGGTTTTCCCCACGAAAACCTTATTGAAACTGTTTCTCCCTATAAGTTTCATTTGGTTAAGGATTCGCTTCCCCTTCAGTTTCAATTTATTTGTGTGGTTCCGGTAGATGCCTCTTCCTGTAATGTTTATATTTACCCCCAAATACTCGTAATCTCCTGTCTCTCCCACACTGAGAAGTTTGCTGCTCCCTTCCGGAATGCTGAACTCACCCACTCTCCACCTTCGAGTGGGGTCCACTTTGCGGCCCACAGGTATAATTTTGCTCTTGCTTTCATTAAGTTCGAGTCTCCATTAGGTAGATATGACGAAGAGATGGAGAGTGGGGGAGTTCTCAATCCCCGAAGGGGAAAGCAAACAAATCACTGTAGGAGAAACGGGAGAGTATGAGTATCTAGGGGTAAGCATAAATATAACGGGAAGAGGGGTGTACAGAAATTACTCAGCCAAACAGATTCTGAAGGGGAAAAGAATTCTGAACCAGCTAAAACTTTTAGGGAAAAATAGTTTCAACAAGGTCTTTGTGGGGAAAACACTGTGGGAGAGGGTGGGTTTACCAAGTATAACGTATGGCACGGACGTGATTCCATTAAACCAAACCGTTACTAAGAAGTTGGAAAATACTCAAAATGATGCCGGCAGATGGATAACAGGGTCGAGTAATGCTGCAGCTTTGGAAGCAGTAAGGGGGGAGCTTGGGTGGATGAAAATCAAGGACAGGGTAGATTTGGGAAAACTGTGTTACTTTAACTACTTGAGAAACCTGCCTGACAACCGGTGGTGCAAATTGATGCTCGATACCATTTGGAATTCTAATATAGAAACGGGGTGGTCAAAACATGTGAGGGAACTAATGGACAATTACTCTATAGAGGTCACAAACATAGAAGTAGGAATGAAAGAAGGCAAAAGGTTTGTCAAAGAGAGAGTCATGGAAGATTGCAATCGAAACTGGCGAGCAGGGGTTAGCGTGAAAAGATCACTGCAGGGGTTACAATATAAAGAAAAGCCAGCTTTTGAGAAGTACCTAGATGGCACCTTTGGAGGGTCACTGCTGTTCAAACTGAGATCAAGATCACTGGAGCTTCGGGGAAAAATTGGGAGAGATGGGGAAAAGGGATGCCAAATGTGCCACTCTGGAGTAGTGGAGACCCTGGAACATTTTCTCTTGGAATGCCCACAGTATATACCTCATAGAATAAAATTTACTGGAAGAATAATGCAGAAGTGGGGTGAAGAAACAAAGGATAGATGGCTGAAGGGGGACACGAGGGAGAGGGTAGGAATGCTTATTGAAGAAAGTGAAAAAGAGGAAGTGAGGGACACTATTAAGCAGTTTATATCTGAATGCTGGGAGGAGAGGAGGGGAAGAGGGGGTGGGGTGCAGGGGGAATGATGGCCTTCTCTTATGAGGACCGCGACAAATCAGCGGCTGGCCAAAGAGTTATTATTATTATTTGCTCCCATATTTCCCAACAATTTCCAGCATTTTCTTTAGCCCCTCTTCGCTTTCTGACACTAGAACCATATCGTCTGCAAAAAATAGCCCTGGGATCTTCAAGTCCCCAACTGCTACCCCCTCCTCGCTACGCAGGAGTTCATCTCCTAAACGTTTGATGAACAATGCAAACAGGATCGGCGAAAGGATACACCCCTGTTTTAGGCCTATCTCCATAGGCACACGTTTTGTTGTAATGTTCCCCAGGCTAAGTTCACTCTGTACATCTTTATATAATGCTTTCATAATTCCAACAAACTCGCCTCCTAAGCCCATATCCTCCAGCTTGCGCCACATACCTTCCCTCCATACTCTATCGTATGCCTTTTTGATATCCAAAAAAGGCCATAAACATCTTTTTCTTTTTTGCTTTCGCGGATTCTATCGTTTGGGAAGGTGCGTAAATATGGTCAGTAACTCTCCTTCCCATCCTGAAGCCATTCTGGATTTCTCCCAAAAATCCCTTCTCCTCAATCACCTCCTCTAGTCTCCCATACAGGACTTTACAGAAAACCTTTCCAATGTTGCTACTGACAGAGATCCCTCGATAGTTATCCAAAACGTCTTTTTCCCCCTTTTTGTGAATAAATGTCACTTTACTTTCCCTCCACTCCTTTGGGACCTCTTCATTTTCTATGGCTAGATTGAATAGGGCAGTTAAGCTTTTCACGAGTTCCTCTCCCCAAAATTTGATTAGTTCTCACGTGCAAATAATATTAATTCGGGCTTATAAATGACAAGGTAAAATTGCCACATTGTGATATCATCTAATATTAAAAAGAAAAGACACAAAGTTATCTATGATCACTCTACACAGTGTGATGACAGAATAGCAATGTTGTAGGCACAATAGGAAATTGTTTACACAAATCAATGTGTTTATGTACGTGTTAACCAAATAATCTAATAATCACTTTTCTGTCATTTAATTGTTGAAAACAAATCATTAGCATTGACAAGTGATTATTGTTTATCGTGATTTTATGTATTATTAAATCATGAAGTAATCAGTGAACATGATTAACAAATGAACTGGATATATAAGATGCACTCTCAATCCCCAATTTAGTTTCATCCATCCTGCATGTTGTCCTATTATCCCCACGGAGCAGAAATTAGTATTTTAAAGAATTATTGAAGAAATTAGACTCGTTATCGACAGGTAAATATCTAGATATGATACAAGTTCATGTTCCAAACTGGTATCTCCCGTTATATTGTAGTTTAAAATTCTAATCCGAAAGAAAATGTTATCTACCTCTCCTGTATCAGACAATAACTTAATTGTGAAAACAATAATAGGCTAAAGCAGTAAAGAATCAGCACTTCAAGACTCAGCAGTATACAACAAAAACGAGAATATAACATTGCTCATTTTCTGAAAACAGGTTGGATTCGACAGAAGTCTTACAGCTCTCTTAAAAAGACGTGAGCTAATTCAGGTGGTATGGATAAGAAGATAAACACAGATATCTCTGTCTGAAGACCAAGACTCCACTTGTTAGTCAGATTGAGTTAATTTTAAAACCAACCGTCGCCCGACCCGATATCAAATCTGAACGACGTAACCCCATAAACCACAAGCCACACAAATCGTATCTATAATCGCGACGGGTATGAACGTTTTGACAATTAAATAAATTAAATTAATATCTCTCTACCCAGCCCAATAACATTCAACTATCACATTATTATTTTTATTTTATTTATTTGTTGGGGTTTAACGACACTTTCGACAGCCAGGGTAACCTCGTGTCAAACAGTTTTACTGGTGGAGGAAGCCGGAGTACCAGTAAAGCACCAATGAGCAACAGCCTGAAACCTTCATACTCACCAACGTACCAACTGCACACAAGCAGGGCTAGCGTTGGTGGAAGACAAGTGCACCATCGACGTACAATACCCCGTTGTACTTAGCCCCCACCACAACCCAGTGGCCAATCGGGATTAAGTGCCTTGCCAAATGACACAACGTATACCCTCCTGGTGGGAAATGAAGATTGGACCTTTCGGTTTGAAGTCCAATGCCATAACCACTGAGCTACCGAGCTTCACAACTGTCACCTGCAATTCATTTACAGTATTAATATTGGTTTGGTAATCCGTGGCTCTATCGCATAACAGAAACAAATCAGTCATTTTTCCAAAACACAACCAACTAAAAGTTTAACCGGTTCAATCTTGTTTGACAGAGCTCAACGAGCTCGGTAAAACTAGATTCAATTGGTAAAATTTGTGATTGTTTTTTCTGACCATTTTGATGGTTAAAATTTCCTTTTTTTGTCATTAGTATGCTGTGGGTCACAAAAGAAATCAATCACCAGTCACTCAGAATGTTTATCGGATCTGACATTCTTATCATCAACCCGTAAACAAATAGCTTGTGCTCACTCCATTCCTTCGCCAATTTTCAGCCAATAATCCTGACGAGGACGTGTGTGAAATCATCATCTCTTGAAGTGGTATTTGCCCTAAAGTGTGATAAGTCGGTAAAAAATAGCTGATTAGAAAAAGGATTCCTGTCGGAATCGATATTAATAAGTTAATAATTTACGCTTTATCGTCATTTACAGATAAATATGCTGACTAACGCAGATTTCAAGTTCATGTCGTCAATGGTAAGTGTTCTGATTTTATTTAATCTTTCTTTCCACTTATAATTTATTTTGTTAAAGTATAGGATGATAACATAATATTTCAGTACGTCCATCCGTACAGGAAAGGCAAAAGTTTGAAAGTAATTTGAAACGTTTCCACGAATTGTTTCTGTTGTAACAAATATACCTATTCATTACGCTTTGTAAATAGTAGACATCGCGGACTTTACGAAGGATGTAGCCGCTAATAGGATTGGGCAGTAAATGATATGTGGGTCTTGAGTGATGAATTAATAGAACTAATCTGGTTCAGCCTTCATCTAAGCTCTGCTGGCGATAGGGAATTTACGGTTTCCGAGCCAAAGCTACGGAAATCTCTTACAGCCCGTCTGAAAATGGATTCTCCAGATCCATTAAAGTCCGGATTTTTAAAATAATGTACCTGTTCCATAACGCATTTTAACCTTTTGCACAGCCATAGAGCACCATGTGTGGATTTAATGCTTTTAATTGACTATTATTATTATTATGAGAATCACAGGACAAAAACACACCACCGTCGCCCGCACAACGACAGCGTGGACTCCGGAACAGTTTTAAAAACACAAATGCAGTCACACCAGACAAAGGGCTAATCTACGCATTAGATAAATTATTTTTAACAGATATAAAGGGATGCATAGGGTTTCATGGCCACACTGAACTAAAACGGAATAAATACGCCTTTAATCGCCATGTTAGCGATGGATTCACGTAAGTCGATGCTCTCTGAATGTGAAAGTGCGGAGTTCTAAACACACTAAAGTATTCTAGACCCATTTTGATATATGTGTTTTATCTATTTTCAATTTTTTAAACAGAGATATAGATAAAAGCTTTATCTATCACAGTAACAAAGATAGTTGGAATAACAGCCAAAAGAATTGCAGGATCTCCTAAACGCTTAGTTCTCACGATTATACATAATTGTTATTTAAACATCTTATTTACGATCAGGATAGATGGGGAGTAATGAACTGGCTTTTGGATCATTTTCCTACAAACATTTTACAAGTACTTGTACATGGTGCTTTGGTGTTCTGTCTGTAATGAGGTGATTAAATAAGCTTGACGTCTGTGTGATCTTACTCTCACTAATATAAGGTGTTCTCATATCGTATCGGACTCCCTGTGTTGAGCAAATACCCACCCAGGTCCCCGGGTTTCCAGACGCTCTTGGACTGAATTTATTTATTGGAGTTTAACGACACTTTCGACAGGCAGGGTCACCTCTTGTCGGACAGTTTCCTGCCCACACGTTGGACAGAATGACAAATACTGTATTCAGCGGTCGAAAAATACCCCCGCCCCCACCCCTGTGATTCTGCTTTATAGTATGGACCACTTCAGTTCTTAACGTACTTGAAAGGCGTGTGTGTATTCCTTGTATATCCATCATAGTGTACACAATTAAAATATTCGATCACTTATACTTCTTAAATTCGATAGATTCTTTATTCACATTATACATATTCATAAACTTTCAGTTCTTCAAATTGGTATGTTGTTCTCTGAATTACATGTTATGCCGCATCTTTGGTATACTATATCTTGTTCAGAGTTTTACGATGTTTTTGGTAACGCCAATTCTTCATCATTGTTTTAATAATTATTTTAAGTCTCTTTTTTACTTGACGCTTTTAAATTAAATGTTTAACATCAGTGTTTCGAGTCTTTTCTAGACGCGCGGTTTCGATAGCATTTATGAAAATGTCATGTCTGGACACATGGTTATGATAGTATGATGAATGTTTTCATAAGTCGTTATCACATTTATTACTGTGTTATTATAGTGAGAGGAAGGCGTAAAACTCCCGTTATGAAAGATATTGAGTAGAGTTCTTAATAGCATTTTTTAATAGAATAACAAGCAAATACATCACTATATAAAGAGATATCATTATGAGTTACCTGCACACAATCTTATCTCTTTCATACAAACCATCCAGACAAAGTAAACCAAGAATAGAACAACCACAAGAGTCAAGACAATGGTAAAAGAATTGCACTTTTATTATTTTATTTAAGAATTCCTGTAGCTCCTATTAGTATTTTGCGGAAATACTATGTAAATGACTATCCATTGTTAGGGACATTGGGGAAAACGTTTTGAAATCTCAATCCAACGAGAGTATCCAACAATGACCTGTGTTTTCTTTTTTATCTTGGTTCACTTTTAATATGCTTTTAAGGGACTTCAATAAACCAATTTAGTTCACAGCAATCGGATCTTGTGTTACTCCGGTGTTGAGGCAGATTAGGAATTGACAGTTAAAGCGGTTGTTTACCAAGAAAGTTTGCAATCTATGGAGTTATCTAATATTACACGTTTACAAACTTTTATTACAGGAACGACGATTCAGTATGGAAGATGAAGATTTTGATTTGGGTGTTTTGCTCACTCCCGTCTCGCGAAAGTTTGAAGTATTGGCAGAGAATGCACAAACAGGTGGACTCGGCCACAGTGATAATTTAGAAAGTCAAAAGGAACAGGAGTTGGCTGATAAAGAACGCAAATACAGTTTGGTAAGATTCCAAATATGATTGAAAACAATTCGCTCAGTAACTTGTAACACTGTTTATTTAAATAAAATTTATTTTACCTATGGCCATAACTAGAGATTGAAGAAATAGAAATATAAATTTCCCACAGTATGGAACAGTTGACTACTGTGCTGGGTATAGCGGGTAACGCTGTCCTGGGTCTTGTTCCAAGAAGAGTTTCTTTCTTAAAAGCTGGCGCATCTTTTTATATGGATCGTCCAAAGAGCTTTCAGTCCTACTTTCAGCTTGCCAGTTTCTATTGCAATCCTCCCACTCCCTTCCCCTGAAATAAACTGTTCCCCTGCTTCCGTCCTCCTTCTGAATCTTTCGTCTCAATAGAATATTTCTCCATTGGCTCTCTCTCCTGCCTTATCCAACCTCTTAGAATGTTAGATTCCCATAATAGTTAAACGTTGTTGTACACCATCTGCTGTCTGGCAGCTTTAGGAGGTAATTCAGACAGCATAATTTTCCCATATCTGTCTGACCGCTTCTAGTGTGTTACTTGGTCACGTTACCACGATTAGGTCTACTTTCGCCTACAGTGCACTTTCGCCTACAAAACAGTTTTTGTAAAAGTGTCGGAGAAAGTACTTTAATTTAGCTTGGGGGATTAACGGCTATTACCTGTTACCTGTGTACTATTAAGGAAAGGAAAGTTAAACATGACTTTTTTAAATATGTAGAGGGTATTTTGTGTTTTTTCGTGGGTATCGACGATTTTTATTATTCCCATTCCAGGTGTTTATTATACGCTGACCTGTGAATTGCTGCCATTTCAAAGTCAGTTTGGATAATCTCAGGGTGCAATTCACGGCCAGTCACTTGTAACACTCCAAACGTAAGTTTTGTAAATAATCGTACGTACGTGTTACGCTGTCTGTTCTTATTCGAATGGAACTCTATTATTCTATTTAATGTGGCCCAGTCGTGAGAGAAATTCAATGAAATTCTTTTAACATAGAGAAGAATTTCTCTTATCGGAAAGAAACCCACAGAAAGAGGTTGTTTGGTCGTAAATGCAATCCGTTGTAGCTTAAAACATCGGCCACTTTTTAAAACTATCAGAAATGGAATGTATTCTTCTGTTCAGGTTATCTAATCTGATGGGCGAATTCTACTCTAAATTATGACGTTTGCCAACGTCATTTATATACTTGATTCTATGTGGACATTCCAATAAAGTAAATAAATAAATATATTTCTCCTCCTTTGTCATTTCGGCATAATATCTTTGCTCCCATTTTTTATTTTCTGAAAAAAGAAGAATCTATTAAGTTAATATTTCTGTCTGCACATTGTCTCATTGTATTCAGAAGTTGTGACTATTTTATAGAAAGGCTTACAAAAGACATCACACTATATAGAATTTGTAAAATGGAATAAATAAGTTTTACAGATAGGCTCACTTTAGAGGCATTACACTTTATAAAACTGTGAAATGGAATAAATATTTGATGTTTTTTACTTTATCGAAACGCTCGGCATCACATTGCCTAAAATAGTAAAACTTGTGATGTACATTTATTAAATATGGTCTTAGGTAGCCTTGAAATAGAATAAATATTTGATGTTTTTTTTTTGATATTTACTTTATCGAAACGCTAGGCATCACATTGCCTAAAATAGTAAAACTTATGATGTACATTTATTAAATATGGTTTAGGTAGCCTTGATTCATTAAGGATTCCGTGTAGATTGGGCTTTACATAGTATGTTTCACCATTATCGTATACATTTCAATGATAGAATGTTGCAAACAAAGCCTGACAATTTATATTTTCCGTTTCAGAATAGAGTCCAATGGCGTCGAAAAGCTATGTTTGGTAAATCCAGGTCTTTCGAATCTGCAAAATGTCTGACAAATGGAAACTTCGAGGAGCCTACTCCAAAACGCATACATATGGGTGATCTCAATAAACAACAAATAATGGATGTCGTATGTACAATGGTTGATAATGAGAATCTTGTCGGTGATGGAAGTACCACTCACAAACTTCCCACAGTTTCTGGTAAACACAAAGATTTAAAATCAATTACATCACATACGGTAAGTTTATCTACCTTCTGTTGTAAGACATCTGTGTCTATTTACCATATATTTTTTCCTGGGCGAAAACCATAATTTGTGAAGAAAGGAGTACTTATTATACCAAGAGCTCTTGTCGTCGATATCTCTGTAACCGCGAAGCAATGATATGATGGAAATATTTAGAAGTCATTCTATTAAGTAGTTAGTTCAAATCTTCAGCCTAATAATAGACAGTACACACAGGGAGGGAGTTCATAATATAAAGATGCGTCATTGGCCAGGCTTCATTGATGTCTCATTCCATTAACCTGATCAAAGAAGATACCTTAAAGAGGAATGCAAAACAAGAAACTTACAAATAATCTAGCCCTGATATGGTAAACGTTCAAAGTTGCAGGTATGTTGGCGTCTGTATAGATGTTTCCCAGCCTCGTTTTGATTATTATAAAAACTTTAGCGATAGTTGTGAAAATAACAAGTAAATCGTCGAATCATTTGTGCAGAATATATTTTATCATACGTTATGTATACAACAACCACGACATTAATTACTTTACATTTTCAGGTTAAACGAGTTATAGAAGGAGAATACAATGACGTCATTGACAACTACATTATTGTCGACTGTAGATATCCCTACGAATATGAAGGTGGACACATTGTAGTAAGTGTTTATTGCAATCAGGTGTATTTACCCGAGATAGGTGTGTCTTGACATTAAAAAAATAAAGGTAAATAAAGAGGGAAGTTGACAATATTTATCAGGCTTAAAACATAACTAGGATTGGGGACGGAGGTAGTTTTATCTTTGTTATCCACCCCCTATACCTTTCAAGTTAGAACTTTCAAGCAATCATTAATGCTGCGATATGTAGACACAAAATTAGGAAAATTTTCCGGGATGTGACATTTTTCGTAGTTGTAAAAATCGCTGTTTTCTTCGAATCCCTGATCGAAATGAAAATAAATATACAGATAGGAGATATAGTGTCTCCACGGAGCTCTCGAAGTTTATCTTTAAATAACAGGCTCCATTTGTTTCAATTAAATGGGAAACGTGGGTTGCTACCCTTGGAAAGGTTGGGCTGCCGGAGTTATTACCCCACCTCTCACAACCCCACCGACTCAGCAATGTGGGGGCAAAACTATATTTGTTGCATTTTGATAGCAGTGCTGTAATTACAGAAAAGTAACGATTTTCGGCCATTGAAATACTGGACGCCTTAAACTGACATGATGTTTGCTAATTCCATTTCTGCTTTTTGTTTCAGGGATCAGAAAATCTTTACACACGGGAACTGGTTGAAGGCAGACTTCTGTCGAACATAGATTCCTCGCAAAATACAATCGTGATATTTCATTGTGAATTTTCTTCAGAGCGAGGTCCAAAACTGTAAGTATTTTATCAAAATTACGAGGAATAAATGATGTACAAATCATGATTATTCTGTGAGCGTTCCGATCAAAACATTAACATAAACCTTGCACTATCTGTAGGAAGAATGTTCATTTGTACAATGTATATGCTTTCAAGGCTTAGCTACATTTTAGGAGGACTGTGACATTAATTTTTCAACTGTATAGGGTTCAACTTCTCAAACATGTAGGCGATTGTATTTTTCTGCCACAAGAGAGCATTTGCTTTTGTGCTTAATGACTCTTTCAACAGCCAGAATCACATTGTGTCAGGGTGATTTAGGGTTGGAGGAAGCCGGGGTCTCTGAGAACATAACTGAGAAGTGGCAGGCAGCTGTACGACTCTCCAACATACTAACCAGGCACGAGCAGAGGTTGAAGGCAAGTGTACCATTGACGTCCATCCGTCTAGTCGTCCGTCCGTATTTATTTTAAAATGTATACCAGCTACTAGTATTGGAATTTGGAGGTAGCCTATTCTCATTGGTGTTTTTGGTCTGCAATCTTCGAATCACCTCCTGCCATATAATAATTTTATCTATGCGTTTTTCCGGTTTGTCGAAATGATCATTTATAAGCTTTCAGCTTACTGGTACACCCTCCAGCCCGGTTAATCATTGGGTGTGTGACCGTCTGAGCTATCAATTCGGACTCCCGCGTTGTGTCCTTGGGCAAGCTCTTAACCCCGATTGCCCACATGGGGGCACGATGTCGCCGTGTACTATGGCATACTGCACGTCGGTGGTACGCATGTCTTCAAGCAATCTAACCGTGCCTGTGATGCAGTGCGGAGTTACGATGTTGGGGAGCTGGCAGCTGCTCGTCGTTGATCAATGGTTCTCTCCAGGTACTCCGGCTTCCTCCACCCGTAAAACTGTCACCGTCATGATTAGCCAATGTGCATGGGTACATGACCTTAAACACCAATAAATAATAATAATAATAATAATAACTGGTACATCCACCTCATTTCGTTATGGTTATAAGCAATGTGATTATGGGCCTATTTCTTGAAGTAATATAATTTATGACTTTTCTTTTTATAACACAGATTACGTTATTTGAGAAGTATGGATAGACAGGCCAATGCAGAGAATTATCCAAATTTATATTATCCGGAGATATATCTTTTAGACGGTGGATACAAAGACTTTTTTCAACTCGAAAAGGTATGTCGTGGTTAGTTTTATATAGAAACTATATTTGGGGTTGTATCCAAATCACTCTTATTTATAAGATATGTCCATAGTTTAAATCACTTTCAAATGGCGCCTCTTTCTGGTAACAACAGTGTTTTTGACAATGAACGATGCACTTCCGATAAAGTAATTCGCGTGGATTTCTTCTCAGTTTTCAAATGTGGTGCTTACTCCTTTGATGAGAGCGAAATATATACGTATGTGGGATTTTCTGGAAAAGTCTCCAAAGATTTAAGAGATCCAGCCTTCATGTAGAGTGAAGGAGAAAGGCGTGCCCTTCAATTTTCTGTTCAGATGCATTAGCAGGTTAGGCATAGCAATATCTCCGGTGGATTGTATGGCCAATAATTTAATAGATGAATTGATAAGTTACTATAATCAAGTAACAGTTCCTAAGTTTAACATTTATTATCGAAATCAAAGCAATGTGGCTAAATTATGTAAAATATTATTGTCGAATAATAAGCCAACATTCTCCTCGTTCCCTAAGGATTCTTTTCTCAAAAATTTAAAAAATAATTAGACAATAATGTTACTTTTTGAAATGCATATGGAGATAAATAAAGTTATGCTTAAAATATTTAACTTTCTTTTCAGAAATTTTGTGTTCCACAACAATATAAAACCATGCTGGATAAAGGACATTCTGCCGAGTTGCGTCACTTCCGCTCCAAATCAAAATCGTGGCACGCAGATGACAGAAGAAGATGCCTAAGATTCTAGTTGTCCATCTGGGTCGGAAACAAACAAGCATATCTGTGATATTTATATTTGATATTTTATATCTGTGACAAATACGTTATCAAAACAATTTGAAATAACTTTCATTGACGAAAATTACATTAAACATTGACAAGTGTCTGAAAACCACCGAATGTTTTAAATTAATACATCGAGGTATCCAATGGTTTTACCATATTTGGTGCAGTTACATAAGCTTTTTACGTTTATTTAATCCTAATTCACTCTCTCTCTCTCCTCAAAAGCAATCTACAGGAAGACACATATCCAATTTGTTTCTCGTCTTAATACGACCTTTGTGAACCTCATCGGTAGTCTGTCTAAGGAATCATTCCAATGTTGCACATTAAGCCGTCTTTTGCAGTAATTCTTTAACGATGGATGCATTGTAATATGCATATAGCTATTGTATTGTTTTGAGAAACGTATTTGTTGATTAATAGTTATTTTTGTTGTTATTATGTATATAAAAATGTAAATAATAAATCAATGTATTTTCAAAAACATCGATGTTTGTTCATTTCAAAATATACGATTTACCTAATGTCAAATCCGATGGTTTATATTTTTATTATGAACGTCGTAAGCTTTTGAACTCTTAAATATTATACGGATAACAGACATGGTAGTGTTGGAACCAAAATCTGGTGCTATTTTCTGATTTAATCCATGTAAACCTCTCTGATGTAATGGATGTAAGAATGGACCATCATACTGAAAGGGTATTTGATATCTGTTAAAAAGCGATTGTTAAAAACCAACAATTGTAACCAAATATGCCACCAGGAATGTGTTTCCAAACTAATATTTGGGTGTGGCAGGAAAACAACTCTGTGGCTATACCATTACCCTGCAGTATCATGCCCACCGTCTCATTATTTTGTTCCTTCCAGTGGGACGAAAATTGAAAGATTAATCCACAGAATTATCATTTCCTTGATTGCATGGACTTGGAATGGCAAAATAAGTTGTTAAATGTGTGTTTGTGGACGTGCGAGCGCGTGCGTGTGTGTTTGAGGAAGTAACTGTGTCTTTAGGGATGAATAGTATATCTCACATGATTAGACTCACTCGGTCCCCGCACCGGACCTCCCCCCATAAGATCCATCTATGTTTTCCTTTTACATCCCGACTAATAATAATAACTCTTTGGCCAGCCGCTGATTTGTCGCGGTCCTCATAAGAGAAGGCCATCATTCCCCCTGCACCCCACCCCCTCTTCCCCTCCTCTCCTCCCAGCATTCAGATATAAACTGCTTAATAGTGTCCCTCACTTCCTCTTTTTCAATTTCTTCAATAAGCATTCCTACCCTCTCCCTCGTGTCCCCCTTCAGCCATCTATCCTTTGTTTCTTCACCCCACTTTTGCATTATTCTTCCAGTAAATTTTATTCTATGAGGTATATACTGTGGGCATTCCAAGAGAAAATGTTCCAGGGTCTCCACTACTCCAGAGTGGCACATTTGGCATCCCTTTTCCCCATCTCTCCCAATTTTTCCCCGAAGCTCCAGTGATCTTGATCTCAGTTTGAACAGCAGTGACCCTCCAAAGGTGCCATCTAGGTACTTCTCAAAAGCTGGCTTTTCTTTATATTGTAACCCCTGCAGTGATCTTTTCACGCTAACCCCTGCTCGCCAGTTTCGATTGCAATCTTCCATGACTCTCTCTTTGACAAACCTTTTGCCTTCTTTCATTCCTACTTCTATGTTAGTGACCTCTATAGAGTAATTGTCCATTAGTTCCCTCACATGTTTTGACCACCCCGTTTCTATATTAGAATTCCAAATGGTATCGAGCATCAATTTGCACCACCGGTTGTCAGGCAGGTTTCTCAAGTAGTTAAAGTAACACAGTTTTCCCAAATCTACCCTGTCCTTGATTTTCATCCACCCAAGCTCCCCCCTTACTGCTTCCAAAGCTGCAGCATTACTCGACCCTGTTATCCATCTGCCGGCATCATTTTGAGTATTTTCCAACTTCTTAGTAACGGTTTGGTTTAATGGAATCACGTCCGTGCCATACGTTATACTTGGTAAACCCACCCTCTCCCACAGCGTTTTCCCCACAAAGACCTTGTTGAAACTATTTTTCCCTAAAAGTTTTAGTTGGTTCAGAATTCTTTTCCCCTTCAGAATCAGTTTGGCTGAGTAATTTCTGTACACCCCTCTTCCCGTTATATTTATGCTTACCCCTAGATACTCATACTCTCCCGTTTCTCCTACAGTGATTTGTTTGCTTTCCCCTTCGGGGATTGAGAACTCCCCCACTCTCTATCTCTTCGTCATATCTACCTTGCGTCCAACGGGTATTACCTTGCTTTTATTTTCATTTAGTTCGAGCCGCCAAGTGTTCCCATATCTACCAACAATTTCCAGCAGTTTCTCTAGCCCCTGTTCAGTTCTAGACATTAACACCATGTCGTCCGCAAAGAATAAGCCTGGTATCTTTATGTCTCCAACATTTACCCCCTCAGCACTCTGAATTAGTTCGTCCCCTAAATCTTTAACATACAATGCAAACAAAATCGGTGAAAAGATACACCCCTGCTTGAGGCCTATATCCATAGGGACTCGTTTTGTAGTGATACTCCCTAGACTGAGTTGGCTTTGCACATCTGTATACAGTGCTTTCATGATTCCCACAAAGTCACCCCCCAGTCCGATGCCCTCGAGCTTTCGCCACATACCTTCCCTCCACACTCGGTCGTACGCTTTTTTCACATCTAGAAATGCCAGACTAAAGAGCTCTTCGTCCTAATTTCAGCTCGCCAGATTTTATTGCAATCCTCGAGCATCCATTCCCTGACAAGTCTACTCCTCTGCTTCAGTCCTCCTTCTAGAGAATGGACATATTTCTACAGTGCTCTTATGATTCCTACAAAACTTCCACCAAATCCAAGGCCCTCAAGTTTTTGCCACATTCCCTCCATCTACACTTTGTCGTGTGCTTTTTTCACACCAAGGAATGCCATAACCATAATTCTCTTATTGTCTTTTATTGATTCTATAAGTCGGGAGAGGGTACACAAGTGGTCAGTGACTAGTCTCTCTTTCTGGGAACCATTCTGGATTTCCGACATCTTCATCAATTCCCACAATCCTTTCATAGAGAATCTTGCAGAATACCACCCCATTATTGAAGCTAACAGATATATGTAATTATCTAAAACTTTGGAAAATCTCCATATTTGTGAATGAATGTCACCCTGCTTTCCTTCCACTCTATCGGGAATTGATTTCATTTGTCAAACAGTGCTGTAAGATGCGTATGTATTGGATCCCCTCCTCTTTTCAAAAATTCGTTAGAAATTTCGTCAGTAGCTGCTGTTTTTCTATTCTCTCACATGGTGACTGCATTTCGTACTTCCCTCATCTCAATTTCCCTGCATACTATGGCAATGACCAAAGAACATGGCCACTAACACGCTACCACGACAACCCACGTGACAACCGTAATGAACCACTCTCTCCAGTTCTAGTAAACCAGGCCCGCAGTGTGTGAACTTTTCTTCTGATTTCTTTGCAGTAAATATTGTTTTATCGTCATTGGTGCTTTCTGGATCTCCCCAACTATAAACTTGACCGTTTCTCTCATGTCATTCCTCATCCACTTATTCTTCATATTTTCATCACATTTTTCCATCAGTTTCTCAAGGAGTCTTGTTCTATTGGGCAAATATTTTGGTAATCTGGAATGAAATGTTCCTGGGTCTCCGTTTCTCCCAGATTACACATTTGGCACGCTCTTCGCCCGCCTTTCCCTCGGTGGATTTCTTGCCATATGCATCCTCTCACTAACCAGAACTTAGATCTCTTTTAGATAAAACCCACTGTATTCATTCCGTCGCTTCTGAACTCCCTAATACTTCGCCGTCCGTTTACTTCGATTGTGTCCCTCTCTTTCCCATTTTCCCTACCTTATCGTAGACGAACAATCTGCGGTGCTGGGTTGATGTGGGCCTCGCTATTAAAGAACAGTGGTAAAGCAACGGAGGGTTCATACAGAATTATTATTATATTATTATGTTGGTTGAACAGGAAAGGCAAATCTTCATACTCCGTTTGAGGAACGCCACCCGGCCCGCTCCCATTCTTTCTGTATTGTGTAATAATATAATAGCACTTTGGCCAGCCGCTGATTTGTCGCGGTTCTCGGACGAGAAGGCCATGGTTACCCCTGTACAACCAACTGCCTCCCTATTCCCATGCTTCTCCTGTCCTCCCAACACTCGGAGACGAACTGCTTGATAATATCCCTTGTCCCATTCTTCCCAATCTCTCCGATTAGCATTTTAACCCTCTCCTTTGAGTCTCCTCCTAACCACATGTCCTTCATTCTCCCATCCCACTTCCCCATTATACTCCCAGTGAATCTCATTCTTTTAGGCTGATACTTTGGGCATTCTAGAAGAAAGTGTTCCAGGGTCTCCACCATGTCCAAGTTACACATCTGGCACTCCCTTTCACCGTCTTTCCCAATTTTTCCCCTCAGCTCCAGGGATCGCGACCTTAGCTTGAACAACAGTGACCCCCCAAAGGTGCCATCAAGGTACTCTTCAAAACCTGGCTTCTCTTTATCACGCAGGCCACCCAAAGACCTCTTTGATTTGACCCCCTCTCGCCAATTACGGTTACAATCCTCCATGACCCTTTCTCTGACGATTTTTTTACCCTGGTTTGCCCCAACGTCCAGGTCCGAGATCTCCAATGAGTAGTTCTCTACTAGCTCCCTCACTTGGACCATCCACCCCGTTTTGATATTTGAGTTGAAAATTCTCAGGAACATTGCTTTACACCATCGGCTGTCGGGGAGATTTACCAAATAATTAAGATAACCGAGCTTCAACAGGTCTATCCTGTCCTTGATCCTCATCCACCCAAGCTCACCCCTGATTGCTTCTAGCGCTGCGGCATTACTCGACCCCGTTATCCATCGGCCTGCATCGTTCTGCAGGATTTCCAAGCTCTTTTCGGCCGCCTGGTTTAGGGGTACCACTTCCGTACCGTATGTTATACTTGGCAGCCCCCCCCCCCCCACCCATTTCCCAAATGGTTTTCCCCACCAAAACCTTATTGAAACTGTTTCTCCCTATAAGTTTCATTTGGTTAAGGATTCGCTTCCCCTTCAGTTTCAATTTATTTGTGTGGTTCCGGTAGATGCCCCTTCCTGTAATGTTTATATTTACCCCCAAATACTCGTAATCTCCTGTCTCTCCCACACTGAGAAGTTTGCTGCTCCCTTCCGGAATGCTGAACTCACCCACTCTCCACCTTCGAGTGGGGTCCACTTTGTGGCCCACAGGTATAATTTTGCTCTTGCTTTCATTAAGTTCGAGTCTCCATTTGCTCCCATATTTCCCAACAATTTCCAGCATTTTCTTTAGCCCCTCTTCGCTTTCTGACACTAGAACCATATCGTCTGCAAAAAATAGCCCTGGGATCTTCAAGTCCCCAACTGCTACCCCCTCCTCGCTACGCAGGAGTTCATCTCCTAAACGTTTGATGAACAATGCAAACAGGATCGGCGAAAGGATACACCCCTGTTTTAGGCCTATCTCCATAGGCACACGTTTTGTTGTAATGTTCCCCAGGCTAAGTTCACTCTGTACATCTTTATATAATGCTTTCAAAATTCCAACAAACTCGCCTCCTAAGCCCATAGCCTCCAGCTTGCGCCACATACCTTCCCTCCATACTCTATCGTATGCCTTTTTGATATCCAAAAAAGGCCATAAACATCTTTTTCTTTTTTGCTTTCGCGGATTCTATCGTTTGGGAAGGTGCGTAAAGATGGTCAGTAACTCTCCTTCCCATCCTGAAGCCATTCTGGATTTCTCCCCAAAATCCCTTCTCCTCAATCACCTCCTCTAGTCTCCCATACAGGACTTTACAGAAAACCTTTCCAATGTTGCTACTGACAGAGATCCCTCGATAGTTATCCAAAACGTCTTTTTCCCCCTTTTTGTGAATAAATGTCACTTTACTTTCTCTCCACTCCTTTGGGACCTCTTCATTTTCTATGGCTAGATTGAATAGGGCAGTTAGGCTTTTCACGAGTTCCTCTCCCCAAAATTTGATTAGTTCTCACGTGCAAATAATATTAATTCGGGCTTATAAATGACAAGGTTCAAATGCCACATTGTGATATCATCTAATATTAAAAAGAAAAGACACAAAGTTATCTATGATCACTCTACACAGTGTGATGACAGAAAGCAATGTTGTAGGCACAATAGGAAATTGTTTACACAAATCAATGTGTTTATGTACGTGTTAACCAAATAATCTAATAATCACTTTTCTGTCATTTAATTGTTGAAAACAAATCATTAGCATTGACAAGTGATTATTGTTTATCGTGATTTTATGTATTATTAAATCATGAAGTAATCAGTGAACATGATTAACAAATGAACTGGATATATAAGATGCACTCTCAATCCCCAATTTAGTTTCATCCATCCTGCATGTTGTCCTATTATCCCCACGGAGCACAAATTAGTATTTTAAAGAATTATTGAAGAAATTAGACTCGTTATCGACAGGTAAATATCTAGATATGATACAAGTTCATGTTCCAAACTGGTATCTCCCGTTATATTGTAGTTTAAAATTCTAATCCGAAAGAAAATGTTATCTACCTCTCCTGTATCAGACAATAACTTAATTGTGAAAACAATAATAGGCTAAAGCAGTAAAAAATCAGCACTTCAAGACTCAGCAGTATACAACAAAAACGAGAATATAACATTGCTCATTTTCTGAAAACAGGTTGGATTCGACCGAAGTCTTACAGCTCTCTTAAAAAGACGTGAGCTAATTCAGGTGGTATGGATAAGAAGATAAACACAGATATCTCTGTCTGAAGACCAAGACTCCACTTGTTAGTCAGATTGAGTTAATTTTAAAACCAACCGTCGCCCGACCCGATATCAAATCTGAACGACGTAACCCCATAAACCACAAGCCACACAAATCGTATCTATAATCGCGACGGGTATGAACGTTTTGACAATTAAATAAATTAAATTAATATCTCTCTACCCAGCCTAATAACATTCAACTATCACATTATTATTTTTATTTTATTTATTTGTTAGGGTTTAACGACACTTTCGACAGCCAGGGTAACCTCGTGTCAAACAGTTTTACTGGTGGAGGAAGCCGGAGTACCAGTAAAGAACCAATGAGCAACAGCCTGAAACTGTCATACTCACCAACGTACCAACTGCACACAAGCAGGGCTAGCGTTGGTGGAAGACAAGTGCACCATCGACGTACAATATCCCGTTGTACTTAGCCCCCACCACAACCCAGTGGCCAATCGGGATTAAGTGCCTTG
The DNA here is from genome assembly GCA_031216915.1 of Pictodentalium vernedei. Classification (NCBI taxonomy): domain Eukaryota; kingdom Metazoa; phylum Mollusca; class Scaphopoda; order Dentaliida; family Dentaliidae; genus Pictodentalium; species Pictodentalium vernedei. The sequence continues at coordinate 299,172,566 of CM062294.1, forward strand.
CCAAATGACACAACGTATACCCTCCTGGTGGGAAATGAAGAGTGGACCTTTCGGTTTGAAGTCCAATGCCATAACCACTGAGCTACCGAGCTTCACAACTGTCACCTGCAATTCATTTACAGTATTAATATTGGTTTGGTAATCCGTGGCTCTATCGCATAACAGAAACAAATCAGTCATTTTTCCAAAACACAACCAACTAAAAGTTTAACCGGTTCAATCTTGTTTGACAGAGCTCAACGAGCTCGGTAAAACTAGATTCAATTGGTAAAATTTCTGATTGTTTTTTCTGACCATTTTGATGTTTAAAATTTCCTTTTTTTGTCATTAGTATGCAGTGGGTCACAAAAGAAATCAATCACCAGTCACTCAGAATGTTTATCTGATCTGACATTCTTATCATCAACCCGTAAACAAATAGCTTGTGCTCACTCCATTCCTTCGCCAATATACAGCCAATAATCCTGACGAGGACCTGTGTGAAATCATCATTTCTTGAAGTGGTATTTGCCCTAAAGTGTGATAAGTCGGTAAAAAATAGCTGATTAGAAAAAGGATTCCTGTCGGAATCGATATTAATAAGTTAATAATTTACGCTTTATCGTCATTTACAGATAAATATGCTGACTAACGCAGATTTCAAGTTCATGTCGTCAATGGTAAGTGTTCTGATTTTATTTAATCTTTCTTTCCACTTATAATTTATTTTGTTAAAGTATAGGATGATAACATAATATTTCAGTACGTCCATCCGTACAGGAAAGGCAAAAGTTTGAAAGTAATTTGAAACGTTTCCACGAATTGTTTCTGTTGTAACAAATATACCTATTCATTACGCTTTGTAAATAGTAGACATCGCGGACTTTACGAAGGATGTAGCCGCTAATAGGATTGGGCAGTAAATGATATGTGGGTCTTGAGTGATGAATTAATAGAACTAATCTGGTTCAGCCTTCATCTAAGCTCTGCTGGCGATAGGGAATTTACGGTTTCCGAGCCAAAGCTACGGAAATCTCTTACAGCCCGTCTGAAAATGGATTCTCCAGATCCATTAAAGTCCGGATTTTTAAAATAATGTACCTGTTCCATAACGCATTTTAACCTTTTGCACAGCCATAGAGCACCATGTGTGGATTTAATGCTTTTAATTGACTATTATTATTATTATGAGAATCACAGGACAAAAACACACCACCGTCGCCCGCACAACGACAGCGTGGACTCCGGAACAGTTTTAAAAACACAAATGCAGTCACACCAGACAAAGGGCTAATCTACGCATTAGATAAATTATTTTTAACAGATATAAAGGGATGCATAGGGTTTCATGGCCACACTGAACTAAAACGGAATAAATACGCCTTTAATCGCCATGTTAGCGATGGATTCACGTAAGTCGATGCTCTCTGAATGTGAAAGTGCGGAGTTCTAAACACACTAAAGTATTCTAGACCCATTTTGATATATGTGTTTTATCTATTTTCAATTTTTTAAACAGAGATATAGATAAAAGCTTTATCTATCACAGTAACAAAGATAGTTGGAATAACAGCCAAAAGAATTGCAGGATCTCCTAAACGCTTAGTTCTCACGATTATACATAATTGTTATTTAAACATCTTATTTACGATCAGGATAGATGGGGAGTAATGAACTGGCTTTTGGATCATTTTCCTACAAACATTTTACAAGTACTTGTACATGGTGCTTTGGTGTTCTGTCTGTAATGAGGTGATTAAATAAGCTTGACGTCTGTGTGATCTTACTCTCACTAATATAAGGTGTTCTCATATCGTATCGGACTCCCTGTGTTGAGCAAATACCCACCCAGGTCCCCGGGTTTCCAGACGCTCTTGGACTGAATTTATTTATTGGAGTTTAACGACACTTTCGACAGGCAGGGTCACCTCTTGTCGGACAGTTTCCTGCCCACACGTTGGACAGAATGACAAATACTGTATTCAGCGGTCGAAAAATACCCCCGCCCCCACCGCTGTGATTCTGCTTTATAGTAAGGACCACTTCAGTTCTTAACGTACTTGAAAGGCGTGTGTGTATTCCTTGTATATCCATCATAGTGTACACAATTAAAATATTCGATCACTTATACTTCTTAAATTCGATAGATTCTTTATTCACATTATACATATTCATAAACTTTCAGTTCTTCAAATTGGTATGTTGTTCTCTGAATTACATGTTATGCCGCATCTTTGGTATACTATATCTTGTTCAGAGTTTTACGATGTTTTTGGTAACGCCAATTCTTCATCATTGTTTTAATAATTATTTTAAGTCTCTTTTTTACTTGACGCTTTTAAATTAAATGTTTAACATCATTGTTTCGAGTCTTTTCTAGACGCGCGGTTTCGATAGCATTTAGGAAAATGTCATGTCTGGACACATGGTTATGATAGTATGATGAATGTTTTCATAAGTCGTTATCACATTTATTACTGTGTTATTATAGTGAGAGGAAGGCGTAAAACCCCCGTTATGAAAGATATTGAGTAGAGTTCTTAATAACATTTTTTAATAGAATAACAAGCAAATACATCACTATATAAAGAGATATCATTATGAGTTACCTGCACACAATCTCATCTCTCTCATACAAACCATCCAGACAAAGTAAACCAAGAATAGAACAACCACAAGAGTCAAGACAATGGTAAAAGAATTGCACTTTTATTATTTTATTTAAGAATTCCTGTAGCTCCTATTAGTATTTTACGGAAATACTATGTAAATGACTATCCATTGTTAGGGACATTGGGGAAAACGTTTTGAAATCTCAATCCAACGAGAGTATCCAACAATGACCTGTGTTTTCTTTTTTATCTTGGTTCACTTTTAATATGCTTTTAAGGGACTTCAATAAACCAATTTAGTTCACAGCAATCGGATCTTGTGTTACTCCGGTGTTGAGGCAGATTAGGAATTGACAGTTAAAGCGGTTGTTTACCAAGAAAGTTTGCAATCTATGGAGTTATCTAATATTACACGTTTACAAACTTTTATTACAGGAACGACGATTCAGTATGGAAGATGAAGATTTTGATTTGGGTGTTTTACTCACTCCCGTCTCGCGAAAGTTTGAAGTATTGGCAGAGAATGCACAAACAGGTGGACTCGGCCACAGTGATAATTTAGAAAGTCAAAAGGAACAGGAGTTGACTGATAAAGAACGCAAATACAGTTTGGTAAGATTCCAAATATGATAGAAAACAATTCGCTCAGTAACTTGTAACACTGTTTATTTAAATAAAATTTATTTTACCTATGGCCATAACTAGAGATTGAAGAAATAGAAATATAAATTTCCCACAGTATGGAACAGTTGACTACTGTGCTGGGTATAGCGGGTAACGCTGTCCTGGGTCTTGTTCCAAGAAGAGTTTCTTTCTTAAAAGCTGGCGCATCTTTTTATATGGATCGTCCAAAGAGCTTTCAGTCCTACTTTCAGCTTGCCAGTTTCTATTGCAATCCTCCCACTCCCTTCCCCTGAAATAAACTGTTCCCCTGCTTCCGTCCTCCTTCTGAATCTTTCGTCTCAATAGAATATTTCTCCATTGGCTCTCTCTCCTGCCTTATCCAACCTCTTAGAATGTTAGATTCCCATAATAGTTAAACGTTGTTGTACACCATCTGCTGTCTGGGAGCTTTAGGAGGTAATTCAGACAGCATAATTTTCCCATATCTGTCTGACCGCTTCTAGTGTGTTACTTGGTCACGTTACCACGATTAGGTCTACTTTCGCCTACAGTGCACTTTCGCCTACAAAACAGTTTTTGTAAAAGTGTCGGAGAAAGTACTTTAATTTAGCTTGGGATTAACGGCTATTACCTGTTACCTGTGTACTATTAAGGAAAGGAAAGTTAAACATGACTTTTTTAAATATGTAGAGGGTATTTTGTGTTTTTTCGTGGGTATCGACGATTTTTATTATTCCCATTCCAGGTGTTTATTATACGCTGACCTGTGAATTGCCATTTCAAAGTCAGTTTGGATAATCTCAGGGTGCAATTCACGGCCAGTCACTTGTAACACTCCAAACGTAAGTTTTGTAAATAATCGTACGTACGTGTTACGCTGTCTGTTCTTATTCGAATGGAACTCTATTATTCTATTTAATGTGGCCCAGTCGTGAGAGAAATTCAATGAAATTCTTTTAACATAGAGAAGAATTTCTCTTATCGGAAAGAAACCCACAGAAAGAGGTTGTTTGGTCGTAAATGCAATCCGTTGTAGCTTAAAACATCGGCCACTTTTTAAAACTATCAGAAATGGAATGTATTCTTCTGTTCAGGTTATCTAATCTGATGGGCGAATTCTACTCTAAATTATGACGTTTGCCAACGTCATTTATATACTTGATTCTATGTGGACATTCCAATAAAGTAAATAAATAAATATATTTCTCCTCCTTTGTCATTTCGGCATAATATCTTTGCTCCCATTTTTTATTTTCTGAAAAAAGAAGAATCTATTAAGTTAATATTTCTGTCTGCACATTGTCTCATTGTATTCAGAAGTTGTGACTATTTTATAGAAAGGCTTACAAAAGACATCACACTATATAGAATTTGTAAAATGGAATAAATAAGTTTTACAGATAGGCTCACTTTAGAGGCATTACACTTTATAAAACTGTGAAATGGAATAAATATTTGATGTTTTTTTACTTTATCGAAACGCTCGGCATCACATTGCCTAAAATAGTAAAACTTGTGATGTACATTTATTAAATATGGTCTTAGGTAGCCTTGAAATAGAATAAATATTTGATGGTTTTTTTTTGGTATTTACTTTATCGAAACGCTAGGCATCACATTGCCTAAAATAGTAAAACTTATGATGTACATTTATTAAATATGGTTTAGGTAGCCTTGATTCATTAAGGATTCCGTGTAGATTGGGCTTTACATAGTATGTTTCACCATTATCGTATACATTTCAATGATAGAATGTTGCAAACAAAGCCTGACAATTTATATTTTCCGTTTCAGAATAGAGTCCAATGGCGTCGAAAAGCTATGTTTGGTAAATCCAGGTCTTTCGAATCTGCAAAATGTCTGACAAATGGAAACTTCGAGGAGCCTACTCCAAAACGCATACATATGGATGATAATAATAATAATAATAATAACTCTTTGGCCAGCCGCTGATTTGTCGCGGTCCTCATAAGAGAAGGCCATCATTCCCCCTGCACCCCACCCCCTCTTCCCCTCCTCTCCTCCCAGCATTCAGATATAAACTGCTTAATAGTGTCCCTCACTTCCTCTTTTTCAATTTCTTCAATAAGCATTCCTACCCTCTCCCTCGTGTCCCCCTTCAGCCATCTATCCTTTGTTTCTTCACCCCACTTCTGCATTATTCTTCCAGTAAATTTTATTCTATGAGGTATATACTGTGGGCATTCCAAGAGAAAATGTTCCAGGGTCTCCACTACTCCAGAGTGGCACATTTGGCATCCCTTTTCCCCATCTCTCCCAATTTTTCCCCGAAGCTCCAGTGATCTTGATCTCAGTTTGAACAGCAGTGACCCTCCAAAGGTGCCATCTAGGTACTTCTCAAAAGCTGGCTTTTCTTTATATTGTAACCCCTGCAGTGATCTTTTCACGCTAACCCCTGCTCGCCAGTTTCGATTGCAATCTTCCATGACTCTTTCTTTGACAAACCTTTTGCCTTCTTTCATTCCTACTTCTATGTTTGTGACCTCTATAGAGTAATTGTCCATTAGTTCCCTCACATGTTTTGACCACCCCGTTTCTATATTAGAATTCCAAATGGTATCGAGCATCAGTTTGCACCACCGGTTGTCAGGCAGGTTTCTCAAGTAGTTAAAGTAACACAGTTTTCCCAAATCTACCCTGTCCTTGATTTTCATCCACCCAAGCTCCCCCCTTACTGCTTCCAAAGCTGCAGCATTACTCGACCCTGTTATCCATCTGCCGGCATCATTTTGAGTATTTTCCAACTTCTTAATAACAGTTTGGTTTAATGGAATCACGTCCGTGCCATACGTTATACTTGGTAAACCCACCCTCTCCCACAGTGTTTTCCCCACAAAGACCTTGTTGAAACTATTTTTCCCTAAAAGTTTTAGTTGGTTCAGAATTCTTTTCCCCTTCAGAATCAGTTTGGCTGAGTAATTTCTGTACACCCCTCTTCCCGTTATATTTATGCTTACCCCTAGATACTCATACTCTCCCGTTTCTCCTACAGTGATTTGTTTGCTTTCCCCTTCGGGGATTGAGAACTCCCCCACTCTCCATCTCTTCGTCATATCTACCTTGCGTCCAACGGGTATTACCTTGCTTTTATTTTCATTTAGTTCGAGCCGCCAAGTGTTCCCATATCTACCAACAATTTCCAGCAGTTTCTCTAGCCCCTGTTCAGTTCTAGACATTAACACCATGTCGTCCGCAAAGAATAAGCCTGGTATCTTTATGTCTCCAACATTTACCCCCTCCGCACTCTGAATTAGTTCGTCCCCTAAATCTTTAACATACAATGCAAACAAAATCGGTGAAAAGATACACCCCTGCTTGAGGCCTATATCCATAGGGACTCGTTTTGTAGTGATACTCCCTAGACTGAGTTGGCTTTGCACATCTGTATACAGTGCTTTCATGATTCCCACAAAGTCACCCCCCAGTCCGATGCCCTCGAGCTTTCGCCACATACCTTCCCTCCACACTCGGTCGTACGCTTTTTTCACATCTAGAAATGCCAGAAACATCTTTTTCTTTTCAGCCTTTGTTGATTCTATCAGTTGGGTGAGTGTAAATAGGTGATCAGTGACTCTTCGTCCTTTCCTGAAACCATTTTGAATTTCTCCTAAAAAACCTTTCTCTTCAATAACTTCCTCTAGTCTACCGTATATGACCTTACAGAATACTTTTCCGATGTTACTACTAACTGATATCCCCCTATAGTTATCTAGAACTTCCTTATCCCCCTTTTTGTGTATGAACGACACCTTACTTTCCCTCCACTCTCTGGGGACCTCTTGCTTTCGCAGAGCCAGGTTGAAAAGGTTTGTCAGGACTTCAATAAGTGCCTCCCCTCCATTTTTGAGGAATTCGTTCGGAATTTCATCAGTCCCTCCCGCTTTACCATTTTTTAATTTCGAGACCACGTTCCGCACTTCTTCTGCCGCTATTTCGCTACATACACGATTGGATAGGTTCTCCTCCACCAGTGTATTTCTTTTTGGTGGGGACCCACTGCCCCATCGCCTATCGTTTATCTTTTCCCAGTGCTTGACTAACTCTGAAGCGATACGGCCTTTATCTTCTGTACTTTCCCCATCCACTTTGATACTCTGCACACTACTTTTCCCCCGTTTATTTACCCAGTTCCAAAATACGTTTGAGCTCGAACCCCCCGTTTTCTTTATTGTTCTGGCAAGACTGCAATTGCGCTCCTTCCTATTATTATTCTTTATCTCATTCACCTTTTTCCGTGCCAGTTCATATTCTCCTTTCATTAGTCTCGTGTCATTGTTATCCACCCCTTTAAGCTTCCTACTTCTTCTGTAAGCAGCGCATTTTACCTTCCTTTCTTTTATAGCCTTTTTCAGTCCCTCGTTAACCCTGTATCCAAGCTCTCTCGTTGGGACCCTCACCCTTCCTATACACTCCTTCCCTGCCTCTGTTAGGCTATTTACTATGCCATCTGCAATACTCTGGACATTTGCATCCCTAGGTATACATTCAAGATTTGGTTTTAGTTTTTCCCGAAACTGCTTCCAGTCGGCTCCTTGTTTTAGTCCCCAAACTTCCTTGAAGGTATTTCTGTCTCTATTCGTCTTTTTGCCCATAATCTTAACTGTTATCAGGTTGTGATCAGTACCCAAGTCATTTTTTCCCTCGTCATCTATTTCTACATCTATAACCTCCCTCCATACGCTAATGTCAGTGAGTATATAATCAATTATTGTTTTCTTATCGTTCCTCTCCCAGGTCCATTTACCCTTACATTTCGCATCCCTGTTCAGGATCTTCAAACCAAGCTCTTTTGATAGGTCCAACATCGTCCTCCCATTCGTGTTAATTTTCCTATCACCTCCCTGCATGCCCTCCTCCTTATCCCCGATGTGCCCATTGAAGTCCCCCATTAGGACAATACTGAACCCTCTGCTCCCAAGCTCTGTGATATTCGATCTAAGAGTTGTATATATTGAATCATTCCACTCGGGCTTACTTCCCTCCACTGCTAAGTATACAACACCAACGGCAACACTCCTGCTTCCTAACTTGATTTTTGCCCAGACTATTTCGTTGGATACTGGAATCTGAGTCCTTGCTTCTGTGAGATCTGTAATCAATGAGGGCTGTAATTCCTCTTTAGCGTAGATGCCAACACCCCCACCCCGTTTCTGACCCTCAGTTCGCCCAGCTCCTATCCACACGCAACCCTTCATCTGATCAACCCGCTCATCCCGTCGTATCCACGTCTCACTTAGACCCATTATATCGAAGTCTCCTTCGTCCATCATTGTTGATATTTCGCTTACTTTCTTGTGCAGACCCTGGATGTTGCAGAACCCAAACTTAATGAATCTTTGTTTTTTTTGTCATCACTGGCACATTATTATAACCCTGGTATGTCCCCGTATTGTGCATGTTTGTTGTACTTCCTATGTTCCCAGCATTTGTGCCACTCTGGGTTACCGGCTGTGGTCCCCTACCCCCCTTTTCTCCAAAAAAGGCCCAGCCACCTGTAAGATTTTTTGGCCCAACAGGTCTGTACCCATCCTACTTAAATGCAATCCGTCTCGCCCATACAACTCTCCTTGTCCCCAGAATGAATCCCAGTGGTCAATGAAATGTACTCCCAAGTCTTTGCAGTGCTCTTCCAGCTCCTCGTTTAGTGCCATAATCCGCGAGTTCCTCTCATTCCCACCACCCATAACGGGGAGCACCCCTGAAACGATGATGCGAGCATTCCTGCTAAGTAGCTTACTAATTAGGTCCTTGTATGTGTCCACCAAACGAACTGATTTCCTCTCCCTGATGTTATTGGACCCCACATGTAATACCACTACCGGATCAGGCCCCGACCCAGCTACAATACCGTCCACTCTATCCCTCAGGTCCTCCACTTTAGCCCCCGGAATGCACAGAACTGTTCTATTTTTACTGTCCGGACCACAGACAACCTTGTCGATCCCCCGAACTATGCTACTTCCCGCAACCACCAACTTACTTTTGGACCTCGCCCTATTTATCTCCTCTAGTCTCCTATTGTTTACAGCGTCCTCTTCCTCTCCAACAGCCCCACTCGGAATCAATATCGGTATCGGTATCTTTGACCTAGGATTACTCCTATCCTTGTCCCTCCGTCTCTTTCCAGGCCCTGAGCTACCTGGACTACTCCCCTGGTCTTCCCCCGGATCCCTCCTCCTTTTTCCTGGCCTAGACCCCAAGCTACTATCTGTTGCAACTACCTCCATCTCCTCCTCTGTCTCTTCCGAATCGAGCACATCAAATCTGTTTCTGGTGCTGCACTCCCCACTGCCTTTGAACTTTACACCCCTATCTACCTGCTTCTCTGGCCCCCCTTTCCTACCACTTTTGGTAGTCCACGCCAAACGCTTTACAGCATTGCTCCGGCCTGGGCCCCCCTCATCTGTCCTACGTACTTTTCTAGCAGCCCCCACCTCATCACCTACCTCATTCACATCAAAGGTTCTACCCCCATGTTTCCTCTTGGAACCACCGACAACCTTCCATCCTTCTCGGAAAGCCACTTTCACAGGCGTAACTCCAGACAGCCCCGCCCTACCAAGTTTTCCCTTCAGCTCAGCAATCTCCCCCTCAAACTTAACAATTGTCTCAAGTAGGCGGAGGATTTCCTGACAGTTTGCACATACCTCTCCATATCCCATCGAGCGACAGTCCCCATACATCATAGAGCACTGTTTACAAACTTCAAGCCCAATATCGCCATCGGTGGCCCCACCAACCCGGCTCTGACCGACACCCCCAGTGACCTCTGTCTGCACACCAATACTTACTCCGTTGGCACCATTGACCTGGACCGCGATATTACACGTATTTACCTCCATACTTACCTCCGTCTGAACAGACTTGCTCACCATCATCAAGACAAAATTACGCGATCGGACAGGGAAAAATGTAAACACGCGACAAAAGGCAACACGACGAACCGTTCGACAACTTAGCGCTCACAGTTTTATTTAAGGCCTCCTAACTTTGTCCCAGTTACTATACTAAACTAACTCCCCACAAACTTGAATAAAATAACCTGAAAATGAAATATATATGATTAGTAAACAATAAAAATACTTAATTTCGATTCGTAACCACGGAGACTTCTTCTGTATACTTGCGGATGATCTCAATAAACAACAAATAATGGATGTCGTATGTACAATGGTTGATAATGAGAATCTTGTCGGTGATGGAAGTACCACTCACAAACTTCCCACAGTTTCTGGTAAACACAAAGATTTAAAATCAATTACATCACATACAGTAAGTTTATCTACCTTCTGTTGTAAGACATCTGTGTCTATTTACCATATATTTTTTCCTGGGCGAAAACCATAATTTGTGAAGAAAGGAGTACTTATTATACCAAGAGCTCTTGTCGTCGATATCTCTGTAACCGCGAAGCAATGATATGATGGGAATATTTAGAAGTCATTCTATTAAGTAGTTAGTTCAAATCTTCAGCCCAATAATAGACAGTACACACAGGAAGGGAGTTCATAATATAAAGATGCTTCATTGACCAGGCTTCATTGATGCCTCATTCCATTAACCTGATCAAAGAAGATACCTTAAAGAGGAATGCAAAACAAGAAACTTACAAATAATCTAGCCCTGATATGGTAAACGTTCAAAGTTGCAGGTATGTTGGCGTCTGTATAGATGTTTCCCAGCCTCGTTTTGATTATTATAAAAAACTTGCGATAGTTGTGAAAATAACAAGTAAATCGTCGAATCATTTGTGCAGAATATATTTTATCATACGTTATGTATACAACAACCACGACATTAATTACTTTACATTTTCAGGTTAAACGAGTTATAGAAGGAGAATACAATGACGTCATTGACAACTACATTATTGTCGACTGTAGATATCCCTACGAATATGAAGGTGGACACATTGTAGTAAGTGTTTATTGCAATCAGGTGTATTTACCCGAGATAGGTGTGTCTTGACATTAAAAAAATAAAGATAAATAAAGAGGGAAGTTGACAATATTTATCAGGCTTAAAACATAACTAGGATTGGGGATGGAGGTAGTTTTATCTTTGTTATCCACCCCCTATACCTTTCAAGTTAGAACTTTCAAGCAATCATTAATGCTGCGATATGTAGACACAAAATTAGGAAAATTTTCCGGGATGTGACATTTTTCGTAGTTGTAAAATCGCTGTTTCTTCGAATCCCTGATCGAAATGAAAATAAATATACAGATAGGAGATATAGCGTCTCCACGGAGCTCTCGAAGTTTATCTTTAAATAACAGGCTCCATTTGTTTCAATTAAATGGGAAACGTGGGTTGCTACCCTTGGAAAGGTTGGGCTGCCGGAGTTATTACCCCACCTCTCACAACCCCACCGACTCAGCAATGTGGGGGCAAAACTATATTTGTTGCATTTTGATAGCAGTGCTGTAATTACAGAAAAGTAACGATTTTCGGCCATTGAAATACTGGACGCCTTAAACTGACATGATGTTTGCTAATTCCATTTCTGCTTTTTGTTTCAGGGATCAGAAAATCTTTACACACGGGAACTGGTTGAAGGCAGACTTCTGTCGAACGTAGATTCCTCGCAAAATACAATCGTGATATTTCATTGTGAATTTTCTTCAGAGCGAGGTCCAAAACTGTAAGTATTTTATCAAAATTACGACGAATAAATGATGTACAAATCATGATTATTCTGTGAGCGTTCCGATCAAAACATTAACATAAAGCTTGCACTATCTGTAGGAAGAATGTTCATTTGTACAATGTATATGCTTTCAAGGCTTAGCTACATTTTAGGAGGACTGTGACATTAATTTTTCAACTGTATAGGGTTCAACTTCTCAAACATGTAGGCGATTGTATTTTTCTGCCACAAGAGAGCATTTGCTTTTGTGCTTAATGACTCTTTCAACAGCCAGAATCACATTGTGTCAGGGTGATTTAGGGTTGGAGGAAGCCGGGGATCTCTGAGAACATAACTGAGAAGTGGCAGGCAGCTGTACGACTCTCCAACATACTAACCAGGCACGAGCAGAGGTTGAAGGCAAGTGTACCATTGACGTCCATCCGTCTAGTCGTCCGTCCGTATTTATTTTAAAATGTATACCAGCTACTAGTATTGGAATTTGGAGGTAGCCTATTCTCATTGGTGTTTTTGGTCTGCAATCTTCGAATCACCTCCTGCCATATAATAATTTTATCTATGCGTTTTTCCGGTTTGTCGAAATGATCATTTATAAGCTTTCAGCTTACTGGTACACCCTCCAGCCCGGTTAATCATTGGGTGTGTGACCGTCTGAGCTATCAATTCGGACTCCCGCGTTGTGTCCTTGGGCAAGCTCTTAACCCCGATTGCCCACATGGGGGGCACGATGTCGCCGTGTACTATGGCGTACTGCACGTCGGTGGTACGCATGTCTTCAAGCAATCTAACCGTGCCTGTGATGCAGTGCGGAGTTACGATGTTGGGGGCTGGCAGCTGCTCGTCGTTGATCAATGGTTCTCTCCAGGTACTCCGGCTTCCTCCACCCGTAAAACTGTCACCGTCATGATTAGCCAATGTGCATGGGTACATGACCTTAAACACCAATAAATAATAATAATAATAATTATAACTGGTACATCCACCTCATTTCGTTATGGTTATAAGCAATGTGATTATGGGCCTATTTCTTGAAGTAATATAATTTATGACTTTTCTTTTTATAACACAGATTACGTTATTTGAGAAGTATGGATAGACAGGCCAATGCAGAGAATTATCCAAATTTATATTATCCGGAGATATATCTTTTAGACGGTGGATACAAAGACTTTTTTCAACTCGAAAAGGTATGTCGTGGTTAGTTTTATATAGAAACTATATTTGGGGTTGTATCCAAATCACTCTTATTTATAAGATATGTCCATAGTTTAAATCACTTTCAAATGGCGCCTCTTTCTGGTAACAACAGTGTTTTTGACAATGAACGATGCACTTCCGATAAAGTAATTCGCGTGGATTTCTTCTCAGTTTTCAAATGTGGTGCTTACTCCTTTGATGAGAGCGAAATATATACGTGTGTGGGATTTTCTGGAAAAGTCTCCAAAGATTTAAGAGATCCAGCCTTCATGTAGAGTGAAGGAGAAAGGCGTGCCCTTCAATTTTCTGTTCAGATGCATTAGCAGGTTAGGCATAGCAATATCTCCGGTGGATTGTATGGCCAATAATTTAATAGATGAATTGATAAGTTACTATAATCAAGTAACAGTTCCTAAGTTTAACATTTATTATCGAAATCAAAGCAATGTGGCTAAATTATGTAAAATATTATTGTCGAATAATAAGCCAACATTCTCCTCGTTCCCAAAGGATTCTTTTCTCAAAAATTTAAAAAATAGTTAGACAATAATGTTACTTTTTGAAATGCATATGGAGATAAATAAAGTTATGCTTAAAATATTTAACTTTCTTTTCAGAAATTTTGTGTTCCACAACAATATAAAACCATGCTGGATAAAGGACATTCTGCCGAGTTGCGTCACTTCCGCTCCAAATCAAAATCGTGGCACGCAGATGACAGAAGAAGATGCCTAAGATTCTAGTTGTCCATCTGGGTCGGAAACAAACAAGCATATCTGTGATATTTATATTTGATATTTTATATCTGTGACAAATACGTTATCAAAACAATTTGAAATAACTTTCATTGACGAAAATTACATTAAACATTGACAAGTGTCTGAAAACCACCGAATGTTTTAAATTAATACATCGAGGTATCCAATGGTTTTACCATATTTGGTGCAGTTACATAAGCTTTTTACGTTTATTTAATCCTAATTCACTCTCTCTCTCTCTCTCCTCAAAAGCAATCTACAGGAAGACACATATCCAATTTGTTTCTCGTCTTAATACGACCTTTGTGAACCTCATCGGTAGTCTGTCTAAGGAATCATTCCAATGTTGCACATTAAGCCGTCTTTTGCAGTAATTCTTTAACGATGGATGCATTGTAATATGGATATAGCTATTGTATTGTTTTGAGAAACGTATTTGTTGATTAATAGTTATTTTTGTTGTTATTATGTATATAAAAATGTAAATAATAAATCAATGTATTTTCAAAAACATCGATGTTTGTTCATTTCAAAATATACGATTTAGCTAATGTCAAATCCGATGGTTTATATTTTTATTATGAACGTCGTAAGCTTTTGAACTCTTAAATATTATACGGATAACAGACATGGTAGTGTAGGAACCAAAATCTGGGGCTATTTTCTGATTTAATTCATGTAAACCTCTCTGATGTAATGGACGTAAGAATGGTCCATCATACTGAAAGGGTATTTGATATCTGTTAAAAAGCGATTGTTAAAAACCAACAATTGTAACAAATATGCCACCAGGAATGTGTTTCCAAACTAATATTTGGGTGTGGCAGAAAAACAACTCTGTGGCTATACCATTACCCTGCAGTATCATGCTCACCATCTCATTATTTTGTTCCTTCCAGTGGGACGAAAATTGAAAGATTAATCCACAGAATTATCATTTCCTTGATTGCCTGGACTTGGAATAATAATAACTCTTTGGCCAGCCGCTGATTTGTCGCGGTCCTCATAAGAGAAGGCCATCATTCCCCCTGCACCCCACCCCCTCTTCCCCTCCTCTCCTCCCAGCATTCAGATATAAACTGCTTAATAGTGTCCCTCACTTCCTCTTTTTCAATTTCTTCAATAAGCATTCCTACCCTCTCCCTCGTGTCCCCCTTCAGCCATCTATCCTTTGTTTCTTCACCCCACTTCTGCATTATTCTTCCAGTAAATTTTATTCTATGATGTATATACTGTGGGCATTCCAAGAGAAAATGTTCCAGGGTCTCCACTACTCCAGAGTGGCACATTTGGTATCCCTTTTCCCCATCTCTCCCAATTTTTCCCCGAAGCTCCAGTGATCTTGATCTCAGTTTGAACAGCAGTGACCCTCCAAAGGTGCCATCTAGGTACTTCTCAAAAGCTGGCTTTTCTTTATATTGTAACCCCTGCAGTGATCTTTTCACGCTAACCCCTGCTCGCCAGTTACGATTGCAATCTTCCATGACTCTCTCTTTGACAAACCTTTTGCCTTCTTTCATTCCTACTTCTATGTTTGTGACCTCTATAGAGTAATTGTCCATTAGTTCCCTCACATGTTTTGACCACCCCGTTTCTATATTAGAATTCCAAATGGTATCGAGCATCAATTTGCACCACCGGTTGTCAGGCAGGTTTCTCAAGTAGTTAAAGTAACACAGTTTTCCCAAATCTACCCTGTCCTTGATTTTCATCCACCCAAGCTCCCCCTTACTGCTTCCAAAGCTGCAGCATTACTCGACCCTGTTATCCATCTGCCGGCATCATTCTGAGTACTTTCCAACTTCTTAATAACGGCTTGGTTTAATGGAATCACGTCCGTGCCATACGTTATACTTGGTAAACCCACCCTCTCCCACAGTGTTTTCCCCACAAAGACCTTATTGAAACTATTTTTCCCTAAAAGTTTTAGATGGTTCAGAATTCTTTTCCCCTTCAGAATCAGTTTGGCTGAGTAATTTCTGTACACCCCTCTTCCCGTTATATTTATGCTTACCCCTAGATACTCATATTCTCCCGTTTCTCCTACAGTGATTTGTTTGCTTTCCGCTTCGGGGATTGAGAACTCCCCCACTCTCCATCTCTTTGTCATATCTACCTTGCGTCCAACGGGTATTACCTTGCTTTTATTTTCATTTAGTTCGAGCCGCCAAGTGTTCCCATATCTACCAACAATTTCCAGCAGTTTCTCGAGCCCCTGTTCAGTTCTAGACATTAACACCATGTCGTCCGCAAAGAATAAGCCTGGTATCTTTATGTCTCCAACATTTACCCCCTCCGCACTCTGAATTAGTTCGTCCCCTATATCTTTAACATACAATGCAAACAAAATCGGTGAAAAGATACACCCCTGCTTGAGGCCTATATCCATAGGGACTCGTTTTGTAGTGATACTCCCTAGACTGAGTTGGCTTTGCACATCTGTATACAGTGCTTTCATGATTCCCACAAAGTCACCCCCATTCCGATGCCCTCGAGCTTTCGCCACATACCTTCCCTCCACACTCGGTCGTACGCTTTTTTTCACATCCAGAAATGCCAGAAACATGTTTTTCTTTTCAGCCTTTGTTGATTCTATCAGTTGGGTGAGTGTAAATAGGTGATCAGTGACTCTTCGTCCTTTCCTGAAACCATTTTGAATTTCTCCTAAAAAACCTTTCTCTTCAATAACTTCCTCTAGTCTACCGTATATGACCTTACAGAATACTTTTCCGATGTTACTACTAACTGATATCCCCCAATAGTTATCTAGAACTTCCTTATCCCCCTTTTTGTGTATGAACGACACCTTACTTTCCCTCCACTCTCTGGGGACCTCTTGCTTTCGCAGAGCCAGGTTGAAAAGGTTTGTCAGGACTTCAATAAGTGCCTCCCCTCCATTTTTGAGGAATTCGTTCGGAATTTCATCAGTCCCTCCCGCTTTACCATTTTTTAATTTCGAGACCACGTTCCGCACTTCTTCTGCCGTTATTTCGCTACATACACGATTGGATAGGTTCTCCTCCACCAGTGTATTTCTTTTTGGTGGGGACCCACTGCCCCATCGCCTATCGTTTATCTTTTCCCAGTGCTTGACTAACTCTGAAGCGATACGGCCTTTATCTTCTGTACTTTCCCCATCTACTTTGATACTCTGCACACTACTTTTCCCCCGTTTATTTACCCAGTTCCAAAATACGTTTGAGCTCGAACCCCCCGTTTTCTTTATTGTTCTGGCAAGATTGCAATTGGGCTCCTTCCTATTATTATTCTTTATCTCATTCACCTTTCTCCGTGCCAGTTTATATTCTCCTTTCATTAGTCTCGTGTCATTGTTATCCACCCCTTTAAGCTTCCTACTTCTTCTGTAAGCAGCGCATTTTACCTTCCTTTCTTTTATAGCCTTTTTCAGTCCCTCGTTAACCCTGTATCCAAGCTCTCTCGTTGGGACCCCCACCCTTCCAAAACAATCCTTCCCTGCCTCTGTTAGGCTATTTACTATGCCATCTGAAATACTCTGGACATTTGCATCCCTAGGTATACATTCAAGATTTGGTTTTAGTTTTTCCCGAAACTGCTTCCAGTCGGCTCCTTGTTTTAGTCCCCAAACTTCCTTGAAGGTATTTCTGTCTCTATTCGTCTTTTTGCCCATAATCTTAACTGTTATCAGGTTGTGATCACTTTCCCTCGTCATCTATTTCTACATCTATAACCTCCCTCCACGCTAATGTCAGTGAGTATATAATCAATTATTGTTTTCTTATCGTTCCTCTCCCAGGTCCATTTACCCTTACATTTCGCATCCCTGTTCAGGATCTTTAAACCAAGCTCTTTTGATAGGTCCATCATCTTCCTCCCATTCGTGTTAATTTTCCTATCACCTCCCTGTATGCTCTCCTCCTTATCCCCGATGTGCCCATTGAAGTCCCCCATTAGGACAATACTGAACCCTCTGCTTCCAAGCTCTGTGATATTCGATCTAAGAGTTGTATATATTGAATCATTCCACTCGGGCTTACTTCCCTCCACTGCTAAGTATACAACACCAACGGCAACACTCCTGCTTCCTAACTTGATTTTTGCCCAGACTATTTCGTTGGATACTGGAATCTGAGTCCTTGCTTAGTTTAAACAATATTTATTGAAAAAATCGATATGTATACAATATTCAATAACAGTTAATAGAAGCAAACAAAGTGTGAACAGCAAGCAATACAATTGTATACAAGTAGCAGATAGACAAGGTAATGTGAGAGAGGGGATCCGACAGAAAGCTTACAGCTTATGTAAGTCGTCTCCCCGGTTGGTTAACAAAGATACTCCTGTAGGTGGTGTAAAATCAGTCAAAGAGCTCACACATCGCTACATGGATGCCGAGAACACACCCACCCCTCCACTGTGTTTTAATTAAGACAAAGTTGCTACAATCGTAGATTAGATTAACCCAAGGAAACTTTTAACACACATACCCTCTCAGGCCAATAACATGCAGCGACTGGGCTGATGAGCAGATTCGGCAACCAGGCAACGATATGTGAGATTGTTTAAACTTCGGGTTAAGAGAAAAGAAGAAGAAAAGAAAACAAAAAGTAGTAGAGTGGTAGAAGAGCCAAAGCACTGATCGAAGAGTGAGGAAAGTGACAGGAAAAAATTACAGGTGGCAGGTTGAATACATGGTGCATTGAGTTAAGACTATGTAGAATAAACGGGCGGTAACTTGGTTTCAGATCATCAATTTAGAGATGGATATGTTACAAGTTTCAGGTTTCAGTGGTGTTGAGCTGCAATAAGGAGATATTATGTTGACTTATAACTTACTAAAATCGTTTAGTGGATAAAATAAAGTCATGGACTACGTCAAAAATAAGGCTGTTATCCTCGTTGTTTAGGAATTCAGATCCAAACAAGAGTATGGATGTGTCTACTGTATATGGAAGTAAATTAATCGAGATGTTGCGAGCGTTCGAGAACAATGGACACTGAAGGAGAAAATGATCGGTAGTTTCACGCTCGCCACACTGACACGGGGCTTGGTGATAAATGATTTTCATATAGATGTGAGTTGAGGTTACTACAGTGTAACCGCAGCCTGCAGTGATATATTTGGGCCCTGGGAGATTTCGCATCATTGAAGAACTTTGGGGGTCTTTGGTTACCATTGCTCAAGAAAGTTTTAAAGTTAGTCAACGATGAATTCTCGCGGACAGGTAAGGGCAAGTTATTCCACTGATCAGTGACGTTGGGGATAAAAGAGGACTGATACAGTTGCGTTCGACAGAAGGGGACTCGGTGGTTCTGACTAGATCGGAGACTAAGTGATGGATTCGTCATTGAGATAAGTCGAGGAACCTTATTTGAAATGTATGGGGGAGACATATGATGATACATTTTAAAATACTGAATTAATTTATGTTTGCGGCGTCTTTCTTGCAAAGAGTCCCAACGTGTTTCCGTATATAAAAGAAGCTTACTGGCACTCATTGTAGCTCCTCTGATGATTCTTGCAGCTGCAATTTGTATTTTTTCAAGTTGAGCGACATTAGTCACAGAACAATTATCCCAGACAGTATCCGCATATTCAAGAAGAGGCCTTATAAAGGCAAAATATATCTTTTCTAAGACACTGCGATCAAGACTAAATTTATGCCTCCTCAGCAGGTCTATACGAGACCAGGCTTTGGAGCAGATGTGGTCAATATGGTCGTTCCATGTACATGTACTGTTCAGTATGAGGCCTAAGTGTTTATGGTTGCGAACTTCCGCAATCGCGGAGTCACCTAAATATAAGGGTGGATGTGAGTTAGGGATATTTTTACGTGATATCAACATACTCTCTGTTTTGTTAGGATTGAACTCAACCAACCAGGTTTTGGCCCAATGATCGATTGTGGTCAAATCCCGATTGATTATGGACGAGACTTGCTCCGGGTTCTCAATAATTAGATATAAAGAAGTATCGTCCGCAAAGAGGCGTATACTACTAAGTAAATCTCTGGTTATGTCGTTTATGTATATCAAGAACAGTAGGGGTCCAAGTATTGACCCCTGGGGTACACCAGCATTGATTGGTCTCCATGAAGATTCCTCCGAAGCTACCACAACCCGCTGCGATCTTTCCGAAAGATACGATTTCAAAAACCGCAAGAGTTCCCCTGAGACCCCAATACCTTCCAGCTTGTGGATTAGACCAGCGTGCCATACCTTGTCAAAGGCCTTACTGACGTCACAGAAAACAACCCTCACTTCTTTCCCTTCATCTAGAGCCCGACAAAATTCGTCATAGATATCAGTTAATTGGAGGACTGTAGAATCCCTTGGTGTAAAACCTGATTGAAATTGACTAAGAATATTATTTTCGCTCAAAAACTGCCACAGGCGTTTGAATACACATTTTTCAAATATTTTACCAACACAGTTGATAAGTGATATCGGACGATAATTAGTCACTAAGTTAGACGGTTGTTTTTTTAGGATTAGGGTGACATTTGCTTTTTTCCATAGTGACGGAAAGTACGAATTGTTCAGTAGTATGTTAAATAAGATTGAAAGTGGCTCACAGAGAGAGGATTTACATTCTTTTAAGAGACGCGGGCTTATTTGATCGGGGCCAGACGCCTTGGACACTTTTATAGTCTTCATTGCGGCATATACGTCACTGCAGTGTAGAATAATGTTATCAATAACACTTGAGACATGGGGTGGTGCATCCGGTAGGGAGGCATTTGAGTCGTCAACTGTCGAGATAGAACAGAAGTATTCATTGAACACTTCAGCTTTCTCAGAACTTGAGGAGTATATTTTGTCTGAGTGGACCAGGGTGGGAATGCCTGTTTCGTGACTGCTACCGAGTAGTGTTTTTAGAGTCTTCCACCACTGAGATGCTGGGATGTCTTTGCTCATCAATGTGGACTGAACTTTTGAGAATTGTAAGTATTTGGCCTTCCTAACAGCCGAAACAACTTCATTACGTTTAAGTTTGTATTTGACCCAGGCATGTGGGAAATTCGTACGTTTAGCAATGCGGTAAAGACGTTTACGTTGTCTTATTAGTAGTCTTATTTCATTGTGCACCTATTTTGGTTGGTTTATTCTCGAAGTAATGATTTTGTTGGGTATATATCTGGATGCAGTATCAAGTATTTTAGCGGTGAGACTGGAAACTATAGTATCGAGACATTGAGTATCAAAAATGGAATCCCAGTCGGTGTTGGAGAAAGCCTCGTTTAATGCCTCGTAATTACCTTGAGGATAAAGCCATATCCTCCTTTTGAAAGCTGGCGAGATTGGTTTCAGGAATTCGACCTCCATTGAAATTGGACAATGATAGCGGATCATGTCTGGGATAACTGGTTCAAGAACGTCGCATGCTTTCACGTGTACTGTGTCACTGACAGCAAAGAGATCAAGCAATGTTGCCGATGTCTCAGTAAAACAAGTTGGTTCCCTCACAAGCTGTCTAAGATTAAAATAATTAGTTATATCAGAAACGTTACCTCTTGAGGAAAACAATTGGTTATCATTAAAATCACCTGTTACAATTAAGTCACCAATTGACGTGAATCTAGCTTTTTCAATGGATGACGATATGGCACCCCATGTATCTGGGGGACTATATGGTGGACGATAGAATACTCCTAATAATAATGACCTACCCTTTTTTGTGAATATCTCAGCCCAAAGGCATTCCGTATTTGATGTGTCGAGATCAGGCCTTTGTCTAAACGAGATGCCTTCTTTAATATAAATGGCAACACCACCTCCCCTTGACGAGCGGTCGAATCTCAACGGTTCATGGAACCCATCTAGTATGATATCGGATGTGGAATCCTTTGGATCCAGCCATGTCTCACTCAGGGCAATAATATCACAGGAAGCGAATTCATACTGAATAATATCTAGTTTCGGTTTGAGGCTTTGGATGTTGAGATGAACAATTGTTAGAGTGTTTTGATTATGAAATGGGCTGTGAGAGTTAGGACCAGGGTTGGTTTCAATGTCCCCAGATAGTAACAAGCCTATGGCCAAATAGCAGAACAAACAATATAGGACGAATGTGGTCAATACTTTCAAACTAGACGTAGACTTTGAAATACTGGCCGGTCTATAACAATGCTGAAATGTGTGGGGGAAATTAAAAAAGTAGGGGGTGGTTTCATTGGATTGCCCCCAAAAATGACAGATCATGAAGGTGAAGCTTTTAAGTAGCCCAACACCACTGAGACGCATGAGGAGGTAGATTAACCCACAAATGGAGCTGTTTTTTGGCAGACATTGTTTTAATTTACTAGCAAAGACTAGTAAATTGAAATTCCCTATGTGAGCTCGGAATGCTTCGAGTGAGCACATTATATATAGGATTAGTTTTGAAATCAGGTTATGTTTAAGTCGCTAATTTGTATTCAAAAGGTATTCAATCTGGCTTGGCAAGAGGAAATGACGTACAGGGTAAGATAGGATAAATAGACTGACGAATGAACGATGTGTAAGACACAAAGAGTAAGGAAGTATAACTATATACAAAATATGTGTAAAATGTTTATATATATATATGTTATGGGTGAAGTCAGCTTGTGGGGGCCAAGAATTACTACTGCATTTGGGTGATGTGGATGTTCCATACACTGGTCCGTCGATGTGTCAGATGGGTTTCCGTTAGCTGAAAAAAGGAGGGGGTCCAGGTTGCTATATGCTCCCATAACAAAATAGAGTATGGAGGTGGGGGCATATTTTTTATAGGTTGAAACGTTCACGAGTTTCATGTTGTTTGATAACTTTGTGGTGTGTTACAAGAAAAGGCCATATGGTAGCAGTTGCTTCAACGGTAAGTAGGTGCTGGTTTCGGAAATATTTAATGAAGAACTAGGAGCGTTTTCCTTCGCCTCGACTCATATACCATGACACCCAACAGCAACGAGCTCACTGGTTAAATATTTCCAAGACCAGCAAGTAGGTGCTGGTTCTGGAAACACTCAACGAAGAACTAGGAGCGTTTTCCTTCGCATCGACTCATGTACCATGACACCCCACAGCAACGAACTCACCGATCTTGTTACTATGAGGGGCCATGGGACATGTCACAAGTAAGAATAATATGTCGTGATATTTGGTGGAGGGGAAAATGATTCACTGGGTGTAAGTTTTCTAGAAGTATTACCTGTGTATATTGATGATGTTTCCACCATTAATTTCGACTATAGTAGAGGGCTATTTAAGACGATTGGCTGATGCTCAGGATTCATCAATAACTGGGTGCCTTTGCCGGCAGAGCAGACATATTTGGTGAGGATAGACGAACCCTTCTTGCCACGAAACAGTCGAAAATTGGAAAGAAGGGATGCTATTACATTCAAGTTATGATGGCACCGGGGCGGGGGGGGGGGGGGGATTTCACCCCTGAATAAGTTCGATCATACAACTGGTATGCTTGTAGTTTGAGTGATATATATCTAGACAAATATTTGCAAGAGGGATTCAAGGGCGTC
The DNA here is from genome assembly GCA_031216915.1 of Pictodentalium vernedei. Taxonomy (NCBI): domain Eukaryota; kingdom Metazoa; phylum Mollusca; class Scaphopoda; order Dentaliida; family Dentaliidae; genus Pictodentalium; species Pictodentalium vernedei. The sequence continues at coordinate 299,195,886 of CM062294.1, forward strand.
CCACCTATAGCTGATAAATCTAGAGCAAGAGTATATGGGGTGAAGACCTCTACATTAGACATGACCTCTACGTTAGACAAGCCCTCACAGACTATGCATCTCCGATTCGAAGTAGAGTTCAATAATTTCAATTTGTTTTACCTGACTAGTAAAAAATGACCTAATACGGACAATACTGGGACTCAGACTGGTGTACAAGCAGTTGATTTTGAATATTCTATGGGTGATGATTCGCGCCTAGGCCTGTGGAACTAGAAATAGAGAATCTACTAGGGGTTTTGAAGACACTGTAACGTGATTAAATTACAAGTACATTGACAGTGGGTCTTTCGGCAATAGTGACGAACGGGAGTGTCGTTGAGACTAAGCCGGTTTTTCTAGTCAAGTGTCGTCTGTCTGGGAAAGCTGACGTCACTTGGTCGGGAAAACAGCCTTAGGCCATAAATGTAAAGATTGATGTAACATCTGGTAATTCCACACAGTTATAACGGGCTTATATGAGTCTGAGCAATACAAGGGATACTGTTACTCAGGCGAGATTATCTCTAGTTGAATTTAAATACACTCAGAAGTAATTGTCGATTCAAGAGCCGCAGGGACACTGACATTGGCTCTTTCCTCAATAGTGACAAACGAGAGTGTCATTGAGGCTAAACCGGTTTTTCGTCTGTCTAGGAATCCAGACGGCATTTGGCCGGGAAAACAGCCTTAGGCCATAAATGTAAAAAAATTGATGTAACATCTGGTAAATTCACAGAGATATAACGGGCTAAATAGAAGTCCTTGCTTCTGTGAGATCTGTAATCAATGAGGGCTGTAATTCCTCTTTAGCGTAGATGCCAACACCCCCACCCCGTTTCTGACCCTCAGTTCGCCCAGCTCCTATCCACACGCAACCCTTCATCTGATCAACCCGCTCATCCCGTCGTATCCACGTCTCACTTAGACCCATTATATCGAAGTCTCCTTCGTCCATCATTGTTGATATTTCGCTTACTTTCTTGTGCAGACCCTGGATGTTGCAGTACCCAAACTTAATGAATCTTTGTTTTTTTGTCATCATTGGCACATTATTATAACCCTGGTATGTCCCTGTATTGTGCATGTTTGTTGTTCTTCCTATGTTCCCAGCATTTGTGCCCCTCTGGGTTATCGGCTGTGGTCCCCTACCCCCCTTTTCTCCAAAGAAGGCCCAGTCACCTGTAAAATTTTTTGGCCCAACAGGTCTGTACCCATCCTACTTAAATGCAATCCGTCTCGCCCAAACAACTCTCCTTGTCCCCAGAATGAATCCCAGTGGTCAATGAAATGTATTCCCAAGTCTTTGCAGTGCTCTTCCAGCTCTTCGTTTAGTGCCATAATCCGCGAGTTCCTCTCATTCCCACCACCCATAACGGGGAGCACCCCTGAAACGATGATCCGAGCATTCCTGCTAAGTAGCTTACTAATTAGATCCTTGTATGTGTCCACCAAACGAACTGATTTCCTCTCCTGATGTTATTGGACCCCACATGTAATACCACTACCGGATCAGGCCCCGACCCAGCTACAATACCGTCCACTCTATCCCTCAGGTCCTCCACTTTAGCCCCCGGAAAGCACAGAACTGTTCCATTTTTACTGTCCGGACCACAGACAACCTTGTCGATCCCCCGAACTATGCTACTTCCCGCAACCACCAACTTACTTTTGGCCCTCGCCCTATTTATCTCCTCTAGTCTCCTATTGTTTACAGCGTCCTCTTCCTCTCCAACAGCCCCACTCGGAATCAATATCGGTATCGGTATCTTTGACCTAGGATTACTCCTATCCTTGTCCCTCCGTCTCTTTCCAGGCCCTGAACTACCTGGACTACTCCCCTGGTCTTCTCCCGGATCCCTCCTCCTTCTTCCTGGCCTAGACCCCAAGCTACTATCTGTTGCAACTACCTCCATCTCCCCCTCTGTCTCTTCCGAATCGAGCACATCAAATCTGTTTCTGGTGCTGCACTCCCCGCTGCCTTTGGACTTTACACCCCTATCTACCTGCTTCTCTGGCCCCCCTTTCCTACCACTTTTGATAGTCCACGCCAAACGCTTTACAGCATTGCTCCGGCCTGGGCCCCTCTCATCTGTCCTACGTACTTTTCTAGCAGCCCCCACCTCATCACCTACCTCATTCACATCAAAGGTTCTACCCCCATGTTTCCTCTTGGAACCACCGACAACCTTCCATCCTTCTCGGAAAGCTACTTTCACAGGCGTAACTCCAGACAGCCCCGCCCTACCAAGTTTTCCCTTCAGCTCAGCAATCTCCCCCTCAAACTTAACAATTGTCTCAAGTAGGCGGAGGATTTCCTGACAGTTTGCACATACCTCTCCATATCCCATCGAGCGACAGTCCCCATACATCATAGAACACTGTTTACAAACTTCAAGCCCAATATCGCCATCGGTGGCCCCACCAACCCGGCTCTGACCGACACCCCCAGTGACCTCTGTCTGCACACCAATACTTACCCCGTTGGCACCGTCGACCTGGACCGCGATATTACACGTATTTACCTCCATACTTACCTCCGTCTGAACAGACTTGCTCGCCATCATCAAGACAAAATTACGCGATCGGACAGGGAAAACTATAAACACGCGACAAAAGGCAACACGACGAACCGTTCGACAACTTAGCGCTCACAGTTTTATTTAAGACCTAACTTTGTCCCAGTTACTATACTAAACTAACTCCCCACAAAGTTGAATAAAATAACCTGAAAATGAAATATATATGATTAGTAAACAATAAAAATACTTAATTTCGATTCGTAACCAAGGAGACTTCTTCTGTATACTTGCGGATCGAGTAGTAGTTCCTTGATTGCCTGGATTTGGAATGGCAAAATAAGTTGTTAAACGTGTGTTTGTGGACGTGCGAGCGCGTGCGTGTGTGTTTGAGGAAGTAACTGTGTCTTTAGGGATGAATAGTATATCTCACATGATTAGACTCACTCGGTCCCCGCACCGGACCTCCCCCCATAAGATCCATCTATGTTTTCCTTTTACATCCCGCCTAAAGAGCTCTTCGTCCTAATTTCAGCTCGCCAGATTTTATTGCAATCCTCGAGCACCCATTCCCTGACAAGTCTACTCCTCTGCTTCAGTCCTCCTTCTAGAGAATGGACATATTTCTACAGTGCTCTTATGATTCCTACAAAACTTCCACCGAATCCAAGGCCCTCAAGTTTTTGCCACATTCCCTCCATCTACACTTTGTCGTGTGCTTTTTTCACACCAAGGAATGCCATAACCATAATTCTATTATTGTCTTTTATTGATTCTATAAGTCGGGAGAGGGTACACAAGTGGTCAGTGACTAGTCTCTCTTTCTGGGAACCATTCTGGATTTCCGACATCTTCATCAATTCCCACAATCCTTCCATAGAGAATCTTGCAGAATACCACCCCATTATTGAAGCTAACAGATATATGTAATTATCTAAAACTTTGGAAAATCTCCATATTTGTGCATGAATGTCACCCTGCTTTCCTTCCACTCTATCGGGAATTGATTTCATTTGTCAAAGAGTGCTGTAAGATGCGTATGTATTGGATCCCCTCTTTTCAAAAACTCGTTAGAAATTTCGTCAGTAGCTGCTGTTTTTCTATTCTCGCACATGGTGACTGCATTTCGTACTTCCCTCATCTCAATTTCCCTCCATACTATGGCAATGACCAAAGAACATGGCCACTAACACGCTACCACGACAACCCACGTGACAACCGTAATGAACCACTCTCTCCAGTTCTAGTAAACCAGGCCCGCAGTGTGTGAACTTTTCTTCTGACTTCTTTGCAGTAAATATTGTCTTATCGTCATTGGTGCTTTCTGGATCTCCCCAACTATAAACTTGACCGTTACTCTCATGTCATTCCTCATCCACTTATTCTTCATATTTCCATCACATTTTTCCATCAGTTTCTCAAGGAGTCTTGTTCTATTGGGCAAATATTTTGGTAATCTGGAATGAAATGTTCCTGGGTCTCCGTTTCTCCCAGATTACACATTTGACACGCTCTTCGCGCGCCTTTCCCTCGGTGGATTACTTGCCATATGCATCCTCTCACTAACCAGAACTTAGATCTCTTTTAGATAAAACCCACTGTATTCATTCCGTCGCTTCTGAACTCCCTAATACTTCGCCGTCCGTTTACTTCGATTGTGTCCCTCTCTTTCCCATTTTCCCTCCCTCATCGTAGACGAACAATCTGCGGTGCTGGGTTGATGTGGGCCTCGCTATTAAAGAACAGCGGTAAAGCAACGGAGGGTTCAAGCAGAATTATTATTATATTATTATGCTGATTGAACAGGAAAGGCAAATCTTCACACTCCGTTTGAGGAACGCCACCCGGCCCGCTCCCATTCTTTCTGTATTGTGTAATAATATAATAACACTTTGGCCAGCCGCTGATTTGTCGCGGTTCTCGGACGAGAAGGCCATGGTTACCCCTGTACAACCAACTGCCTCCCTATTCCCACGCTTCTCCTCTCCTCCCAACACTCGGAGACGAACTGCTTGATAATATCCCTTGTCCAATTCTTCCCAATCTCTCCGATTAGCATATTAACCCTCTTCTTTGAGTCTCCCCCTAACCACATGTCCTTCATTCTCCCACCCCACTTCCCCATTATACTCCCAGTGAATCTCATTCTTTTAGGCTGATACTTTGGGCATTCTAGAAGAAAGTGTTCCAGGGTCTCCACCATGTCCAAGTTACACATCTGGCACTCCCTTTCAACGTCTTTCCCAATTTTTCCCCTCAGCTCCAGGGATCGCGACCTCAGCTTGAACAACAGTGACCCCCCAAAGGTGCCATCAAGGTACTCTTCAAAACCTGGCTTCTCTTTATCACGCAGGCCACCCAAAAACCTCTTTGATTTGACCCCCTCTCGCCAATTACGGTTACAATCCTCCATGACCCTTTCTCTGACGATTTTTTTACCCTGGTTTGCCCCAACGTCCAGGTCCGAGATCTCCAATGAGTAGTTCTCTACTAGCTCCCTCACTTGGACCATCCACCCCGTTTTGATATTTGAGTTGAAAATTCTCAGGAACATTGCATTACACCATCGGCTGTCGGGGAGATTTACCAAATAATTAAGATAACCGAGCTTCAACAGGTCTATCCTGTCCTTGATCCTCATCCACCCAAGCTCACCCCTGATTGCTTCTAGCGCTGCGGCATTACTCGACCACGTTATCCATCGGCCTGCATCGTTCTGCAGGATTTCCAAGCTCTTTACGGCCGCCTGGTTTAGGGGGTACCACTTCCGTACCGTATGTTATACTTGGCAGCCCCACCATTTCCCAAATGTTTTTCCCCACGAAAACCTTATTGAAACCGTTTCTCCCTATAAGTTTCATTTGGTTAAGGATTCGCTTCCCCTTCAGAATCAATTTATTTGTGTGGTTCCGGTAGATGCCTCTTCCTGTAATGTTTATATTTACCCCCAAATACTCGTAATCACCTTTCTCTCCCACACTGAGAAGTTTGCTGCTCCCTTCCGGAATGCTGAACTCACCCACTGTCCACCTTCGAGTGGGGTCCACTTTGCGGCCCACAGGTATAATTTTGCTCTTGCTTTCATTAAGTTCGAGTCTCCATTTGCTCCCATATTTCCCAACAATTTCCAGCATTTTCTTTAGCCCCTCTTCGCTTTCTGACACTAGAACCATATCGTCTGCAAAAAATAGCCCTGGGATCTTCAAGTCCCCAACTGCTACCCCCTCCTCGCTACGCAGGAGTTCATCTTCTAAACTTTTGATGAATAATGCAAACAGGATCGGCGAAAGGATACACCCCTGTTTTAGGCCTATCTCCATAGGCACACGTTTTGTTGTAATGTTCTCCAGGCTAAGTTCATTCTGTACATCTTTATATAATGCTTTCATAATTCCAACAAACTCGCCTCCTAAGCCCATAGCCTCCAGCTTGCGCCACATACCTTCCCTCCATACTCTATCGTATGCCTTTTTGATATCCAAAAAAGGCCATAAACATCTTTTTCTTTTTTGCTTTCGCGGATTCTATCATTTGGGATAGTGTGAAAAGATGGTCAGTAACTCTCCTTCCCTTCCTGAAGCCATTCTGGATTTCTCCCAAAAATCCCTTCTCCTCAATCACCTCCTCTAGTCTCCCATACAGGACTTTACAGAAAACCTTTCCAATGTTGCTACTGACAGAGATCCCTCGATAGTTATCCAAAACGTCTTTTTCCCCCTTTTTGTGAATAATGTCACTTTACTTTCTCTCCACTCCTTTGGGACCTCTTCATTTTCTATGGCTAGATTGAATAGGGCAGTTAGGCTTTTCACGAGTTCTTCTCCCCAAAATTTGATTAGTTCTCACGTGCAAATAATATTAATTCGGGCTTATAAATGACAAGGTTCAATTGCCACATTGTGATATCATCTAATATTAAAAACAAAAGACACAAAGTTATCCAAGATCACTCTACACAGTGTGATGACAGAATACAATGACGTCATTGACAACTACATTATTGTCGACTGTAGATATCCCTACGAATATGAAGGTGGACACATTGTAGTAAGTGTTTATTGCAATCAGGTGTATTTACCCGAGATAGGTGTGTCTTGACATTAAAAAAATAAAGATAAATAAAGAGGGAAGTTGACAATATTTATCAGGCTTAAAACATAACTAGGATTGGGGATGGAGGTAGTTTTATCTTTGTTATCCACCCCCTATACCTTTCAAGTTAGAACTTTCAAGCAATCATTAATGCTGCGATATGTAGACACAAAATTAGGAAAATTTTCCGGGATGTGACATTTTTCGTAGTTGTAAAATCGCTGTTTCTTCGAATCCCTGATCGAAATGAAAATAAATATACAGATAGGAGATATAGCGTCTCCACGGAGCTCTCGAAGTTTATCTTTAAATAACAGACTCCATTTGTTTCAATTAAATGGGAAACGTGGGTTGCTACCCTTGGAAAGGTTGGGCTGCCGGAGTTATTACCCCACCTCTCACAACCCCACCGACTCAGCAATGTGGGGGCAAAACTATATTTGTTGCATTTTGATAGCAGTGCTGTAATTACAGAAAAGTAACGATTTTCGGCCATTGAAATACTGGACGCCTTAAACTGACATGATGTTTGCTAATTCCATTTCTGCTTTTTGTTTCAGGGATCAGAAAATCTTTACACACGGGAACTGGTTGAAGGCAGACTTCTGTCGAACGTAGATTCCTCGCAAAATACAATCGTGATATTTCATTGTGAATTTTCTTCAGAGCGAGGTCCAAAACTGTAAGTATTTTATCAAAATTACGACGAATAAATGATGTACAAATCATGATTATTCTGTGAGCGTTCCGATCAAAACATTAACATAAAGCTTGCACTATCTGTAGGAAGAATGTTCATTTGTACAATGTATATGCTTTCAAGGCTTAGCTACATTTTAGGAGGACTGTGACATTAATTTTTCAACTGTATAGGGTTCAACTTCTCAAACATGTAGGCGATTGTATTTTTCTGCCACAAGAGAGCATTTGCTTTTGTGCTTAATGACTCTTTCAACAGCCAGAATCACATTGTGTCAGGGTGATTTAGGGTTGGAGGAAGCAGGGGATCTCTGAGAACATAACTGAGAAGTGGCAGGCAGCTGTACGACTCTCCAACATACTAACCAGGCACGAGCAGAGGTTGAAGGCAAGTGTACCATTGACGTCCATCCGTCTAGTCGTCCGTCCGTATTTATTTTAAAATGTATACCAGCTACTAGTATTGGAATTTGGAGGTAGCCTATTCTCATTGGTGTTTTTGGTCTGCAATCTTCGAATCACCTCCTGCCATATAATAATTTTATCTATGCGTTTTTCCGGTTTGTCGAAATGATCATTTATAAGCTTTCAGCTTACTGGTACACCCTCCAGCCCGGTTAATCATTGGGTGTGTGACCGTCTGAGCTATCAATTCGGACTCCCGCGTTGTGTCCTTGGGCAAGCTCTTAACCCCGATTGCCCACATGGGGGCACGATGTCGCCGTGTACTATGGCGTACTGCACGTCGGTGGTACGCATGTCTTCAAGCAATCTAACCGTGCCTGTGATGCAGTGCGGAGTTACGGTGTTGGGGGCTGGCAGCTGCTCGTCGTTGATCAATGGTTCTCTCCAGGTACTCCGGCTTCCTCCACCCGTAAAACTGTCACCGTCATGATTAGCCAATGTGCATGGGTACATGACCTTAAACACCAATAAATAATAATAATAATAATAATAACTGGTACATCCACCTCATTTCGCTATGGTTATAAGCAATGTGATTATGGGCCTATTTCTTGAAGTAATATAATTTATGACTTTTCTTTTTATAACACAGATTACGTTATTTGAGAAGTATGGATAGACAGGCCAATGCAGAGAATTATCCAAATTTATATTATCCGGAGATATATCTTTTAGACGGTGGATACAAAGACTTTTTTCAACTCGAAAAGGTATGTCGTGGTTAGTTTTATATAGAAACTATATTTGGGGTTGTATCCAAATCACTCTTATTTATAAGATATGTCCATAGTTTAAATCAATTTCAAATAGCGCCTCTTTCTGGTAACAACAGTGTTTTTGACAATGAACGATGCACTTCCGATAAAGTAATTCGCGTGGATTTCTTCTCAGTTTTCAAATGTGGTGCTTACTCCTTTGATGAGAGCGAAATATATACGTATGTGGGATTTTCTGGAAAAGTCTCCAAAGATTTAAGAGATCCAGCCTTCATGTAGAGTGAAGGAGAAAGGCGTGCCCTTCAATTTTCTGTTCAGATGCATTAGCAGGTTAGGCATAGCAATATCTCCGGTGGATTGTATGGCCAATAATTTAATAGATGAATTGATAAGTTACTATAATCAAGTAACAGTTCCTAAGTTTAACATTTATTATCGAAATCTAAGCAATGTGGCTAAATTATGTAAAATATTATTGTCGAATAATAAGCCAACATTCTCCTCGTTCCCAAAGGATTCTTTTCTCAAAAATTTAAAAAATAGTTAGACAATAATGTTACTTTTTGAAATGCATATGGAGATAAATAAAGTTATGCTTAAAATATTTAACTTTCTTTTCAGAAATTTTGTGTTCCACAACAATATAAAACCATGCTGGATAAAGGACATTCTGCCGAGTTGCGTCACTTCCGCTCCAAATCAAAATCGTGGCACGCAGATGACAGAAGAAGATGCCTAAGATTCTAGTTGTCCATCTGGGTCGGAAACAAACAAGCATATCTGTGATATTTATATTTGATATTTTATATCTGTGACAAATACGTTATCAAAACAATTTGAAATAACTTTCATTGACGAAAATTACATTAAACATTGACAAGTGTCTGAAAACCACCGAATGTTTTAAATTAATACATCGAGGTATCCAATGGTTTTACCATATTTGGTGCAGTTACATAAGCTTTTTACGTTTATTTAATCCTAATTCACTCTCTCTCTCTCTCCTCAAAAGCAATCTACAGGAAGACAGATATCCAATTTGTTTCTCGTCTTAATACGACCTTTGTGAACCTCATCGGTAGTCTGTCTAAGGAATCATTCCAATGTTGCACATTAAGCCGTCTTTTGCAGTAATTCTTTAACGATGGATGCATTGTAATATGGATATAGCTATTGTATTGTTTTGAGAAACGTATTTGTTGATTAATAGTTATTTTTGTTGTTATTATGTATATAAAAATGTAAATAATAAATCAATGTATTTTCAAAAACATCGATCTTTGTTCATTTCAAAATATACGATTTACCTAATGTCAAATCCGATGGTTTATATTTTTATTATGAACGTCGTAAGCTTTTGAACTCTTAAATATTATACGGATAACAGACATGGTAGTGTAGGAACCAAAATCTGGGGCTATTTTCTGATTTAATTCATGTAAACCTCTCTGATGTAATGGACGTAAGAATGGACCATCATACTGAAAGGGTATTTGATATCTGTTAAAAAGCGATTGTTAAATACCAACAATTGTAACAAATATGCCACCAGGAATGTGTTTCCAAACTAATATTTGGGTGTGGCAGGAAAACAACTCTGTGGCTATACCATTACCCTGCAGTATCATGCTCACCATCTCATTATTTTGTTCCTTCCAGTGGGACGAAAATTGAAAGATTAATCCACAGAATTATCATTTCCTTGATTGCCTGGACTTGGAATAATAATAACTCTTTGGCCAGCCGCTGATTTGTCGCGGTCCTCATAAGAGAAGGCCATCATTCCCCCTGCACCCCACCCCCTTTTCCCCTCCTCTCCTCCCAGCATTCAGATATAAACTGCTTAATAGTGTCCCTCACTTCCTCTTTTTCAATTTCTTCAATAAGCATTCCTACCCTCTCCCTCGTGTCCCCCTTCAGCCATCTATCCTTTGTTTCTTCACCCCACTTCTGCATTATTCTTCCAGTAAATTTTATTCTATGATGTATATACTGTGGGCATTCCAAGAGAAAATGTTCCAGGGTCTCCACTACTCCAGAGTGGCACATTTGGTATCCCTTTTCCCCATCTCTCCCATTTTTTCCCCGAAGCTCCAGTGATCTTGATCTCAGTTTGAACAGCAGTGACCCTCCAAAGGTGCCATCTAGGTACTTCTCAAAAGCTGGCTTTTCTTTATATTGTAACCCCTGCAGTGATCTTTTCACGCTAACCCCTGCTCGCCAGTTTCGATTGCAATCTTCCATGACTCTCTCTTTGACAAACCTTTTGCCTTCTTTCATTCCTACTTCTATGTTTGTGACCTCTATAGAGTAATTGTCCATTAGTTCCCTCACATGTTTTGACCACCCCGTTTCTATATTAGAATTCCAAATGGTATCGAGCATCAATTTGCACCACCGGTTGTCAGGCAGGTTTCTCAAGTAGTTAAAGTAACACAGTTTTCCCAAATCTACCCTGTCCTTGATTTTCATCCATCCAAGCTCCCCCTTACTCCTTCCAAAGCTGCAGCATTACTCGACCCTGTTATCCATCTGCCGGCATCATTCTGAGTACTTTCCAACTTCTTAATAACGGCTTGGTTTAATGGAATCACGTCCGTGCCATACGTTATACTTGGTAAACCCACCCTCTCCCACAGTGTTTTCCCCACAAAGACCTTATTGAAACTATTTTTCCCTAAAAGTTTTAGATGGTTCAGAATTCTTTTCCCCTTCAGAATCAGTTTGGCTGAGTAATTTCTGTACACCCATCTTCCCGTTATATTTATGCTTACCCCTAGATACTCATATTCTCCCGTTTCTCCTACAGTGATTTGTTTGCTTTCCGCTTCGGGGATTGAGAACTCCCCCACTCTCCATCTCTTTGTCATATCTACCTTGCGTCCAACGGGTATTACCTTGCTTTTATTTTCATTTAGTTCGAGCCGCCAAGTGTTCCCATATCTACCAACAATTTCCAGCAGTTTCTCGAGCCCCTGTTCAGTTCTAGACATTAACACCATGTCGTCCGCAAAGAATAAGCCTGGTATCTTTATGTCTCCAACATTTACCCCCTCCGCACTCTGAATTAGTTCGTCCCCTATATCTTTAACATACAATGCAAACAAAATCGGTGAAAAGATACACCCCTGCTTGAGGCCTATATCCATAGAGACTCGTTTTGTAGTGATACTCCCTAGACTGAGTTGGCTTTGCACATCTGTATACAGTGCTTTCATGATTCCCACAAAGTCACCCCAAGTCCGATGCCCTCGAGCTTTCGCCACATACCTTCCCTCCACACTCGGTCGTACGCTTTTTTCACATCCAGAAATGCCAGAAACATGTTTTTCTTTTCAGCCTTTGTTGATTCTATCAGTTGGGTGAGTGTAAATAGGTGATCAGTGACTCTTCGTCCTTTCCTGAAACCATTTTGAATTTCTCCTAAAAAACCTTTCTCTTCAATAACTTCCTCTAGTCTACCGTATATGACCTTACAGAATACTTTTCCGATGTTACTACTAACTGATATCCCCCAATAGTTATCTAGAACTTCCTTATCCCCCTTTTTGTGTATGAACGACACCTTACTTTCCCTCCACTCTCTGGGGACCTCTTGCTTTCGCAGAGCCAGGTTGAAAAGGTTTGTCAGGACTTCAATAAGTGCCTCCCCTCCATTTTTGAGGAATTCGTTCGGAATTTCATCAGTCCCTCCCGCTTTACCATTTTTTAATTTCGAGACCACGTTCCGCATTTCTTCTGCCGTTATTTCGCTACATACACGATTGGATAGGTTCTCCTCCACCAGTGTATTTCTTTTTGGTGGGGACCCACTGCCCCATCGCCTATCGTTTATCTTTTCCCAGTGCTTGACTAACTCTGAAGCGATACGGCCTTTATCTTCTGTACTTTCCCCATCTACTTTGATACTCTGCACACTACTTTTCCCCCGTTCATTTACCCAGTTCCAAAATACGTTTGAGCTCGAACCCCCCGTTTTCTTTATTGTTCTGGCAAGACTGCAATTGCGCTCCTTCCTATTATTATTCTTTATCTCATTCACCTTTCTCCGTGCCAGTTTATATTCTCCTTTCATTAGTCTCGTGTCATTGTTATCCACCCCTTTAAGCTTCCTACTTCTTCTGTAAGCAGCGCATTTTACCTTCCTTTCTTTTATAGCCTTTTTCAGTCCCTCGTTAACCCTGTATCCAAGCTCTCTCGTTGGGACCCTCACCCTTCCAAAACAATCCTTCCCTGCCTCTGTTAGGCTATTTACTATGCCATCTGAAATACTCTGGACATTTGCATCCCTAGGTATACATTCAAGATTTGGTTTTAGTTTTTCCCGAAACTGCTTCCAGTCGGCTCCTTGTTTTAGTCCCCAAACTTCCTTGAAGGTATTTCTGTCTCTATTCGTCTTTTTGCCCATAATCTTAACTGTTATCAGGTTGTGATCACTTTCCCTCGTCATCTATTTCTACATCTATAACCTCCCTCCATACGCTAATGTCAGTGAGTATATAATCAATTATTGTTTTCTTATCGTTCCTCTCCCAGGTCCATTTACCCTTACATTTCGCGTCCCTGTTCAGGATCTTTAAACCAAGCTCTTTTGATAGGTCCATCATCTTCCTCCCATTCGTGTTAATTTTCCTATCACCTCCCTGTATGCTCTCCTCCTTATCCCCGATGTGCCCATTGAAGTCCCCCATTAGGACAATACTGAACCCTCTGCTTCCAAGCTCTGTGATATTCGATCTAAGAGTTGTATATATTGAATCATTCCACTCGGGCTTACTTCCCTCCACTGCTAAGTATACAACACCAACGGCAACACTCCTGCTTCCTAACTTGATTTTTGCCCAGACTATTTCGTTGGATACTGGAATCTGAGTCCTTGCTTAGTTTAAACAATATTTATTGAAAAAATCGATATGTATACAATATTCAATAACAGTTAATAGAAGCAAACAAAGTGTGAACAGCAAGCAATACAATTGTATACAAGTAGCAGATAGACAAGGTAATGTGAGAGAGGGGATCCGACAGAAAGCTTACAGCTTATGTAAGTCGTCTCCCCGGTTGGTTAACAAAGATACTCCTGTAGGTGGTGTAAAATCAGTCAAAGAGCTCACACATCGCTACATGGATGCCGAGAACACACCCACCCCTCCACTGTGTTTTAATTAAGACAAAGTTGCTACAATCGTAGATTAGATTAACCCAAGGAAACTTTTAACACACATACCCTCTCAGGCCAATAACATAAAGCGACTGGGCTGATGAGCAGATTCGGCAACGATATGTGAGATTGTTTAAACTTCGGGTTAAGAGAAAAGAAGAAGAAAAGAAAACAAAAAGTAGTAGAGTGGTAGAAGAGCCAAAGCACTGATCGAAGAGTGAGGAAAGTGACAGGAAAAAATTACAGGTGGCAGGTTGAATACATGGTGCATTGAGTTAAGACTATGTAGAATAAACGGGCGGTAACTTGGTTTCAGATCATCAATTTAGAGATGGCTATGTTACAAGTTTCAGGTTTCAGTGGTGTTGAGCTGCAATAAGGAGATATTATGTTGACTTATAACTTACTAAAATCGTTTAGTGGATAAAATAAAGTCATGGACTACGTCAAAAATAAGGCTGTTATCCTCGTTGTTTAGGAATTCAGATCCAAACAAGAGTATGGATGTGTCTACTGTATATGGAAGTAAATTAATCGAGATGTTGCGAGCGTTCGAGAACAATGGACACTGAAGGAGAAAATGATCGGTAGTTTCACGCTCGCCACACTGACACGGGGCTTGGTGATAAATGATTTTCATATAGATGTGAGTTACTACAGTGTAACCGCAGCCTGCAGTGATATATTTGGGCCCTGCGAGATTTCGCATCATTGAAGAACTTTGGGGGTCTTTGGTTACCATTGCTCAAGAAAGTTTTAAAGTTAGTCAACGATGAATTCTCGCGGACAGGTAAGGGCAAGTTATTCCACTGATCAGTGACGTTGGGGATAAAAGAGGACTGATACAGTTGCGTTAGACAGAAGGGGACTCGGTGGTTCTGACTAGATCGGAGACTAAGTGATGGATTCGTCATTGAGATAAGTCGAGGAACCTTATTTGAAATGTATGGGGGAGACATATGATGATACATTTTAAAATACTGAATTAATTTATGTTTGCGGCGTCTTTCTTGCAAAGAGTCCCAACGTGTTTCCGTATATAAAAGAAGCTTACTGGCACTCATTGTAGCTCCTCTGATGATTCTTGCAGCTGCAATTTGTATTTTTTCAAGTTGAGCGACATTAGTCACAGAACAATTATCCCAGACAGTATCCGCATATTCAAGAAGAGGCCTTATAAAGGCAAAATATATCTTTTCTAAGACACTGCGATCAAGACTAAATTTATGCCTCCTCAGCAGGTCTATACGAGACCAGGCTTTGGAGCAGATGTGGTCAATATGGTCGTTCCATGTACATGTACTGTTCAGTATGAGGCCTAAGTGTTTATGGTTGCGAACTTCCGCAATCGCGGAGTCACCTAAATATAAGGGTGGATGTGAGTTAGGGATATTTTTACGTGATATCAACATACTCTCTGTTTTGTTAGGATTGAACTCAACCAACCAGGTTTTGGCCCAATGATCGATTGTGGTCAAATCCCGATTGATTATGGACGAGACTTGCTCCGGGTTCTCAATAATTAGATATAAAGAAGTATCGTCCGCAAAGAGGCGTATACTACTAAGTAAATCTCTGGTTATGTCGTTTATGTATATCAAGAACAGTAGGGGTCCAAGTATTGACCCCTGGGGTACACCAGCATTGATTGGTCTCCATGAAGATTCCTCCGAAGCTACCACAACCCGCTGCGATCTTTCCGAAAGATACGATTTCAAAAACCGCAACAGTTCCCCTGAGACCCCAATACCTTCCAGCTTGTGGATTAGACCAGCGTGCCATACCTTGTCAAAGGCCTTACTGACGTCACAGAAAACAACCCTCACTTCTTTCCCTTCATCTAGAGCCCGACAAAATTCGTCATAGATATCAGTTAATTGGAGGACTGTAGAATCCCATGGTGTAAAACCTGATTGAAATTGACTAAGAATATTATTTTCGCTCAAAAACTGCCACAGGCGTTTGAATACACATTTTTCAAATATTTTACCAACACAGCTGATAAGTGATATCGGACGATAATTAGTCACTAAGTTAGACGGTTGTTTTTTTAGGATTGGGGTGACATTTGCTTTTTTCCATAGTGACGGAAAGTACGAATTGTTCAGTAGTATGTTAAATAAGATTGAAAGTGGCTCACAGAGAGAGGATTTACATTCTTTTAAGAGACGCGGGCTTATTTGATCGGGGCCAGACGCCTTGGACACTTTTATAGACTTCATTGCGGCATATACGTCACTGCAGTGTAGAATAATGTTATCAATAACACTTGAGACATGGGGTGGTGCATCCGGTAGGGAGGCATTTGAGTCGTCAACTGTCGAGATAGAACAGAAGTATTCATTGAACACTTCAGCTTTCTCAGAACTTGAGGAGTATATTTTGTCTGAGTGGACCAGGGTGGGAATGCCTGTTTCGTGACTGCTACCGAGTAGTGTTTTTAGAGTCTTCCACCACTGAGATGCTGGGATGTCTTTGCTCATCAATGTGGACTGAACTTTTGAGAATTGTAAGTATTTGGCCTTCCTAACAGCCGAAACAACTTCATTACGTTTAAGTTTGTATTTGACCCAGGCATGTGGGAAATTCGTACGTTTAGCAATGCGGTAAAGACGTTTACGTTGTCTTATTAGTAGTCTTATTTCATTGTGCATCCATTTTGGTTGGTTTATTCTCGAAGTAATGATTTTGTTGGGTATATATCTGGATGCAGTATCAAGTATTTTAGCGGTGAGACTGGAAACTATAGTATCGAGACATTGAGTATCAAAAATGGAATCCCAGTCGGTGTTGGAGAAAGCCTCGTTTAATGCCTCGTAATTACCTTGAGGATAAAGCCATATCCTCCTTTTGAAAGCTGGCGAGATTGGTTTCAGGAATTCGACCTCCATTGAAATTGGACAATGATAGCGGATCATGTCTGGGATAACTGGTTCAAGAACGTCGCATGCTTTCACGTGTACTGTGTCACTGACAGCAAAGAGATCAAGCAATGTTGCCGATGTCTCAGTAAAACAAGTTGGTTCCCTCACAAGCTGTCTAAGATTAAAATAATTAGTTATATCAGAAACGTTACCTCTTGAGGAAAACAATTGGTTATCATTAAAATCACCTGTTACAATTAAGTCACCAATTGACGTGTCTCTAGCTTTTTCAATGGATGACGATATGGCACCCCATGTATCTGGGGGACTATTTGGTGGACGATAGAATACTCCTAATAATAATGACCTACCCTTTTTGTGAATATCTCAGCCCAAAGGCATTCCGTATTTGATGTGTCGAGATCAGGCCTTTGTCTAAACGAGATGCCTTCTTTAATATAAATGGCAACACCACCTCCCCTTGACGAGCGGTCGAATCTCAACGGTTCATGGAACCCATCTAGTATGATATCGGATGTGGAATCCTTTGGATCCAGCCATGTCTCACTCAGGGCAATAATATCACAGGAAGCGAATTCATACTGAATAATATCTAGTTTCGGTTTGAGGCTTTGGATGTTGAGATGAACAATTGTTAGAGTGTTTTGATTATGAAATGGGCTGTGAGAGTTAGGACCAGGGTTGGTTTCAATGTCCCCAGATAGTAACAAGCCTATGGCCAAATAGCAGAACAAACAATATAGGACGAATGTGGTCAATACTTTCAAACTAGACGTAGACTTTGAAATACTGGCCGGTCTATAACAATGCTGAAATGTGTGGGGGAAATTAAAAAAGTAGGGGGTGGTTTCATTGGATTGCCCCCAAAAATGACAGATCATGAAGGTGAAGCTTTTAAGTAGCCCAACACCACTGAGACGCATGAGGAGGTAGATTAACCCACAAATGGAGCTGTTTTTTGGCAGACATTGTTTTAATTTACTAGCAAAGACTAGTAAATTGAAATTCCCTATGTGAGCTCGGAATGCTTCGAGTGAGCACATTATATATAGGATTAGTTTTGAAATCAGGTTATGTTTAAGTCGCTAATTTGTATTCAAAAGGTATTCAATCTGGCTTGGCAAGAGGAAATGACGTACAGGGTAAGATAGGATAAATAGACTGACGAATGAACGATGTGTAAGACACAAAGAGTAAGGAAGTATAACTATATACAAAATATGTGTAAAATGTTTATATATATATATGTTATGGGTGAAGTCAGCTTGTGGGGGCCAAGAATTACTACTGCATTTGGGTGATGTGGATGTTCCATACACTGGTCCGTCGATGTGTCAGATGGGTTTCCGTTAGCTGAAAAAAGGAGGGAGTCCAGGTTGCTATATGCTCCCATAACAAAATAGAGCATGGAGGTGGGGGCATATTTTTTATAGGTTGAAACGTTCACGAGTTTCATGTTGTTTGATAACTTTGTGGTGTGTTACAAGAAAAGGCCATATGGTAGCAGTTGCTTCAACGGTAAGTAGGTGCTGGTTTCGGAAATATTTAATGAAGAACTAGGAGCGTTTTCCTTCGCCTCGACTCATATACCATGACACCCAACAGCAACGAGCTCACTGGTTAAATATTTCCAAGACCAGCAAGTAGGTGCTGGTTCTGGAAACACTCCACGAAGAACTAGGAGCGTTTTCCTTCGCATCGACTCATGTACCATGACACCCCACAGCAACGAACTCACCGATCTTGTTACTATGAGGGGCCATGGGACATGTCACAAGTAAGAATAATATGTCGTGATATTTGGTGGAGGGGAAAATGATTCACTGGGTGTAAGTTTTCTAGAAGTATTACCTGTGTATATTGATGATGTTTCCACCATTAATTTCGACTATAGTAGAGGGCTATTTAAGATGATTGGCTGATGCTCAGGATTCATCAATAACTGGGTGCCTTTGCCGGCAGAGCAGACATATTTGGTGAGGATAGACGAACCCTTCTTGCCACGAAACAGTCGAAAATTGGAAAGAAGGGATGCTATTACATTCAAGTTATGATGGCACCGGGGCGGGGGGGGGGGGGGGGATTTCACCCCTGAATAAGTCCGATCATACAACTGGTATGCTTGTAGTTTGAGTGATATATATCTAGACAAATATTTGCAAGAGGGATTCAAGGGCGTCCCACCTATAGCTGATAAATCTAGAGCAAGAGTATATGGGGTAAAGACCTCTACATTAGACATGACCTCTACGTTAGACAAGCCCTCACAGACTATGCATCTCCGATTCGAAGTAGAGTTCAATAATTTCAATTTGTTTTACCTGACTAGTAAAAAATGACCTAATACGGACAATACTGGGACTCAGACTGGTGTACAAGCAGTTGATTTTGAATATTCTATGGGTGATGATTCGCGCCTAGGCCTGTGGAACTAGAAATAGAGAATCTACTAGGGGTTTTGAAGACACTGTAACGTGATTAAATTACAAGTACATTGACAGTGGGTCTTTCGGCAATAGTGACGAACGGGAGTTTCGTTGAGACTAAGCCGGTTTTTCTAGTCAAGTGTCGTCTGTCTGGGAAAGCTGACGTCACTTGGTCGGGAAAACAGCCTTAGGCCATAAATGTAAAGATTGATGTAACATCTGGTAATTCCACACAGTTATAACGGGCTTATATGAGTCCGAGCAATACAAGGGATACTGTTACTCAGGCGAGATTATCTCTAGTTGAATTTAAATACACTCAGAAGTAATTGTCGATTCAAGAGCCGCAGGGACACTGACATTGGCTCTTTCCTCAATAGTGACAAACGAGAGTGTCATTGAGGCTAAACCGGTTTTTCGTCTGTCTAGGAATCCAGACGGCACTTGGCCGGGAAAACAGCCTTAGGCCATAAATGTAAAAAAATTGATGTAACATCTGGTAAATTCACAGAGATATAACGGGCTAAATAGAAGTCCTTGCTTCTGTGAGATCTGTAATCAATGAGAGCTGTAATTCCTCTTTAGCGTAGATGCCAACACCCCCACCCCGTTTCTGACCCTCAGTTCGCCCAGCTCCTATCCACACGCAACCCTTCATCTGATCAACCCGCTCATCCCGTCGTATCCACGTCTTACTTAGACCCATTATATCGAAGTCTCCTTCGTCCATCATTGTTGATATTTCGCTTACTTTCTTGTGCAGACCCTGGATGTTGCAGTACCCAAACTTAATGAATCTTTGTTTTTTTGTCATCACTGGCACATTATTATAACCCTGGTATGTCCCTGTATTGTGCATGTTTGTTGTTCTTTCTATGTTCCCAGCATTTGTGCCCCTCTGGGTTATCGGCTGTGGTCCCCTACCCCCCTTTTCTCCAAAAAAGGCCCAGTCACCTGTAAAATTTTTTGGCCCAACAGGTCTGTACCCATCCTACTTAAATGCAATCCGTCTCGCCCATACAACTCTCCTTGTCCCCAGAATGAATCCCAGTGGTCAATGAAATGTATTCCCAAGTCTTTGCAGTGCTCTTCCAGCTCCTCGTTTAGTGCCATAATCCGCGAGTTCCTCTCATTCCCACCACCCATAACGGGGAGCACCCCTGAAACGATGATCCGAGCATTCCTGCTAAGTAGCTTACTAATTAGGTCCTTGTATGTGTCCACCAAACGAACTGATTTCCTCTCCTGATGTTATTGGACCCCACATGTAATACCACTACCGGATCAGGCCCCGACCCAGCTACAATACCGTCCACTCTATCCCTCAGGTCCTCCACTTTAGCCCCCGGAAAGCACAGAGCTGTTCTATTTTTACTGTCCGGACCACAGACAACCTTGTCGATCCCCCGAACTATGCTACTTCCCGCAACCACCAACTTACTTTTGGCCCTCGCCCTATTTATCTCCTCTAGTCTCCTATTGTTTACAGCGTCCTCTTCCTCTCCAACAGCCCCACTCGGAATCAATATCGGTATCTGTATCTGTATCTGTAAAATACTGGAAATTAGCCTCAATACTGAGTAAAACTTATCCAGGGTGAGTGTGCGCGCACTGGGCCTATTATTTGCGCGATATAATAGCTTTGAAGCCCTCAATTGTCTCGCAGTTAACTGCGCTTTCCGAGATGGAATTCCAGTCTTTAATGGTCCGTGGTACAAATGAGTTCCTATAAATTTCAGTATTGGATGGATGGATTTTAATTTGTTTGCTATTTGCTGATCTTGTTGGTCGTTTGTTGTATTGGATGACATTGTCAGCAGGGATGGCCACTAAATCGTTAGCGATTTTGAAGAGTAGGACGAGTCGCTGTTCTCTTCTTCTGTCTTTTAGTGGTTTCCAGTCAAGTTCTTTCATCATGGAAGTGACACTGCTTGTGCGCTTGTAGTCCTTGCACACGAATCTGGCAGCTCTACGCTGTATACTCTCCAGCCGATCGATGTCTTTCTGTAAGTGAGGATCCCATACTGTGCTCGCATAATCAAGTAGGGAACGTACTAATGAAATGTAGGCAGTTTCTTTAAGTTTTTTGTTGCAATGTTTTAGGTTTCGTCGGATGAATCCGAGTGTGGAGCCTGCTTTGTTGCAGGTTTTACTGATGTGAGTAGTCCATTTTAAGTTTTCATTGATGATTACACCTAGATATGGGTTGTTCTGTACTTGTTCCAGTATATAGTTGTTTAAGGTATAGCGGGAAGAGGATGGATTTTTACTTCTATGAATTGACATAATGTAGCACTTAGAGGCGTTGAATCGCATCCCCCAATCCATTGCCCATTTTTCTAACGAGATCAGATCTTGTTGAAGTTGGAGGTGGTCTTCTAATGATGATATCGGCCTGTACAGAAGGCAGTCGTCTGCGAATAGGCGAACCTGAGATTTTACACGTAGTGGTAAGTCATTTATATGGCAAAGAAATAAAAGAGGCCCAAGGACAGTTCCTTGAGGTACACCTGAATCAACAGTGCAGGAGGATGAAAATTCCCCTTCTACTACAACTCGCTGGTGTCGTTGCGTTAGGAATGACTTAATCCAATTGTTGATCTTACCGTTGATACCATAGTTTTTTAGTTTGTATAAAAGCTTTCTGTGTGGTACAGTATCGAAAGCTTTGCTGAAATCTAGGATAACTAGGTCTATCTGTTTCCTGAGGTCATATGATTTCATGATGTCATGCATGGTGATTATAAGTTGGCTCTCGCAAGAGTGACCGCTGCGGAAACCATGTTGTAGTGGTGTAAGTATGCGGTTTTGTTCTAGGTGGTTTAGTATATGTCTACACACAATATGCTCCAGTAGTTTGCAGCATACACACGTTAGAGACACTGGTCGATAATTTGCCGCTGTGTGTTTGTCGCCTTTCTTAAATATGGGACTTATATTAGCATTTCTCCAGTCAGATGGTAATGTGCCTGTGTCTATGCTTAGTTGGAAAATGTGGCTTAAGACTGGTGCAAGTTCTTTCGAGCAAGCCTTTAATATCTTATTTGAGATGTTGTCTGGGCCGCTAGCTTTGTTGATGTTGATATTCTTAAGTAATTTCTCAACTCCCTGTGTGTCGATGTGTATATCTTCGATACTTGGGTGACCTGGCTCGTGGTTTTCTGGTAATGGATCAGATGTATTTTCCTTGGTGAAGACTGATTTAAATTGTTCATTTAATAGGTCCGCTTTAGATTTGCTGTCTTGATATAAGATGCCATTTTTCTTGATTCCTGCCACTCCAATATTGTCGGTGCGTTTAGATTTGATGTACTTCCAGAATGGTTTACTATTTCCCTCTTCTAGTGACGATTCTAACACCTTGTTGACATACTGCCAGTGAGCTTGTCGGATGGCTTTCTGGGTTGTACGTTTCTGTAGTCTGTATTTATTCCAGTCCTCGCTTTTTCCTGTTTGTTTCGCTCTCTGGAATAGCTTGTGTTTTTTCTTTATTTTTCGTTTATCTCTGGAGGAGAGCCAAGGGAGGTTGTGTCTGTTTGATGTCAGTTTTTTTTGGCACATTTATTTTCAGAGTGTTGTTGATGCCTTTTTTAAGTTCTGACCATTTTTCTTCAACTGATGTGTTTTTGCTTATGATGTTCTTTCCTAGTTTGGTTATATCACATTTAATATCTTCCCATTTAGCTTTTTTGTATATTAATATCTCTCTTCGTTTTGGTTTGTTGTATTTGGGTTTCAAGATTGTGTCGATTACTACCATATTATGATCTGATATTCCTGGTATGGTATCACACGATTTTACAAGACTAGGTTGGTTTGTCAAGAATAGGTCAAGGATGTTATTTTCTCGACTTGGTTTGTTTTGTAGTTGGTCCATACCATTTTCTTCGATTGTTTCAAGAAGTTGTGCGTGATGATTTATAAGATTTCCTCCGGGTTTCACTGTGTTGTTTCGCCAGTCAATGTGTGGGAGATTGAAGTCCCCTGCTAGTATGATGGGCTTGTCCTTACTATGTTCTATCACATTTGATATCGATGTTTTGAGGTCAATAAGTACGTCTAAACTTGCATTCGGTGGACGATAGTAGGAACCAATTATCACCGACTTTGTCTGAGTCTGGATTTCGGCCCATTGTAGTTCACAATCGTTATCACCATTTTCGACTGCGCAGGTAGTGAAATTATCGTTGACTGCGATGAAAACACCTCCTCCGTTTTTATTTCTATCCTTCCTGAAGACATTTGTATTATAGCCATCTATCTTTGACCTAGGATTACTCCTATCCTTGTCCCTCCGTCTCTTTCCAGGCCCTGAACTACCTGGACTACTCCCCTGGTCTTCTCCCGGATCCCTCCTCCTTTTTCCTGGCCTAGACCCCAAGCTACTATCTGTTGCAACTATCTCCATCTCCCCCTCTGTCTCTTCCAAATCGAGCACATCAAATCTGTTTCTGGTGCTGCACTCCCCGCTGCCTTTGGACTTTACACCCCTATCTACCTGCTTCTCTGGCCCCCTTTCCTACCACTTTTGATAGTCCACGCCAAACGCTTTACAGCATTGCTCCGGCCTGGGCCCCCCTCATCTGTCCTACGTACTTTTCTAGCAGCCCCCACCTCATCACCTACCTCATTCACATCAAAGGTTCTACCCCCATGTTTCCTCTTGGAACCACCGACAACCTTCCATCCTTCTCGGAAAGCTACTTTCACAGGCGTAACTCCAGACAGCCCCGCCCTACCAAGTTTTCCCTTCAGCTCAGCAATCTCCCCCTCAAACTTAACAATTGTCTCAAGTAGGCGGAGGATTTCCTGACAGTTTGCACATACCTCTCCATATCCCATCGAACGACAGTCCCCATACATCATAGAACACTGTTTACAAACTTCAAGCCCAATATCGCCATCGGTGGCCCCACCAACCCGGCTCTGACCGACACCCCCAGTGACCTCTGTCTGCACAATAATATTTACCCCGTTGGCACCGTTGACCTGGACCGCGATATTACACATATTTACCTCCATACTAACCTCCGTCTGAAAAGACTTGCTCGCCATCATCAAGACAAAATTACGCGATCGGACAGGGAAAACTGTAAACACGCGACAAAAGGCAACACGACGAACCGTTCGACAACTTAGCGCTCACAGTTTTATTTAAGACCTCCTAACTTTGTCCCAGTTACTATACTAAACTAACTCCCCACAAAGTTGAATAAAATAACCTGAAAATGAAATATATATGATTAGTAAACAATAAAAATACTTAATTTCGATTCGTAACCAAGGAGACTTCTTCTGTATACTTGCGGATCGAGTAGTAGTTCCTTGATTGCCTGGATTTGGAATGGCAAAATAAGTTGTTAAACGTGTGTTTGTGGACGTGCGAGCGCGTGCGTGTGTGTTTGAGGAAGTAACTGTGTCTTTAGGGATGAATAGTATATCTCACATGATTAGACTCACTCGGTCCCCGCACCGGACCTCCCCCCCATAAGATCCATCTATGTTTTCCTTTTACATCCCGCCTAAAGAGCTCTTCGTCCTAATTTCAGCTCGCCAGATTTTATTGCAATCCTCGAGCACCCATTCCCTGACAAGTCTACTCCTCTGCTTCAGTCCTCCTTCTAGAGAATGGACATATTTCTACAGTGCTCTTATGATTCCTACAAAACTTCCACCGAATCCAAGGCCCTCAAGTTTTTGCCACATTCCCTCCATCTACACTTTGTCGTGTGCTTTTTTCACACCAAGGAATGCCATAACCATAATTCTCTTATTGTCTTTTATCGATTCTATAAGTCGGGAGAGGGTACACAAGTGGTCAGTGACTAGTCTCTCTTTCTGGGAACCATTCTGGATTTCCGACATCTTCATCAATTCCCACAATCCTTCCATAGAGAATCTTGCAGAATACCACCCCATTATTGAAGCTAACAGATATATGTAATTATCTAAAACTTTGGAAAATCTCCATATTTGTGCATGAATGTCACCCTGCTTTCCTTCCACTCTATCGGGAATTGATTTCATTTGTCAAACAGTGCTGTAAGATGCGTAAGTATTGGATCCCCTCCTCTTTTCAAAAACTCGTTAGAAATTTCGTCAGTAGCTGCTGTTTTTCTATTCTCGCACATGGTGACTGCATTTCGTACTTCCCTCATCTCAATTTCCCTCCATACTATGGCAATGACCAAAGAACATGGCCACTAACACGCTACCACGACAACCCACGTGACAACCGTAATGAACCACTCTCTCCAGTTCTAGTAAACCAGGCCCGCAGTGTGTGAACTTTTCTTCTGACTTCTTTGCAGTAAATATTGTCTTATCGTCATTGGTGCTTTCTGGATCTCCTCAACTATAAACTTGACCGTTTCTCTCATGTCATTCCTCATCCACTTATTCTTCATATTTTCATCACATTTTTCCATCAGTTTCTCAAGGAGTCTTGTTCTATTGGGCAAATATTTTGGTAATCTGGAATGAAATGTTCCTGGGTCTCCGTTTCTCCCAGATTACACATTTGGCACGCTCTTCGCGCGCCTTTCCCTCGGTGGATTACTTGCCATATGCATCCTCTCACTAACCAGAACTTAGATCTCTTTTAGATAAAACCCACTGTATTCATTCCGTCGCTTCTGAACTCCCTAATACTTCGCCGTCCGTTTACTTCGATTGTGTCCCTCTCTTTCCCATTTTCCCTCCCTTATCGTAGACGAACAATCTGCGGTGCTGGGTTGATGTGGGCCTCGCTATTAAAGAACAGTGGTAAAGCAACGGAGGGTTCAAGCAGAATTATTATTATATTATTATGCTGATTGAACAGGAAAGGCAAATCTTCACACTCCGTTTGAGGAACGCCACCCGGCCCGCTCCCATTCTTTCTGTATTGTGTAATAATATAATAACACTTTGGCCAGCCGCTGATTTGTCGCGGTTCTCGGACGAGAAGGCCATGGTTACCCCTGTACAACCAACTGCCTCCCTATTCCCACGCTTCTCCTCTCCTCCCAACACTCGGAGACGAACTGCTTGATAATATCCCTTGTCCAATTCTTCCCAATCTCTCCGATTAGCATATTAACCCTCTCCTTTGAGTCTCCCCCTAACCACATGTCCTTCATTCTCCCATCCCACTTCCCCATTATACTCCCAGTGAATCTCATTCTTTTAGGCTGATACTTTGGGCATTCTAGAAGAAAGTGTTCCAGGGTCTCCACCATGTCCAAGTTACACATCTGGCACTCCCTTTCACCGTCTTTCCCAATTTTTCCCCTCAGCTCCAGGGATCGCGACCTCAGCTTGAACAACAGTGACCCCCCCAAAGGTGCCATCAAGGTACTCTTCAAAACCTGGCTTCTCTTTATCACGCAGGCCACCCAAAGACCTCTTTGATTTGACCCCCTCTCGCCAATTACGGTTACAATCCTCCATGACCCTTTCTCTGACGATTTTTTTACCCTGGTTTGCCCCAACGTCCAGGTCCGAGATCTCCAATGAGTAGTTCTCTACTACCTCCCTCACTTGGACCATCCACCCCGTTTTGATATTTGAGTTGAAAATTCTCAGGAACATTGCTTTACACCATCGGCTGTCGGGGAGATTTACCAAATAATTAAGATAACCGAGCTTCAACAGGTCTATCCTGTCCTTGATCCTCATCCACCCAAGCTCACCCCTGATTGCTTCTAGCGCTGCGGCATTACTCGACCCCGTTATCCATCGGCCTGCATCGTTCTGCGAGATTTCCAAGCTCTTTACGGCCGCCTGGTTTAGGGTGTACCACTTCCGTACCGTATGTTATACTTGGCAGCCCCACCATTTCCCAAATGGTTTTCCCCACGAAAACCTTATTGAAACTGTTTCTCCCTATAAGTTTCATTTGGTTAAGGATTCGCTTCCCCTTCAGAATCAATTTATTTGTGTGGTTCCGGTAGATGCCTCTTCCTGTAATGTTTATATTTACCCCCAAATACTCGTAATCACCTTTCTCTCCCACACTGAGAAGTTTGCTGCTCCCTTCCGGAATGCTGAACTCACCCACTCTCCACCTTCGAGTGGGGTCCACTTTGCGGCCCACAGGTATAATTTTGCTCTTGCTTTCATTAAGTTCGAGTCTCCATTTGCTCCCACATTTCCCAACAATTTCCAGCATTTTCTTTAGCCCCTCTTCGCTTTCTGACACTAGAACCATATCGTCTGCAAAAAATAGCCCTGGGATCTTCAAGTCCCCAACTGCTACCCCCTCCTCGCTACGCAGGAGTTCATCTTCTAAACTTTTGATGAACAATGCAAACAGGATCGGCGAAAGGATACACCCCTGTTTTAGGCCTATCTCCATAGGCACACGTTTTGTTGTAATGTTCTCCAGGCTAAGTTCACTCTGTACATCTTTATATAATGCTTTCATAATTCCAACAAACTCGCCTCCTAAGCCCATAGCCTCCAGCTTGCGCCACATACCTTCCCTCCATACTCTATCGTATGCCTTTTTGATATCCAAAAAAGGCCATAAACATCTTTTTCTTTTTTGCTTTCGCGGATTCTATCATTTGGGATAGTGTGAAAAGATGGTCAGTAACTCTCCTTCCCTTCCTGAAGCCATTCTGGATTTCTCCCAAAAATCCCTTCTCCTCAATCACCTCCTCTATTCTCCCATACAGGACTTTACAGAAAACCTTTCCAATGTTGCTACTGACAGAGATCCCTCGATAGTTATCCAAAACGTCTTTTCCCCCTTTTTGTGAATAAATGTCACTTTACTTTCTCTCCACTCCTTTGGGACCTCTTCATTTTCTATGGCTAGATTGAATAGGGCAGTTAGGCTTTTCACGAGTTCTTCTCCCCAAAATTTGATTAGTTCTCACGTGCAAATAATATTAATTCGGGCTTATAAATGACAAGGTTTAATTGCCACATTGTGATATCATCTAATATTAAAAACAAAAGACACAAAGTTATCCAAGATCACTCTACACAGTGTGATGACAGAATAGCAATGTTGTAGGCATAATAGGAAATTGTTTACACAATCAATGTGTTTATGTACGTGTTAACCAAATAATCTAATAATCACTTTTCTGTCATTTAATTGTTGAAAACAAATCATTAGCATTGACAAGTGATTATTGTTTATCGTGATTTTATGTATTATTAAATCATGAAGTAATCAGTGAACATGATTAACAAATGAACTGGATATATAAGATGCACTCTCAATCCCCAATTTAGTTTCATCCATCCTGCATGTTGTCCTATTATCCCCACGGAGCAGAAATTAGTATTTTAAAGAATTATTGAAGAAATTAGACTCGTTATCGACAGGTAAATATCTAGATATGATACAAGTTCATGTTCCAAACTGGTATCTCCCGTTATATTGTAGTTTAAAATTCTAATCCGAAAGAAAATGTTATCTACCTCTCCTGTATCAGACAATAACTTAATTGTGAAAACAATAATAGGCTAAAGCAGTAAAAAATCAGCACTTCAAGACTCAGCAGTATACAACAAAAACGAGAATACAACATTGCTCATTTTCTGAAAACAGGTTGGATTCGACAGAAGTCTTACAGCTCTCTTAAAAAGACGTGAGCTAATTCAGGTGGTATGGATAAGAAGATAAACACAGATATCTCTGTCTGAAGACCAAGACTCCACTTGTTAGTCAGATTGAGTTAATTTTAAAACCAACCGTCGCCCGACCCGATATCAAATCTGAACGACGTAACCCCATAAACCACAAGCCACACAAATTGTATCTATAATCGCGACGGGTATGAATGTTTTGACAATTAAATAAATTAAATTAATATCTCTCTACCCAGCCTAATAACATTCAACTATCACATTATTATTTTTATTTTATTTATTTGTTGGGGTTTAACGACACTTTCGACAGCCAGGGTAACCTCGTGTCAAACAGTTTTACTGGTGGAGGAAGCCGGAGTACCAGTAAAGAACCAATGAGGAAAAGCCTGCAACTGTCATACTCACCAACGTACCAACTGCACACAAGCAGGGCTAGCGTTGGTGGAAGACAAGTGCACCATCGACGTACAATACCCCGTTGTACTTAGCCCCCACCACAACCCAGTGGCCAATCGAGATTAAGTGCCTTGCCAAATGGCACAATGTATACCCTCCTGGTGGGAAATGAAGAGTGGACCTTTCGGTTTGAAGTCCAATGCCATAACCACTGAGCTACCGAGCTTCACAACTGTCACCTGCAATTCAATTACAGTATTAATATTGGTTTGGTGATCCGTGGCTCTATCGCGTAACAGAAACAAATCAGTCATTTT
This sequence comes from Pictodentalium vernedei, assembly GCA_031216915.1. Lineage (NCBI taxonomy): Eukaryota > Metazoa > Mollusca > Scaphopoda > Dentaliida > Dentaliidae > Pictodentalium > Pictodentalium vernedei. Next base: position 299,225,168 of record CM062294.1, read on the forward strand.
TCCAAAACACAACCAACTAAAAGTTTAACCGGTTCAATCTTGTTTGACAGAGCTCAACGAGCTCGGTAAAACTAGATTCAATTGGTAAAATTTGTGATTGTTTTATCTGACCATTTCGATGTTTAAAATTTCATTTTTTTTTTCATTAGTATGCAGTGGGTCACAGTCAGTAGGTCACAAAGGAAAATCAATCACCAGTCACTCAGAATGTTTATCTGATCTGACATTCTTATCATCAACCCGTAAACAAATAGCTTGTGCTCACTCCATTCCTTCGCCAATATACAGCCAATAATCCTGACGAGGACGTGTGTGAAATCATCATCTCTTGAAGTGGTATTTGCCCTAAAGTGTGATAAGTCGGTAAAAAATAGCTGATTAGAAAAAGGATTCCTGTCGGAATCGATATTAATAAGTTAATAATTTACGCTTTATCGTCATTTACAGATAAATATGCTGACTAACGCAGATTTCAAGTTCATGTCGTCAATGGTAAGTGTTCTGATTTTATTTAATCTTTCTTTCCACTTATAATTTATTTTGTTAAAGTATAGGATGATAACAGAATATTTCAGTACGTCCATCCGTACAGGAAAGGCAAAAGTTTGAAAGTAATTTGAAACGTTTCCACGAATTGTTTCTGGTGTAACAAATATACCTATTCATTACGCGTTGTAAATAGTAGACATCGCGGACTTTACGAAGGATGTAGCCGCTAATAGGATTGGGCAGTAAATGATATGTGGGTCTTGAGTGAATAATTAATAGAACTAATCTGGTTCAGCCTTCATCTAAGCTCTGCTGGCGATAGGGAATGTACGGTTTCCGAGCCAAAGCTACGGAAATCTCTTACAGCCCGTCTGAAAATGGATTCTCCAGATCCATTAAAGTCCGGATTTTTAAAATAATGTACCTGTTCCATAACGCATTTTCACCTTTTGCACAGCCATAGAGCACCATGTGTGGATTTAATGCTTTTAATTGACTATTATTATTATGAGAATCACAGGACAAAAACACACCACCGTCGCCCGCACAACGAGAGCGTGGACTCCGGAACAGTTTTAAAAACACAAATGCAGTCACACCAGACAAAGGGCTAATCTACGCATTAGATAAATTATTTTTAACAGATATAAAGGGATGCATAGGGTTTCATGGCCACACTGAACTAAAACGGAATAAATACGCCTTTAATCGCCATGTTAGCGATGGATTCACGTAAGTCGATGCTCTCTGAATGTGAAAGTGCGGAGTTCTAAACACACTAAAGTATTCTAGACCCATTTTGATATATGTGTTTTATCTATTTTCAATTTTTTAAACAGAGATATAGATAAAAGCTTAGTTCTCACGATTATACATAATTGTTATTTAAACATCTTATTTACGATCAGGGTAGATGGGGAGTAATGAACTGGCTTTTGGATCATTTTCCTACAAACATTTTACAAGTACTTGTACATGGTGCTTTGGTGTTCTGTCTGTAATTAGGTGATTAAATAAGCTTGACGTCTGTGTGATCTTACTCTCACTAATATAAGGTGTTCTCATATCGTATCGGACTCCCTGTGTTGAGCAAATACCCACCCAGGTCCCCGGGTTTCCAGACGCTCTTGGACTGAATTTATTTATTGGAGTTTAACGACACTTTCGACAGGCAGGGTCACCTCTTGTCGGACAGTTTCCTGCCCACACGTTGGACAGAATGACAAATACTGTATTCAGCGGTCGAAAAATACCCCCGCCCCCACCCCTGTGATTCTGCTTTATAGTATGGACCACTTCAGTTCTTAACGTACTTGAAAGGCGTGTGTGTATTCCTTGTATATCCATCATAGTGTACACAATTAAAATATTCGATCACTTATACTTCTTAAATTCGATAGATTCTTTATTCACATTATACATATTCATAAACTTTCAGTTCTTCAAATTGGTATGTTGTTCTCTGAATTACATGTTATGCCGCATCTTTGGTATACTATATCTTGTTCAGAGTTTCACGATGTTTTTGGTAACGCCAATTATTCATCATTGTTTTAATAATTATTTTAAGTCGAGAATGAATGAAAGGTTTTAGCGCGCCAAAGGCGCGCAGGGACGATGTGGGATTTACAAATCCCTTGCGACCCGGTTAACCTTATTTTTTTTTCCTTGGATCACACAGGCCTAGCTTTCCTATTGCCCAAAATGGAGTCTGAGGGGGTTATGCACGCGGTTAGAATACCCGGCAGTTTAAGCTGGAGTGTTAGATGGTCAATACTCAATCCCCCAACGCCTTTAAAACTATTAGAGAGCGAGCTCTGTTCGGTTCCAGTTCGGCGATGGTAGAGGTTTGAGTCCCACCATGGTGGCGAGCCAGAATGTAATGTTGTGCGATGGCACTTTTAAGGGAAGAAGAGAAAAGAAAACCAAACAGCAACGCCGGTTTGGTAGCGGCCCCGGTATTTGACCATGGCGGTTACAAAAAAGAAGTGGAGAAAGCTCCAACAGTTTAGTTTTGAAAAACCGGGAGTCATCCATCAAGCCTTCTGGGAGATAGGATGCCGTCTGTGATTTTGAGGTATCTGGTTATCCTTCAGGAATTCCAAATGACCTCCTCCACCCCCCCCCACCCAAAAAAAAAAAAAAAAAAAAAAAAAACTCTCACTGACACACACCCTCAAGCCCTTAAAAGGGCTGTTAAATCTTTATTCAAATGTTTATTTATATCAAATGTACACTCGTTCCCAGCCAGACAAGCTTGTTTCAATCCTTGCCTAGCGTTTGGTGGTTTCTTGTATATGTTGCAGAAAGGTAGGTTGCACCAATTCCTCCTACGCTTTGTCTACCATTTCCATGCGTCTTCTTGATAAGAGTGTTGCAAGAAAATTTGAGAATGTTCAGTTAGAAAAGTAAAAGGTAGAGAGAAAGATAGGTATCCGCTATTGTATATTGTGCCTGCTGTGTGATTGTTGCTATGGATGGGGTAAGGGGTGTGTTTCTTCGGAGTCCACTCCCAACACGCAGAGTTGCGAGGCAATCCTCACAGACTCAATCCTAAAGACCTCAATGAGTAGCGAGGCAATCCTCACTGACTCCACGCAGTTTAATTCTATTGAGTAATTTTAATTTACTGTGGATTATTTTGTTTTTCTGTTTAGGGTTCGGTGTTCGTTCAGCTTCACCATTGATTCACTATCCTGGAGTATGTGGAGGGTTTTGTTATATAGATCTTATTAAACGCGTTTCAATCGCGCTTCAGCAGAGTTGCGAGGCAGTCCTCACAGACTCTATCCTAAAGTTCCCAATGAGTAGCGAGGCAATCCTCACTGACTCCACGCGATTTAGTTATATTGTATAATTTTTATTTTATTTTATTTTATTATTTTTTTTTTTTTTTTTTTTAATTTTTTTTTTTATTTTCTGGAAACTTATTTTGTTTTTCTGTTAAGGGATCGGTGTTCGTTCAACTCAACCATTAATTCACTATCTTGGAGTCTGTTGAGGGTTTTGGTTTGTAGGTCTTTTAATCGCGTATCAATAGTTTCTATTTTTGCTAGCTCGTGAAGTTCCTTTATCGGTGTCCATTTCGGTTTGCATAGTGCCACTCGCAGGGCATAATTTTGAACCCTCTGTAGCTTCTGAATGTTGGTTTTGCTTAGGTCGCTTGTTATTATGGCACCGTATTCTAGTACCGGACGTATAAATGTTTTGTAGAGCTTGAGAAGCACATCTTTGTTTGCTCCCCAATTTCTACCTCTGATCATCTTCAGAAAATTGATACGTTTAGTAGCTCTAACCGTAATGGAGTTTACGTGACTGTTTAGACTGAGATTGCTATCTAGGATAAATCCCAAAAATTTGGCCTCTTTGTTTGCTTCTAGTTTGTGATCGTATAACTGGAGATCGATACTTGGGACTGGTTTTTTCCTTTGCTTTTTGAAGAACGTAACTTTTTGAGTTTTGGATGGCATTGAGTTTGATGTGCCACAGGGCACACCAGCTTTCAAGATCGCGAATGGTATCCTGCAGACGATTTTTAATTATGTTTCTGGACTTGCTGGCTGTCCAAATGCCTTTGTCATCTGAGAACTGCGATAGTTCTACAAAGTTTTTCCCTACTTTTTCTATATCATTCACATATATTATGAAAAGAAGCGGACTTAGAACCGACCCTTGTGGTGTTCCCGCTTCGAGTATTACTTCCTCTGACACCTCGCGATTAACCCTCACCTTGATTTTTCGGTCAGTTAGAAATGATGATATGATCCTTAGAATTTTAGTGGGTAATCCCATTTTCGCTAGTTTATATCTCACGCCATTGTGCCATACCGAGTCGAACGCTTTTTCTACATCCAAGAAAAGCGCGGTTCCGATTTCGTTTTGACTAAATGCTGTTTTCATATAATCGACCAGTCTATATACGTGTTCGATTCCCTCTTTCTGACTCCTATACGCTCTTTGCCATTTGTTGAAAAAATTGATTGATTCGAGATAGCTGCGAAGTCTCGTAGTGAGAATCCGCTCAAATATTTTCCCAACACAGCTAAGCAAACTGATTGGGCGGTAGTTAGAAGGGTTGGTAAGGTCTTTGTCGGGTTTAGGTATCATGACTCCCGTGGCCACTTTCCAGCATTTTGGGAAGTACCCACAGGAGAGACAGCAGTTTAAGAGTTTGGTAAGTCTGCAGTAGAAGATGTTGGGGCACTGTTTCATTATTTTGTAAGAGACTTCGTCTTCTCCTGGGGACGAAGATGACCTGCATTTTCTGATTATACCCATGACCTCTTCTACGCTTATTGGTTCGGTTAATTCATGGTCGTCCCCGTCTTCATGCCTTTTGTCGAAGTTCGGTTCATTGAAGATTGAGTTGTTATCTTGGACAAATTTATTTACTCGTACCTTAAAATCGTTGTCATATCTGTTCCCTTCTTGTGGACGATGTGCCTTCTTTAGAAGTTCGGCAAAAGCACTGGCCTTTGCCTTGTCGTCTATGGCCATAGATCCGTCGCTAGTTTTTAGCGCATTATTATTGGCAATTTTGCTCTTTTGGCCAGTAAGAGTTTTAAATGTATCCCAGAACCTCTTAGGTTCTCTCAGCCCATTTAGGTTTTCGGTTGCTTTTTCCCATCTCACGCGATTGTCGTTAGCTATGGCCTTTTTTACTTCCCCATGAAGGCGATTATACGCGGTTTTAAGTTCTGCTCTTTTCATTTGATCATTCTCTGACTGGTAAGCCCGGAAGGCTTTTCTTTTTTGTTTGATTATTTGAAGAGTTGTTTGGGTTATTCTGTTTATCCGCGTCTTTACTGTTTGCTTGGGACAGATTTCATCTAGCGTACTGTTGATAACGTCGTTAAGGTGGGTGCAGGCTTTTTCTAGTTCATGAACATTTGAGGGGTCATTTGCCTTTATTTTTACTTCGATAATGTTTCTGAAGAGGTTCCAGTCAATTTTTGATAGGTTCCTCCTATTCACGGGAGGATACCTTGCGGGACCAGTATTACATTTCAGAATGGCGTGAACCGGCAGGTGATCACTGCCTAGATCATCATCTCCTACAAATATGTCTTGCATTTGGGTGGTTAGTGATTTGCTGGTGATAATCAAGTCTAGGATATCTGATTGATGGAGTGGGTTGTTGCTTATGTATGTTACGTCTTGATCGTTATTTACCACGAATAGATCGAGTTCTTCAATGATATGGAAAAGGGCGTCACCATTAGGCTCAGTCTTATGACAACCGAATACCTGGTGTTTGGAATTGAAATCACCCAAGAATATGCAGTGCTTGTACTTGTTGGTAAAAAATTCAAATACTTTACTGTCTACTGTTGCTTGCGGCTTGTTATAATATGATATGATGGCCACGTGTTTGTGGCCAAGTTCAATTTCAGCTGCAATCACTTCAGCATTGAGGTGGTCGCATGGTATTGATTTGTATTTAATCTCCTGCCTTATTAACAGAGCGACACCGCCGCCTTTTTGGGCGGGGCGATCTCTTCTAATAATATCAAAACCACATAACGAGAATTGTTTGTTTGGTTTAAGCCAGGTTTCGCTAATTCCAATTACGTCCGTATTTTTTAAATAATGTGACATTTGCAAATTTTTCTGATTAACGCTTCGAGCGTTCCACTGGACTATTTTTAGTGTATCCATGAATGGTTTAGGAATAACTGTACTAAGTTTATTTAAGTTTAATTACTATTTGTAATATTGTTACATAATTATATTCTGTTGACGGCCGCTTCTAATAGCGTGTGAGATATTTGAGTATTATATAACTTGGAGGCTGTTTTACTAATCTCTTTGCAAACGTCCGAAAGACTGGTGTCCAAGTGTTTCTTCATTATGCTGAAAATAGAGCCAGCCATTAGAGTACACGTGGAATAAGGGGAAGATGAGTTCTCGACATTACTTACATTTAGAGCTTTAAGCTGGATGTTTGTTTTAACTTTTTTGAAGTGGTTAAGTCTCTTTTTTATTTGACGCTTTTAAATTAAATGTTTAACATCAGTGTTTCGAGTCTTTTCTAGACGCGCGGTTTCGATAGCATTTAGGAAAATGTCATGTCTGGACACATGGTTATGATAGTATGATGAATGTTTTCATAAGTCGTTATCACATTTATTACTGTGTTATTATAGTGAGAGGAAGGCGTAAAACTCCCGTTATGAAAGATATTGAGTAGAGTTCTTAATAACATTTTTTAATAGAATAACAAGCAAATACATCACTATATAAAGAGATATCATTATGAGTTACCTGCACACAATCTCATCTCTCTCATGCAAACCGTCCAGACAAAGTAAACCAAGAATAGAACAACCACAAGAGTCAAGACAATGGTAAAAGAATTGCACTTTTATTATTTTATTTAAGAATTCCTGTAGCTCCTATTAGTATTTTGCGGAAATACTATGTAAATGACTATCCATTGTTAGGGACATTGGGGAAAACGTTTTGAAATCTCAATCCAACGAGAGTATCCAACAATGACCTGTGTTTTTTTTTTATCTTGGTTCACTTTTAACATGCTTTTAAGGGACTACAATAAACCAATTTAGTTCACAGCAATCGGGTCTTGTGTTACTCCGGTGTTGAGGAAGATTAGGAATTGACAGTTAAAGCGGTTGTTTACCAAGAAAGTTTGCAATCTATGGAGTTATCTAATATTACACGTTTACAAACTTTTATTACAGGAACGACGATTCAGTATGGAAGATGAAGATTTTGATTTGGGTGTTTTACTCACTCCCGTCTCGCGAAAGTTTGAAGTATTGGCAGAGAATGCACAAACAGGTGGACTCGGCCACAGCGATAATTTAGAAAGTCAAAAGGAACAGGAGTTGACTGATAAAGAACGCAAATACAGTTTGGTAAGATTCCAACTATGATTGAAAACAATTCGCCCAGTAACTTGTAACACTGTTTATTTAAATAGAATTTATTTTACCTATGGTCATAACTAGAGATTGAAGAAATAGAAATATAAATTTCCCACAGTATGGAACAGTTGACTACTGTGCTGGGTATAGCGGGTAACGCTGTCCTGGGTCTTGTTCCAAGAAGAGTTTCTTTCTTAAAAGCTGGCGCATCTTTTTATATGGATCGTCCAAAGAGCTTTCAGTCCTACTTTCAGCTTGCCAGTTTCTATTGCAATCCTCCCACTCCCTTCCCCTGAAATAAACTGTTCCCCTGCTTCCGTCCTCCTTCTGAATCTTTCGTCTCAATAGAATATTTCTCCATTGGCTCTCTCTCCTGTCTTATCCAACCTCTTAGAATGTTAGATTCCCATAATAGTTAAACGTTGTTGTACACCATCTGCTGTCTGGGAGCTTTAAGAGGTAATTCAGACAGCATAATTTTCCCATATCTGTTTGACCGCTTCTAGTGTGTGACCTGGTCACGTTACCACGATTAGGTCTACTTTCGCCTACAGTGCACTTTCGCCTACAAAACAGTTTTTGTAAAAGTGTCGGAGAAAGTACTTTAATTTAGCTTGGGGGATTAACGACTATTACCTGGTACCTGTGTACTATTAAGAAAAGGAAAGTTAAACATGACTTTTTTAAATATGTAGAGGGTATTTTGTGTTTTTTCGTGAGTATCGACGATTTTTATTATTCCCATTCCAGGTGTTTATTATACGCTGACCTGTGAATTGCTGCCAATTCAAAGTCAGTTTGGATAATCTCAGGGTGCAATTCACGGCCAGTCACTTGTAACACTCCAAACATAAGTTTTGTAAATAATCGTACGTACGTGTTACGCTGTCTGTTCTTATTCGAATGGAACTCTATTATTCTATTTAATGTGGCCCAGTCGTAAGAGAAATTCAATGAAATTCTTTTAACATAGAGAAGAATTTCTCTTATCGGAAAGAAACCCGCAGAAAGAGGTTGTTTGGTCGTAAATGCAATCCGTTGTAGCTTAAAACATTGGCCACTTTTTAAAACTATCAGTAATGGAATGTATTCTTCTGTTCAGGTTATCTAATCTGATGGGCGAATTCTACTCTAAATTATGACGTTTGCCAACGTCATTTATATACTTGATTCTATGTGAACATTCCAATAAAGTAAATAAATAAATATATTTCTCCTCCTTTGTCATTTCGGCATAATATCTTTGCTCCCATTTTTTATTTTCTGAAAAAAGAAGAATCTATTAAGTTAATATTTCTGTCTGCACATTGTCTCATTGTATTCAGAAGTTGTGACTATTTTATAGAAAGGCTTACAAAAGACATCACACTATATAGAATTTGTAAAATGGAATAAATAAGTTTTACAGATAGGCTCACTTTAGAGGCATTACACTTTATAAAACTGTGAAATAGAATAAATATTTGATGTTTTTTACTTTATCGAAACGCTCGGCATCACATTGCCTAAAATAATAAAACTTGTGATGTACATTTATTAAATATGGTTTAGGTAGCCTTGATTCATTAAGGATTCCGTGTAGATTGGGCTTTACATAGTATGTTTCACCATTATCGTATACATTTCAATGATAGAATGTTGCAAACAAAGCCTGACAATTTATATTTTCCGTTTCAGAATAGAGTCCAATGGCGTCGAAAAGCTATGTTTGGTAAATCCAGGTCTTTCGAATCTGCAAAATGTCTGACAAATGGAAACTTCGAGGAGCCTACTCCAAAACGCATACATATGGGTGATCTCAATAAACAACAAATAATGGATGTCGTATGTACAATGGTTGATAATGAGAATCTTGTCGGTGATGGAAGTACCACTCACAAACTTCCCACAGTTTCTGGTAAACACAAAGATTTAAAATCAATTACATCACATACGGTAAGTTTATCTACCTTCTGTTGTAAGACATCTGTGTCTATTTACCATATATTTTTTCCTGGGCGAAAACCATAATTTGTGAAGAAAGGAGTACTTATTATACCAAGAGCTCTTGTCGTCGATATCTCTGTAACCGCGAAGCAATGATATGATGGGAATATTTAGAAGTCATTCTATTAAGTAGTTAGTTCAAATCTTCAGCCTAATGATAGACCGTACACACAGGAAGGGAGTTCATAATATAAAGATGCTTCATTGACTAGGCTTCATTGATGTCTCATTCCATTAACCTGATCAAAGAAGATACCTTAAAGAGGAATGCAAAACAAGAAACTTACAAATAATCTAGCCCTGATTGGTAAACGTTCAAAGTTGCAGGTATGTTGGCGTCTGTATAGATGTTTCCCAGCCTCGTTTTGATTATTATAAAAACTTTAGCGATAGTTGTGAAAATAACAAGTAAATCGTCGAATAATTTGTGCAGAATATATTTTATCATACGTTATGTATACAACAACCACGACATTAATTACTTTACATTTTCAGGTTAAACGAGTTATAGAAGGAGAATACAATGACGTCATTGACAACTACATTATTGTCGACTGTAGATATCCCTACGAATATGAAGGTGGACACATTGTAGTAAGTGTTTATTGCAATCAGGTGTATTTACCCGAGATAGGTGTGTCTTGACACTAAAAAAATAAAGATAAATAAAGAGGAAAGTTGACAATATTTATCAGGCTTAAAACATAACTAGAATTGGGGATGGAGGTAGTTTTATCTTTGTTATCCACCCCCTATACCCTTCAAGTTAGAACTTTCAAGCAATCATTAATGCTGCGATATGTAGACACAAAATTAGGAAAATTTTCCGGGATGTGACATTTTTCGTAGTTGTAAAAATCGCTGTTTCTTCGAATCCCTGATCGAAATGAAAATAAATATACAGATAGGAGATATAGCGTCTCCACGGAGATCTTGAAGTTTATCTTTAAATAACAGGCTCCATTTGTTTCAATTAAATGGGAAACGTGGGTTGCTACCCTTGGAAAGGTTGGGCTGCCGGAGTTATTACCCCACCTCTCACAACCCCACCGACGCAGCAATGTGGGGGCAAAACTATATTTGTTGTATTTTGATAGCAGTGCTGTAATTACAGAAAAGTAACGATTTTCGGCCATTGAAATACTGGACGCCTTAAACTGACATGATGTTTGCTAATTCCATTTCTGCTTTTTGTTTCAGGGATCAGAAAATCTTTACACACGGGAACTGGTTGAAGGCAGACTTCTGTCGAACGTAGATTCCTCGCAAAATACAATCGTGATATTTCATTGTGAATTTTCTTCAGAGAGAGGTCCAAAACTGTAAGTATTTTATCAAAATTACGACGAATAAATGATGTACAAATCATGATTATTCTGTGAGCGTTCCGATCAAAACATTAACATAAACCTTGCACTATCTGTAGGAAGAATGTTCATTTGTACAATGTATATGCTTTCAAGGCTTAGCTACATTTTAGGAGGACTGTGACATTAATTTTTCAACTGTATAGGGTTCAACTTCTCAAACATGTAGGCGATTGTATTTTTCTGCCACAAGAGAGCATTTGCTTTTGTGCTTAATGACTCTTTCAACAGCCAGAATCCCATTGTGTCAGGGTGATTTAGGGTTGGAGGAAGCCGGGGATCTCTGAGAACATAACTGAGAAGTGGCAGGCAGCTGTACGACTCTCCAACATACTAACCAGGCACGAGCAGAGGTTGAAGGCAAGTGTACCATTGACGTCCATCCGTCTAGTCGTCCGTCCGTATTTATTTTAAAATGTATACCAGCTACTAGTATTGGAATTTGGAGGTAGCCTATTCTCATTGGTGTTTTTGGTCTGCAATCTTCGAATCACCTCCTGCCATATAATAATTTTATCTGTGCGTTTTTCTGGTTTGTCGAAATGATCATTTATAAGCTTTCAGCTTACTGATACACCCTCCAGCCCGGTTAATCATTGGGTGTGTGACCGTCTGAGCTATCAATTCGGACTCCCGCGTTGTGTCCTTGGGCAAGCTCTTAACCCCGATTGCCCACATGGGGGCACGATGTCGCCGTGTACTATGGCGTACTGCACGTCGGTGGTACGCATGTCTTCAAGCAATCTAACCGTGCCTGTGATGCAGTGCGGAGTTACGATGTTGGGGAGCTGGCAGCTGCTCGTCGTTGATCAATGGTTCTCTCCAGGTACTCCGGCTTCCTTCACCCGTAAAACTGTCACCGTCATGATTAGCCAATGTGCATGGGTACATGACCTTAAACACCAATAAATAATAATAATAACTGGTACATCCACCTCATTTCGTTATGGTTATAAGCAATGTGATTATGGGCCTATTTCTTGAAGTAATATAATTTATGACTTTTCTTTTTATAACACAGATTACGTTATTTGAGAAGTATGGATAGACAGGTCAATGCAGAGAATTATCCAAATTTATATTATCCGGAGATATATCTTTTAGACGGTGGATACAAAGACTTTTTTCAACTCGAAAAGGTATGTCGTGGTTAGTTTTATATAGAAACTATATTTGGGATTGTATCTAAATCACTCTTATTTATAAGATATGTCCATAGTTTAAATCACTTTCAAATGGCGCCTTTTTTCTGGTAACAATAGTGTTTTTGACAATGAACGATGCACTTCCGATAAAGAAATTCGCGTGGATTTCTTCTCAGTTTTCAAATGTGGTGCTTACTCCTTTGATGAGAGCGAAATATATACGTATGTGGGATTTTCTGGAAAAGTCTCCAAAGATTTAAGAGATCCACCCTTCATGTAGAGTGAAGGAGAAAGGCGTGCCCTTCAATTTTCTGTTCACATGCATTAGCAGGTTAGGCATAGCAATATCTCCGGTGGATTGTATGGCCAATAATTTAATAGATGAATTGATAAGTTACTATAATCAAGTAACAGTTCCTAAGTTTAACATTTATTATCGAAATCAAAGCAATGTGGCTAAATTATGTAAAATATTATTGTCGAATAATAAGCCAACATTCTCCTCGTTCCCAAAGGATTCTTTTCTCAAACATTTAAAAAATAGTTAGACAATAATGTTACTTTTTGAAATGCATATGGATATAAAAAAAAGTTATGCTTAAAATATTTAACTTTCTTTTCAGAAATTTTGTGTTCCACAACAATATAAAACCATGCTGGATAAAGGACATTCTGCCGAGTTGCGTCACTTCCGCTCCAAATCAAAATCGTGGCACGCAGGTGACAGAAGAAGATGCCTAAGATTCTAGTTGTCCATCTGGGTCGGAAACAAACAAGCTTATCTGTGATATTTATATTTGATATTTTATATCTGTGACAAATACGTTATCAAAACAATTTGAAATAACTTTCATTGACGAAAATTACATTAAACATTGACAAGTGTCTGAAAACCACCGAATGTTTTAAATTAATACATCGAGGTATCCAATGATTTTACCATATTTGGTGCAGTTACATAAGCTTTTTACGTTTATTTAATCCTAATTCACTCTCTCTCTCTCTCTCCCCAAAAGCAATCTACAGGAAGACACATATCCAATTTGTTTCTCGTCTTAATACGACCTTTGTGAACCTCATCGGTAGTCTGTCTAAGGAATCATTCCAATGTTGCACATTAAGCCGTCTTTTGCAGTAATTCTTTAACGATGGATGCATTGTAATATGGATATAGCTATTGTATTGTTTTGAGAAACGTATTTGTTGATTAATAGTTATTTTTGTTGTTATTATGTATATAAAAATGTAAATAATAAATCAATGTATTTTCAAAAACATCGATGTTTGTTCATTTCAAAATATACGATTTACCTAATGTCAAATCCGATGGTTTATATTTTTATTATGAACGTCGTGAGCTTTTGAACTCTTAAATATTATACGGATAACAGACATGGTAGTGTAGGAACCAAAACCTGGTGCTATTTTCTGATTTAATCCATGTAAACCTCTCTGATGTAATGGACGTAAGAATGGACCATCATACTGAAAGAGAATTTGATATCTGTTAAAAAGCGATTGTTAAAAACCAACAATTGTAACCAAATATGCCACCAGGAATGTGTTTCCAAACTAATATTTGGGTGTGGCAGGAAACAATTCTGTGGCTATACCATTACCCTGCAGTATCATGCTCACCGTCTCATTATTTTGTTCCTTCCAGTGGGACGAAAATTGAAAGATTAATCCACAGAATTATCATTTCCTTGATTGCTTGGACTTGGAATGGCACAATAAGTTGTTAAACGTGTGTTTGTGGACGTGTGTGTGTGTTTGAGGAAGTAACTGTGTCTTTAGGGATGAATAGTATATCTCACATGATTAGACTCACCCGGTCCCCGCACCGGACCATCCCCCCATAAGATCCATCTATGTTTTCCTTTTACATCCCGCCTAAAGAGCTCTTCGTCCTAATTTCAACTCGCCAGATTTTATTGCAATCCTCGAGCACCCATTCCCTGACAAGTCTACTCCTCTGCTTCAGTCCTCCTTCTAGAGAATGGACATATTTCTACAGTGCTCTTATGATTCATACAAAACTTCCACCGAATCCAAGGCCCTCAAGTTTTTGCCACATTCCCTCCATCTACACTTTGTCGTGTGCTTTTTTCACACCAAGGAATGCCATAACCATAATTCTCTTATTGTCTTTTATTGATTCTATAAGTCGGGAGAGGGTACACAAGTGGTCAGTGACTAGTCTCTCTTTCTGGGAACCATTCTGGATTTCCGACATCTTCATCAATTCCAACAATCCTTACATAGAGAATCTTGCAGAATACCACCCCATTATTGAAGCTAACAGATATATATAATTATCTAAAACTTTGGAAAATCTCCATATTTGTGCATGAATGTCACCCTGCTTTCCTTCCACTCTATCGGGAATTGATTTCATTTGTCAAACAGTGCTGTAAGATGCGTATGTATTGGATCCCCTCCTCTTTTCAAAAACTCGTTAGAAATTTCGTCAGTAGCTGCTGTTTTTCTATTCTCTCACATGGTGACTGCATTTCGTACTTCCCTCATCTCAATTTCCCTGCATACTATGGCAATGACCAAAGAACATGGCCTCTAACACGCTACCACGACAAACAACGTGACAACCGTAATGAACCACTCTCTCCAGTTCTAGTAAACCAGGCCCGCAGTGTGTGAACTTTTCTTCTGACTTCTTTGCAGTAAATATTGTTTTATCGTCATTGGTGCTTTCTGGATCTCCCCAACTATAAACTTGAGCGTTTCTCTCATGTCATTCCTCATCCACTTATTTTTCATATTTTCATCACATTTTTCCATCAGTTTCTCAAGGAGTCTTGTTCTATTGGGCAAATATTTTGGTAATCTGGAATGAAATGTTCCTGGGTCTCCGTTTCTCCCAGATTACACATTTGGCACGCTCTTCGAGCGCCTTTCCCTCGGTGGATTACTTGTCATATGCATCCTCTCACTAACCAGAACTTATATCTCTTTTAGATAAAACACACTGTATTCACTCCGTCGCTTCTGAACTCCCTAATACTTCGCCGCCCGTTTACTTCCCATTTTTCCTCCCTTATCGTAGACGAACAATCTGCGGTGCTGGGTTGATGTGGGCTTCGCTATTAAAGAACAGCGGTAAAGCAACGGAGGGTTCAAGCAGAATTATTAATATATTATTATGTTGGTTGAACAGGAAAGGCAAATCTTCACACTCCGTTTGAGGAACGCCACCCGGCCCGCTCCCATTCTTTCTGTATTGTGTAATAATATAATAACACTTTGGCCAGCCGCTGATTTGTCGCGGTTCTCGGACGAGAAGGCCATGGTTACCCCTGTACTACCATCTGCCTCCCTATTCCCACGCTTCTCCTCTCCTCCCAACACTCGGAGACGAACTGCTTGATAATATCCCTTGTCCCATTCTTCCCAATCTCTCCGATTAGCATATTAACCCTCTCCTTTGAGTCTCCCCCTAACCACATGTCCTTCATTCTCCCATCCCACTTCCCCATTATACTCCCAGTGAATCTCATTCTTTTAGACTGATACTTTGGGCATTCAAAGAAGAATGTGTTCCAGGGTCTCCACCATGTCCAAGTTACACATCTGGCACTCCCTTTTACCGTCCTTTCCATTTTTTCCCCTCAGCTCCAGAGATCGCGACCTCAGCTTGAACAACAGTGACCCCCCAAAGGTGCCATCAAGGTACTCTTCAAAACCTGGCTTCTCTTTATCACGCAGGCCACCCAAAGACCTCTTTGATTTGACCCCCTTTCGCCAATTACGGTTACAATCCTCCATGACCCTTTCTCTGACAATTTTTTTACCCTGGTTTGCCCCAACGTCCAGGTCCGAGATCTCCAATGAGTAGTTCTCTACTAGCTCCCTCACTTGGACCATCTACCTCGTTTTTGATATTTGAGTTGAAAATTCTCAGGAACATTGCTTTACACCGTCGGCTGTCGGGGAGATTTACCAAATGATTAAGATAACCGAGCTTCAACAGGTCTATCCTGTCCTTGATCCTCATCCACCCAAGCTCACCCCTGATTGCTTCTAGCGCTGCGGCATTACTCGACCCCGTTTTCCATCGGCCTGCATCGTTCTGCAGGATTTCCAGGCTCTTTACGGCCGCCTGGTTTTGGGGTACCACTTCCGTACCGTATGTTATACTTGGCAGCCCCCCCCCCCCAATTTCCCAAATGGTTTTCCCCACGAAAACCTTATTGAAACTGTTTCTCCCCATAAGTTTCATTTGGTTAAGGATTCGCTTCCCCTTCAGTTTCAATTTATTTGTGTGGTTCCGGTAGATGCCTCTTCCTGTAATGTTTATATTTACCCCCCAAATACTCGTAATCACCTGTCTCTCCCACACTGAGAAGTTTGCTGCTCCCTTCCGGAATGCTGAACTCACCCACTCTCCACCTTCGAGTGGGGTCCATTTTGCGGCCCACAGGTATAATTTTGCTCTTGCTTTCATTAAGTTCGCGTCTCCATTTGCTCCCATATTTCCCAACAATTTCCAGCATTTTAGTTTAAACAATATTTATTGAAAAAGATAAGTTAACTGTATACATGAAAACAAGTATAAACATATTGAATGTTTTGTACATAAAATTCAGTGAATACATTTAACACCTGAAATGTCAAACTAACTTGTTGTAGTAGGGGATTCGGAAGAAAGCTGAATGCTTATGTAAACCGTCTCCCAAGTCTGCAAGGTTACACAATTTCAGTTAGACAGATAGAACGGGTGGGTCTGTTTCGATATTGTTTAAACGAGAAAAAAATGAAGAAAGTAGATCGAGAGGAACAGTGATGAACAGTGAAGGAGAAGGATGACAATTGAAAAGGGCCAACTTGAATGCAAAAGACATCAACATTGATCGACAACAGTTAGGGAACTGACTCACTTGGAAATCGCAGCCTAAAGCTAATATAAGACGAGGGTATTCTAATGGACAACGGATGGGGGGGGGGGGGGGCGCTTTTCATTTCAGTAAGGGACACGACTCCGGAGGCCCGCCGCCAGCACCATGCACCGCCGGGAAACGAACAGTGTCTTGCAAGTGGAAGACGCATTATTCGTTAGCATGCAATGTCTTGTTCAATAATGTACGAACCACCTCTCGTCACCCGCGGCACAGAGCGCGGCAACATTAACCCGGAACCCTACCCCCCCCCCCCATGAAAAAACCCAACAGTGTGAGAAGCTAATAACCAGGCCCTCAACCCGCAGGTATTTCATTTGATGTAGGCTTTTACTAAAAAAAGAAGAAAACTTACGTAAGACAGACAAGCAAACCCCCGCCACCGATCATCAGGTTAGTTAGATGGTCCACTAGCATAAGAGATAATTGGAAAATACAATAGGAGCTCACTTGAAAGAGATGTTGTGTTGAGAGACCATCCAGAAGGCGACTAGGCCCTGATTCCACCCATTGTAAACTATAAGGTGAGCAGCGGTAGGGTCGCAATTATTGGAAACGTTTACTGAGTAGAATAAAGTCCTGCACCATTTCAAATACAGACAAATTTTCTTCACTGGTAAGGAATTCGGAGCCAAATGGGAGTGTTGTCACATCTGGTGCAAACGGAAGTGATTTTATTGTTGACCTGCGTGCCTCTTCAAAGACAGGACAGAACAAAAGAAAGTGTTCGCTTGTCTCGAGGACACCACACTGACACATAGGCGAAGGCGACAGGTGGTTATTGAATAAATGGGTGCTTAGATTACTGCAACACAACCGCAATCTGCAGTGATAGATTTGTCCTATTCGTGATTTTGCATGGCCATAGAAAGACGGGGGTCGCAGATTGCCCCTGTTAAGATAACTTGCGAAATTACTCAGTGATGAAGTTTCTCTGATTGACAAAGGTATGTCATTCCATAGGCTTGTAGTTCTCGGTATAAATGAAGACTGGTACAGTTGCGTGTTGCAGAAGGGAACTCGGAGGTCATTACCTGATCGGAGATTGAGACATCGGCTGGTGGTGGAGACTGTTGGAGGTACCTTATTAGCAATATATGGGGGCGTCGCATGGTGGAACATTCGGAAAAATTGTTTCAGTTTGTATTTGCGACGTCTTTCCTCAAGTGAGTCCCAGCGGGTTTCATTGTACAACGCAGAAGTCCTAGCACTCATGGTTGCGCCAGTCACTATCCTTGCTGAAGCCAACTGTACTTTTTCCAAATCATTTTTATTACTCGCCGTGCAGTTGTCCCAAATTGTGCTACCATATTCAAGGAGAGGCCTAATAAAGGCAAAGTAAATCATTTCAAGGACACAGCGGTCAAGAGTAAACTTTTGCCTCCTCAGTAAATCTACGCGAGACCATGCTTTACCGCAGATATGTTCAATGTGGTCATTCCACGTACATGCATCATTTAAGATAATTCCCAGGTGCTTGTGATTTTTAACTTCCGATATCTGGGCATTACCAAGAAACAGTGGTGGGTGCACAGCAGGGCTAACCTTGCGCGATATGAGCATGGTCTCGGATTTTTTAGGATTGAACTCAACCAACCACGTCTTGGCCCAATGCTCTATTGTAGTCAGATCCTGGTTGATCACAATTGCTGCTTGGTTTGGATTCTCAACTATTAGATACAATGATGTATCATCAGCGAAGAGCCGAATGCTACTCAAGAGGTTATCTGTTATGTCATTGATATATATGAGAAATAATAAGGGGCCAAGAATCGACCCCTGAGGTACTCCAGAGTTTATCGGTCGCCAGGATGAGGTCTCGGAGGCAATTGCGACCCTCTGGACCCTGTCGGAGAGGTACGATTTTAAAAATGCGAGTAGATCACCTGACACTCCAATTTTCTCCAGCTTGCGAATGAGACCAACATGCCACACCTTATCGAAAGCTTTACTGACGTCGCAGAAGACTACGCGAACCTCTTTTCCATCGTCGAGGGCTCGGCAGAATTCGTCATAGAGGTCAGTTAGTTGAAGTATAGTCGAGTCACCAGGGGTGAATCCCGACTGAAATTGATTTAGGATGTTGTTGTCGCTCAAGTACTTCCACAACTGTTTGAAAATACATTTTTCAAAAACCTTACCAACACAACTAAGGAGGGAAATCGGACGATAGTTCGTTACTAAATTGGATGGATGCTTTTTTAAAACGGGCGTTACATTAGCCTTTTTCCACATAAGTGGAAAGTAATTATTATTCAGGAGAATATTGAAGATTACTGAGAGAGGTTCACATAGAGATACTTTACATTCCTTCAGCAACCGGGGACTTTTAAGATCAAGTCCTGCAGCCTTTGATGCATTAAGGGATTTTAGAGCTTCGTACACATCACTGCTCTGTATGATTATCCTGTCTATTGAGTAAGGGGTGGGTGTGGCCAGTATAGGTAGGGATGCCTGAGAGTCATCCACTGATGAGATAGAGCTAAAGTATTCATTAAACACATCAGCTTTTTCCCTGTTTGTGACGTACGTTTTGTCCAAATGACTGATAGCCGGAATATCTGAATTGGTGTTGCCAATGAACGTCTTAGGGGTTTTCCACCACTGGGCTGGCGTAGTTGCACGACTAGTGAGTACTGACTGTACGTTCGCAACATAAGCTGCCTTCGCCTTCCTGATGGCCGAGACCACTTCGTTTCTCTTCTGTTTGTATTTTTCAAAGGACTGTGGGAGACCATTGCGTTTGGCAACGCGATACAACCTTTTCCTCTGTCTTATTAGTAATCTTATTTCGTTATGCATCCATTTTGGTTGATACTTTCTAACAGTGATCCATTTGTTGGGAATATGACGGGAAGCAGTGTTAAGTAGCTCTTTAGAGAACTCAGAGACAATTATATCCAGACTCGATGCATTGAAAATAGTATCCCAGTTACACTAGCGAGCGCGTCATTCAGTTCGCGATAGTGGCCCTGTGAATACAAATAAATTTGTCTCCTAAAGGAGATGCGCGATGGTTTGATAAAGTCGATCTCCAGGACAGTAGGACAGTGATAGCGGATCATATCAGGTATAAATGGATCTAAGATCTCACAAGTCTTCACGTTGACTGTTTTGCTAACGTCGAAAATGTCAATCAGTGAAGAAGAGGATTCCATGAAACAGGTTGGCCCATCCACAAGCTGTCTAAACTTAAAATATCTAATAATATCTGAAAGATGCCCTCTGGGACCTGCGATTTGATTGTCGTTGAAATCACCGGTTATGACAAGGTCAGAAACAGATGTATCCGTTGCTTTGTCAATCGAAGCGGATATAGTATCCCATGTATCAACAGGACTGTTGGGTGGGCGATAAAATACTCCTAAAAGAAGCGACTTACCCCTTTCTCTTATTAATTCCACCCATAGGCACTCGACAGGTGTCATTTGTAGGTCAGGTCTGTGCCTAAATGCAATGCCATCCTTAATGTATACTGCTACCCCGCCTCCTCTTGATGAACGATTAAAGAGCAGCGGCTCCTGGAATCCACGTATAATAATTCCATTAACTGGGTCATCATTATGTAACCACGTCTCAGTAAATGCCATAATGTCATATGACGGGGACTCACACTGTATAATGTCAAGTTTGGGCTTTAGGCTTTGTATGTTAAGGTGGAGGATTTTAAGCGTGTTATCGCTTTGGTGAAAGTCCTCGTTAGTTGGTCCTGGGTTGGGATGAATGTCTCCGCAAGTTAACAACAGAATGGCCAGGAAACACGGAAGGAGGCACAAGATGAAATATATTACGTTTCTATCCAGAAAATTGTTAGGGACCATGTAAGCAAGGTCGTTGGGTACGATGGGTTTCTTTGGACTCTTTGGCATGTAAGATATATTTGCCCGAACGCTCTTCCACGATGGCTGCAATGTGAGAAAGAACAGAACAGTCATCGCAACTATACATTCAATGTGTTCCGTGCCATGAAGGCGCATGAGCAAATATATCAATAAACAAATGGATTCCGACTGTCCTAACGTGCTTTTGATGCGACGAATGTAAGCTGCTAAGTTGAAGGTACCTATCCCAGCTCGATACATTGCGAGATACATGTAATATCTGAGTGGTACCACACACTGAGTGCTCGGATAATGATACTCTTCATGATAGAAGACAGTTCAGTCCGTTGTGCATAAGATGCATTCAAGTTGGCTTCAGATAGAGAAAGGAAATGTAAAGAAAACTGTTGGAAATAAGGCATACTGGAGTTGGATAAACAAAAAGTGAAAAACAGGAGAAGGAAAAACATATGTACAAGAAATTGTCTTTAATCCACGAACAGGGTGCAAATCTTTGAGGTGGTTTGATGTCAGCGAAGAGTGTGATTAATTTAATGGGATTTAATAGGAGAAATAACGGCCTGATTCGATATAAATGAGACACAGGGTTGTGTGTGTGTGTATGTGTGGGGGGGGGGGGGGTGAGGCACAGGGCCAGGAAAATATAAGTTTGAATAGCCTAGATCTTGTGATAAGCTCCAGTACGTGAATCGCGGGTCATCAACAAAAGGTGCAGCTGCGTTTCTAATGACCAAAGACTCATTGGGTTGGACGAGTCATTGGCACGACACGCAAATATCCAAGCCATAACAAGGTCCTAAAAGTCATAGAGAATACCTAGCCCCCAAAGACATGGACTAATAACGCACTGATCACCAGCACCTCGACTGAATGACGCCCGCACAATCCCTTGAAGCTCAATTGATTGTGCGGGATTCATCCAGCCGGGCATCTGATGAAGACTTAATCATATGAAAAAAGAGAAAGTATGGTGAAAAAAAAAGAAGAAAAAAAAAAAAATAGAAAGAGAATACCACTGAATTAAGGGGCAGACAGTTCCACCCTAGCTCCGATGGAATACAAGTGGCGTGATGTAATTGAGTAAACGCCTGCACTATGATCGATCGCAATGGATAACAACGGACTGCGCAGAAATCATCACAAGTCGCTGATATGTTACATATTTAGGTGTTTCAATCTCGAAATGATAAGCGAAAGGTGATCGAAAGCGTTCGGGGAGGGGGAGGGGGGTAGTAAGCAATAGGTGTTTCCAATCTCGAAAGGATAAGCGAAAGATGATTGGAAGCGTTAGGTGTGTGTGTGTGGGAGGGGGGGGGGGGTGTAGTAAACACGTGATTTACTGCAAGCGGCGAAAACCCTCAAGTGTGACCAACCCCTATTCGAAGGATACACCTTCCACCCTGAAAGTAACATGGAATGCACTTAGAACTTTCTGTTTAATGAGTGGAAGGAGGAATTCCAAGGGAGACACAGATGGGGATGGGTGATGGAATCTGCACAGTATTGGTCGGGTGGAACGGACACGTATTTTCTGGAGTAAAAGGTATCAAATTAGAAGTGGCTCTAATAGGATATTAGATCACTAGGTAGGTAAGGGCTAACTAACATTAGAACGATGATAGGAGAGCTTCAGTAAAGATAGTTACTCGTAATACAATGCCTATCGTGTTAAGTGCCACATACGTCTGTATAAGATATAGACTTGGAAACCTGATCCAGCACCCCGCGATACTTTCTCCGTGATGAATAAGAGTCAGTGGGCGCTCGATTCGCCTTGCAATTCCGTGCAACAAAACCTCGATATTGGAGAATTAGCTCACATGAATTATTTGCTGGACCTCAGAATATGTGGCACGCATGTGTGGGATAGCACGCAAAGCTCTTGGTGCGGTAAGCACAAGTCATGGAATACCAATCAGGTTGAGAGCATATAGTTTTTTCGTAGTAACTGTTGGAAAGCTGGCACAGCGCCCACCAACACCTATCCCCAAATAAATAGGTATCAGAGGGCGCCCAACCAGCCATCCAATGGGTGTGTGCCAATACCCTCAGCGCGAACCTAGACCGCAAAAGAAGCTTGCACTGATAGCAGCCAACGGGACTTTATCCGGCATGTGGTATTGCATCAGACAGTATTAGCCATTTGAACTCAAGAGGAACGCAATACATCCAAGAAACACGATAAGTCATATTTTAACTAAGTAAGATGGCTACTGTGGTAAAGAGTTGGGTAGACCAACCAATGTTTTCAACATTCAGCCGCGAGGGTGCACACTGAAAACATTATCTGGTCTGCCCCAAATATTAAATATGGACTCTTCCACAAACGCTCCAAGGGTAAAGCATTTCCTTTTGTTATGCCACATGTGTGCGAAGTGGCGAACAGTACAATCGCGAGCCCAATTTTCATTTACAACTTATTGCAAGACAGATATGCTGCAATAGCTCATATTGGTAGAAAGGGTATGCTCGTGTTGGTAGAAAGGGGTATGCCCCAGAGTCTCCCTCATGGGCGACATGGGCCATACATACATAGGGCCATATATATATACAGGACCATACATATATATATACCGATGTCAAGCAGCACGCAAAGCTCTAGGTTCGATAAGCACTAGTCATGAAATACCAATCAGGTTGAGTACATAGAGCTCTTTCCTAGGATCGGTTGGAAAGCTGGCACAGTGCCCCCCAACACCCATCCACCAACGAATAGGTATCAGAGGGCGCCTAACCAGCTATCCAAGGGGTGTGTGCCAATACCCTCAACCCGAATCTAGACCGCAACAGAAGCTTACAAGGATTTATCATTTTCTTTTGTTGTGCCAACCTTGCTAAGTGGCGAACAATACAATCGCGAGCCCAATTTCACATGGAAATGTACACAATTATTTCCGTTTGTTCTCAAACTGTGGCATTAGCGTAAAATTTAATGGTATTTATGCTAATATGCCTTGACAATGGCACATGGAAATGTACACACTTTAATGGAATTTCCGTATTGTTCTCAAACTATGGCGTGACTGCTGCACAACAGCCACGCCACATCTTGAGCACCAGTCGGAAAACAATTCAAAATTGATACCCAGATCAAAATTTAATGGCATTTATGCTAATATGCCTTGACAATGACACATGGAAATGTACACACTTTAACGAAATTTCCGTATTGTTCTCAAACTATGGCGTGTCAAAATTGATACCCAGATCAAAATTTAATGGTATTTATGCTAATATGCCTTGACAATGACACATGGAAATGTACACACTTTAATGGAATTTCCGTATTGTTCTCAAACTATGGCGTGACTACTGCACAGCAGCCACGCCACATTTTGAGCATCAGCCGGAAAACAATTCAAAATTGATACCCAGATCAATGTACACATCGATGCCCCACGCACGTCTCCAAACACCAAAATTCAGATCAAAGCCCACATTAATACCCTCCGCCATGTGCAGCCACATCATCTTGTGTTCGTATATTTATGCAAATATTCCCTGAAAATTCCCTTTGTTCTCAAACCGTGGCATGCCGCTGCAGAGCATCCACGCCACATTTTGAGCACAAATTAAAGCATAATACAAACGTTTTACCCAAATGAATGTACATATTGGTGCATCGTGTACAAGTTTGAAAGCTTAGATCAACGCCGATACAAGTGCTTTCCACTGTGCGCAGCCATATCACCTTGCATTCGTGTGTTCATGTACTTGTGCAAATATTCCTGCCACATAGTAATGTACACAGTTTAATGGAATCTCCGTTTGTTCTCAAACTGCGACAGGGCTGCTATAGAGCAGCCGCGTCGCATTTTGAGCACAGACGGAAAAATAATACACAGCACAGCAGCCTCGCAGCATTCTGGGTACAAACTGAAATGTACACGATTTAAAAAAAAAATTCCGTTTGTTCTCAAATTGCTGCATGGCTGCTGCAGAGCAGCCACGTCACGTTTTGAGAACAAACTGAAAAATAATATTATAAAAGTGATATGCAAATCGCTGTGCTTATCGATGCCTCGTGCACCCTCCAGACCGGAATACCTAGATCAATACTCACACCAATACCCTCCACCATATGCTCATATTATCACGCTTTCGTGTATTTCTGCAAATAGTCCGTCATATGGAAATGTACACAATTTAATGGAATTTCTGTTAGTTCTCAATCTGCGGCACGACTGCTGCACAACAGCCACGCCACACCTTGTTCTCAATCTGCGACAGGGCTGCTGTAGAGCAGCCGAGCTGCGTTTTGAGCACAGACGGAAAATAAAACACAGCACAGCAGCCTCGCAGCATTCTGGGTACAAACTGAAATGTACACGATTTAAAGGAATTTCCGTTTGTTCTCAAATTGCTGCATGGCTGCTGCAGAGCTGCCACGCCACGTTTTGAGAACAAACTGAAAAATAATATTACAAAAGTGATATGCAAATCGCTGTGCTTATCGATGCCTCGTGCACCCTCCAGACCGGAATACCTAGATCAAAACTCACACCAATGCCCTCCACCATATGCAGTCATATTATCACGCTTTCGTGTATTTCTGCAAACAGTCCGTCATATGGAAATGTACACAATTTAATAGAATTTCTGTTAGTTCTCAAACTGCGGCACGACTGCTGCACAACAGCCACGCCACACCTTGAGTACAAACTGAGAACGCTTTCGTGTATTTCTGCAAATAGTCCGTCATATGGAAATGTACACAATTTAATAAAATTTCTGTTAGTTCTCAAACTGCGGCACGACTGCTGCACAACAGCCACACCTTGAGTACAAACTGAGAAACAATTCAAAATTGTTACCCAGATCATTGTACTCATAATGGAGGGCACCAATAAGAATTCTTATCCAAATCGCATTGATTGGAGAGGCGCACGTGTAATCAACATGCACAATGACATGTAGCAATAACTATTGACTCGCGAATCAACGAGAAATCAGTGACGTACAGGAGGGGAAGTGTAGATTTACTATACAATTTGTGACTGTGACTTGTTCAGGTCTATATTTAGCCGTACTCTCAGAGAGTTTTCAAGATCTGAAATTTGCCTCGTAGTTGTAATACGTCTGACAGAGCCGTCTTTCAATTTGGTGAAAATGACACCATCAAAGGTCCATGACTCAGATATCTTTTGGTCCTTGACTAGCTTGCGGGCACGTTTAGCAATAGCAGCTCTTGTCGATGTAAGGTCCTCGTTTATATACACGGGTGACTGGCGAGTTCCTGGTTGAGAATCAGTTCGAGTGAAGTTGAATTTCGCTCCCTTCAGTTTCTTACGAGCTCGGTAAACTTTGTCCCTGGTGCGATAACTGTTGAGGCGAAAGATTAGTGGCCTGTCATGCACAGGTACCCCACTCCTGATCCTAGGTCCCACACGGTGGCTACGGGAAATGTCTTCCAGGGATAGGTTAACACCTATCTTCTGAGCAATATCAATTACAATGTTATCCGTATTTTCACCACTCCTTTCAGGAATACCAGTAACGCGTAAATTTGTCCTGCGCCCATATTGATGGAGGTCATCGAGATCCTCCCTGAGCTGGTTGATTGAATTGTCTTTTTCTTCGACTTTTGCTTCCAACTCTTTAACTTTGCCTTCTAATTCATTTATCCTGACCTGAGCGGCGTTCAAGAACATCGACGTGAATAGGCTCTGAACAGTCTCGTCGTGTAAGATGTCTATGAAATGTGATTTGAATTGAGTTTTGAAAATATACGACAGTGAGCTACTTGAGTCAATTGGACTGCTAGCAATAGCAATATCAAAGTCCGACTCGTCGGAGAAAGAGCCCGGTTTTGTCTTTTTGTTCTCCAAAGGGGACAATGTCCTGTCTAATGCTCTTTTCCCCCCTGCTTCACCACTCTCACCAATAGACAGACCGCTTTGACCTAGTTCATCCATTATTGTTGTTATTTATTTCAGCTAGAAAGCGAGGTCACAAAGCGAGGTCACAGACAATAACAAAGTAGGATTGAGTCGATATATTGATAATAATAACTCTTTGGCCAGCCGCTGATTTGTCGCGGTCCTCATAAGAGAAGGCCATCATTCCCCCTGCACCCCACCCCCTCTTCCCCTCCTCTCCTCCCAGCATTCAGATATAAACTGCTTAATAGTGTCCCTCACTTCCTCTTTTTCAATTTCTTCAATAAGCATTCCTACCCTCTCCCTCGTGTCCCCCTTCAGCCATCTATCCTTTGTTTCTTCACCCCACTTCTGCATTATTCTTCCAGTAAATTTTATTCTATGAAGTATATACTGTGGGCATTCCAAGAGAAAATGTTCCAGGGTCTCCACTACTCCAGAGTGGCACATTTGGCATCCCTTTTCCCCATCTCTCCCAATTTTTCCCCGAAGCTCCAGTGATCTTGATCTCAGTTTGAACAGCAGTGACCCTCCAAAGGTGCCAAAAGATGGTCAGTAACTCTCCTTCCCTTCCTGAAGCCATTCTGGATTTCTCCCAAAAATCCCTTCTCCTCAATCACCTCCTCTAGTCTCCCATAAAGGACTTTACAGAAAACCTTTCCAATGTTGATACTGACAGAGATCCCTCGATAGTTATCCAAAACGTCTTTTTCCCCCTTTTTGTGAATAAATGTCACTTTACTTTCTCTCCACTCCTTTGGGACCTCTTCATTTTCTATGGCTATATTGAATAGGGCAGTTAGGCTTACCTTATTTTTCCCTTGGATCACACAGGCCTAGCTTTCCTATTGCCCAAAATGGAGTCTGAGGGGGTTATGCACGCGGTTAGAATACCCGGCAGTTTACGTTGTAGTGTTAGATGGTCAATACTCAATCCCTCAACGCCTTTAAAACTATTAGAGGGCGAGTTCTATTCGGTTCCAGTTCGGCGATGGTAGAGGTTTGAGTCCTACCATGGTGGCGAGCCAGAATGTAAAGTTGAGCGATGGCAAGTTAAAGGGAAGAAGAGAAAAGAAAACCAAACAGCAACGCCGGTTTGGTAGCGGCCCCGGTATATGACCATAGCGGTTACAAAAAAGAAGTGGAGAAAGCTCCAACAGTATAGTTTTAAAAAAAACGGGAGTCATCCATCAAGCCTTCTGGGAGATAGGATGCCGTATGTGATTTTGAGGTATCTGGTTATCCTTCGGGAATTCCAAATGACCTCCTCCACCCCCCCCCCAAAAAAAAAACAAACAAAAAAAAAAAACTCTCACTGACACACACCCTCAAGCCCTTAAAAGGGCTGTTAAATCTTTATTCAAATGTTTATTTATATCAAATGTACACTCGTTCCCAGCCAGACAAGCTTGTTTCAATCCTTGCCTATCGTTTGGTGGTTTCTTGTATATGTTGCAGAAAGGTAGGTTGCACCAATTCCTCCTACGCTTTGTCTACCTTTTCCATGCATCTTCTTGATTAGAGTGTTGCAAGAAAATTTGAGAATGTTCAGTTAGAAAAGTTATAGGTAGAGAGAAAGATAGGTATCCGCTATTGTATATTGTGCATGCTGAGTGATTGTTGCTATGGATGGGGTAAGGGGTGTGTTTCTTCGGAGCCCACTCCCCACACGCAGAGTTGCGAGGCAATCCTCACAGACTCAATCCTAAAGATCTCAATGAGTAGCGAGGCAATCCTCACTGACTCCATGCTATTGAGTACTTTTAATTTACTGTAGATTATTTTGTTTTTCTGTTTAGGGTTCGGTGTTCGTTCAGCTTCACCATTGATTCACTGTCCTGGAGAGTGTGGAGGGTTTTGTTATATAGATCTTATTAAACGCGTTTCAATCGCGCTTCAGCAGAGTTGCGAGGCAGTCCTCACAGACTCTATCCTGAAGTTCCCAATGAGTAGCGAGGCAATCCTCACTGACTCCACGCGATTTAGTTATATTGTATAATTTTTATTTCATTTTTTTTTTTATTTTTTTTTTATTTTTTATTTTTTTTTTTTTATTTTCTGGAAACTTATTTTGTTTTTCTGTTAAGGGATCGGTGTTCGTTCAGCTCAACCATTAATTCACTATCTTGGAGTCTGTTGAGGGTTTTGTTTTGTAGGTCTTTTAATCGCGTATCAATAGTTTTTATTTTTGCTAGCTCGTGAAGTTCCTTTATCGGTGTCCATTTGGGTTTGCATAGTGCCACTCGCAGGGCATAATTTTGAACCCTCTGTAGCTTCTGAATGTTGGTTTTGCTTAGGTCGCTTGTTATTATGGCACCGTATTCTAGTACCGGACGTATAAATGTTTTGTAGAGCTTGAGAAGCACATCTTTGTTTGCTCCCCAATTTCTACCTCTGATCATCTTCAGAAAATTGATACGTTTAGTAGCTCTAACCGTAATGGAGTTTACGTGACTGTTTAGACTGAGATTGCTATCTAGGATAAATCCCAAAAATTTGGCCTCTTTGTTTGCTTCTAGTTTGTGATCGTATAACTGGAGATCGATACTCGGGACTGGTTTTTTCCTTTGCTTTTTGAAGAACGTAACTTTTTGAGTTTTGGCGGCATTGAGTTTGATGCGCCACAGGGCACACCAGCTCTTAAGATCGCGAATGGTATCCTGTAGACGATTTTTAATTATGTTTCTGGACTTGCTGGCTGTCCAAATGCCTTTGTCGTCTGAGAACTGCGATAGTTGAACTAAATTGGGGATTGAGAGTGCTTTTATATATCCAGTTCATCCAATATAACATTGTTCATTTTCTGAAAACAGGTTGGATTCGACAGATTCACTGGGAGTATAATGGGGAAGTGGGATGGGAGAATGAAGGACATGTGGTTAGGGGAAGACTCAAAGGAGAGGGTTAATATGCTAATCGGAGAGATTGGGAAGAATGGGATAAGGGATATCATCAAGCAGTTCGTCTCTGAGTGTTGGGAGGAGAGGAGAAGCGTGGGAATAGGGAGGCAGTTGGGAGTACAGGGGTAACCATGGCCTTCTCGTCCGAGAACCGCGACAAATCAGCGGCTGGCCAAAGTGTTATTATTATTATTATTAGGCGTGAGCTTGGGTGGATGAGGATCAAGGACAGGATATACCTGTTCAAACTCGGTTATCTTAATTATTTGGTAAATCTCCCCGACAGCCGATGGTTTAAAGAAATGTTCCTGAGAATTTTCAACTCAAATATCAAGACGGGGTGGATGGTCGAAGTGAGGGAGCTAGTAGAGAACTGCTCATTGGAGATCTCGGACGTAGACGTTGGGGCAAACCAGGGTAAAAAAAGCGTCAGAGAAAGGGTCATGGAGGATTGTAACCGTAACTGGCGAGAGGGGGTCAAATCAAAGAGGTCGTTGGGTGGCCTGCATGATAACGAGAAATCTGGTTCTGAAGAGTACCTTGATGGCACCTTTGGGGTGTCTCTGTTGTTCAAGCTGAGGTCGCGGTCTCTGCAACTGAGGGTAAAAATTGGGAAAAACAGTGGAAAGGATTGGTAGAGACCCCGGAATACTTTCTTCTGGAATGCCTAAAATGCCAGTCTAAAAGAATAAGATTCTCTGGGAGTATAATGGGGAAGTGGGATGGGAGAATGAAGGACATGTGGTTAGGGGGGCGTCTCAGAGGAGAGGATTAATATGCTAATCGGAGAGATTGGGAAGAATGGGGCAAGGGATGTCATCAAGCAGTTCGTTTATTATTATCATGTCACTCATCTCTCATGTTTCATCCCATTCTTCCATTATTTCCTCAAGGACTCTTATTTAAAAATGTGCATTTCAAAATTTGATTAGTTCTCACGTGCAAATAATATTAATTCAGGCTTATAAATAATAATAACTCTTTGGCCAGCCGCTGATTTGTCGCGGTCCTCATAAGAGAAGGCCATCATTCCCCCTGCACCCCACCCCCTCTTCCCCTCCTCTCCTCCCAGCATTCAGATATAAACTGCTTTATAGTGTCCCTCACTTCCTCTTTTTCAATTTCTTCAATAAGCATTCCTACCCTCTCCCTCGTGACCCCCTTCAGCCATCTATCCTTTGTTTCTTCACCCCACTTCTGCATTATTCTTCCAGTAAACTTTATTCTATGAGGTATATACTGTGGGCATTCCAAGAGAAAATGTTCCAGGGTCTCCACTACTCCAGAGTGGCACATTTGGCATCCCTTTTCCCCATCTCTCCCAATTTTTCCCCGAAGCTCCAGTGATCTTGATCTCAGTTTGAACAGCAGTGACCCTCCAAAGGTGCCATCTAGGTACTTCTCAAAAGCTGGCTTTTCTTTATATTGTAACCCCCGCAGTGATCTTTTCACGCTAACCCCTGCTCGCCAGTTTCGATTGCAATCTTTCATGACTCTCTCTTTGACAAACCTTTTGCCTTCTTTCATTCCTACTTCTATGTTTGTGACTTTTATAGACTTATTGTCCATTAGTTCCCTCACATGTTTTGACCACCCCGTTTCTATATTAGATTTCCAAATGGTATCGAGCATCAATTTGCACATGACAAAATGACAAGGTTCAATTGCCACATTGTGATATCATCTAATACTAAAAAGAAAAGACACAAAGTTATCCATGATCACTCTACACAGTGTGATGACAGAATAGCAATGTTGTAGGCATAATAGGAAATTGTTTACACAAATCAATGTGTTTATGTACGTGATAACCAAATAATCTAATTATCACTTTTCTGTCATTTAATTGTTGAAAACAAATCATTAGCATTGACAAGTGATTGTTGTTTATCGTGATTTTATGTATTATTAAATCATGAAGTAATTAGTGAACATGATTTACAAATGAACTGGATATATAAGATGCACTCTCAATCCCCAATTTAGTTTCACTCCAATGCAAACTGCCGGGAATTCTAACCGCGTGCATACCCCTTCAGACCCCATTTGAGGCAATAGGAAAGCTAGGCCTGTGTGATCCAAGATCCAAGTGAAATAAAATAAGGCTAACCGGGTCGCAAGGGATT
Source organism: Pictodentalium vernedei (assembly GCA_031216915.1). Classification (NCBI taxonomy): domain Eukaryota; kingdom Metazoa; phylum Mollusca; class Scaphopoda; order Dentaliida; family Dentaliidae; genus Pictodentalium; species Pictodentalium vernedei. Next base: position 299,256,702 of record CM062294.1, read on the forward strand.
TGTAAATCCCACATCGTCCCTGCGCGCCTTCGGCGCGCTAAAACCTTTAATTCATTCATTCAATTTAGTTTCATCCATCCTGCATGTTGTCCTATTATCCCCACGGAGCAGAAATTAGTATTTTAAAGAATTATTGAAGAAATTAGACTCGTTATCGACAGGTAAATATCTAGATATGATACAAGTTCATGTTCCAAACTGGTATCTCCCGTTATATTGTAGTTTAAAATTCTAATCTGAAAGAAAATGTTATCTACCTCTCCTGTATCAGACAATAACTTAATTGTGAAAACAATAATAGGCTAAAGCAGTAAAAAATCAGCACTTCAAGACTCAGCAGTATACAACAAAAACGAGAATATAACATTGTTCATTTTCTGAAAACAGGTTGGATTCGACAGAAGTCTTACAGCTCTCTTAAAAAGACCTGAGCTAATTCAGGTGGTATGGTTAAGAAGATAAACACAGATATCTCTGTCTGAAGTCCAAGACTCCACTTGTTAGTCAGATTGAGTTAATTTTAAAACCAACCGTCGCCCGACCCGATATCAAATCTGAACGGCGTAACCCCATAAACCACAAGCCACACAAATTGTATCTATAATCGCGACGGGTATGAACGTTTTGACAATTAAATAAATTAAATTAATATCTCTCTACCCAGCCTAATAACATTCAACTATCACATTATTATTTTTATTTTATTTATTTGTTGGGGTTTAACGACACTTTCGACAGCCAGGGTAACCTCGTGTCAAACAGTTTTACTGGTGGAGGAAGCCGGAGTACCAGTAGAGAACCAATGAACAACAGCCTGCAACTGTCATACTCACCAACGTACCAACTGCACACAAGCAGGGCTAGCGTTGGTGGAAGACAAGTGCACCATCGACGTACAATACCCCGTTGTACTTAGCCCCCACCACAACCCAGTGGCCAATCGAGATTAAGTGCCTTGCCAAATGACACAATGTATACCCTCCTGGTGGGAAATGAAGAGTGGACCTTTCGGTTTGAAGTCCAATGCCATAACCACTGAGCTACCGAGCTTCACAACTGTCACCTACAATTCATTTACAGTATTAATATTGGTTTGGTAATCCGTGGCTCTATCGCATAACAGAAACAAATCAGTCATTTTTCCAAAACACAACCAACTAAAAGTTTAACCGGTTCAATCTTGTTTGACAGAGCTCAACGAGCTCGGTAAAACTAGATTCAATTGGTAAAATTTGTGATTGTTTTATCTGACCATTTCGATGTTTAAAATTTCATTTTTTTGTCATTAGTATGCAGTGGGTCACAAAAGAAAATCAATCACCAGTCACTCAGAATGTTTATCTGATCTGACATTCTTATCATCACCCCGTAAACAGACAGCTTGTGCTCACTCCATTCCTTCGCCAATATACTGCCAATAATCCTGACGAGGACGTGTGTGAAATCATCATCTCTTAGTTTAAACAGTATTTAATTGACATGTGTATACATTTCACAATAACATTTGACTAACAAAAAATGAACAACACTAGATACAAAAAGTATGCACAAAACAAGAAAGCATATTGTTGTGTATTAGAGGGATTCGACAGAAAGCTAAAGCTTATGTGGGTCGTCTCCCTGTCAACGTATAACTTACTGCTGTAGGTGGTACAGATGAATGGAAGAGCCCAAACGTCGTTGCATGAAGGCCGATATCCTCCCTTCATTGTAAATTTACTACGTTAGTTGCTACGATTGGAGATCAAGCGGGTTAAGCGTCACATCAGAATAGATCGGGAGCAGAGGAAGGCGCCTCGACTGCCAGGCAACGACGTGTGGGATTGTTTAAACTTCAATGTGAAATGAAGGGAAAAACAGAAGAAAGAATAGAAGCACTGATAGATCGAAAGAAGAGGAAAGGAACTAATATGATGCAATCAGCTTGAATACATGATACATAGAGATTATCACCATTATGCGGATGCAAAGGAACATGGGACCTCCACTGACAGCACACGACGAGTCGAGGACCAATCGCGATCTATCCCCAGAGGCCGGTACAAGACTCCGACGCATACTTTACACATGCAACAGATGATAATGATGTATTTATCAGGCAATATCTTGGGAATAAGTCTGAGTTAATACAGACCAAGTACATGTTGAATGTATGTTAAGTAAAATTTACACACAAGAGAATCGTAAGTAGGCAACTTATTAACTTCTAGTTCATTTAGTAGCGAATTAGGTGAAGTAAACTTCAAGGCGCTAGAAGTTGGAAGGCGCGAGAGGGTATTCCACAACAGGCGTTAGACTTTCCCACTCGGAATGGGGGTGGGAGCGTAGTGTTGGGTTTCAACTATTGGAATCGCTTGCTTGATAAAATGAAGTCATGTACAACTTCGGAAATAAGGCAGTTTTCATCGTTATTCAAGAATTCTGAGCCAAATAGAAGCGTGGATGTATCTGCTACATATGGGAGTAGATTAATCGTATAATTACGAGCGTTTGAGAACAAAGGACAATGAAAGAAAAAGTGATCAGTAGTTTCACGTTCACCACACTGGCAGAAGGGACTGGGTGATAGTTGATTATCGAAAAGGTGGGAACTAAGACTGCTACAGTGCAACCGCAGCCTACAATGGTATATTTGAGCCCTGCGAGATTTCTCATTACTATAGAAGTTTGGTAGTCTTTGGTTACCATTACTGAGAAACGTTTTAAAGTTAATCAATGACGAGTTCTCGCGGACAGGTAACGGCAACTTATTCCACTGGTCCGTAACGCTGGGGATGAAAGAAGACTGATACAATTGCGTTCGGCAAAAAGGAACTCGGTGGTTTTCACTGGATCGGAGACTGCGTGATGAATTCGTCAAGGAGATAAGTGGTGGAAATGTATGGAGGTGACATGTGATGATACATTTTGAAGAAATGAATTAGTTTATGTTTGTGGCGTCTTTCTTGCAAGGATTCCCACCGGGTTTCCAAATATAATAACGATTTACTGGCACTATCTGTTTCTCCGGTGATGATTCTTGCTGCTGCAATTTGTATTTTTTCGAGTTCCGCGACATTTGTCACAGAACAATTATCCCAGACAGTGTCTGCGTATTCAAGAAGTGGCCTAATAAAGGCGAAATATATTTTTTCCAGGACACTGCGATCGAGGTTAAATTTATGTCTCCTCAACAAGTCTAGGCGAGACCAGGCTTTGGAGCAAATGTGGTCAATGTGATTGTTCCATGTACACGTATTATTTAGTATGAGTCCTAGGTGTTTATGGTCAGAAACTTCCGATACTTGTGAGCCACCTAAATACAAGGGTGGGTGAGAGTTAGGATTGCTTTTACGCGATATACACATACTTTCAGTTTTGTTGGGATTGAACTCGACCAACCATGTTTTGGCCCAATGCTCGATTGTAGCCAAATCGTTATTAATTATGACCGCGGCTTGCTCTGGGTTTTCAATAATTAGATATAATGGCGTATCGTCAGCAAAGAGGCGAATGCCTGTCCGCGAGAACTCGTCACTGATTAATTTCAAGACTTTCCTAAATAAGGGAAACCATCGACCTCCAGGGTTTTACAGTAATGCAAATTCTCGTGCAGCTCAAATATATCATTGTAGGCTACGACTAGGGTGCAGTAACCTCAATTCCCACCTATACGATAATCATCTATCACCAAGCCCTCTATGTCAGTGTGGCGAGCACGAGACTCCTGATCATTTTCTTCTTCACTGTCCAATCTTCTCAGACGTACGTAATTATACCATCAATCTTCTCCCTTTTGAGGCAGCCACATCCTCACTTTTATTTGGTTCAGAATTCCTGAATGACGAAGACAATCGCCTTATCTTTGAAGTGGTACATGACTTCATCTTATCGAGTAAGCGATTCCTGTGATTGACCTACGTGTAACAGAACAATGACCCATTCAGTTTTACTTAATAATAACAGTACCAAACTAGCACAGCGACACTAATATTTCCCTCCACACCTATCAAATTTCACTGCAGCCCAACGCCACCTTAACGCCACCTTGACTCCTTGACTCTATTTGTCGACTCTATTCGTGGACTCTGTTCGTAGACTTTATTCATTACTCTTTACCAAATGAATTGAATGATTTAACCTACTCACTTAAGCACTCTTCGAGTGTAGTTAATACATCATGTATTCTAACTGGCCTACTCTCTTCTTTTCTTTCATCTGGTTCTTTTTTTTTCACTTTTCTTTTTTTTTTCTTTTCTTCTCTTCCTCTTTCCTTTCATATCGTCTTATTCCATTCCTGTTGTAGTCCAAACACGTTTGCATATCGTTGCCCGGTGGTCTGCCCCCGCCCACCCTTACTACGCGTGATGGTCAGTACGATCAGTACTATTAATAAAGCTAGCCACCTATATTTTATTCAGTTTTCAGTTTTGGTCTCGGAGACTTGTCTTATGACCCCCCGTTGGAGCGATCAATTCAAGCGCGTTCCAATGGGGGTGATGGGCTGTCTCTGAGGGCATAAATTTGTCTATGCCCAATGAAATCCTTTTTGTAACAGTCATCCCTTTATCCATGTAGGAAAGGAGGTTACGAGGGGCGGGTGGGGGTCCTCGGGTGACGATGTGCGAGTTTACCTACTAACTGTTACCACCTTCCCGAGTGAATTAATAAACTAGCTAGGGAGACGACTTACATAAGCTGTCAGCTTTTTGTCGAATCCCTTCTTTACATTGTAACCCATCTATTTGTTCATCTTTGTTATCTTGTGTACTATTGTGCATTTTGTGTTGTACCTTTCTTATTATTCACTATGTAATGTATACAAGTAACAAATTTTCCAATAAATATTGTTTAAACTAAAGAGGCGAATGCTGCTGAGTAAGTCGCTAGTTATATCGTTTATGTATATCAAGAACAGTAAAGGTCCAAGTATAGACCCCTGGGGTACACCGGCATTGATTGGTCTCCATGACGACGACTCAGAGGCTATCACGACTCGCTGCGACCTATCCGAGAGATACGATTTTAGAAATAGAAAAAGTTCATCTGAAACGCCAATACTCTCCAGTTTGTGAATAAGACCAGCATGCCATACCTTATCAAACGCCTTACTGACATCACAGAAAACCACCCTAACTTCTTTGCCTTCATCAAGCGCACGACAGAATTCGTCATAAATGTCAGTCAGTTGGAGGACAGTTGAATCACTTGGTGTAAAACCTGACTGAAATTGACTGAGGATATTATTTTCACTCAAAAACTGCCACAGGCGTTTGAAGACACATTTTTCAAATAATTTTCCAACACAGCTAATCAACGATATCGGGCGATAATTAGTGACTGGCTGTTTTTTAGAATTGGGGAGACATTTGCTTTTTTCCGTAATGAAGGAAAGTACGAATTATTCAGTAAGATGTTGAATAAAATTGAGAGTGGTTCGCAGAGAGAGGATTTACATTCTTTTAGAAGACGCGGGCTTATTTGATCGGGACCAGATGCCTTGGACACCTTTGTCGACTTCATTGCGGCGTATACTTCACTGCAATGTAGGGTAATACTATCAATACGCTGGGAAACATGGGATGGTGGATCTGGTAAGAAAGCATTCGAGTCGTCAACTGTCGAAATAGAACAGAAGTATTCATTGAACACTTCAGCTTTCTCAACACTTGAAGAATATATTTTGTTTAGATGAATCAGGGTGGGAATTCCTGTTGCATTACCGCTACCGATTAGTGTTTTTAGGGTCTTCCACCACAGAGATGCTGGGGTTTTATTGCTTCTCAATGTGGATTGGATTTTTGCAAGATGCTGGGCTTTGACCTTCCTGATGGCCGATACAACCTCATTCCTTTTAAGTTTATATTTGGCCCAGCCGTGTGGGAAATTGGTACGTTTAGCAATTCGATACAGACGTTTTCTTTGTCTCATTAGTAGTCTTATTTCATTATGCATCCATTTCGGTTGATTCATTCTGGAAGCAATAAATTTGTTGGGTATTTGTTTGGATGCAGTATCGAGTATTTTGTCAGTGAAATTTGTAACTATGGTATCGAGACATAAAGTATCGAGGATAGAATTCCAGTCGGTGTCAGAGAAAGCCTCGTTCAGCGCATTATAATTACCCTGAGAATAAAGCCATATCCTCCGCCTAAAAGAAGGTGGGTTTGATTTCAAAAATTCGACTTCGATTGAAATTGGGCAGTGATAGCGGGTCATGTCTGGAATAATTGGTTCGAGGACTTCACATGATTTCACGTTGATTGTGTTACTTACAGCAAATAGATCTAGCAATGAAGCAGATGTTTCAGTAAAACAAGTTGGTTCACTCACAAGTTGTCTGAGGTTAAAGTAATTGATTATTTCAGAAAGGCTACTTCTTGAAGAAACCATTTGTTTGTCGTTGAAATCACCCGTGATAATTAAGTCACCAACTGACGTGTCTCTAGCTTTTTCGACGGATGCTGATATGGCATCCCATGTATCTGGAGGGCTGTTGGGTGGACGGTAGAATACTCCTAATAATAACGATCTACTCCGTTTTGTAAATACTTCAGCCCATATACACTCCGTATTCGGTGTATCAAGATCCGATCTGTGTCGAAACGAAATACCCTCTTTAATGTAAATGGCAACCCCACCTCCCCTTGAAGAGCGATCGAATCGCAATGGTTCATGGAACCCATGGAGTTGGACATCGGATGAGGTGTCATTGTTATGAAGTCATGTCTCACTCAAGGCCACAATAACAAATGGTGCAAATTCACATTGTACAATATCCAGTTTAGGTTTGAGGCTTTGAATGTTGAGATGAACAATTTTTAGAGTATTCTGATTGTGATCTGAATTAAGAGAATTTGGACCAGGGTTACTTTCAATGTCACCGGACAATAATAAGCTTATGGTCAGAAAGAAGAAAAACGACGATAATAGGAAAGAAGTAGTTACTACTTTTAATAATGACAAAGCCTTCGAAGCATTCAAAGAACTGTAGCGATGTGGAATTAGTTCAGTAGAATTTACAGAATGGGGGTCAATAAGCACATTGGATTGCCCAATGAACAGAGCAAACATGACAGTGAAGCTTTCATGCAGATCGACACCACTGAGACGCAAGAACAAGTAAATTAAGATGCATGTAGATCTATCTTTCGCCAGGCAGTGCCTTAAGCTGCTAGAATTAACTGCATGGTTATAATTCCCTATCCTGGCACGGTATAGTTCAAGTGAGCACATGAGATATAATTGTAATATCGGATGCAAAATGTATTCAAGCTGGCATAAAAACAAATGATATAGTCTAGAGTAAAGAGTGTTGAAGTTTGACAGAAAAAGATACAAGAGACACTAAAAGAGAGATGAAGATGATAAAATATATACAAAATAACTAAAGTGTTTATATAGCAGTAGAGTTTCTAGGCTGCTTAAAAAGTCGAAAATTATCTTTTTACACGTAGTGGACTATCAGTATAAAATGAATAGTTGAGGGGGACTCTATCACCAATGTTTGGGGCACACTTGAGCCGGTGTATTGACTTCTTCGTTCTCTCATTTCGCATCAAGGACTGCTCATGGGAAGTGCGAGTTGCGCAAGATTCATCAAGAATTGTGTACCATTGATACAAGACCGTGGCACTCACAAGACAAAAGACAAGCCCTTCCTGCCACGAAAGCGTCGAAATTTGGCAGGAAGAAACTTGTATTATACATTGCAATGGTATGGAGAAGGGGGGACCCACCCCTAATAATAGGTCCGACTTGCAACAAATGCGTTAACACGGATACGAGGGATACATATATATATTCCTTTTTCATACATTAGGGAGACTTTCGTTTAGAAAAAAACATACATTAAGAGGACATGTACATTAGGGAGACTTATACGGGTCTCCCTAATAATTTGGTCTTCAATTGTGACTTTTCACATTAATTTTTATTTTCAATTTTGGGTCTCTGGTATTCATGTGAACACTATGTTTTATCTTATGTACCCGATGCCAGATCCACACCTGTGCACAAACCACCAGAGAGTGGTGAAAATTTGACATGCTATATGTTTACTTGTTAAAAAACAGTCATTCAGTCGACATTCAATTAAAGTTATTTTTTTCTTTTTTCAGGCGATATGTTTTAATTGTAAAATAACGCAGTGACTGACAATACACTAAAAAAACATCACACAAAAATAATATATCTGTCCTTTAAAATCATGAGATATATTTGAGAATCGTTTTTCTTGGGTCCATTTTCATAAAATAGTCGAGGTGTAAGGTTACGTGGTAAAAAAATGTACCTTATGGGTACTTCGATTTATATATAAGTTGATTTTCCCACCCTCAAAATGTCAATGCTTTCCCAATTTTTTCCTGTTTTGTTTTTGTATGGTGTTATTTATTTTTTCTTAACTTGTTATTAAAACAGTGTATGGGGCTTTCAATTAGTCGTAGCTACTTGAAACCAATAATAATAAGATGAAGATGAAGAATCTCTCTTTCTCACACTCTCTCTCTCTATCTGTCTCTCTCCCTCTCCATCTCTCACACCCAGTCTATCTCTCCCACCCCCGACCCATCCCATCCCATCTCTCCAAGTATGAATGTATATGGGTATGACTACCCAGTGGTGTCGTTGGGTTATATTTTCGTGGTCAAGTCCCTCCATCCCCAAAAAGTGATTTTTTGAAATGCGAGTGTTTGTTTTGTTTGTTTTTATAGATATCTTCAACAAAAACCTATCATACAAACCATAAGACCTCTCAAGGAAATGAGCTAACCAAACACTGTCCAATAGGATGGGGGGGGGGGGGGGGGGGACACATGATCTGATTTATTGCACATCGGTTTTAAAAAATCATATTTAGAGGCCCAGTGTGTGAATTACGGAGTGTAGATCCCTCTCCCTCTCTTTCTACTCTATCTGTCTATCTCTCTCAGTCTCTTTCTCCGTTTGTGTCTCTGTCTCCCTCTCTTTATCCCTACCATCTCTCTCTGTCTCTCGACCTCTCTCCCCTCCTCTGTAATGCTCCCTCATTCTCTTCATGTGTGAGTATATATTGGTGTGATTGCCCAGTGGCGTCGTTGGATTATATTTTGGTGGTCAAGATCCCGCCCACCCCGCTCCCCTCTCCACAATATTTGAATTTTTTTGCACTCCGTATCTATTAGTCTTTATAAATTTTCTTCCGAAAACCCTTATCATACGAATCATAAAACCTCACATTAGAATGAGCTGACCAAATGCGTTCCATTATGGAGATGATTGGGTGGGGAGCACATGATATGGTTTATTGAACCAGATTCAAAAATCATGTATTTAGATCCCCAGATTGTGAATTACGAAGTGTGGATCTCTGTATGAGTGCGCGTCAAGTGGCGTTGATAGGTTATGTGTTGGTTATTTGTGGTCCGGACCCAAAACACATTTGAGGTTATTTACCATGCATCTCTATTCGTCTTTCCAAATAATCTCACGAAAGTTTTATTATTTGACCAGTTATTGGAATGAGCCTGCCGAACTCGTCATATACATCCCTGGCTGCTGTCAGTGAAATTTGCCAGGGTGTCTAACACAACAAACTCTTATCAAACAAATCATAAGACCTCTCATTTAAGGGGGCGCGGTGGCGTTGCGGTAACCGGTTCTCGTCAGATCATCGAAGTTAAGCAAGATCGAGCCCGGTTAGTCCTTGGATGGATGACCGTCAGAGCGATCGTTTCGGACTTCCGCATTGTGCCCTTGGGCAAGGCACTCTACCCCGATTGCCCACATGAGAGAACTATGACTCCGTGTACTAAGGCGTACTGTACATCGATTGAGCCCATGTCTTCAAGCAATCTAACCCTGCTTGTGCTGAAGTGCGTAGTTACGATGTTGGTGAGCTGGCAGCTGCTCGTCGTTGCTCAGTGGTTCTCTCCGGGTACTCCGGCTTCCTCCACCCGTAAAACTGTCACCGACACAGTATGACCTTGGCTGTTGAAGTGTCGTTAAACCCTAATAGTAAATGAATAAACAAATAAATAAATGAATAAACAAATAAATAAATAAATAAATAAATAAATAAATAAATATACCTCCCATTTAAATGAGCTAACCAAACTCGTTCCAATAGGAAAGGGGGGAGGCATGATCTGGTTTATTGCTACGGAGTGTAACTCTCCTCTCTCTCTCTCTCTGTCTCTCTGTGCGAGTCTTTCACTGAGTTTTTCTCTCTATATACAAACCATAAGACCTCTCAAGGTCATGAGCTAACCAAACACGTTCAAATAGGATACGGGGGGGGGGGGGAAGGGGGGCACATGATCTGGTTAATTGCACCGGTTTCAAAAGATCATATTTAGAGGCCCGGTGTGTGAATTACGGAGTGTAGATCCCCCGTTCGCTACCCCCCCCCTCTGTCTCTCTCTCTATCTCTCTCTCTCTCTCCAATGGCACTGATAGGTTTTATGTTGGTGATTTATGGTCCTGACCCAAAACACATTTGAGCTTATTTACCATGCTTCTCGATTCGTCTTTCCAAATAATTCCACTAAAACCTTATTATTTAACCAGTTATTGAAATAAGCTTGCCCAGCTCGTCACATACATCCCTGGCTGCTGTCAGGGGAGTGTGCCAGGGTGTCTAACATGACAAACCCTTATCATACAAACCATAAGACCTCTCACCGAAATGAGCTAACCAAACTCGTTCTAATAGGAAAGAGTGGAGGACACATGATCTGGTTTATTGCACCGGTTTCAAAAAAATATTTAGAGGCCCAGTGTGCGAATTACGGAGTGTAGTCCCCACCCCCTCCCCCTCTCCCTCTCTCTCCGTCCGTGAGTGTCTCTCTCTCTCTCTCCCTCTGAGAGTTTTTCTCTCTATATACATACCATAAGAGCAACCACGTTCCAATAGGATACGGGGGTGGGGGGGGGGGGGGGGGCATGATCTGGTTAATTGCACCGGTTTCAAAAGGTCATGTTTAGAGACCCAGTGTGCGAATTACGGGGTGTAGAATCTCTGATCTCTCTCTCTCTCTCTCTCTCTCTCTCCCTCTCTCTCTCTCTCTTTCCCTCTGTCTCTGCGAGTCTCTCTCTATGTGAGTTTCTCTCTGTGAGTTTCTCTCTCTCTCTACAAACCAAAGACCTCTCAAGGACATGAACTAACACGTTCAATAGGATAGGGGGAGGAGACACATGGTCTGGATTATTGCACGTTTCAAAAGATCATATATAGAGGCCCATTCTGTGAATTATGGAGTGGTGATACCCCTCTCTCTCTCTGTCTCTCTCTGTGAGTCTTTCTCTCTCTGTGAGTCTCTGTCTGTGAATCGCTATCGCTCTCGCTCTCTCTCTCTCTCTCGCCCCCTCTCACTCCCTCTCTAACGCTCTCTCCTTTTCTTAATGTGTAAGTATACAATGGGGTGATATGGTTTATTGCACTGGTTTCAAAACATCATATTTAGAGGCCCAGTGTGTGAATTACGGTGTATAGCCCCCCCCTCTCTCTCTCCCTCCCTCTCTCTCTCTCTCTGCCTATGTGAGCCTCTCGCTCTCTGTGGGTCTCTCTGTGTGAATCTCTCTATCTGAGGGTCTCTCTGTGAGTCGAAGTCTATGGCTGTGATACTCTCTCTCCCTCTCTCTCTCCATCTCTCTCTCTCTGTCTCTCTCACTCTCTGTCTCTCTGTCTCTCTCTCTCCCTCTCCCTCTGTCTGTCTCGCTCTGCCTCTCTCTCTCTATCTCGCCCCATCATCCACTCCCTAACACTCTCCCCTTTTCTTCATGTGTAAGTATATAAAGGTGGGATTGCCCAATCGCGTAGTTGCGTTATATTTTGGTGGTCTAGATCCCGCTCTCCCACCCCCACCCCCACCCCCACCCCCGCCCCCCACCCACACACACCACCAATATGTGATTGTTTTGCAATACATGTTTATTTGTCTTTATAAATATATTCAGCAAGCCCTTATCATACGAATCATAAGACCATTCATTGGAATGAGCTGACCAAACGCGTTCCGTTATGGAGAGATTTGGGTGGGGAGCACATGATATGGTTTATTGATCAGATTCAAAAATAATGTATTTAGATACCCAGATTGTGAATTACGAGGTCTGGATCTCTGAATGAGTATGTATGAGTGTATGTCCAGTGGCGTTGATAGGCTACATGTTGGTGGTTTGTGGTTTGTGGTCCAGCTCCAAAACACATTTGAGCTTATCTGCCATGCTTCTCTAGTCGTCTTTCCAAATAACTTCACGAAGCCTTATTATTTCATCTCGCATTAGAATGAGTCTGCCGAACTCGTAATTTGCATCCCTGGCTGCTGTCATATCTGGTTTATTACAACGGTTTCAAAAAGTCATATTTAGAGGCCCAGTGTGTGAAATTACGGAGTGCAGACCTCTCTCTCTCTCTTTATCCCTCCCCCCTCTCTCTCTCTCTCTCGCCTCCTCTTACTCTCTCTCTAAGGCTCTCTCCTTTTCTTCATGTGTAAGTATACAAAGGGATTCATTGCACCGGTTTCAAAACATCATATTTAGAGGCCCAGTGTGTGAATTACGGAGTGTAGTCCCCCCTCTCTCGCTTTCTCTTTTCCCCTCTCTATCTCTACCACTTTCCCTCTCTGTCTTTGTGAGTCCCTTGCTCTCTGTGAGTCTCTTTCTGTGAATCTCTCTATCTGAGAGTCTCTCTCTCTCTCTGAGTCTATGTCTGTGAATCAATCTCTCTCTCTCTCTCTCTCTCTCTCTCTCTCTCTCTCTCTCTCTCAATGGCGTAGCTTTTGGTGGTCAAGTTCCCGCTCTCCCACTCCCCCCTCCACCACCACCAATATGTGATTGTTTTGCAATGTTTGTCTATTGTCCAGTGGCGTTGGTAGGCTTTATGTTGGTGATTTGTGGTCCAGCCCCAAAAACACATTTGAGCTTATCTATCATGCTTCTCTATTCGTCTTTCCAAATAACTTCACGACGCTTTATTATTTCACCTCCCATTAGAATGAGTCTGCCGACCTCGTCATTTGCATCCCTGTCTGCTGTCTAGGGAGTTTGCGAGGGTGTCTAACCTAACGAACCCTTATTATACAAACCATAAGACCTCACATTGGAATGAGCTAATCAAACTCGTTCTAACAAGAAGGAGGGGGGGGGGGGGGGCTCATCTGGTTTATTACACCAGCTTCAAAAAGTCATATTCAGAGGCCCAATGTATGAATTACGGAGTGTAGATCCCCCTGTCTCTGTATCTCTCTCTCTCTCTCTCTTCTCTCTCTCTCTCTCTCTCTCTCTCTCTGTATCTCTCTCCCCCTCTCCCCCCCCTCTCTCTCTCTCTCTCGCCCCTCTCACTCCCTTCTCACTCCCTCCATAATGCTCACTCATTTTCTTCATGTGTAAGTATATAAAGATGTGATTGCCCAGTGGCGTCATTGCGTTATATTTTGGTGGTCAAGATCCCGCTCCCCCACCTCTCCTCCCCAGTATTTGATTTGCTTTCAATGCGCATCTATTTGTCTTTATAAATAATATCTTCAGCAAACCATTGTCATGTGAATCTTAAGACGTCTCATTCGAAATGAGCTGACCAAACGCGTTCCATTATGGAGAGATTTGGGTTGGGGTGCACATGATATGGTTTATTGCACAGATTTCGGACCCAAAACACACTTGAGCTGATTTACTATGCTTCTCTATTCGTCTTTCCAAACAACTTCACGAAAGCCTTATTATTTGACCACTTATTGGAATGAGCCTGCGGAACTCGTCATATACATCCCTGACTGCTGTCAGGAGAGTTTCTCCGGGTGTCAAACTTAACGACTGACACATACTCTCCTGGCCCCCATTCATCTGTGAAGACCTCCCTCTACCACCCAACAACATCCGCCTAAGAGAGCAGGGGTCCCCAAGGACAAGTGAGACTCATAGGTTTCTTGGATCAACCAGGCCCGGCTTGGTCAGGTCATATCCATCTCCGGCTACTGCCAGGGGAGTTTGCCAGGGTGTCTAACCAACGTCCGACCAATATTCTCCTGTCCACGTCTAAGTCACTGATCTCCCCTCTCTCCCACCCTCCTGGGCTCCTCGAAACCGGGAAACGCCTCTCTGCCCGGATATCACCGCCAGACAAAACACCATTAAGCCACGCTGCTACTACAACTACCACTCACCAAAGGTAATAAACCGTTTCTATGACTCACTAACAACCACCTCTTTCACTACAACCTTCCAGGACAGGCAAAACATCTAGGAACAAGACGCCCGGTAGAGCGTTGAAAGATTAGCCTGTAATGGGCTGGTACGATGCAGCAAGTACTCAAGAAGTGATGCGGGGGGCACACGGTGACCTTGCCAGCATGACATCTTGAAACACGATCCCCGGGACAGCATTGAAACATTAGTCTATTACCGGGCTGGGACGAGGAATCAGAGATAATAGATTCGTTTTCTATTTCCATTTGAAAAGACAAGACTAAAGTCAGTACTCCTTTATATAACCGAAGCCCGTGATATCGGCATTATCACAATGATGCACCGTATTCTAACTGGTTCCCCTTCGCCAGCTTTACGCAGACTACTCGGTAAATACTTGTTTGGAATTTAAAAGGGATAATCTGAATCGTCGACAGCTCTATTGTTTTAGACTACCTGGCTAACTGACAAGATGTTTTTAGGCTATTTGCAGCGAAACCAAACCGAGTTGTCGCGTTGACACAATGTTACTCACAACAGTTGTTCCTTGGACAATAATTCGTTAAAACAAAACATCCAAGAGACGAGTCCGACCTGGAATCATCTGGGCGAGCCGTCGTGCACTAGATGTGCCATTGCTAAATATTATATTACACGCCGTTTTATTGCTACTGGCCAGGTGTGATTAGTTTGTTCTTTGTGTCGTACTCTCCCGGACTCTTAATCTCCATAGGTTTAAAAACACTGAAATGCGTGATATTTTTTGTGGAACATTTATTCCTGGAAGTGGATTTTTTTACTTTCTCCCGTTTAAAACACTGAGTATTCGCATGTAGCATTATTGCAACCTTTCACAAATGCACATCCATAAACAAATAAATAATGTTTTGCATCATCGAATGAAATCTTAATTGAAACTTCAAATCTTTTGGTAGTCATGTGAGGACTTGAGGACGAAATCTTTCTATGCATAAATTAATAGGCAAATGTAAAGAACACATCATTTATGAATCTTCATTGAAGCAAAAAGTGAATCCTTGTTCAGTCTAGGGCGGCACAATATTTAAAATTCAATACCGACAACGATATTAAAACTAATACCGCGATATATCACTATATTGGGTGGAGACCACATTAAATTCATATCCATCACTTTATATTCATAGGATGGTCTTTCGCTTTAGTACGTCCTTTGAAGTACCAAAACTGAAAAATCAAATTATTGCCTTAAATCTGTGTTTTGGGACGCCAGGTTGTGATCAACAACTTTTCTGTTTAATACAACGACTCTGACCGAAACTCTTTTCTATATAAACTCAAGAATTGATAAAGGATTATACAGTTATCGCTTAAGGGTATTCTTTTATTTCAGATTTCACACAACACCAATTATTCTCGTCGACTTAACAGAGCTTTAATTTATATATATTTTTTCAATGTTGATTTTCACTTTTTACGCATATTTGTATTTTTTTAAGTGAGTATAGTCCGAACAACATATTGGTTCAATCAATAAGGTTTTCACGGCAAATTGGCATTTTTTAGGACTGACGTTACCTATCGGGTTCGACTATTAATACAAGGTATTAGTGATTTATCGAAATGCCGTGCAGCCTTAATTCAATCGTGTTCTCAATGCAAGTGAGCATATTTTATGAACTAATTATACCGTCCAGAATTATAATTCAATATCAGTTGTTAGTTTGCACAGAAGCTTTTGCAAATTATATTCAGTCAGGGTCATATTAATACCAAGAATCCTTTGGAAGGTGTCCAGCTTTAATGGAATTATTTCATTTCCTAATCGTCCTGTCTTTTATTACAACACATTTCTTGAAACGTTTCGAGTTCTTCTGTTTGTTTTGTTTTTCACACCACGCCAAGTTACCAAAGTCATCGACTTCACGAATATCGTGGTTATGGTCATGTACTTTGTAAACTATTACAGCCTGTTTCTTTTTTTTATGGGGGTTGGGGGGGGGGGGGGGGGGGTTATTCTGAAACGTATTCCAAATAATCTTATCACTTTTACATGCAAAAGGTATGGAGCTTGGGAAGTGACACACTTCACTCTTATTCTTTTTCGTTTCAATGAAATAATATTTCGTTTTAATGAAATATTTTGTTATAACGAAATAATATTAAGAAGTAACGAAATAATATTTCGTTTTATTTGAAGTAATTATTTCGAAATAACGAAATAATATTTCGCTTTAACGAAATAAGATTTCTAATATACGAAATAATATTTCCTTTTAACGAAAATTCAAATAAGTAATTGAAATAACGAAATGATATCAAATACCAAAATAATATCTGTAGCGGTAAGCAGGGCCAGATTGACTGCCCCCGCTACGTTTTGATTGCAGATTCTGCTTACTTAGCTTTGTAACACGGTTAAGTATTCAGGCAAAATATGAATTTTACTCATTAAAATTAATGACTTCACTTTACTGTGGAATAGTCGTATTCACTTGAAACACTCGTCAATCAATTTATGTTATAATCTTTCTGTTTTTCGCGACATTTGTGTGGATGAATATTCCCAGTGTTTAATTGTTCATGGCATTCAGTATATCAGAGCGATGTTTATCGGTACAGAAAAAAATTGAAGTGGCAGAGTGTTTAAGCCCCCCCCCCCCCCCCCCCCCCCACCACCCACATGGCTTATCGTCTCCCCACCCCCCTTCTACAAAACATTCTGATTGCAGACCCAATACCGATAGACTAAAAAATGGTCGACAAAAGTGGTAATGGAAAGCAGAGAATGACATTATAAGATGCATGAGAATGACATTAAAAGATGCATGGGTGTACGGGCTATGGGTGCTCGGGGGCTACGACGTCGGAGAAAGTCATTTTTTTCTGCCAGTTTTCATAATTTTGGGGGACATACTTGAATGACCTACCTGTGGTGTCAAAACCCCACTTCATTGTCTTTTAATAATGGATACTGTCCTATAAAACCAAAGTTGGAACTAAAGTCTTCAATATAATTTTTTTGGTATGTTTCGTCTCACAGGACGTGCCACACCAAACAATTATATTACGGACTTTGGGTGCTAGTTTGGACCACAGTGTTATCAGGGTGACAATGCATCTCATGACTTTGGATACCACAGGCGTAACAGTTTATTCAAAAATATTTCCCGGGACAGCATGTTCCTATGCTGTTGGTGGTGCACGCGGGTGGGGTGGGGAGAGCGACCCGCCGCCTATAAACATCTCTGTTGGACATTTTCAATTCTGTCGAAAAAGTATTGCTGAATTTGTATGAATCGAAAGCAAACAGCTTCAGATTTTGAAATGGCAAACATTATATTGTTAACGTTATTGACTAAAATCAGCACATGGACAAGTCACAAATGAGGCACCCGAAGGCTCTATAAATGTTCTCAGAGCCTCTGATTTAACACAGTTTCTCTGGGGAGGCCCAACGCCGCACCAATGGGAGAGAGTCCACCCCCCTACCATACACTTCCCACCTCGGTGTTGGAAACCTCGGGGGGGGGGGGGGTGGTATGCCTTCAACACAAACAAGTCCGTCCCACTCCTCCCCATTGTCGAATTTTCAAACACGGCTGGATTCTGGACTGCGGGAGAGGGCCGCCAGCCCTCGATCATCCACCCTTGGTTCCACGTACCCTCAGTGATGCCTACAACATCACTTTACGGGCACAATCTTCCAACACCTTCTAAAAAAATGCTCGTACGCCTATGATAAATTGACATCTCCCATTGCGTTTGGAAAAAAATCAGAACGGTTGTTTAAACGACATAGTTCCCCTGAGTCTGATTGCTCACAAAAATGTTTCTATCTCCAATAATAGAAGTGAATAATTATTCATGGGGAAACATCGCCTGAACATTGCATTTTCTGACATGTTTGCGTCCTCTTACACCCCATTTTACAACTTATTTATTTCGTTTTAACGAAATAAATATTTCATTTCAACGACACTTGTAGTTTGAAAATTGACCCCCGTTTAGGAGGGCCTTCGAGAGAAACACTGGACCTTTGTTTAAGCTAGATGCCATGTACAAACGCGAAGCCTTTAACCCCAGAATGTGATCTATTTATGCAATAGCACAGGCCAACAAACATCACACACATGAGAGTCTTGAACTCTGATCTAATTAAAATAAAAAGTTTACACGTTTTTGTTTTCTAACTAAATTTCTATGAGACAGTTGACGCAGTGCAGATTTTTGGATTTCAGCCTTGATGTGCAAAACCCAAGTTGTTCAAGAAATGTTAATAGAGTTATTCATTGCTAATTAAGTTATCTTTCAGTTTCGGTGCAAGTCAATACCGTAGTACAAAATAGGTGGAATCTCACCAGGACAAGCGTTTCTCTGCCACCTCACCATATGGCGTATACACATACATGTAACACACATATGGAAGGCGGTCAGCAATTTACACACTCCATCTCGTACGAATTCCTCATCATATTATATTCAGGAGCAATATCGATTTTGAGGACATATGAATAATGTATTTGACCCATAGTTTCCCTAATGCCACACCTGAGGAGATATATGCAGTTATATTTCATTCTAACTTGTCCCAGTGTTGTTCCTTACAAGAGTGCCCCACATCATGTTTAGTGGAATCTTATCTGGTGGTTGTATGGGAACACAAATCCTCCCTACACAATCGAACGTGTTGACCGAATGTATGCATAATTTCAAACGTGCCCAGAAACCACAGGACGTAACCCAATCGTCAACAGCGCCAATAGAAAAGTGTGTTTGAGCAAATTGTTCTCACCAAAATAAATGTGTTCGCAACACTAAGCTTCAAAAGCTTAGGAGGTTGTTTGGGCTGCCAATGCACATCTAACTGCTTCCCACATTCCACCCGACCTGCCCTAACCGACAATGATATATCAATAAATTTCAAATAGAACGTTGGGGGGGGGGGGGGGGGGGATTGAGTCTGAGGGTATGTGAGTATGGCTGCCCTCTTCATGGAGAAATCGTTCGGAAAACGCACCACATTGGCGCGTTGTTGTCAGTTCTGGGATTTATTCGAGGCGCATCAAATACTTGCAGGGTTGTGTTTTCACAACAAAGTTCGGTTGACACGAGTTGGAGATAAGTGACCCTGAAACTAATTCTCTTCGTGTGGTTGTCCGGTCTTAGGCCTGAAATAGTCGACGGATTTTTGACGCGTTGAAACTAATTGTATAGATCCGTCGCTGATTCGACACAGAGAAGTTTTGAAATATACAGACGCATCACCATCGCGTCGAATCTAAAGAATCAGCCAATTGTGGTCGACCGGCATACTTTAGGTTCCTTCCTTTCATTTTGTTTTTGCACTCAGGTCGCGACATTTATTTATTTATTTATTTATTTATTTATTTATTTATTTATTTATTTATTTATTTATTTTTGGGGGCACGCCGACACTTTCGAAAGCCAGTGTCGGAGAGTTTTACGGGTGAGAAACACTGATCGGAGCGAGTAACTATCAGAGCTACAACCTCGGCACAAGCAGGGTTAGCAATGGTTGAAAGCTTATGTATCCCATGATCCAGTGGAACCTGGATCCCCCCTACAAAAAATCTAGATATTTATACTTGTAAAAATTTTGAGTGGAGGGGGTGCAAATTTATACGTGAATAGCAGGGAAAGTCAAATTAGAATCTGGATTACCAAATATTTGTGCCTTCTGTTGAACACAGTTTCACTTATATATCACCTCAGTTCTCACAACAAAATATCAAAACACGGATGCTTCGTACGCCTGTGGAAAATAATTCCTCCATAATTTATATCTTCCGTGGTTATTTTTTTCCAATTCATCCGAAACTTCACATGCTTCCGACTGTATTTGAGGTGCACTTTAGCTTGAACCTATGTGTGTTGTGTTTACAACCACACTGGGCTGAAATGGCGCTGCACCAAATAGTTCACAGTTGGTTGTTATTTTGCCATGTTGTTGTAAGCAATCGATTACGATATTTTATAATTTATTCGGATTCTATTTGGTGGTGATGGAAGCGCGGTGGCTCAGTGGTAGACTGTTGGACTTCTATGCTAGAAGTCCCGAGTTCGATCCCCGCCCGGGACGACCCGCGTTGTGTCCTTGGGCAAGGCACTTTATCCCGGCTGCCTACATGGGAGCACGATGACGCCGTGTATTAAGGCGAACTGCTCGTCGATGATGCACATGGCTGTAACCCTGCTTGAGCGGAGCTTGAACAGTGCTAGAATGTTGAGGAGCTGACAGTTGCTCCTCGATGCTTGGTGGTTCTCACCGGGTACTCCTGCTTCCTGCACTCGTAAAACTGTCATGATTACAATTAGCCATTGTGCATAAGTATGTGACCTTAAACACCAGTAAATAAATAATAATTTGGTGGTGATGTGACCTAATTAATGTTGCCTTTCACGACTTAGTAACTAATTATTTACAGAAACGGACTCAGGGTCAAAGAAATTGCTGTTTCTGTCTGGAATTTCCAATTTTTTCCCGAGAAAACGTAACCCCGGGCCCACTCCAACGCCAACGAGCGGTGGACAGCCCCTCTCGTGCTCGCCCCTGCGCTGCTCAGGTGATGCTGCAAATTATATTCAGTACACCCCTTTGATATTACTCTTGCCCCCCCCCCCCCCACACACCTTTGATATCCTTTGTGTGCCTGCCATGATCCTACTCGAGTAAAGGGATGCATCCTGTTTTATCTCCCCCCCCCCCCCTCTCCACCTACCTTCCCTGGATTGACTGAAATATTTTTGTGGCATGTGTTCTACTTGTGCCGAGAAATGTTCACAAAACATGTTCTGACTGAAAGAAAAAAAACTCACCCCTGCAGAAATCACAATTCTTGATTCACCTTATTATGACTCAGGACACTGGGGGAAATTGGAGGCTGTAGAGTTAATTTTCATGCTTTGATCAGCCGTCCAAAGACCCCCCCCCCCCCCCCCCCCCAAGTGGAAAACATAGAATTAACGGCTTTGGATCCACGTTCATCACTAATATCCTTGCCAATAACACATTATCCGTGCCATGACCAATTTAGCCCTCCTCCTCCACCTAAAAACGCCCAAAAGGCGTGTTGCACGTCAATGGTACACATGCCTTAAACCACATGCTTTGTAACCCTATTTAGTACGTTGAGGAGTTTGGTAGTTACTCGCCGATTGTTCGGCGGTTCTCTCGGGCTTCCTCCCCCTCCCCACACACACGTAAAACTACCTGACACGGCATGACACTGGCAATTGAATCAACAGCAATTGAATCTGTTGTAAAACCCCAATAAACAAACAACTGAATTTGATGCGAGCTTCAACAAACTGAGGGCCCGAATCAAATTTTGTGAATCAGGTTTGAAAAATCACATATGAGACGGGAACACATTAAAGCCAGAGAGAGAGAAAGGCGAGGCTTTTCTGAACGAGAATATTTTGCCAACTTACGTTACCCGTAGCAACAACAATACCACGAACGTCGAAAGTTGAAATCATCAACGTAGTTTGTAGGCAAGTCTGATGCTGTTTGTTTAAAACTGATTTTCGCACTCACCTATCAACTTCTTATTCAGTCATTTTGAAAAATTGATTTTCGTTTTCACCCATGCCTCAGTCATTTTGAAAAATCTTGAATCAAATATTCGATCAGAAAACACTGAAATGACGTAAGATGTGTATTTCCAGCGACTGACATGTGCTTTCCCCATTACTATTTGATTTGCATTCGTCTGATCGGTAGTGCTCGTTTGTTTCCACACTTTGTATTAGATTCGGCGCTTCAAAAATCCGTCGACCATTTCAAACACGTATTTCAGACTCATCACCGACGGAGATTCGTCTCAGTTGGACGGAGATTCATTGCTGATATGTCTTACTCATCTAATTGAAATAGTTGACGCATCACCGACGAATTTCATTCGTTTTTTTTCCTCTGGTATTAGATTCGACACGTCAAAAATTCGTCGACTATTTCAGGCCTTACTTGAGGCATTTCACACTTGCTAATCTTGCCTTTAAGTAAGTTTGGCCTGAAATAGTCTATGGATTTCTGACGCGTCGAATCTAATGTATTAAATCCGTTGCTGATGCGACACGGAGAAGTTTTGAAATATACAGACGCATAACCATCGAGTCGAATCTAAAGGCCGTTTCACACGGACAGGGTGATCTATTGCGGCGTAAAAACGCAGCGATTCTACGCGCAGATGGGCTGTTCAAATGGCACGGAGTGGACGCAAATACACATTTTTAATCTCCATTTTGACGATGGAGTTTGATGAAAAGGAACTTCTTTTTGTTGCTTTTACTACAAAAGCAAAAGAAAAACAGAAAACATTGGACACACCTAAATTAACCAAAACAGGAGGTATTTTGGGAATTCCATCGTCTGGTAGCTGAGCTGAGGCTTGATTCGGGTCGATTCAGGCAATACTTTCGAATGCCCCTACCCAATTCGTCCATATGGTGGACGTTATCGGTCCCTCAATAACAAAGCAGGTCAGCAACATGAGGAGGCCAATTTCTACTTAGAAACGGTTAGCTATTTGCTTGAGGTAAGAACACTTTCATTCAGGTAGAATGTCACGAATAGGGGATTCTCCATTTATCAGTTATCTGATTGGTCAATGGAAGGTTTGTCGCCAGGCGATGGCCCCAAAAAACGCTTACAAAAATCGCTGCGCCAGTCGCTTCGCGAATCGTCACTCTGTCGCTTTATCGCTCTGTCGCATCGCTAGCGCTGTCTGAACAGAATCATGAGTGTCACATGTGAAACGGCCTGAATTGATCAGCCAATCGTGGTCGACCGGCATACTTTAGGTTCATTCGGTCATTTTGTTTTTGCACCCAGGGCGCGACATTTATTTATTTATTTATTTATTTATTTATTTATTTATTTATTTATTTATTTATTTATTTATTTATTCATTTATTTATTTTCTGGGGCGCACCGACACTTTCGAAAGCCAGTGTCAGACAGTTTTACGAGTGAGGCCGAAAAACTCGGAGAAACACTGATCGGATAGTTGCCATCTGAAGGAAGGAACATCCATCTCAACAGGTACTTTGGGTAAGGATGGAAGTGTGCTGGAGTACACTTTCTGAAGAACATTATCGGGAAAAGAGCTGGGTCGACTCATTTCTGGGAGTTAGTCAAGGTGTCCTGAGTACCTCTCGTGTCTATTTAGGACAAAGCCAGGCCTTCACTTTGTTTAATGAATGGACCATGTCAAAAACCTTCCGTCGTTTTGTTTCCAGGATCAACGATCCGTGGAAAGCGTCCGCTAGAATACAAACCTCGTTAGTAATAACCAAGTCGCCGCTGACTACTGTAGCGCCAAAACCACAGCTCTAGAGGGACGTCTGGCGCGGATACCTGCATCACGAACTGACTGTTCATATATCACTCGCAGTCCTGGAATTGCTGAATCGTAGAGGTTGCTGCTGTTAAACCTTCACCCAAATGACGCAGCGGCATAAAGCAAGCCTGGGCAGCCGTTGTCTCGTGGTGTCGGCTGGCCTGGGCCAGTCACCTGTTGTACCTTACGGTTGATACTGCCACCAAAGTGGAGATAGTACAAAGATTATGTAGGAACTAGGCTCAAAAAGGCAATAATCTCCGCCCTAAAAGCCAAGAAGCTATGTGATGGTCTATGAATTAGGAGTAAAATATCCGTATGTTCCCATATGTTACAAGTAAAGTGCATCCATTTTCTACTAGTACACAAGCACATGTCGGTACTTCTGGCATGTGCATATGTGTTGTATTCGTCACTGGAAAATGCAGACTTGAACATTACCACATCTCTGGAAGACAATAGCATTGGGAGCTAAGCATAAGACTTGGACTGGAAGCCAAGTCGTCGGAATGGTAGAATTATGTGTGATAAAACTTAAATAGTTTTAGTCGAGATCCACAACAGGACATATATTAATACTGAACTTGCGAGGCACGTACATCAAGATCTGTAGTTGTTTTATACACTAGTGCAGTGATATGAGACTCTGGTAGTAGTAGGTGGTAGTCACTGATAGCTGTAGGGCTATCGATTTGTCGCCTGTCGATAATGATCTCTTCTATTCTGATCCACAAGCAGCAGTCCCAAAAGTACCCACACCTCTCCAACCAGAGGTTACCATGAGCCTCCAACCGGTGGCCACCGTACGAGTGATTGCTAAATGTTTCCGAAATGCCCAGAGGAGAGAGAAGTCACTCGAATCATGTGACAGTTCTAACAACTCTTAATCACATTCGACTAGTCGGACACCACACAGGTGATATCAGGTAAGAAAGATTAATATGTTTGGACAGATGATGCGTTGGGATAAGTTGAATGCAGCAAGCTGATTGCCTTGTTAATCTTGATCAATCGATTTGATTGGTCGATTCTATCAGATTGAGGCAGAGAGGACTGTCCATGATCACGCATCGCCTAGACACAACACAACACGGCAAGTGATTGGTATACTGGTAGCCAGAACAGGGTCTCGAACAGGTAGGGTTCTATTGTTGATATATCGCCTAGGATATTTGTGGGTAGTAGGAGGTTGTGTATATGCCAAAAGTGGGAATTTACTTGACACCTGCTAGCCAAATGTACGCGAGAAAACACTAATTTAGAGATTTTGTGTGCTCAGTTTTACCTATGTCTGTCATTGATGGGATATTTCCGGTAACTTCCTACAACCGAATACACCTCGAACACACCTCGAACTATTGCAGTCTTTCCGCCCCATAGCAACACGCAACACAACAGAAAACAATATGTGGTCGCAATCATCGAAAATGATCGATGGAAGTATGCATCAAAATTTCAAAATTACAACCCGCACTGCATAGGCAGAGACACTCCACCATTACCAGTGTATACACTCACAAAATGGCTGGTTATGCGCGATACCACAAAAATCCTTGTGACATATAGTATGCACCGCAACTATAGCGTCATTTCCTAGGTCAAAAGATGGATCAGTAAGAATAGGGATGAAAAGACAATGACATATTTTGTAGGTACATGCATTCCAACATGCTATGACCCACAGGACATCACCCCATTGTCAACAGCGGCAAAACAAAAAGTAAATTTTGAGATTCTGAAATTATTTAATTTCGGACAATTATAATAAAGTTCACGAGTCGTTTGCGTCAATGAATTGCTCCTTAGTATTGAACTAACATTTGAAATTCATACTTAACACGTAAAAGAATGATTGTCTAAGCATTGTTGACGACTTTAACGAAAACACAGATTTGGTTATTCAGGGCAGATTAAGCTGTGTTTAGGGAGTCTAGGAGAACCAGGAAGCCATGCACATGATATGAGAGCCGAAACGCCTATGGCTATATGGGAGCTAGCCTCCGAAAAGGGAAAAATCTATGAGCTAGGAGCAAGGAAGCTATGTGGTGGTCTAAGAGTTGGGAGTAAAACATCTGTATGTGCTTATGTACTGCAAGCAGCGTGCATCCATTGTGCACTGGGACACAAGCGCATCTGGCCACTTTTGGCATGTGCTGATGCGCTGTATGTGTTGTGTGTAAAATGCGGACTTTCCCACAACTTGCTCTTAACCACATCTCAGATAGACAATAGTCCTGGTAGCCAAGCATAAGACTTAAACTGAAAGCAAGACGTTTGAATGGTAGAATGGTGGTGATATTGAACCTGCGAGGCACGGACAGTAAGATGCGCAATAGTTGTGGTTGGCAGTAGAGGGATAAAAAATAAACGTGGGATCTAGTAATGGTACAGATAAAAACAATAGTCACGGGCCTGCTGTATCACTTCAACAAACAACACGGTAGACACATATGCACTTACAACGTTTTTGAAAGGCGGCCAGTAATTTATACAATATCTCATAGGAAGTCCCCATAATGTTACATTCAGGAGACATATACATTTCATGCACCCTCCTCACAAGTCCTCCAAAGTCTAATTATGGGAACATATTAATTACGTATTTCACCAAAACTTAATGATATATGAAAAGTGGCCAGCAATTTACACAATATCTCATACGTTTTATTCATAAGACACATATATTTCAAATATATTGTGAAGTCCTCCTAATATCTAATTACTGGAACATATCAATCACGTGCTTAAGCAAAAATCTCCCTAATGTCAAATTAAGGAGACATAATAAATGTGTTAACCCATTCCATCTCTCGTTGTAGCTTGTTCCTTCCAAGCGTTCGTCAGAATATGATCATCACTGATCGTATCGTATTGTGTTTTACGGGTTAGTGTTAGTTGATCTGATTTCGAAACACGACTTTGCTTTCACAATAATCGAACACATCCAGTAGAAAAACAAAAACGAAGAAAATAAATTCTCATTAATCAGTTCACGTGGCGAATAAATAAAGGCGGGATCTCGTATGGGCCAGTGTTTCATCAATCAAAATGAAAATACAAGCGGGCCAGCTACAAACAACTGGTTAGACACATATGCACTTTCAGCATTTATGGAGGGCGGCCTGCAATATCTCATACGACGTCCTCCTAATGTTACATTCAGGAGACATATACATTTGATATATCATCACAAGTCTTCCTAATGTCTAATTAAGGGAACATGTCAATTAGGTATTTCACCAAACGTTAAAAATACATGAAATTTACACTCTATCTCATACAAAATCCTCATAATATTATATTCAGAAGACACACATATGTGCAATATATTGAGAACTCCTTCTAGTGTCTAACTATATGAACATATCAATCATGTATTTCACAAGAAGTCTCCCTAATGTCACATTAAGGAGACATATAAAAGTGATATCCCGTTCACCACGTTTTGTTGTTTGTTCTTTTCAAGCGTTCGTCAAAATATGATCATGAGTAGTAATATTCTATCGTTCTTTACGGTTCAGAGTTGGTTGATATGATTTCGAAATTCGATTTTGTTTTCACAAGAAAGGAGTATATCCAAAGTGCAAAAACAACGCACAAAATAAATTTCCATTAACCAGTTCATGTGACCAACAGATATTTGGGATTCAATCTAAATTTGTAAAAAGATGGGTTCCTGGGCATGTTTGACGGGAAAAGCTCTAATAACAAACCAGAAGAAGAGTTTCTTATCATGGTTGATTAAGTTATGATTAAAGTATCTTCTCGACCCAACAATATGGACATTTGACGGCGCGGCAACACAATAATCAAACAAAAAAGCGGAATCTAGGTATGGATTATTTTTATGTCACTGCAGATGAAAATAGTCACGGACGTGCTCTATCAATTCGATAAACAACACGTATATGAAGGGCAATCAGTAATTTACACGATAGACCATATGAAGGCCTTCTAATGTTATATTAAGGAGACATATACATTTCATATATCGTCACAAGTCCTCCTAATGTTTAACTACAAGGACCTATGAAATGCGCATTTCACCAAAAGATAATATATGAAATGCGGTCATCAATTTACACAATATCTTATACGCATTCCTCTTAATATTTTATTCATAATACATATATATTTTAATTATATTGTGAAGTCCTGCTAATGTCTAATTACGGGAACATATCAATCACGTGTTTTATCAAAAGTCTCCCTAATGCCACATTAAGGAGACATATAAAAGTGATAATTCATTTCATCTCGATTTGTTGCTTGTTGCTTTCAAGTGTTCGTCAGAATATGATTCTGACTGATCGTATCGTATAGTATCGCATGGTATTTTACAGGCTAGTACTGGCTGAAATGATTTCACAACACAGATTTTGTTTTCACAAGAAATGAGTATGTCCAAAGTTAAAAAACGCTCAAGATAAAGTCACATTAACCTGTTCACGTGGCGAACAGACATTTGGTTTCAATATTGACCAAAAGGATGGATATGTGACGGTCAGTGAACACAGTTATAAAAAAAAGTAAAGCCAGGATCTCACATGGGCCAGCTTTCATGTCACTTAAGATGAAAATAGTAACGAGCCAGCTGTATCAATTCAACAAACAATACATTAGACGCATATTCACTTACAACCTATATGAAGGGCGGCCAGTCTAATTATGGGAACATACCAGATACGTATTTCAAAAAGGACATTTGACGGCGCGGCAACACAATAATCAAACATAAAGGTGGAATCTAGGTATGGGCCAGTTTTATGTCACTCCAGATGAAAATGTTCACGGGCCTGCTCTATCAATTCGATAAACAACACCTTACACACGTGCACTTACAACGTATATGAAGGGCAGTCAGTAATTTACACAATATCTCATACAATGTCCTCCTAATGTTACATTAAGGAGACATATATATTTCATATCTCGTTACAAGTCCTCCTAATGTCTAATTACGGGGAACATGAAATTCGTATTTCACCAAAAGTTAATAATATTTGAAAGGCGGTCAGCAATTTACATAGTATATTATGCGCAGTCCTCTTAATATTTTATTCATAATACATATATATTTGAATTATATTGTGAAGCCCTCCTAATATCTAATTATGGGAACATATCAATGACACGTTTCACCAAAAGTCTCCCTAATGTCACATTAAGGAGACATATAAAAGTGATAACCCATTTCGTCTCGATTTGTTGCTTGTTGCTTTCAAGTGTTCAAGTGTTCGTCAGAAAATGATCCTGACTGATCGTATCGAAAAGTATCGGCCAAAATAAAGTCACATTAACCCGTTCACGTGGCGAACAGATATTTTGGTTTGAATATTGACCAAAAGGATGGACATGTGACGGTCAGTCAACACCGTTATAAAAAAATAAAGCCAGGATCTCGCATGGGCCAGCTTTCATGTTACTCCAGATGAAAATAGTAACGCGCCAGTATATCAGTTCAACAAACAATTCATTAGACGCATATTCACCTACAACGTATATGGAGAATAGGGCCCTGCGAATCGGGAAATTTATGTTCGAATCGAATCTCGAATCGAATCGGGACTGATGTCGACATCGAATCGAATCTCGAATCGAATCGGGATAAACTCGAGATTGGAGAATGTCCAGCAAGTTACTCTATATCTCACACGGTGTCTTCTTAATGTTATATTCTAGAAACATATATATATATTTCATATATTCTAACCAGTCCTCCCGATGTCTATTTACAGGAACATATTACTCACGCATTTCGTCAAAAATGCCCCCAATGTCACATCATGGAGACTCATAAAAGTGATAACTCATTTCAACTTGTTTCATTGCTAATTCCATAATGACAACTTCGTCATAACTACTCATACTCATATCGTATCGTGTTCTTTTACAGCAATTCAAATCTGTCATTCACCGCGTTGGAAAATTGCAAATTATGGTAAAAACCACTTTCAACGGTGCTGCAAGCATTGAGGGAGTGGACTTGTACCCTCGAATGCACCAGAAAGCCTAGGACATAACCACACCGCCAGAAGCGCCATCAAAAATTGAAGAGTGGGAATTTTTCAAATTATTCTGACAAAAAATATTTTGCTCGAGACTTCATGACTTATTTGTCCACCTATGCCCGCCGCTCAGTACGCCCACCCATTGGTATTTATTTATTTATTTATTTGGGTTTAAGGTCACATACTTATGAACAATGGCTAATCATGACCGTGACAGTTTTACGGGTGGAGGAAACCGGAGTACCTGGAGAAAACCACCGAACAACGACGAGCATCTGTCAGCTCCTCAACATTCTTACTCTATTCAAGCTCTGCTCAAGCAGAGTTACAGCGGTTGAGGACATGTGCACCACAGATGTGCAGTACGCCTTAGTACATGACGTCATCGTGCCCCCATATGGGCAACCGGGATAAAGTGCCTTGCCCAAGGACACAACGCAGTTCGTCCCGGACGGGGATCGCCACCCATTGGTATTTGCAGAAACACAAGGCGGAGTTCAACAGTATAGTTGCAATCTGAAGGCACAATAAGATGTGTTTGTGTTGGAGTCCTCTTTCTGGAAATCATTTTGGGGAAAGAGCTGTGTCGAGTCGACACATCTTCCTCATTTATGGATGATGTGCGAGGCATCCTATCTGCCTTCCGAAATTTGTTTTTAGAATAAAGGCATGCCTTCAACTTGTTTTATGAATGAACCATGTCGAACACCTTCCTTCAATATGTAGCGAGGATCGCCGATTCATTGGAAGGCATAAAACTTGGTCTGAATGTTGAAGTCGCCTTTGATGGGGTTGTAGCGTCAAACCCACAGCTCTGAAAGAACGTCTGGCTAGGGCACGTGCACCACGAAGGGGGTTGCGCACTGTCTGTTCAGAAATAATTCGTAGCCCTGGAATTGCCGATGCCATAGAGGCTGTTGTTGTAAAGCCTTTCGCGCGAATTTTGCAGCCGCCTGAACCACACATTGTGATCATTTCACCTTACTGTACTAGCGAAAAAAAGAAACGTTTTTTTCTGTGGCAATATTTCCAATGTGTTATGAACGATTATTTCATTGTCCGGATTTTGATTTTATTTCTTCATTACTGATTAAATTTTGACAAGATTTGTTGTCTTAGCACAGAGGAAGTTTGCATGGATCACTTTCAATCGTGGGTACCCCATGGCAATTCCTGATCAAAATCAATAGCGGGTGTAACCACCTCGTGTTTCAGTCGCCGATCCAATTCTCCTTAACATTAATCCCATCAAGTTGTTGGATGTTATTCCACTCAGACAGAAAGAGCCTGCGTTAGCTGAGTGACGTTGTTTGGGAAGTCGACGCGCTTCTAACGCACACGTCAGAATATCGGTCACCTCGACGTCGATAGCAAAATTGTCGTCCATCTGACCTGTGAAGCGTGAACAGAGACTCGTAAGTGAATAATACACGTGTCTCCAGTGGGCCATGAGAAACGAATTTGGTGCGTTTGTCCGCAGCAATTGCAATCAACGTTGACGCAGGGACGTGGCGACAGGGGATGTGTGTGTGTGTGGGGGGGGGGGGGAGGGGGGCACCCCCCCCCCCCCTCCACATCAATCCTGGCAAAAATTTCCAAAAGTTGTAAATTCGGACGCCAAGTTATGGGAAGTGGCAGATTTATTCTATCTGGATTTCAGAGCTTCTTTGGCGATGCTGATGTCTCCTTTACATCCCAAAATTCCAACTTGATTTCAAATCGGCAAAAATTCAAACTGTAACTATTTACATATAGTGTACGTAGTATCGAGCTTCATGAGAATGCATGATGTCAATCAGTACGAGATCTCTATAGTAAGTAGCCTACGTTTACTTACAGTAATAAAACAAAATCATCCAAATGCACTTCAAGAAAATCACATCATGTCAAATCGTTATCCTAAGTTAATTCTATAATTCACAGTTACAAAATGATGAAACATCAAAAAATGATCATTCCTGCATAAGGTCTGATTTAATGTTAGGACAGTGTGAATTGCTCAAATTTCTCAGCTTGAGCATTTGTTTAGCACATATTTAATTCCCAGAATAATACCAAATAATAATAACCTGATAATTCTATCATAAATATGTTGGCATTTCAGTTACTCAAACCAGTTCCATGCCCCCTTTCATGGCTTTCTTTTCTAAACTTTTGTCGGTAGTGAAGTTTCAACTGGGGGGAGAGATCTGGATGGGGAAACATCTTCCCGTTCCCTCCCAGTTAGAAATCCACTACCCTACCCCCACCCCACCCCCCCCCCCAACCGGAAGCTTCTAGCCACGTCACTGCGTTGACGTCGCCTGGGTGTAGGTTGTTACCCAATGTAGGTTCGCCGTGGCCTTAAATTGAACTCCCCCAACCGATTCCTAACTGTTCTTGGACACATTCGGCGACCATGAGTGCCTACAACCTGGCGCGGCGTCTCCGTCGCCGCCTGAAATCGGTTACGGTGTGAGAGACGTATGCCTCAATCTTGATGTGGCGACTTAGCGCGCGGACGTTTTGTCTGGGGACGCTCAGGTACTCTTTCTGTGGCTCTCAGACGCCCGACTAAAAAAATATTTTTGACTCAAGGACAATTTGCTGGGCGACGAGACGTTGCGATTGGGCCTGCATAATTAGAGCAATAGTCCTACCCCTATCAACTTCGGACATTCGTGGCCTTTTGCCTTTCAATCGAGTTGAAATGAAATGTTGTACAATCGACCTGTACTGTTCAAAGCTTCGATTTGGTATGGTTTTCAAGCCCATAGCGAGTGCCCCGGATGCACGCTTTGTCGAAAAATCTGTTGAAAGCATATAGCGTCTCACGTGGTCATGGTTGGTTGAAATCTAACCAAAGACACTCAGGTAGCTGTGCATTAAATTTTACTGCATTTGGTCTACGGATAAAAAAAATTATATTACCAGAACTGAACTTGCATTTCTTTTTTCATAAGTATCCTTGGATAATGCCATGGCGACAAAGAGTACGAATGCGCAGACTAAATTTCAAAGGACAAACCCCCATACGGACAAAACGCCATGAAAGAGCCCGGACAAAACCCCATGCGGACAAAACACCATACCCCTTAATTTTATCCTCACCGAGAGCCAGATCATTTAAGGTCAGAGTGAACCGGGAAATCGTCAGGGAGGTTCAGTCAAGGCCGGGACGCCTAAGGGACCTGTACTAAGCCCTCTACTCTTTATCGTTTACCTCATGTACCTCCATGAGGTTGGGGAAAACTATGTTGATCTCTCCAGATTCGCCAACGCATAGGGAGCATGACTGAGAATCGATTCCTGGACGCATTGGACGACCAGAACGAATTGTGGTCGAAATGAAGAAAAAAACTTAATGTGTCAACATCGCAGTTAGTTAAATCAACAAACGTGAATACCCAATCCCTATAACAGGGGAACTCTTCGGAAAGGATCACGAGTTGCGAGGAAGCACGATTTCAGGGCATAACAGTTGGTAGAAAACTGACCCTCAAACCTTTCTGCCATAAATTAACCAGCAGAGCTGTAGCCCCTTTCGGTCTGCTCAAAGATCTCAAGGGAACCGGGGGTGGGGCAGTTAGAGAAACCATCCTCAAACCCTACTCGCCATAGGCACAGTCGGGGTCTCAATCCCGACCATCACTCCCTCCATACCGCCATTAACCGATCAAAGGCTTCACATCTCCGACATGACTCACGCACCACTAACCTATAAGTTAAGGTCAACTACGGCTGACCTGGGCCAGTCACCTGTTGTACCTTGCGGTTGATACTGCCACCAAAGTGAAGACGGTACAACGATTCTGTAGGAACTAGGCTCGAAAAAGGCAATAATCTCCGAGCTAAAATCCACGAGGCTATGTGATGGTCTATGAATTAGTAGTAAAATATCTGTATGTTCCCAAGTGTTACAAGTAAAGTGCACCCATTTTGCACTCGTACACAAGCACATGTCGGTAACTCTGGCATGTGCATGTGTGTTGTATACGTTGTCTGGAAAATGCAAACTTGAACATAACCACATCTCAGAAAGAAAATAGCACCGGGATCCAAGCATAAGACTTAGAATGGATACCAAGTCGTCGGAATGGCAGAATTATGTGTGATAAAACTAAAAATAGTTATATTCGAGATCCACAACAGGACATATATTAACATTGAACTTGTGAGGCACGAACAGCAAGATCCGTAGTGGTTTTATACAGTAGTGCAGTGATATGAGACTCTGGTAGTAGTAGGTGGTAGTCACCGATAGCAGTAGGGCTATCGGTTTGTCGTCTGTCGATAATGATCTCTTCGATTCTGATCCACAAGCAAGCAGCAGTCCCAAAAGTACCCACACCTCTCCAACCAGTGGACATCATGAGCTTCCAACCAGTGGCCACTGTACGAGTGATTGCTAAATGTTTCCGAAATACCCAGAGGAGGAAGAAGTCACTCGAATCATGTGATAGACATTAATCCTGATCGATCGATTTGATTGGTCGATTCTGTCACATTGAGGCAGAGAGAACTGTCCATGACCACGCATCCCCTGGATACAACACAGCACGGCAAGGGATTGGTAGATTGGTAGCCAGAACAGGGTCTCGAAAAGACAGGGTTATATTGTTGATGTATCACCTAGGATATTTGTGGGTAGTAGGCGGTTGTGTGTAGGCTAAAAGTGGGAATTTACTTAACACCTACTAGCCAAATGTATGGGAGAAAACACTAATTTAAAGATTTTGTATGCTCAGTTTCACCTATGTCTGTCATTGATGGGATATTTCTGGTAATTTCCCAACAACAGAACACACTCAGAAAACACCTCGAACTATGGCAAGCCTTCCGTCCCTATAGCAACACGTAACATAACAGAAAACCATATGTGATCCCAAACACCGAAAATGATCGATGGAAGTATGCATCAAAATTACAACACGCACTGCATAGGCAGAGAAACTCCATCATTACCTGGGTATACACTCAAAACATGGCTGGTTATGCACGATACCACAAAAATCCATGTGATATTATAGTATCCACCGCAACTAGGGTGTCATTTCCTAGGTCAAAAGATGGATCAATAAGAATAGGGACGAAAAGGTAATGACCTATTACGTAGATACATGCATTCCAACATGCTATGCCTCACAGGACATCACTCCATTGTCAACAGCGGTAATATAAAAAGTAAATTTTGAGATTTTGAAATTATTTAGTTTCGGACAATTATAATAGAGTTGGCAAAGTTGATGAGTCGTTTGCGCCCAGGAATTTCTCCTTAGTATTGAACTAACATTAGACATTCACACTCAACATGTACAAGAAAGCATTGTTGACGACTTATAACGAAAACACAGATTTGGTAATTCCGGGCAGATTAAGTTGTGCTTAGAGAGTCCAGGAGAACCAGGAAGCCATGCACATGATATGAGAGCCGAAACGCCTATAACTATTTGAAAGCTATCCTCCGAAAAGGGAAACATCTAGGAGCTATGAGCAAAGAAGCTATGTGGTGGTCTAAGAGTTGGGAGTAAAACATCCGTATGTGCCTATGTACTGCAAGCAGCGTGCATCCACTGTGCACTGGGACACAAGCGCATCTCACCACTTTTGGCATGTGCCGATGCGGTGTATGTATTGAGCGCAAAATGCGGACTTGCCCACGACATGTTCATAACCACATCTTAGAAAGACAATTGTCCTGGTAGCCTGGTAGTCCTGGTAGCCAAGCAAACGCCTTATACTGGAAGCAAGACGTCTGAATGGTAGAATTATGGGTAGTAAGAATGAGAGCCGTCGTTGTGGAAGTCAACTGCAGAAAAGGTGGTGATAGTGAACCTGTGAGGCACGGACAGTAAGATGTGCAGTAGTTATTGTAAGCAGTAGAGGGGTAAAAAATAAACGAGGGATCTAGTATGGTACAGTTAAAAAATTAGGCACAGGACTGCTGTATCAGCTCAACAAACAACACGGTAGACACATATGCAAATAAGACGTATATGGAGGGTGGCCAGCATGTTATACAATATCCCATAGGAAGTCCCTCTAACGTTACATTCAGGAGACATACATTTCATGCACCCTCACAAGTCCTCCTAAGGTCTAATTATGGGAAGATATCAATTACGTATTTTACCAACACTTAATGATATATGAAAGGCGGCCAGCAATTTACACAATATCTCATACGTTTTATTCATAAGACACATATATTTTAAATATATTGCGAAGTCCTCCTAATATCTAATTACGGGAACATAGCAATCGCGTATTTAAGCAAAAGTCCCCCTAATGTCAAATTAAGGAGACATAATAAAAGTGTTAACCTATTTCAACTCGCGTTGTTGCTTGTTCCTTCCAAGTGTTCGTCAGAATATGGTCATCACTGATCGTATCATATTGTGTTTTACAGTTTATTGTTCGTTGAACTGATTTCGACTTTGCTTTCATAATATCCAGAACAAAAAAAAAACATAGAACATGACTTCCCATTAATCAGTTCACGTGGCGAATAAATAAAGGCGGGATCTCGTATGGGCCAGTTTTTCTATTAATCAAAATGAAAATAGTAGCGGTCCAGCTATAATTTCTTTTTTATTAGGGTTTAACGACACATTAACAGCCAGGGTCATATTATGTCAGTGACAGTTTTACGGGTGGAGGAAGCCGGAGTACCCGGAGAGAACCATGGAGCAACGACGAGCAGCTCTCAGCTCTCCAACATCGTGACTCTGAACTCTGCACCGCGGCACAGGCAAGGTTAGATTGGTTGAAGCACCATCGACGTGCAGTACGCCTCAGTACACAGCGTCATCGTGCCCCCATGTAGGCAATCGGGGTGAAGTGTCTTGCCCAAGAACACAACGCGGGAGCGCGAATCAGACGCAAAAATGGTCGGTCATCCAACTACTAACCACTCTCAACGTTGCTTACCTTTGGTGATCTGACGAGAACCGGTTACCGCGACGCCACCGCGCCCCCACGGTCCAGCTATAAACAGCTCGTTAGACACATATGCACTTTCAACGTTTATGGAGGGAGGCCTGCAATATCTCATACGAAGTCCTTCCAATGTTACATTCAGGAGACATATACATTTGATATATCATCACAAACCCTCATAATGTCCAATTAAGGGAACATGTCAATTTGGCATTTCACCAAAAGTTAGTTAATAATACATGAAATCAACAATCTTATCATACAAAATCCTCATAATGTTATATTCAGAACACATGCATTTGTGCAATATATTGAGAACTCCTTCTAGTGACTAACTATATGAACATATCAATCACGTATTTCACAAGAAGTATCCTTAATATCACATTAAGGAGACATATGAAAGTGATATCCGTTCATCTCGTTTTGTTGTTTGTTCTTTTCAAGCGTTCGTCAGAAGATGATCATGATTAGTCATATTCTATCGCTCTTTACGGTTCAGTTTTGGTTGATCTGATTTCGAAATTCGAAGAAAGCAGTATATCCAAATTGCAAATACAACGCACAAAATAAATTTCCATTAACCAGTTCACATGACCATCAGTTATCTGGGATTCAATCTTAATTTGTAAAAGGATGGGTGCCCGGGCATGTTAGATGGGAAAAACACTTATAACAAACCAGAAATAGAGTTTCTTATTCATGATTGATTAAGTTAGGATTAAAGTATATTCTCGACCCAACAATCTGGACATTTGACGGCGCAGCAACACAATAATCAAACACAAAGGCGAAATCTAGGTATGGGTCAGTTTATGTCACACCAGATGAAAATAGTCACGGACCTACTCTATGAATTCGATAAAAAAAACACCGTAGACACATGTGCACTTACAACGTATATGAAGGCAATCAGTAATCCACACGATATATCATACAAACTCCTCCTAATGTTACATTAAGGAGACATATACATTTCATATATCTTCACAAGTCCTCCTAATGTCTATCCACGAGGACCTATGAAATGTGTATTTCACCAAAAGTTAATAATATATGAAAGGAGGTCAGCAATTTACACAATATCTTATACGCAGTCCTCTTAATATTTTATTCACAAAACATATATTTTTCAATTATATTGTGAAGTCCTCCTAATGTCTAATTACGGGAACATATCAATCACGTGTTTCACCAAAAGTCTCCCAAATGTCACATTAAGGAGACATATAAAAGTGATAATCCATTTCATCTCGATTTGTTGCTAGACACATGTGCACTTACAACGTATATGAAGGCAATCAGTAATTTACACGATATATCATACAAAGTCCTCCTAATGTTATATTAAGGAGACATATACATTTCATATATCGTCACAAGTCCCCCTAATGTCTACCTACGAGGACCTATGAAATGTGTATTTCATCAAAAGTTAATAATATATGAAAGGCGGTCAGCAATTTACAAAATATCTTATACACAGTCCACTTAATATTTTATTCACAAAACATATATTTTTCAATTATATTGTGAAGTCCTTCTAATGTCTTATTACGGGAACATATCAATCACGTGTTTCACTAAAAGTCTCCCTAATGTCGCATTAAGGAGACATATAAAAGTGATAATCCATTTCATCTTGATTTGTTGCTTGTTGCTTTCAAGTGTTCGTCAGAATATGGTCCTGACTTTTCGTATCGTATAGTATCGCATCGTGTTTTGTGGGTTGGTATTGGTTGAACTGATTTCAAAACACAGATTTTGTTTTCACAAGAAATGAATATATCCAAAGTTAAAAAAACGCTCACAATAAAGTCCCATTAACCCGTTCATGTG
The DNA here is from genome assembly GCA_031216915.1 of Pictodentalium vernedei. Taxonomy (NCBI): domain Eukaryota; kingdom Metazoa; phylum Mollusca; class Scaphopoda; order Dentaliida; family Dentaliidae; genus Pictodentalium; species Pictodentalium vernedei. The sequence continues at coordinate 299,294,959 of CM062294.1, forward strand.
GCGAACAGACATTTTGGTTTCAATATTGACCAAAAGGATGGACATGTGGGTCAGTCAACACAGTTATAAAAAAGTAAAGCCAGGATCTTGCATGGGCCAGCTTTCATGTCACTCCAAATGAAAATAGTAACGAGCCAGCTGTATCAATTCAACAAACTATTCGTTCGACGCATATTCACTTACAACCTATATGAAGGCGGTCAGCAATTTAAACAATATCTCATAGGAAGTCCTCCTAATGTTACATTCAGGACACATATACATTCCATGCATCCTCACAAGTCCTCCTTGAGTCTAATTATGGGAACATATCAATTTCGCATTTCACCAAAACTTTATGATATATGAAAGGCCGCCAGCAATTTACACGATATCTCATATGTTTTATTCATAAGGCACATATATTTCAAATATATTGTGAAGTCCTCCTAATATCTCATTTCGGAAGCATATCAATCACGTGTTTAAGCAAAAGTCTCCCTAATGTCACATTAAGGAGACATAACAAAACTGTTAATCTATATTATCTCGCTTGGTTGCTTGTTCGTTCCAAGCGCGCGTCAGAATATGATCATCACTGATTGTATCGTACTGTGTTTTGGGGTTTAGTGTTGGCTGAACTGATTTTGAAACACGACTTTGCTTTCACAATAATCGAATATATCCAGTACATAAACAAAAACAAAGAAAATAAATTCCCATTAATCAGTTCACGTGGCGAATAAATAAAAGCGGGATTTCATATGTGCCAGTTTTTTATCAATCAAAATGAAAATAGGAGCGGTCGAGCTACAGACATCTCATTAGACACATATGCACTTTCAACGTTTATGGAGGGCGGCCTGCAATATCTCATATGACGTCCTCCTAATGTTACATTCAGGAGACATATACATTTGATATATCATCACAAATCCTACTAATGTCTAATTGAGGGAACATGTCAATTAGGCATTTCACCAAAAGTTAATAATACATGAAATTTACACCCTATCTCATACGAAATCCTCATAATGTTATATTCAGAAGACATACCTATGTGCAATATATTGAGAACCCCGGCTAGTGTCTAACTATCTGGACCTATCAATCAGGTATTTTACAAGAAGTCTCCCTAATGTCACATTAAGGAGACATATGAAAGTGATATCCTGCTCATCTCATTTTGTTGCTTGTTCTTTCCAGCGTTCGTCAGAATATGATCATGATTAGTCATATCGTATCGTTCTTTACGGTCTAGTGTTGGTTGATCTGATTTCGAAATACAATTTTGTTTCACAAGAAACGAATATATCTAAAGTGCAAAAACAACGCACAAAATAAATGTCCATTAACCAGTTCTTGTGACCAACAGATATCTGGGATACAATCTTGCGGCAGAATCTATGTATGGCCCAGTTTTATGTCACTCCAGATAAAAATAGTCACGGGCCTGCTCTATCAATTCGATAAACAACACCGCAGACGCATAGGCACTTACAACGTATATGAAGGGCAGTAGGTAATTTACACAATATCTCATACAAAGTCCTCCTAATGTTACATTAAGGAGACATATACATTTCATATATCGTCACAAGTCCTCCTAATGTCTAATTACGGGGACATATGAAATACGTATTTCAGCCAAAGTTAAAAATATATAATAGGCGATCAGCAATTTACATAATATCTTATACGCAGCCCTCTTAATATTTTATTCATAAAGCATATACATTTGAATTATATTGTGAAGTCCTCCTAATGTCATATTACGGGAACATATCAATCACGCGTTTCACCAAAAGTCTCCCTAATGTCACATTAAGGAGACATATAAAAGTGATAATCCATTTCATATCGATTTGTCGCTAGTTCCTTCAAGTGTTCGTCAAGAGTATGATCATGACTGATCGTATAGTATCGTATCGTGTTTTACGGGTTAGTATCGGTTGAACTGATTTCAAAACATGGATTTTGTTTTCACAAGAAATGAGTATATCAAAAGTTAAAAAAAACGCCCAAAATAAAGTCCCACTACCCGGATCATGTGGCGAACAGACATTTTGGTTTCAATATTGACTAAAAGGATGGATATGTGACGGTCAGTCAACACAGTTATAAAAAAGTAAAGCCAGGATCTCACATGGGCCAGCTTTCATGTTACTCCAGATGAAAATAGTAACGCGCCAGTATATAAGTTCAACAAACAATTCATTAGACGCATATTCACCTACAACGTATATGGAGACTGTCCAGCAATTTACTCTATATCTCACACGGTTTCCTCTTAATATTATATTCTAGAAACATATATATATATATTTCATATATCCTAACCAGTCCTCCCAATGTCTATTTTCAGGAAGATATTAATTTCTCACTTCGTCAAAAGTACCCCTAATGTCACATCATGGAGACACATAAAAGTGATGACCCATTTCAACTTGTTTCGTTGCTAATTCCTTAATGCAACTTCGTCATAACAACTCGTACTCATATCGTATCGTGTTCTATTACAGCAATTCAAATCTGTTATTCACCCTGTTGGAAAATGGCGAATCATGGCAAAAACCACTTTCAACGGTTCGTCAAGCACTGGGGGAGTGGACTTGTACCCTCGAAAGCAGCAGAAACCCTAGGACATAACCGCACCGCCAGAAGTGCCATTATAAATTGAAGAGTGGGAATTTTCCAAATTATTCTGATAAAAAAATATTTTGCTCTTGTGAATGAGACTTCATGACTTATTTGTCCACCTATGCCCGCCGCTTAGTACGCCCACACATTGGTATTTATTTATTTATTTACATATTTATTTATTTATTTATTTAATTATTTTCATTTATTGGGGTTTAAGGTCACATACTTATGCATGATGGCTAATTGTGACTGTGACATTTTTACGGGTGGAGGAAGCCGGAGTACCCGGGGAGAACCACAGAGCAACGATGAGCAACTGTCAGCTCCTCAACATTCTAACTCTGTTCAAGCTCCGCTCAAGCAGGGTTACAGCGGTTGAAGACGTGCACCATCGACGTGCAGTACGCCTTAGTACACAGAGTCATCTTGCCCCCATGTGGGCAACCGGGATAAAGTGCCTTGCCCAAGGACACAGCGCGGGTCGTCCCGGACGGGTATCGCCACCCATTGGTATTTGCCGAAACACACGACGGAGTACTCTCTGTAAGACAACTTTCAAAACAACAGTATAGTTGCAATCTGAAGGCACAAGAGACGTATTTGTGATGGAGTCCACTTTCTGGAAATCATTTTGGGGGAAATCGCCGTGTCGAGTCGACTCATGTTTCTCATTTATGGATGATGTGCGAGGCATCCTATCTGCCTTTCGAGTTTTATTTTTAGAACAAAGGCATGCTTTCAACTTGTTTTATGAATGAACCATGTCGATCCCCTTCCTTCAATTTGTAGCGAGGATCGCCGATTCATTGGAAGAATACTTTAAGGCATAAAACTTGGTCTGGATGTTGAAGTCGCCTTTGATGATGTTGTAGCATCAAACCCTCAGCTCTGGAAGGGAGTTGGACAACTCGTACCCTGGACGGTTCGTACCTTGGACAATTCGTATCTTTCCTTGGACAACTCGTACCTTTCCTTGGACAACTCGCACCCCGACTCTGGACAACTCGTACCCCGACTCTGGACGACTCGTACCCCGACTCTGGACAACTCGTACCCTAAAGGTCTTATACCCTGGAGACTACATTACTAAAAAATACCCCGACTCTAGACAACTCGTACCCCGACTCTGGACAAGTCATACCCTAAAGGATTCATACCATGGAGGCTACATTACTAAAAAATAAGCAAAACTATTCATGAAAATCACGTTTGACATTTATTAATCCAAGAAACATTTATTAATCCAAGAAATATATTACTAACAAATAACAAAACAAAGATAGCACACACAAATATAGCACACACAAAATGCACAAGTAAAATGCACTATAAGTTCACAGAGACCCGAGTAAATGATAAACACTATCATGGGCGCATTTATGGGTGAGGCGAAACTTAAAACTTTAAGCGTGTCGATTTGAAATTACTGTCCTACATGTCTGTGATTTTGCACCAGTGTTGGCTGCCTGTATAACCAGCCAGCACTGTCAAATTTGTCTGGGTACTACATGCACACCAGTGTAACTTACACTGGTGTGTATGCAGTACCAAGACAAATTCAATTTATTGGTTACGGTTTCCATGACATATTCATGAACCTATAGAGGCATGATCAGGCATCTGTTCCAGCGGATACGACAATTTCTTTGCGTAAATTTCGCAAATCCTGTATCACTAGGATGCAGCATTTGCACAATTTGATACCTCTTTGATACCCCCCCCCCCCCTCCCCCAACATTCGGATCGAATGGCCTAAATGTGCTAGCACATATACGTATATACGTATTTCATATATATTCTCATCGGGAAATTTTCATCTAGTAATTCACAAAGACTGTCGACGAACATCTCAACATAACTTGGACAATAATGTATCGAGACTCCGACATCACAAGGGTGGTGTCGACTTGCCCGCTCTAGCTTCAGCTTTTGTGAATAGCGCTGGTCGGTTTTGGCCGTTAATTAAATAATTTTTTTGTCTCAAAAACATAGCTTATGACCCCTCATTCCAATGAGGGGTCATAAGCTATGTTTTTGTGACAAAAATTTAAAACATCAAAATTTGAATGGCGATTTTTGTGAATAGCGCTGGTCGGTTTTGGCCGTTTATTAAATAATTTTGTTGTCTCAAAAACATAGCTTATGACCCCTCATTCCAAAAAAAGCTGGTCGGTTTTGGCCGTTAATTAAATAATTAAACAATGGAACATATGTCTTTTTTTGTTGGTCATCTTTTTCCTGTTTCTGTTTGTCACTGGTTTTGTCGAACTCATTTGGCTCAAGGCTGAAGCCGCTCTCTAAAACGCGAGTGAATTTTTTATGATAATTAATGAGACAGTTCGTACCTTTGCACTAGACAATTCGTACCTTTACACGGGACAATTCGTACCTTTACACGGGACAAATCGTACCTTTATAGAGACAATTCGTAAACGGATATTAGGGTACGATTGTCCAGGGTACGAATCGTCCAGGGTACAATTGTCTAAGATCGAAGGTCATTAGTTATAGTAACACCTAAATAATTTATGGCACCAAGAGGTGCAAGATCCGTACCTTTTAAAGAGTAAGTGCATTTGTTTGAATTTTTCTTTTTCCTTGTCAGATGCATTATGTTGCATTTAGTTGGCTGAAACCTCATTTTTTATTGAAGATGGTTTCCATGTCTGTCAAGCATGGAAACCATCTTCAATAAAAAATGCAGACAGTGTTGTCCTTTTCCAAAATGAAGTCCTATCGCTGCACTCGAAAGTGTTTTGAATGCCTAGCCTTGTCATTGAATATCTGAAGCACATTCGACCATGAGCTGTTCTAGCGGAATATTATTTTATTATCAGTTCTGGTACGAATACGATAGCAGATTTCAAGGAACTAGTGGTGCCTGCTGTCAACTCTATGAGCTGATTACATATGTGTTTCGTGTTCTATACATCCCAACCTTCATTTTGATGTATAATTTGAGTATATTTAATCTGAATTTAACTTTTAAGGAATATCAGAGCCAGAGGTTATAATTTCAAAATGCCGTAAACAAAATTCCAATTTCCATTACTTAATTTACTTATGTAGCCCCTTAAGGTTTGTAAACATTTTGAAACATACTTTTGATTAGGAAAATAATATCCCACATTCGGAGAGAGTAAGAAATGGTAAAAATTGATGAATACTTGATTTACCTTCCTTGACACTACTGGCAGATTTCATGTCGCTGGTTGTGGTGATTTGAATTCGTTGTAATTGTTTGTAAGAAGCAGACTGTAGGGTGATGGGTGAATTTAAATAAACTTTCCTGCTAATATGTCTGGAGGCTTTGGGTGATGCAGTTTAAGAAATTCGGTTATATCGAAATTTTCTCCTAAATCTTACATTAAAAAATATTAACGAATATATATAGTTTGCAGTGTGGGAACATTTTCTCGGAATCCAAGCACAACAAACGACTATGATCGTAAACGACCGGCAATTCACTTTCATCTGTAGTTTTGACAATGGCACCTGGGAAGAGTGCTTTGTCTTACGAATTGGAAGCACCTGCACTTGAGTACCGAATTGAGCAGAAGTAAAAATATTATTTTTAAAAATTAAACGAAACTATATCACGAGGGTACACAATGGAACGAGCGCTTCGAGCAGACGAGGCCTAGAGTTCGTTCCAATGAGGCCTCGCAGGATATGGTTTTGTTGAATTCTTTTGATAATAGAAGAAAACATTAAAAGAACAAATTTTTATATCATGTGCGATAAGTCGAGGAATAAATAGTGTTGACTTGAGTTCCGGCTTTACCTTTTTCGACACCGAGGCGACGGAACTGGGGCATAGCCATTGACGTAAATCCCCCCCCCCCCCCCCCCACACACACACTACACATTCCCCCCACAGTTGTGTTATGCAATTCTCTCCTCAGACCGAACCGTGGACAGCCCACCGTGTCTTGGATATTTCTGACCTCGCACCCTCCCCACTTGCATCGAATAAACTCAAATGAAGCTGTTTTGGGTGAGCCTACTACTCCGACTACTCCTCACCCCTTGTACTAGAGCCCTGTTCAGAAAACAGCTTCATTTGAGTTTTCAACTTACAAGCACACTTATATGGGAACAAATTGAGCTGAAAGAGTGCGTGGCAGGAAACTACGTGTATATAATAATAATAACAACACTTTGGCCGGCCGCTGATTTGTCGCGGTTCTCGGATGTGAAGGCCTTGGTTACCCCTGGACTCCCAACTGCCTCCCTATTCCCACGCTTCTTCTCTCCTCACGAACTGCTTCATGACATCCCTTGCCCCATTCTTCCCGATCTCTCAGATTAGCATATTAACCCTCTCCTTTGAGTCTCCCACTACCCACATGTCCTTCGTTCTCCCATCTCACTTCCCATTATACTCCCAGTGAATCTTATTCTGTTAGACTGGTATTTTGGACGTTCTAGAAGAAAGTGTTCCAGGGTCTCCACCACTGCCAAATTACACATCTGGCACTCCTTTTCACTGTTTCTCACAAGTTTCCCCCTCAGCTCCAGGGACCGCAACCTCAGCTTGAACAACAGTGACCCTCAAAGGTGCCATCAAGGTACTCTTCAAAACCAGGCTTCTCTTTATCACGCAGGCCACCCAAAGACTTCTTTGATTTGACACCCTCTCGACAATTACGGTTACAATCCTCCATGACCCTTTCTCTGACGATTTTACCCTGGTTTGCCCCCAACGTCTAGGTCCGAGATCTCCAATGAGTAGTTTTCTACCAGCTCCCTCACTTCGACCATCCACCCCGTCTTGATATTTGAGTTGAAAGTTCTCAGGAACATTACTTTACACCATCGGCTGTCGGGGAGATTTACCAAATAATTAAGATAACCGAATTTCAATAGGTCTATCCTGTCCTTGATCCTCATCCACCCAAGCTCGCCCGATTGCTTCTAGCGCTGCGGCATTACTCGACCCCGTTATCCGTTGGCCTACCTCGTTCTGCAGGATTCCCAAGCTCTTTACGCTCATCTGGTGTAGGGGTACCAATTCCGTACCGTATGTTATTCTTGGCAGACCCACCATTTTCCAAATGGTTTTCCCCACGAAAACCTTATTGAAACTGTTTCTCCCTATAAGTTTCATTTGGTTAAGGATTCGCTTCCCCTTCAGAATCAATTTATTTGTGTGGTTTCGGTAGGTACATTTTCCTGTGATGCTTATATTTACACCCAAATACTCCTAGTCACCTGTCTCTCCTATACTAAGAAGTTTGTTACTACCTTCCGGATTGCAGAATTCCCCCACCTTCGAGTGGGGTCCACTTTGCGACCCACAGGTATAACTTTGCTCTTGCTTTCATTAAGTTCGAGTCTCCATTTGCTCCAATATCTCCCAACAATTCCCAGTATTTTCGTTAGCCCCTCTTCGCTTTCTGACACTAGTACCATATCGTCTGCAAAAACAGCCCCAACTGCAACCCCATCGTCACTATGCAGGAGTTCATCTCCTAAACCTTTGATGTACAATGCAAACAGAATTGGCGAAAGGATACACCCCTGTTTTAAGCCTATCTCCATAGGCACACGTTTAGTTGTAATGTTTCCCAGGCTAAGTTCAATCTGTACGTCTTTATATAATGCTTTCAGAATTCCAACAAACCCGCCTCCCAAGCCCAGAGTCTCCAGCTTGCGCCACATACCCTCCTTCCATACTCTATCGTATGCCTTTTTAACATCCAAAAAGGCCATCAACATCTTTTTCTTCTTTGCTTTCGCGGATTCTATCATTTGGGATACCGTAAAAAGATGGCCAGTGACTGTCCTTCCCTTCCTGAAGCCATTCTGGATTTCTCCCCAAAACCCTTCTCTTCAATCACCTCCTCTAGTCTCCCATACAAGAATTTACAGAAAACTTCTCCAATGCTGCTATTGACAGAGATCCCTCGATAGTTATCCAAAACGTCTTTTTCCCCCTCTTTTGAATAAAAGTCACTTTGCTTTCTCTCCGCTCCTTTGGGACCTCTTGATTTTATAGGATAAGTTGAACAGGGCAGTTGGTCTTTCCTCGAGTTCCTCTCCCCCTTTTTTGATAAACCCGTTAGGAATTTCCCCGCCCCCCCCCCCCCTCCCGTTTTTCCATCTCTTAATTTTGAGATCAACCTTTGGCACCTCCTCCGTTTTAATTTCGCTGCGCACGAAGTTGGACAGATTTTCCTCGACCTGATTCGGACACTAAGGTGGGCTCAGTGGCGGATACAGGAATTCTCAAAGGGGGGGGGGGGAATTGTGCAGATGCCGAAGGCATCTGCCGCGAGTGCCGAAGGCACGAGCTTTTGTAGGGGGCTCGGGGGGTGGGGGGGTTCTCCCCCCAGAAATTTTTGGGAAATGAGATACCAAATGGGGCATTCTGGTGGCTTCTGGGGTGGAAATCCTCTTGAATTTTCGAACGGCTAATTAACACTTTTTAAACAGCATGTTTCAGAATTTCAAATTCTGTCATACGTTCAAGACAGAATTAGAAAATTTGAAATATGCTCTTCAGATCCGTTTACCATAATATTGTATTTTGGACACACTGTTTACAGTCATAACCGACTTAACCTCAGGAGAACATTGCGATCTGCCAGCGTTTGAAAGTTTTCAGCAGTCAGCCCTCTAGGCTTAGGTACCCCATGACTATGCCAATTAAGATCCTGACCCATAATTGGCATAGCCATGGGGTACCTGAGGCTAGGGGCATGTAACACCTCAAAATTATGCTGTGTCGGTGACGCTATAAATGAAGGCGACCAGTAGATATATTTTGCATAATTTCAACGGTATATTTGTTTTCCATAGCGAATGGTGATGGAGGAAATAAATGTCGTTGTATGTTTTTACTTCAATTCATGTATTGTCCCCAAATGAAAATCCTGGCTACGCCCTACATGCGAGACAAACACGAGCTAAAGGGGGGGGGGGGGCGACTTCCCCACCCACCCCCCTCTGTATCCGCCATTGGGTGGGCTCCCCATGCCCCATCGCTTATCGTTTACTTTTTCCCAGTGCTTGACTAGCTCTGATGCGATTTGATCTTGCTCGTCTGTAACTCTGACATTTACTTTAATACTCTGTGGGTTACTTCCTTTGTTACGTTTATTCACCCATTTCCAAAATGCGTTCAAACTCGACCCCCCCCCCCCTCCCCCCTTCGTTCTTGACGTTCCAATAAGACTGCTATTTCGCACTCTCCGATTATCGTCTTTAATCTTATTTACTTTATTTCGTCTTTGTTGGTATTCTTCCTTTGCTACTGTGGCATCGTTGCTTTCCGTCCCCTCAAGTTTTCTACTTCTCCTGTATGCAGCATGTTTAGATTTTCTACCCTTTATGTCCCTTTTCAGTTCTTCGTTCACTCTATACCCAAGTTCCCGTGCTGGCACCCTGGTCTTTCCTACACTTTCCTTCCCTGCCTCCACTAGGCTCGCAACTATGGCGTCGGCCATCTTCTGGACACTGCCTCCCTTGTGTACGGTTGCAAGCTTTGGTTTCAGTTTTTTCTACGAACTTCGCCCAGTCAGCACCCCTTTTGAGTTCCCACATCTCCTTGAAACTTCCTTTGCTTTTTACTAGGTTTTTGGCCCTCATCGTCACTGTAATCAAGTTGTGATCACTATCCACCTCCCTTTTACCCTCATCATCCACTTCTACCCCTATCACCTCCCCCATAAATTAATATCCGTGAGAATGTAGTCGATTATTGATTTTCTGTCGTTCCTCTCCCAGGTCCATTTCCCCTTACACCTCGCGTCCCTGTTCAGAATCTTCAGACCGAGCTCATTTGTGAAGTTCAACAGCTTCCTTCCATTCCTGTTGACTTTATTTCCCCACCCTCTATGCCTTCTTTCTTATCACCTATGTGTCCATTAAAGTCACCCATCAGAATTATACCGAGCCCCCTGTTCTCTAGTTCTGTGATATTGGACCCTAGTGTTGAGTATATCGAGTCATTCCACTAGGGTTCGCTTCCCTCCACCGCACAGGACACAATCCCAAGGGCAATACTTTTGTTTCTCAGACTGATCTTTACCCATTCAACTTCATTTGATACCTCAGCCGAGGTACTGACATCTTCTAGGTCTGTGATCAACGACGGTTTTAAATCCTCTTCAATGTACATGCCTACCCCCCCCCCCCCCCTTTTTCCTGGCCTTCCGTTCGCCCTACACCTATCCACACGCACCCCTTCACTTGGTCTACCCGCTCCTAGTGTCTTACCCACGTCTCGCTTAAGCCCATGACACCAAACTTCTCTGCTTCGACCAATGTAGCAATTTCACTTAATTTCCGGTGGAGCCCATGGATGTTGCTTTTACTGTTGCGAAGTGAGCCCACAGGGGTTGACTACACTTGTCAGCTCGGGTAAGAGCTCGAGCTCTTGGGGCCTTTGTTGGGGGAATTCAATAGACTCGAGTTTATTTGACTTTCAAGCTGATTTCATAGTTTTGGAACAGAATTAAACACTATAATGAAATGACATGGAATTGTATAAACTGCTGACCAGAGTACAGACGTACTCTGTGGGTACACGCCAGATGTTCTGTTGGCAATACCAGGCATACCTTTGAGAGCCAATTTTGTCAACAAAGCAGTAACATTTGAGGATTTGTTGGCAGATGGGACAATAACATTCGGCGGTATTACTGGGATGTTGGTGTTCGAACTGTCTAACAAATCATATCTTGTACCTGGTGAAACTCCCCATTGAACTGGGGACGCCGAGTTGCATTTTTGCATCAGTCACCGGGACATTCCGCCGGTTAACTGGCGCCCGGTGGAATACTATTTTAGAGTCAAGATTCCATGGATTGCATGCAGACTGATCGACAGTCTGCATGGCAGTATAAGAGTCTACAAAATGACGACTGCCACGTCAGGGGACTTTCCCTCAGTTTCCCTGAGGTCAGGGAGAAACTGCTGACGGTCGTCACGTACCCCAAGTATTGCATCAGAAATTTGGTGAATATAAGCACCAATTTCTGACTGCTTAGACAAGTTGTCTCCTGGCTCCTGAAGAACACTGACTGCTCCACCATGACTGCTCCACAGAAGAAACCTAGATGCCGCCACAGTGTATAAGGTACGAACTTTGATTGCTTGTAAATAGTTTACTATTGCCAGAGACAACGACTTTTAGTCGCGACGATTATATCTAATTAGTTTTAATAAAAATAGTAGATAACTTGGAACTGGTCTCCGTTGTTTTATATACGACAAGTTCGTGAAGTTGCTGAACCCAGAATCTGGAGCCTGTGTATGATATCGTCTGGTAAGGAAACACAAAACGCTACGAGCTGGTGGATCCTCACAGAACCCCCAGTAAACACAACGTGGAAAAATCAAACTTGACGATCTTAGATCGATAAACTTTTCCTTCTGTTCCGCAACATCACCCACTTTCAGGGTACCGAGATTCGTTGGCTTCCGCCTACTTGTCCCACTGTTATCTAGTCCCTGAGTGTTTGTATGTTCGTATATTCTATTTTAAAAATCTGTGCTCTCCTTGGGTTGCTATTGCCACTGAAGTGAATTTTTGGTCCCTTTTCCTTAACCCCTTCAACTATGATTCATAATACATTCCTGTGTTCATTCCCACCTTCTCTGAGACTCGTTCCAACGAGGAGTCATAACCTATGTTTTTGAGACAAAAAATGAAAAAATAATGAAAATTAATTGGCGATTTTTTAGAATAGCGCTGGCCGGTTTTTGCCGTTACGTTGGGTAAAGGGTTCATAGGGAAGTGCGAAGTAAAAAAGACGATGGGAAGTCTTGCGTCACCGTAAACTATTGCATGTATTTGAACACAATGAATCTATTCACCTCAAGACCTTTGGGATTTAAACTGTAATCCGAAATTATCAATATTCCATTTAATTATATCACTAAGGCATGCCTTTGACGACAGCACGCCTTAATGATGCAGATGGAATATTTTATTAGTCAGGACTTAAGCCATCACAGTGGAGCCTAAACCCCGTCCCCTGTCGAGGACCCCCCCCCCCCCCCGTCAGAAAAGCTGTTTCCTTTATTCTAGGCTTGTTGGGGGTGGGGGGGGGGGCTAGCCCCTTGTCGGCATGGATGGCGGCCGAATTCCCCCGAAAAGCACACAATAAAGGAGAAACTAAACACCGTCCCCTGTAGAGGTATCCTAGCCCTTGTCGGTATGGGTGGAATTTCCCCAGAATTCCCCCAACAGGCTGTACTTGTTCCCGACAAGTACACAGTAAAGGCGGCAGTGTCCGACGGGTCACGGGGGTGGCTGTGGCTAGACCCCCACTTGACTCATCCACCCCCATCTGGTGCCACGCTTGCCTGTCTGGAAAATCCTGGCGCCACCACGGACCTGGGATCTGTTTTTCTCTCTGAGTTCAAATTCTAAACCACCAGCTCAAATACACTGTAAACGATCACCCATAATTTGTTTGTCACAAAGAAAGAGCTCCTACTCTAATGTAACACCTTGAACATCAGATATTGGTTTCAAATATGATTGTGAATCTTTCGCTACACAAGGAACCATATGAACATATTCAGTTTACTCATTGATTTATTCCGTACGAGTGGGGAGGATAGGGGATACTGGTGGGTATGGGCACCGGAAGCATTCAAAGGCAATGGGGGAATGCAGGGCTCTCAAACGGGCACTCGACTCCTGAGTATGATTTAACCCTTTATCCAACGTAGCGGTCAGAACAAGTAATCACCTCAAATTTAATTGAAATTGGTTCAGCGGTTTAGGAGGAGCAGGTGCAAACACCATGTTCAAGGACGACAAACGAGGGGTGTGGGGGGAGGGTGTTAGTGACACTATAGCTCCTCCTGACTTTCAGTCAAGTGAGCTAAAAACTGTTTCACTTCCGGGGTTCCCACGGGGGAGGGAGGGTTGAGTCATAGTACTTGGTAAGTTATCTGGCCAATGATTGGATGATCTTAATTTGCACCAGCCAAAGCTCTATCTCTAGTCACCCTTTGTTAACACAATATTGAAGAAGTGCAGAACATAACACCAGAGTCGAAATTAATATGGCCCTAAATTTCAGTTTAAATGTGTAGAATCTGACTGAATCTGGTTAAGTTTTCCTTTATCAATGTTCCTTTTCAAATTTGTTGACACATAGTATCTTGAATTTAGGAATCATTATTTTTCAATATTTTCTGTTATAATTCATTGGACAATACCTGCAGACTTCCTCCAGTAATTTATAACAAAACAAGTTCAAAAAAGAAAATTTGCTGTTAGCTGTATTTGCGGCTCGAGAAGTTTACCGTGACACCTACATTTCTCAATGAATCCCAAAATAGGCTTCAAACAACAAATCGCTTAATAGAAGTTAAATAAAGCGCCAAATTTAAAAACGCACCGTTAACAGTTGACTACTTAAATGAAGTCCCAAACCCTCGTAGTGTAACGGAACAACTTCGTCCTGGTTTGAAATGCCTTCGAAATTCTCCAAATACTATCGTTCACACAACGGGTCGAACGTTGGTCGAAGTGTTTAAACGACGATGGTTTCGGAATCCAGGTAAGCTGTCAATTCATACGGATTGATTAGTCACTGAACTGAAGATGAGAATCAGGAGGCAAATATGATTTAAATGCTATTTTTAAGAATCCTCCGAAATGCACTAACATTGCAATGAAAGGTAAGGTATTTCGTAAGATGTAACAATGCTAAGCTTCACTATTCCTGTATAACTACAAAACAAGTTTTATGCTAAGTTTCAAGCGACTTTACACGTCTCGTCTTCAAACAAATATTAGCAAATGTAGCTTTGGATATCCCTTTAGGTGGTTTCAAAGCTTGCTAACCAAGTCAAGGAAAAGTTGTGCTCACGCCCCCACCTTTACCTTGTGTTCCGGGCTTACCTAGTCAGACAGAGTTTGATTATTTTATCCCCCGAGAAACGTTCGCTTTGACGTGGCCTGTTGCTTTGATTAGTAGATTCATAAGGTTTGCTTTTAAGTGTGCGACCTTTGGGTTTCTTTTCTGTTCTGTTCTATTTCCACTCAAAAAATAGAATAGAGATGGGCGAGATCCAAACGCAGCCAGAATATGACTTTATTGGTCATTACAAGGAAAAGGTATACAATGAATAAGATGATGGTGGTTCCTGTTGTTCCTGGCTTGCGGTTCCCGTGGTTCCTAGCTTCTGGTTCTTGCTGTTCATGGGTGCTGGTCCCTGTGGGTCATTGGTTCTGGATCCTGCGTTTCTTCTATTCTGGATCGTGGGGTTCTTGGGTTCTGGACCCTGTGATTCTTGGGTTCTGGATCCTGTGGGTCTTGGGTTCTGGACCCTGTGGTTCTTGGGTTCTGGTTCCTGTGGTTCTTGGTTAATGGTTCCTGTGGTTCTTGGGTTTTGGTTTCTGTGGTTCTGGGTTCTGGTTCTTGGGTTCTGGATCTTGTGGTTCTCGTTCAGGTGGATCTGGTTCTTGTGGTTCTGCTTCTTGTGGTTCTGGTTCTTGTGGTTCTCTGGTTCTTGTGGTTTTTGTTCTTGGGTTGTTGTGGTTGTGGTTCTTGTGGTTGTGGTTCTTGTGGTTGTGGTTCTTGTGGTTCCGGTTCTTGTGGTTCTCGTGGTTCGGGTTCTTGTTGTTCTTGTGGTTGTAGTTCTTGTGGATCTGGCGGTTCTGGATCTTGTGGTTCTTGTAGTTCTGGTTTCTGTGGTTCGTGTTCTTGTGGTTCTAGATCTTGTGGTTCTGGTTCTTGTGGTTCTGGTTCTGGTTCTTCCGCTTCTGGTACTTGTGGACCTGGTTCTTGAGGTTGTGGTGATTCTGGTTCTTCTGGTTCTGGTTCGTGTGGTTCTTGTGATTCTGGTTCTTGTGGTTCTCGTGGTTCGGGTTCTTGTGGATCTTCTGTTTCTGGTTCTTGTGGTTTTGGTGGTTCCGGTGGTTCTTGTGGTTGTGTATGTTGTGGTTCCGGCGGTTTTGGATCTCGTGGTTCTGGATCTTGTGGTTCTTGAGGTTCTGAATCCTGTGGTTCGTGATCTTGTGGTTCTTGTGGTTCTTGCTCTTGTGGTTCTGATGGTTCTGGTTCTTGTGGTTCTGGTTCTTCTGCTTCTGGTAGTGGGTCTGCTTCTTGAGGTTCTGGTTCTTATGGTTCAGGGTCTTGTGGTTCTGGGTTTTGTGGTTCTTGTGGTTCTAGTTATTGTGGTTCTGGTTCTTGTGGTTCTGGTTCCTGTGGTTCTAGTGGTTCTTGTTCTTGTGGTTCTTGTCTTGTGGTTCTTGAGGTTCTTGTTCTTGTGGTTTTCGGTTCTGGTTCTTGGGTTTCTGGTTCGTGGTTCTTGTGGTTATGATTTGTGGTAATTTTGGTTCTGGTTTCTGGTTCTTGCCGTTCTTGTCGTTCTTGTGGCCCATGTTCTTGTGGTTCTTGGGTTCTGGTTCCTGTGGTTCTGGTGGTAGTTCTTGTTCTTGTGGTTCTAGGTCTTGCGGTACTTGTGGTTATAGGTCTTGTATTTCAGGTTCTTGTGATTCTGGTTCTTATGGTTCTGGTTCTTGTGGCTCTGGGTCTTGGGTTCTGCTTTATGTGGCTCTTGGGATCTTGGGTTCTGGTTCTTGTGGTTCTGGTGGTAGTTCTTGTTCTTGTTCTTGTGGTTCTAGGTCTTGCGGTACTTGTGGTTATAGGTCTTGTATTTCAGGTTCTTGTGATTCTGGTTCTTATGGTTCTGGTTCTTGTGGGTGGTTCTTGGGGTTATGGTTCTTGTGGTTTTTGTGGTTCTTGGGTTCTGGTTCTTGTGGCTCAGGGGTTCTAGTTCTAGTAGGTCTAGTTCTTGTGGTTCTTGTGTTTCTGTGATGTTTGTTCTTATGGTTCTTGGGTTCCAGTTCCTGGAGTTCAGGTTCTTGTGGATGTGGTTCTTGTGGTTCTAGTTCTTGCGGTTCTTGTGGTACCAGCTCTTGTGGTTCTGGTTCTTGTGCGTCCGTTTTTTGTGGTTCTGATTCACATGCTTCTAAGGGTTCATGTTCTTGCGGTTCTAGTTCTTGTGGTTCTGGTGCTTGTGGTTGTTGGGGTTCTGGTTCTTGTGGTTCTGGTTCTTGTGTTTCTTGGCGTTTTGTTTCTTGTGGTTCTGGTTCTTGTGGTACTGGTTCTTGTGTTTCTTTGGGTTCTGGTTTTTCAGTTCTTGATGTTCTTCAACTGGATGTTCTGGTTCTTGTGGTTGTTGTGGTTCCGATTCTTCGGTTCCTCTGGTTC
Source organism: Pictodentalium vernedei (assembly GCA_031216915.1). Taxonomy (NCBI): domain Eukaryota; kingdom Metazoa; phylum Mollusca; class Scaphopoda; order Dentaliida; family Dentaliidae; genus Pictodentalium; species Pictodentalium vernedei. The sequence continues at coordinate 299,311,770 of CM062294.1, forward strand.
TTGTGTTTCTGATTCTTGTGGTTCTTGGAGTTCTGGTTCTTGTGGTTATTGGGTTCTGGTTCTTGTGGTTGTGGTTCTTGTGGTTCTAGTGGTTCTGTTTCTTGTGGTTCTGGTTCTGGTTCTTGTGTTTTTTTGTGGTTCAGGTTCTCGTGGTTCTTGAGGTTCTAGGTCTTGTGCTTCTGCATCTTTTAGTTACTATGGTTCTGGTTCTTGTGGTTCTGCTTTTTGTGGTTCTTGTGGTTCTCGTTCTTGTGGCTCTTGTGGTTCTGGTTCTTGTGGTTCTTGTGGTCCTGTATAGTGTGGTTCTTGTGGTTCTGGTTCATGTTCACGTGGTTCTTGTGGTTCCCGTGGTTCCTGTTCCTGTGGTTCTTGTGGTTCTGGTTCGTGGGTTGTGCTCTTGTTTTTGTGGTTTTAGTTCCTATGGTTCTCGTACTTCTGGATCTTGCGGCTCTTGTGGTTCTAGTTCCGGTGGTTTTTGTGGTCCTTGTTAGTGTAGTTCTGGTTCTTGTGGTTCTTGTGGTTCCGGTTTTTGAGATTCTTGTTCTTGTGCTTCTGGTGCTTCAGGTTTGTGTGATTCTGGTAGATCTGATTCTTGTGGTTCTAGTTTTTGTGGTTCTCGTTCTTGTGTTTCTGTTTCTTGTTGTTCTGGTTCTTGTGGTTCTAGTGGTTCTTGTTCTTGTGGTTCTTGTTCTCGTGGTTCTTGGGCTCTGGTTCTTGGGGTTCTGGGTAAGGTTCTTGTGGTTCTCATTCCCGTGTCTCTTGTGGTTCCGATTCTTGTGGTTCTGTTTCTTGTGGTTCTGGTTCTCGTTCTTGTGTTTTTTTGTGGTTCCGGTTCTTGTAGTTCTGGTTCTTGGGGGTCTGGAACTGTGGTTCTTATGGTTCTGGTCCTTGTGGTTCTGGTTCTTGTGGTTCTTGGGTTCTAGTTCCTGGTTCTTGTGGTTCCGGTTCTTGTGGTTCTGGTTCTTGTGGTTCCTGTGGCGTTTGTGGTTGTTATGTTGCTTATGGTTTTTGCGGTTGTGGTGGTTCTGGTAACTGTGGTTCTGGTTCTTCTGTTTCTTGTGGCTCTGGTAACTGTGGTTCTGGTTCTTGTGGTTCTGGTTCTTGTGGGTCTTTTGGTTCTGGTCTTTTTTGTTCTTGTGGTTCTCGTATTTGAGGTTCTGGTTCTTGTGGTTGTTCGTTTGGTTCTGGTTCCTGTGGATCTTGTGATTCTGGTTCTTGTACTGTGTTCTGATTCAGGTGGTTCTGGTTCTTATGGTCTGGTTCTTGTGGTTCTGGTTCTTGTGTTTCTTGTGGTTCTGGTTGATGTGATTCTGGTTGTGTGGATTGGGTTCCTGTGGTTCTGGTTGTTGTGGATCTGGTTCTTGTGGTTCTGGTTCTTGTATTTCTTGTGGTTCCGGTTCTTGTCGTTTGGTGTTTCTGGTTCGCGTGGTTCTGGTTCTTGTGGTTCTTGTGGTTCTGGTTCTTGTGGTTCTGGCTCCCGTGGTTCTGGCTCTTGTTGCTCTTGTTCGTGTGTTTCTACTTCTTGTGTTTCTTGTGGTTCTGTTGGTTCTGGTTCTTGTGTTTTTGTGTGGTTTTGAATCTTGTGGTTCGGGTTCTAGTGGTTCTGGTTCTTGTGGTTATTGTGGTTCTGGTTATTGTGGTTCTTCTGTTCTGGTTCGTGAGAGTCTGGTTCTTGTGGTTCCGGTTCTTTTGGCGCTTGTGGTTCTGGTTCTTCTGTTGCTTATGGTTTTTGCGGTTGTTCTGGTTCTTGTGGTTCTGGCTCTTGTGGTTCTGGTTCTGTGGTTCTGCTTCTTGAGGTTCTTGGGTTTCTTGTGGTTCTGGGTCTTGTGGTTCTGGTTCTTGTGGTTCTGCTTCCTGTAATTTTTGCGGTTCTGATTCTTAGGTTCTGGTTCTTGTGGTTCCGGTACTTATGGTTCTGGTAGTTCAGGTTCTGGTTCTTGTGGTTTTTGTGGTTCTGTTTCTCGTGGTTCTTGAGTTCTTCTCGTCTGCTTGTGGTCCTGGTTCATGTGGCTCTTGTGGTACTTGGGTTCGTGTGGTTCTGGTTCTTGTGGTTCTGGTGGTTTTGGTTTTATTGCGGTTCTGGTGGTTCTGGTTCTTGTGGTTCTGGTTTTTGTGATTCGTGTGGTTCTTGTTGTTCTGGTTCCTGTGGTTCTTGTGGTTGTTGTGGAGATTCTGGATCTTGTGAATCTTGTGGTTCTGGTCCTTGTGGTTTGTGCAGTTCTGGTTCTTGTGGTTTCTGTGTCTCTGGTTCTCGGGTTCTCCTTCTTGGGTTCTGGGTCTTGTACTTCTTGTTCTTGTGGTTCTGGTGGTTCTGGTTCCTGTGGTTCTTATGGTTCTTGTGGCTCTTGTAGTTGTTGTACTTGCGGTGCTTGTGGTTCTTGTGGTTCCAGAAAATCGCAACATGCAAAATCGTTATCCGGAGTTAATTCAATCATTCACAGAAACGAAATGATGAAACGTCGAAAACTGACCATTCCTGCATGAGATTTGATTTGATTCTGGTGGTTCTGGTTCTTGTGGTTCTTGTGATTCTGGTTCTTGTGGTTCTGGTGGTTATGTGTTTCTTGTGGTTCTGGTTCTTGTAGTTCTTGGTTTTTGTCGTTTTGGTTCTTGTGGTTCTGGCCCTTGTGCTTCACGTGATTCTGGTTCTGATTCTTGTGCTTCTGGTAGTTCTGGTTGTTCTGTTTCTTGTGTTTCTGGTTTTTATGGCTGTGGTTCTTGTGGTTCTGGTGGTTCTGGTTCTTGGGGTTCTGGTTCTTGTGGCTCTTGGGTTTTGGTTCTTAAGTTTCTTGAGTTCTGGTTATTGTGGTTCTTGGGTTCTGGTTGTTATGGTTCTTGGGTTCTGGTTCTTGTGGTTCTGTTTTTGTGTTTCTTGGGTTATGGTTCTTGTGGTTGTCGTTCTTGTGTTTCTTGTACTTGTGGTTCTTGTGGTTCTTGTGGTTCCTGTGGTTCTGGTTCTTGTAGTTCTTATGGTTCTGCTTCTTGTAGATCATGGGTTCTGGTTCTTGGGGTGGTTGGGTTTCTTGTGGTTCTCGTGGTTCGGGTTTTGTGGGTTTTTTTCCTGTAATTCTCGTGGTTCTCGTGGTTCTAGTTCTTGTGGTTCTGGTCCTTGTGGTACTGGTTCTTGAGGTTCTTGTGGTTCTGGTTTTGTGGTTCTCGTGGTTCGGGTTCTTGTGGTTCTAGTTCTTGTGGTTCTGGTTCTTGTGGTCCTTGGGTTCTGGTTCTTGTGGTTCTGGTTGTTGTGGTTCTTGGGTTATTGTGGATCTGGCTATTTTGGTTATGGTTCTTGTGGTTCTTGGGTTCTGGTTCTTGTGGGTCTTATGGTTATGGATCTTGTGGTTCTCGTTCCTGTGGTTCTTTGGATACTTGAGTTATGCTTTTGTGTCTCGGGTCCTTGGAATCTGCTTCTCGTGGTTGTTGTGGTTCTGGTTGTTGTGGTTCTGGCTCTTGTGGTTCTGTCTCTTGGTTCTTGTGGGTCTTGTGGTTCTGGGTTTTGTGCATATGGTTCCTGTTGTTCTGGTTCTTGGGGTTATGGATCTTGTGGTTCTTGTGGTTCTTGTTCTGGTGGTTCTGGTTCTTGTGGTTCTAGTTCTTGTGGTTATTGTGGTTCTGGTTCTTGCATTTCTTGTGGTTCTGGTTCTTGTGGTTCTTGGTTTTCTGTTTCTTGTGGTTCTAGTTCCTGTGGATCTTGCGGTTCTGGTACTTGTGGCTCTTGTGGTTCTGGTTTTTGTGGGTTGGGTTCTCGCGGTTCTTGGGTTCTGGTTTCCCTGATTCTTCAGTTCTTGTGGTTCTTGGGTTCGTTGGCTCCGGTTCTTGTGGTTCTGGTGGTTCTGGTTTTACGGTTCAAGTTCTTATGGTTCATGTGTTTCTGATTCTTGTGGTTCTGGTTCTAGAGGTTCTTGTGGTTCTGGTTCTTGAGGTTATTGTGGACCTGGGTTCTGGTTCTGGTGGTTCGTTCATGGGTTGTGGTTCTTCTGGTTCTTGGTTTTTTTGTGGTTCTGGTTCTTGTGGTTTTTGTGGTTCTGGTTTTTGTGGGTCTGGTTCTCGCGGTTCTTGGGTCCTGGTTCCCCTGATTCTTCAGTTCTTGTGGTTCTTGGGTTCGTTTGGCTCCGGTTCGTGTGGTTCTGGTGGTTCTGGTTTTACGGTTCAAGTTCTTGTGGTTCATATGTTTCTGATTCTTATGGTTCTGGTTCTAGAGGTTCTTGTGGTTCTGGTTCTTGAGGTTATTGTGGTCCTGGGTTCTAGTTCTGGTGGTTAGTTCATGGGTTGTGGTTCTTGTGATTCTTCGGATTTGTGGTTCTGGTTCTTGTGGTTTTGTGGTTATGGTTCTTGTGGTTCTAGTTCTTGTGATTCCTGTGGTTCTGGTTCTTATGCTGCTTATGTTTTTTGTGGTTATGGTGGTTGTGGTTCCTGTGGTTCTGGTTCCTGTGTTTCTTGTGGTCTTTGTGGTTCTGGTTGATGTGGTTCTGGTTTTTGTGATTCTGGGTATTGAGGTTCTGGTTCTTGTGGGGTTTTTTTGGTTATGGTTCTTTGGGTAGGTGTGGTTCCGGTTCTTGTGGTTCTGGTTTTATGGTTTAAGTTCTTGTGGTTCATGTGTTTCTTATTCTTATGGTTCTAGTTCTAGTGGTTCTTGTGGTTATGGTTCTTGTGGTTCTTGTGTTTCTAGTTATTGTGGTTTTTGTAGTTTTGGTTCTTATGCTGCTTATGTTTTTTGTGGTTATGGTGGTTGTGGTCCATTTGGTTCTGGTTCTTGTGTTTCTTGTGGTCCTTATGGTTCTGGCTGTTGTGGTTCTGGTTCTTGAGGGTTCTGGTTCTTGTGGGTTTTGTTTGGTTATGGTTCTTTTGGTACTTATGGTTCTCGTAGTTGAGGTTCTGGTTCTCTAGGTTCTGGTTCTTGTGATTTTTGTGGTTCTGGTTCTTGGGGTTATGGTTCTTGTGGTTCTGGTTCTTGTGCTTCATGTGGTTCTGGTTCTTGTGGTTCTTGTGGTTCTGGTTCTTGTATTTCCTGTGGTTCTGGTTCTTGTGGCTCTTGGGTTTCTGTTTCTTGTGGTTCTAGTTCCTGTGGATCTTGTGGTTCTGGTACTTGTGGCTCTTGTGGTTCTGGTTTTTGTGGGTCTGGTTCTTGTGGTTCTAGGATTCTGGATCCCCTGATTCTTCGGTTCTTGTGGTTGTTGGTTTCGTGTGTTTCTGATTCTTGTGGTTCTGGTTCTAGTGGTTCTTGTGGTTCTGGTTCTTGCGGTTATTGTGGTCCTGGTTATTGTTGTGCTTGTGGTTCTTGGACTCTGGTTCGTTTGGTACTTGTGGTTCTTGTGAATCTGATTCATGTGTTTCTTGTGGTTCTTGAGATTCTGGTTCTTGTGGTTCTGGTTCTTGTGGCCTTGGGGTCTGCTTCTTGTTCGTGTTCGCGTGGTTCTGATTTTTGTGGTTCTTGGGTTTGATCCTTGTGGTTCTGGTTCTAGTGGTTCTTGTGCTTCAGGTTCTAACGATTCTGGTGGTTCTGGTTCTAGTGGTTCTTGTGGTTCTTGTGGCTCTGGTTCTTGTGCTTTTTGTGGTTCTTGTGGTTCTTGCGGTTCTTTTGGTTCTAGTTCTTGTGTTTCTTTTGGTTCTGGTTCTTGGGTTCTGGTTCTTGTGGTTCTTGTGGTTCTTGTGGTTCTGGTTCTTGTATTTCTTGTGGTTCTGGTTCTTGTGGCTCTTGGGTTTCTGTTTCTTGTGGTTCTAGTTCCTGTGGATCTTGTGGTTCTGGTACTTGTGGCTCTTGTGGTTCTGGTTTTTGTGGGTCTGGTACTTGTGGTTCTTGGATTCTGGATTCCCTGATTCTTGGGTTCTTGTGGTTGTTGGTTTCGTGTGTTTCTGTTTCTTGTGGTTCTGGTTCTAGTGGTTCTTGTGGTTCAGGTTCTTGCGGTTATTGTGGTCCTGGTTATTGTGGTTCTTGTGGTTCTTGGACTCTGGTTCGTTTGGTACTTGTGGTTCTTGTGGTTCTGGTTCATGTGCTTCTTGTGGTTCTGGTTCTTGTATTTCCTGTGGTTCTCGTTCTTGTGGTTCTAGTTCTTGTGGCTCTTGGGTTTCTGCTTCTTGTGGTTCTAGCTCCTGTGGATCTTGTGGTTCTGGTACTTGTGGCTCTTGTGGTTCTGGGTTTTGTGGGTCTGGTTCTTGTGGTTCTTGGATTCTGGATCCCCTGATTCTTCGGTTCTTGTGGTTGTTGGTTTCGTGTGTTTCTGATTCTTGTGGTTCTGGTTCTAGTGGTTCTTGTGATTCTGGTTCTTGCGGTTATTGTGGTCCTGGTTATTGTCGTTCTTGGACTCTGGTTCGTTTGGTACTTGTGGTTCTTGTGGTTCTGGTTCATGAGCTTCTTGTGATTCTGGTTCTTGTATTTCCTGTGGTTCTGGTTCTTGTGGTTCTAGTTCTTGTGGCTCTTGGGTTTCTGTTTCTTGTGGTTCTAGCTCCTGTGGATCTTGTGGTTCTGTTACATGTGGCTCTTGTGGGTCTGGTTTTTGTGGGTCTGGTTCTTGTGGTTCTAGGGTTCTGGATCCCCTGATTCTTCGGTTCTTGTGGTTGTTGGTCTCGTGTGGTGTCCGGTTCTTGTGGTTCTGGTGGTTCTGGTTTTATGGTTCAAGTTCTTGTCGTTCATGTGTTTCTGATTCTTGTGGTTCTGGTTCTAGTGGTTCTTGTGGTTCTACTTCCTGTGGCTATTGAGGTCCTGGTTATTGTGGTTCTTGTGTTCTGGTTCGTTTGGCGCTTGCGGTTCTTATGAATCTGGTTCATGTGTTCCTTGTGGTTCTTGAGATTCTGGTTCTTGTGGTTCTGGTTCTTGTGTTTCGTGCGGTTCTGATTCTTGTGGCTCTGGTTCTTGTGGTTCTTGTGCTATGATATTTGCACAGTACGTTTACTTATAGTAACAAATAAAAACGAAATGATGAAACATCGAAAACTGATAATTCCTGCATGAGATTTGATTTGATTCTGGTGGTTCTGGCTCTTGTTGTTCACGCGGTTCTGCTTTTTGTGGTTCTCGTTCTTGTGGTTATTGTGGTTCTGATTCTTGTGCTCCTGGTGGTTCTGGTTTTTGTGTTTCATGTGATTTTGGATGTTGTGGTCCAGGTTCTTTTGGTTTTTTTGGTTCTGGTTCTTGTGGTTCTTGGGTTGTGGTCCTTGTGGTTCTTGTGATCTGGTTGTTGTGGTTCTGGTGGCTCTGGATCCTATGGTTCTCGTTCTTGTGGTTCTTTTTCTTGAGGTTCTTGTGGTTCTGGTTTTTGTGGTTCTGATTCTTGTGGTTCTTGGGATCTGGTGGTTCTGGTTCTTGTGGTTCTTTTATTCGGGTCCTTGTGGTTCCTGTGTTCTGGATCCTGTAGTTCAGATTCTTGTGGTTCTGGTGGTTCTTGTTCTTGTGGTTCTGGTTTTTGTGGTTCTGGTTCTTGTGGCTCTGGTTCTTGTGGCTCTGATTCTTGTGGTTCTGGTTCTTGTGATTCTGGTTCTTGTGCCTCTGATTCTTCTGGTTCTGGTTCTTGTGTTTTTTGTGGTACGAGATACGTATAGTACATTTACTTTTAGTAAGAAACAAAATCCTCGAAATGCACTTATAGAAGATCGCAACATGTGATTCTTTGTGGTTCTTTTGGTTCTTTGGTTCTTGTGATTCTGGCTCTAGTGGTTCTGGTTCCTGTGGTTCTTTTGATTTGGGATTTTGTGGTTCTTGAGGTTTTTGTGATTCTTGTTGTTCTTATTCTTGTGGTTCTGGTTCTCGTGGTTCTTGGGGTCTAGTGGTTCTGGTACTTATGGTTCTTGTTCATGTGGTTCTGGTGCTCTTGTGATTCTGTTGGTTTTGGTTCTTGTGGTTGTGGTTCTTGTATCTCTTGTGGTTCTGATTCTTGTGGTTCTGGTTCTTATGGTTCTTGTGGTTCTGGTTCTGGTTCTGGTACTTGTGGTTGTGGTTCTGGTTCTTGTGGTTATTGGGGTCTGGTTCTCCGGGTTCGAGTTCTTGTGGTTCTGGAACTTGTGGTTCCGGTACTTGTAGATGTTATGGTTTTGGTTCTTGTGTTTCTTGTGGTCCTGGTTCTTGTGGTTCTTGGGTTCTGTCTCTTGTGCACAGGGTTCTTGTGGTTCTTTGGTTCTTGTGATTCTGGACCTAGTGCTTCTGGTTCCTGTGGTTGTTTTGGTTTTGGTTCTTGTGGTTCTTGTGGTTTTTGTGATTCTTGTGGTTCTTATTCTTGTGGCTCTGGCTCTTGTGGTTCTGGTTCTCGTGGTTCTTGGTGTCTGTTGGTTCTGGTTATTGTGGTTCTGGTTCTTGTGTTTCTTGTGGTTGTGGTTCTTGTGGTTCTGGTACTTGTGGTTCTGGTTCTTGTGGTGCTTGGGTTCTGTTGGGTCCTGTGATTCTTGGGTTCATGTGGTTCCGTTTCTTGTTGTTCCGGTTGTTCAGGAGGTTATTGTTCTTGGGGGTCTGGTTCTGGTGGTTCTTGTGGTTCTGAGTCTTCTGGTTCTGATTCTAGTGGTCCTTGTGGTTCTGGTTCTAGTGGTTCTTGTGTTTCTGTTCTTGTGATTCTGGTTCTTGTGGTTCTTGCATTCTGGTTCTTGTGGTTTTCTTTCTTGTGCTTCTGGTCCTTGTGGTTCTTGGGGTTCTGGTTCATGTGGTTCTTGGGTTCTGGTTCTGGTTCTTGTGGTTCTGGTTTTTGTGTTTTTGTGGTTCTGGTTCTTGTGTTTCTTGTAGATCTGGTTCTTATGGTTCCTGTGGTTGTTGTGGTTCTTGGGGTCTGGATCTTGGGGTTCGAGTTCTTGTGGTTCTGGAACTTGTGGTTCTGGTACTTTTGGTTGTTATGGTTCTAGTTCTTGTGTTTCTTGTGGTTCTGGTGCTTGTGGTTCTGGTTCTTATGGCTCTTGGGTTCTGGTTCTTGTGCTCAGAATTCTTGTGGTTCTTGTGCTTGTGGCTCTTGTGGTTCTTTGGTTCTTGTGATTCTGGCTCTAGTGCTTTTGCTTCCTTGTGGTTCTTTTGGTTTTGGTTCTTGTGGTTCTTGTGGTTTTTGTGATTCTTGTAGTTCTGGATCTTGTGGTTCTGGTTCTCGTGGTTCTTGGGGTCTGCTGGTTCTGGTTCTTGTATCTCTTGTGGTTCTGTGTCTTGTGGTTCTGGATCTGGTTCTGATTCTTGTGGTTCTGGTTCTTGTGGTTCTTGGGCTCTGGTGGTTCTGGTGGTTCTTGTGTTCATGTGGTTCTGTTTCTTGTTGTTCTGGTTGTTCCAGATGTTATTGTTCTTGTGGGTCTGGTTCTGGTGGTTCTTGTGGTTCTGATTCTTCTGGTTCTGATTCTAGTGGTTCTTGTGGTTCTGGTTCTAGTGGTTCTTGTTGTTCTGTTTCTTGTGATTCTGGTTGATGTGGTTCTTACATTCTGGTTCTTGTCGTTGTGTTTCTTGTGGTTCTGGTCCTTGTGGTTCTTGGGCTTCTGGTTCATGTGGTTCTTGGGTTCTGGTTCTTGTGTTCTGGTTGTTGTGGTTAAGGTTCTTGTGGTATTGATACTTGTGTTTCTGGTTTTTGTGGTTCTGGTGGTTCTGGTTATTGTGGTTCTGGTTCTTGTGGTTCTTGTTCTTGTGGTTGTGGTGGTTCTTTTTCTTGTGGTTCAGGTTCTTGTGTTTCTTGCAGTTCTGTTTCTTGTGGCTCTGATGGTTCTGGTTCTTGTGTTTCTAATTCTTGTGGCTCTGGTTCTTGTGTTTCTTGTGGTACGAGATTTGCATAGTAAGTTTACTTATAGCAACAAATCAAAATCCTCGAAATGCTCTTCTAGAAAATCGCAAAATGTAAAATCGTTATCCGGAGTTAATTCCATCAGTCATAGTAACGAAATGATGAAACATCGAAAACTGATCATTCCTGCATGAGATTTGATTTGATTCTGGTGGTTCTGGCTCTTGTGGTTCATGCGGTTCTGGTTCTTTTGGTTCTCGTTCTTGTGGTTATTGTTGTACTGATTCTTGTGCTTCTGGTGGTTCTGGTTTTTGTGTTTCTTGTGGTTCTGGTTCTTGTGGTTCAAGGTATTTTGGTGCTGGTTCTTGTGGTTCTTTGGTTCTGGTTCTTGTGGTTCTTCTCTTCTGGTTGTTATGGTTCTTGAGGTTATTGTGGTTCTGGTTCTTGTGGTCCTTGTGGTTCTTTTTCTTGAGGATCTTGTGGCTCTGGTTCCTGTGGTTCTTGAGATCTGGTAATTGTTGGGTTCTGGTTCTTGTGGTTCTTGTGGTTCTGGTTCTTACGGTTCTTGTGGTTCTGCTTCTTGTGGTTCTTGGGTTCTGGGACTTGTACTTCTGTTTCTTGTGGTTTTGGTGGTTCTGGTTCCTGGGGTTCTTGTGGTTCTTGTAGTTGTTATTCTTGTAGTTCTTGTGGTTCTTGGGTTTCTTGTGGTTCTGGTTCTTGTGGTTCTGGTTCTTGTCGTTCTGATTCTTGTGGCTCTGGTTCTTGTGGATTTTGTGGTTCTGGTTGTTCTGGTACTTGTGGTTCTTGTGTTCTGGTTCTTGTGTTTTGGTTCTTGTAGTTCTTGGGTTCTGGTTCTTGTGGTTATTGTGGTCCTAATTCTTGTGGTTTTGTGGTTCTTGGGTTCTGGTTCTTGTGCTTCTAGTGCTTCTTGTGCTTCTGGTTCTTGTGGTTCTAGTTCTTTTGGTTCTTGTTCTTGTGGTTCTCGTTCTTGTGGTTCTTGTTGTTCTTGGGTTCTGGATATTGTGGTTTTGGTTCTTCTGGTTCTTCTGTTTCTTGTGGTTCTTGTTCTTGTGGTTCTGGTTCTCGTGGTCCTTGTGGTTCCGGTTCTTGTGATTCTTATAGTTCTGGTTCTTGTGGTTCTTGTAGTTCTTGTGGTTCTGGTTCTTGTGGTTCTGGTGGTTCTTGTGTTTCTTGTGGTTCTGGTTCTTGTAGTTCTTGCATTCTGGTTTTTGTGGATTTGGTTCTTGTGGTTCTGGCCCTTGTGGTTCAGGTTCTTGTGGTTGTGGTTGTGGATCTTGTGGTTCTGGTTTTTGGGATTCTTGTGGTTACGCTTTTTGTGATTCTTGAGCTCTGGTTCTTGTAGTTCATGAGTTCTAGTTCTAGTTGTTCTTGTTCTTGTAGTTCTGGCTGTTGAGGTTCCTGGGGTCTGGTGGTTCTGATTCTTGTGGTTCTTGTGTTCTGGTTCTTGTGGTTCCTGTGTTCTGGTTCCCGTGCTTCTGATTCTTGTGGTTATGTCTCTTGTGGTTGTTTTTTGTGGTTGTGGTGGTTCTTGTGGGTCTTGTGGTTCTGGTTCTTGTCATTCTGGTTCTTGCGGTTTGGTTCTTGTGGTTCCGGTTCTTGTGTTCCTTGAGGTTGCGGTTCTTGTGGTTCAGGTTCTTTTGGGGCTTGTAGTTCTGCTTCCTGTGGTTCTTTGGGTTCTGGTTCTTGTGGTTCTTGTGTTCTGGCTGTTGTGGTTCTGGATATTCTGGTTCCTGTGGTTCTTGTGGTTGGTTCTTTTTCTTGAGGTTCTTGTGGTTCTTGTTCTCGTGTTTCTTGTGGTTCTTGGGATCTGGTGGTTGTGGTTCTTGGGTTCTGGTTCTTGTGGTTCTGGGCATTGTGGTTCTTGCAGTTCTGCTTCCTTTGCTTCTTGGGCGCTGGGTCTTGTACTTCTGGTCATTCCTGCATGAGATCGGATTTGATTCTGGTGGTTCTGGTTCTTGTGGTTCTTGTAGTTCTTGTGGTTCTGGTTCTTGTGGTTCTGGTGGTTCTTGTGTTTCTTGAGGTTCTAGTTCTTGTAGTTCTTGCATTCTGGTTTTTGTGTATTTGGTTATTGTGGTTCTGGCCCTTGTGGTTCAGGTTCTTGTGGTTGTGGTTGTGGATCTTGTGGTTCTGATTCTTGTGCTTCTGATGGTTTTGTTTGTTGTGTTTCTTGTGGTTCTGATTTTTGTGGTTGTGGTTCTGGTGGTTCTGGGTCTTGGGTTCTGGTTCTTGTGGCTCTTGGGTTCTGGTTCTTAAGTTTCTTGAGTTCTGGATATTGTGGTTCTTGGGTTCTGGTTGTTGTGGTTCTTGGGTTCTGGTTGCTGTGGTTCTGTTCTTCTGTTTCTTGGGTTTGGGTTCTTGTGGTTCTCGTTCTTGTATTTCTGGTACTTGTGGGTCTTGTGGTCCCTGTGGTTCTTATGGTTCTGCTTCTCGTGGATCACGGATTCTGGTTCTTGGGGTTCTTGTGGTTCTGCTTCTTGTGCTTCTGGTGGTTCGGGTTTTGTGGTTCTTTTTCCGTAGTTCTTGTGGTGCTCGTGGTTCTGGTTCTTGTGGTTCAGGTTCTTGAGGTTCTTGTGGTTCTGGTTTTGTGATTCTTGTGGTTCTCGTGGTTCGGGTTCTTGTGGTTCTGGTTCTTGTGATTCTTGTGTTTCTTGGGTTATTTGGTTCTTGTGGTTCTGGCCCTTGCGGTTCAGGTTCTTGTGGTTGTGGTTGTGAATCTTGTGTTTCTGATTCTTGTGCTTCTGGTGGTTCTGGTTGTTGTGTTTCTTGTGGTTGTGGTTCTTGTGGTTCTGGTGGTTCCGGGTCTTGGATTGTGCTTTATGTGGGTCTTGGGTTCTGGTTGTTGTGGTTCTTGGGTTCTGGTTACTGCGGTTCTGTTCTTGTGTTTCATGGGTTCTGGTTCTTGTGGTTCTCGTTCTTGCGGATCTGGTGATTCTTGTGCGTTGTGGTTCCTGTGGTTCTGCTTCTTGTGGTTCTGGTTCTTGGTATCCTTCTGGCTCTGGTTCTTGTGGTTCTGGTTCTTATGGTTTTTTGTGGTTCTGCTTTTTGTGGTTCTTGGGTTCTTATTCATGTGGTTCTTGGGATCGGGTTCCTGTGGTTCTGGTTCTTGTGCTTCTGGTGGTTCTGGTTCCTGTGTTCCTTGGGGTTTTTGTGGTTCTTGTGGTTCTCGTGGTTCTGTTTCTTGTGGTTCAGGTTGTTGTGGTTCATGCAGTTCTGCTTTTTGGGGTTCTCGTTCTTGTGGTTCTTGTGGTTCTGCTTCTTGTGGCTCTTGGGTTCCGGGTCTTGTTCTTCTGGTTCTTGTGGTTCTGGTTCTTGTGGTTCTGGTGGTTCTTGTGTTTCTTGAGGTTCTGGTTCTTGTAGTTCTTGCATTCTGGTTTTGTGGTTTTGGTTACTGTGGTTCTGGCCCTTGTGGTTCAGGTTCTTGTGGTTGTGGTTGTGGATCTTGTGGTTCTGATTATTGTGCTTCTGATGGTTTTGTTTGTTGTGTTTCTTGTGGTTCTGATTTTTGTGGTTGTGGTTCTGGTGGGTCTGGGTCTTGGGTTTTGGTTCTTGTGGCTCTTGGGTTCTGGTTCTTAAGTTTCTTGAGTTCTGGATATTGTGGTTCTTGGGTTCTGGTTGTTGTGGTTCTTGGGTTCTGGTTGCTGTGGTTCTGTTCTTCTGTTTCTTGGGTTTGGGTTCTTGTGGTTCTCGTTCTTGTGTTTCTGGTACTTGTGGGTCTTGTGGTCCTTGTGGTTCTTATGGTTTTGCTTCTTGTGGATCGCGGATTCTGGTTCTTGGGGTTCTTGTGGTTCTGCTTCTTGTGCTTCTGGTGGTTCGGGTTTTGTGGTTCTTTTTCCGTAGTTCTTGTGGTGCTCGTGGTTCTGGTTCTTGTGGTTCAGGTTCTTGAGGTTCTTGTGGTTCTGGTTTTGTGATTCTTGTGGTTCTCGTGGTTCGGGTTCTTGTGGTTCTGGTTCTTGTGATTCTTGTGTTTCTTGGGTTATTTGGTTCTTGTGGTTTTGGCCCTTGCGGTTCAGGTTCTTGTGGTTGTGGTTGTGAATCTTCTGTTTCTGATTCTTGTGCTTCTGGTGGTTCTGGTTGTTGTGTTTCTTGTGGTTGTGGTTCTTGTGGTTCTGGTGGTTCCGGTTCTTGGGTTGTGCTTTATGTGGGTCTTGGGTTCTGGTTGTTGTGGTTCTTGGGTTCTGGTTGCTGCAGTTCTGTTCTTGTGTTTCTTGGGTTCTGGTTCTTGTGGTTCTCTTTCTTGCGGATCTGGCGATTCTTGTGCGTTGTGGTTCCTGTGGTTCTGCTTCTTGTGGTTCTGGTTCTTGGTATCCTTCTGGCTCTGGTTCTTGTGGTTCTGGTTCTTATGGTTTTTTGTGGTTCTGCTTTTTGTGGTTCTTGGGTTCTTATTCATGTGGTTCTTGGGATCGGGTTCCTGTGGTTCTGGTTCTTGTGCTTCTGGTGGTTCTGGTTTCTATGGTCCTTGTGGTTTTTGTGGTTCTTGTGGTTCTCGTGGTTCTGTTTCTTGTGGTTCAGGTTGTTGTGGTTCATGCAGTTCTGCTTTTTGGGGTTCTCGTTCTTGTGGTTCTTGTGGTTCTGCTTCTTGTGGTTCTTGGGTTCTGGGTCTTGTTCTTCTGGTTCTTGTGGATCTGGTAGTTCCGGTTCCTGTGGTTCTTGTGGTTCTTGTAGTTGTTATTCTTGTTGTTATTGTGGTTCCGGTTGTTGTGGTTCTTGGGGGATCTGGTGGTTCTGGTTCTTGTGGTTCTTTTATTCGGTTCCTGTGTTCTGGTTCCTGTGGTTCAGAGTCTTGTGGTTCTGGTGGTTCTGGTTCTTGTGCTTCTGGTCCTTGAAGTTCTGGTTCTTGTGGTTCTGGTTCTTGTGGTTCTGGTTCTTGTGGCTCTGATTCTTATGGTTCTGGTTCCTGTGTTTCTTCTGGTAAGAGATACGTATTGTTCATTTACTTTTCGTAACAAACAAAATCCTCAAAATGCACTTCTAGAAAATCGCAACATGTAAAATCGTTATCCGGAGTCAATTCCATCATTCACAGTAACAAATGATAATCGTTATCCGGAGTCAATTCCATCATTCACAGTAACGAAATGATAAACCATCGAACACTAATCATTCCTGCATGAGATCTGATTCGATTCTGATGATTCTGGCTCTTGTGGTTCTCGTTCTTGTGGTTCTCGTTCTTCAGGTTATTGTGGTTCTGATTCTTGCGCTTCTGGTGGTTCTGATACTTGTTTCTTATGCTTCTGGTTCTTGTGGTTCTGGTTCTTGTGGTTATTGGGTACAGGTTCTTGTGGTTTTTGTGTTCTGTTGTAGTGGTTCTGGTTCTTGTGGTTCTTAGGTTCTGGTTGTTGTGGTTGTTGTAGTTCATGTGGTTCTCGTTCTTGTGGTTCTGATTCTTTGCTTCTGATGGTTCTGGTTCTGGTGTTTCTTGTAGTGCTGGTTCTTGTGGTCCTGGGTCTTTGGTTCTTGTGGTTCTGGTTTTTGCGGTTCTTGAGGTTCTGGGGTTCTGGTTCTTGTGGTTCTTGGGTTCTGCTTTTTCTGTTCTGGTTGTTGTGGTTCTGGTTCTTGTGGTTCTGGTTCTTGTGATTCTTGGGTTCTGGTTCTTGTGGTTCGGGTTCTTGTGGATCTGGTACTTGTGGTTCTGGTACTTGTGGTTGTGGTGGTTCTGGTTCTTGTGTTTCTTGTGGTTCTGGTTCTTGTGGTTCTGATTCTTATGGTTCAATGGTTCTGGTTTTTGTGCTCCCGGTTCGTGTGGTTTTTGTGCTTCTGGTTCTTGTTGTTCTTCTCGTTCTTGTGATTCTGGCTCTGGTGGTTCTGTTCCTGTGGTTCTTTTAGTTCTGGTTCTTGTGGTTCTTGTGGTTTTTGTGATTATTGTGGCTCTTGTGGATCTGGATCATGTTGTTCTGGTTCTCGTGGTTCTTGGGGTCTGGTGGTGTTCGTTCTTGTGGTTCTGGTTCTTGTGGTTCTGGTGGCTCTTGTGGTTCTGTTGGTTCTGGTGGCTCTTGTGGTTCTGGTTTTTGTGTTTTTGTGGTTCTGGTTCTTGTGTTTCTTGTAGATCTGGTTCTTATGGTTCCTGTGGTTCTTGCGTTCACGTGTTCTGTTTCTTGTTGTTCTGGAGGTTACGGTTCTTGTGGCTCTGATTCTAGTGCTTCTTGTGGTTCTGTTTCTAGTGGTTCTTTTGGTTCTGTTTCTTGTGATTCTGGTTCGTGTGGTTCTTGCCTTCTGGTCCTTGTGTTTCTTGGGTTTCTGGTTCATGTTGTTCTTGGATTCTGGTTCTTGTGTTTCTTGGGTTCTGGTTGTTGTGGTTCTGGTTCTTGTGGTTCTGGTGCTTGTGTCTCTGGTTCTTATGGTTCTGGTGGTTCTAGTTTTTGTGGTTCTGGTTCTTGTTCTGTTTCTTGTGGTTCAGGTTATTGTGTTTCTTGTGGTTCTGATTATTGTGGCTCTGGTTCTTGTGGTTCTTGTGGTACGAGATTTGCATTGTACGTTTACTTATAGTAACAAATGAAAATCCTCGAAATGCACTTCTAGAAAATCGCAACATGTAAAAAGGTTCTCCGGAGTTAATTCCATCATTCATAGTAACGAAATGATGAAACATCGAAAACTGATCATTCCTGCATGAGATTTGATTTGATTCTGGTGTTTCTGGACCTTGTGGTCCATGTGGTTCTGGTTCTTGTGGTTCTCGTTCTTGTGGTTATTGTTGTACTCATTCTTGTGTTTCTGGTGGTTCTGGTTCTTGTGTTTCTTGTAGTTCTGGTTCTTGTGGTTCAGGGTATTTTGGTGCTGGTTCTTGTGGTTCTTTGGTTCTGGTTCTTGTGGTTCTTCTGTTCTGGTTGTTGTGGTTCTTGAGGTTATTGTGGTTCTGGTTCTTGTGGTCCTTGTGGTTCTTTTTCTTGAGGATCTTGTGGCTCTGGTTCTTGTGGTTCTTGAGCTCTGGTGGTTGTTGGGTTCTGGTTCTTGTGGTTCTTGTGGTTCTGGTTCTTACGGTTCTTGTGGTTCTGCTTCTTGTGGTTCTTGCGTTCTGGGACTTGTACTTCTGTTTCTTGTGGTTCTGGTGGTTCTGGTTCCTGGGGTTCTTGTGGTTCTTGTAGTTGTTATTCTTGTAGTTCTTGTGGTTCTTGGGTTTCTTGTGGTTTTGGTTCTTGTGGATCTGATTCTTGTGGCTCTGGTTCTTGTAGATTTTGTGGTTCTGGTTGTTCTGGTACTTGTGTTCTGGTTCTTGTGTTTTGGTTCTTGTAGTTCTTGGGTTCTGGTTCTTGTGGTTATTGTGGTCCTAATTCTTGTGGTTTTGTGGTTCTTGGGTTCTGGTTCTTGTGGTTCTAGTGCTTCTTGTGCTTCTGGTTCTTGTGGTTCTAGTTCTTTTGGTTCTTGTACTTGTGGTTCTCGTTCTTGTGGTTCTTGTCGTCCTTGGGTTCTGGTTATTGTGGTTTTTGTTGTTCTGGTTCTTCTGTTTCTTGTGGTTCTTGTTCTTGTGGTTCTGGTTCTTGTGGTCCTTGTGGTTCCGGTTCTTGTGATTCTTATAGTTCTAGTTCTTGTGGGTCTTGTTGTTCTTGTGGTTCTGGCTCTTGTGGTTTGGGTGGTTCTTGTGTTTCTTGTGGTTCTGGTTCTTGTAGTTCTTGCATTCTGGTTTTTGTGGTTTTGGTTCTTGTGGTTCTGGCCCTTGTGGTTCAGGTTCTTGTGGTTGTGGTTGTGGATCGTGTGGTTCTGATTCTTGTGCTTCTGGTGGTTCTGGTTGTTGTGTTTCTTGTGGTTCTGATTTTTGTGGTTGTGGTTCTTGTGGTTCTGGTGGTTCTGTGTCTTGGGTTCTGGTTCTTGTGGCTCTTGGGTTCTGGTTCTTAAGTTTCTTGAGTTCTGGGTATTGTGGTTCTTGGGTTCTGGTTGTTGTGGTTCTTGGGTTCTGGTTGCTGTGGTTCAGTTCTTCTGTTTCTTGGGTTTGGGTTCTTGTGGTTCTCGTTCTTGTGTTTCTGGCACTTGTGGGTCTTGTGGTCCCTGTGGTTCTTATGGTTCTGCTTCTTGTGGATCACGGATTCTGGTTCTTGGGGTTCTTGTGGTTCTGGTTCTTGTGCTTCTGATGGTTCGGGTTTTGTGGTTCTTTTTCCGTAGTTCTTGTGGATCTCGTGGTTCTGGTTCTTGTGGTTCAGGTTCTTGAGGTTCTTGTGGTTCTGGTTTTGTGATTCTTGTGGTTCTCGTGGTTCGGATTCTTGTGGTTCTGGTTCTTGTGGTTCTTGTGTTTCTTGGGTTATTGTGGATCTGGTTATTTTGCCTGCGGTTCTTGTGGTTCTTGCGGTTCCAGAAAATCGCAACCTGCAGAATCTTTATCACGTGTTAATTCCACCATTCACAGTAACGAAATGATGAAACGTCGAAAACTGATCATTTCTGCATGAGATCTGATTTGATTCTGGTGGTTCTGGTTCTTGTGGTTCTTGTAGTTCTTGTGGTTCTGGTTCTTGTAGTTCTGGTGGTTCTTGTGTTTCTTGTGGTTCTGGTTCTTGTAGTTCTTGCATTCTGCTTTTTGTGGTTTTGGTTCTTGTGGTTCTGGCCCTTGTGGTTCAGGTTCTTGTGGTTGTGGTTGTGAATCTTGTGTTTCTGATTCTTGTGCTTCTGGTGGTTCTGGTTGTTGTGTTTCTTGTGATTGTGGTTCTTGTGGTTCTGGTTCCTGTGGTTCAGGTGGTTCCGGGTCTTGGGTTCTGCTTTATGTGGGTCTTGGGTTCGGGTTCTTAAGTTTCTTGAGTTCTGGGTATTGTGGTTCTTGGGTTCTGGTTGTTGTGGTTACGTGGTTCTGTTTCTTGTTGTTCTGGAGGTTCTGGTTCTTCTGGTTCTGGTTCTGGTTCTGGGGTTCTGGTGGTTTTGATTCTTGTGGTTCTGGTTCTAGTGCTTCTTGTGGTTCTGTTTCTTGTGATTCTGGTTCTTGTGGTTCTTGCCTTCTGGTTCTTGTGGTTTTGTTTCTTGTGGTTCTGTTCCTCGTGGTTCTTGGGGTTCTGGTTCATGTGGTTCGTTGGTTCTGGTTCTTGTGTTTCTTGTGTTCTGGTTGTTGTGGTTTTGGTTGTTGTGGTTCTGGTACTTGTGTTTCTGGTTCTTTTGGTTCTGGTGGTTCTGGTTTTTGTGGTTCTGGTTCTTGTGGTTCTGCTTCTTGTGGTTAAGGTTCTTATGCTTCTGGTGGTTCTGGTTCTTGTGTTTCTTGTGGTTCTGGTTTTTGTGGTTCTGGTTCTTGTGGTTCTGGTTCTTGTGGTTATTGGGTTCTGGTTCTTGTATTCTGGTTGTAGTGGTTCTGGTTTTTGTGGTTCTTGGGTTCTGGTTGTTGTGGTTCATGTGGTTCTGATTCTTGTGCTTCTGGTGGTTCAGGTTCTTGTGTTTCTTGTAGTGCTGGTTCTTGTGGTTTGGGGTCTTTGGTTCTTGTGGCTCTGTTTTTTGCCGTTCTTGGGGTTCTGGTTCTTGAGGTTCTGGGGTTCTGGTTCTTGTGGTTCTTGGGTTCTGGTTCTTCTGTTCTGGTTGTTGTGGTTCTGGTTCTTGTGATTCGGGTTCTTGTGAAACTGGTACTTGTGGTTCTGGTACTTGTGTTTCTTGTGGTTCTGGTTCTTGTTGTACTGATTCTTATGGTTCAGGGATTCTGGTTTTTGTGCAGCCGGTTCTTGTGGTTCTTGTGCTTCTGGTTCGTGTGGTTCTTGTCGTTCTTGTGGTTCTGGCGCTGGTGGGTCTGGTTCCTGTGGTTCTTTCAGTTCTGGTTCTTGTGGTTTGTGTGATTCTCGTGGCTCTTATTCTTGTGGTTCTTGTGGAACTTGTTGTTCTGGTTCTCGTGGTTCTTGTGGTCTGGTGGTTCTGGTTTTTGTGGCTGTGGTTCTTGTGGTTATTGGGTTCTGGTTCTTGTGCTTCTTGTGCTTCTAGTTCTTGTGGTTCTTGTTCTTGTGGTTCTCGTTCTTGTGGTTGTTGTTCTTGGTGTTCGTCGGTTCTGGTTGTTGTGGTTCTTGTTCTTCTGGTTCGTGTGTTTCTTGTGGTTCTTGTTCTTGTGGTTCTGGTTCTTTTGGTCCTTGTGGTTCCGGTTCTTGTGATTCTTATGGTTCTGGTTCTTGTGGTTCTTCTGATTCTTGTGGGTTCAGGTTCATGTGCTTCTGCTTCTTTTCGTTCTGGTTCAAGTGCTTCTGGTTCTATTTATTCTGGTTCTTGTGGTTCTGGTTTCTGGGATTCTTGTGGTTATGGTTCTTGTGATTCTTGAGCTCTGGTTCTTGTGGATCATGAGTTCTAGTTCTAGTTGTTCTAGTTCTTGTGGTTCTGGTTCTTGTGGTTCTGATTCTTGTGGCTGTGGTTCTTGTGGATTTTGTGGTTCTGGTTGTTCTGGTACTTGTGGTTCTTGTGTATTGGTTCTTGTAGTTCTTGGGTTCTGGTTCTTGTGGTTATTGTGGTTCTAATTCTTGTGGTTTTGTGATTCTTGGGTTCTGGTTCTTGTGGTTCTAGTGCTTCTTGTGCTTCTGGTTCTTGTGGTTCTAGTTCTTGTGGTTCTTGTTCTTGTGGTTCTGGTGGCTCTTATGGTTCTGGTGGCTCTTGTGGTTCTGGTTTTTGTGTTTTTGTGGTTCTGGTTCTTGTGGTTCTTGTGTTCTGGTTCTTGTGGTTCCTGTGTTCTGGTTCCCGTGCTTCTGATTCTTGTGGTTATGTCTCTTGTGGTTGTTTTTTGTGGTTGTGGTGGTTCTTGTGGGTCTTGTGTTTCTGGTTCTTGTCGTTCTGGTTTTTGCGGTTCTGGTTCTTGTGTTCCTTGAGGTTGTAGTTCTTGTGGTTCAGGTTCTTTGGGTTTTTTTGTTCTGCTTCCTGCGGTTCTTTGGGTTCTGGTTCTTGTGGTTCTTGTGTTCTGGCTGTTGTGGTTCTGGATATTCTGGTTCCTGTGGTTCTTGTGGTTGGTTCTTTTCTTGAGGTTCTTGTGGTTCTGGTTCTCGTGTTTCTTGTGGTTCTTGGGATCTGGTGGTTGTGGTTCTTGGGTTCTGGTTCTTGAGGTTCTGGGCCTTGTGGTTCTTGCAGTTCTGCTTCTTTCGGTTCTTGGGCTCTGGGTCTTGTACTTCTGATCATTCCTGCATGAGATCTGATTTGATTCTGGTGGTTCTGGTTCTTGTGGTTCTTGTAGTTCTTGTGGTTCTGGTTCTTGTGGTTCTGGTGGTTCTTGTGTTTCTTGTGGTTCTGGTTCTTGTAGTTCTTGCATTCTGGTTTTTGTGGTTGTGGTTCTTGTGGTTCTGGCCCTTGTGGTTCAGGTTCTTGTGGTTGTGGTTGTGGATCTTGTGGTTCTGGTTTTTGGGATTCTTATGGTCATGGTTCTTGTGATTCTTGAGCTCTGGTTCTTGTGGTTCATGAGTTCTAGTTGTTCTAGTTCTTGTGGTTCTGGTTGTTAAGGTTCCTGGGGTCTGGTGGTTCTGATTCTTGTGGTTCTTGTGTTCTGGTTCTTGTGGTTCCTGTGTTCTGGTTCCCGTGCTTCTGATTCTTGTGGTTATGTCTCGTGTGGTTGTTTTTTGTGGTTGTGGTGGTTCTTGTGGGTATTGTGCTTCTGGTTCTTGTCGTTCTGGTTCTTGCGGATTGGTTCTTGTGGTTCTGGTTCTTGTGTTCCTTGAGGTTGCGGTTCTTGTGGTTCAGGTTCTTTTGGGGCTTGTAGTTCTGCTTCCTGTGGTTCTTTGGGTTCTGGTTCTTGTTGCTCTTGTGTTCTGGCTGTTGTGGTTCTGGATATTCTGGTTCCTGTGGTTCTTGTGGTTGGTTCTTTTTCTTGAGGTTCTTGTGGTTCTGGTTCTCGTGTTTCTTGTGGTTCTTGGGATCTGGTGGTTGTGGTTCTTGGGTTCTGGTTCTTGTGGTTCTGGGCCTTGTGGTTCTTGCAGTTCTGCTTCTTTTGCTTCTTGGGCTCTGGGTCTTGTACTTCTGATCATTCCTCCATGAGATCTGATTTGATTCTGGTGGTTCTGGTTCGTGTGGTTCTTGTAGTTCTTGTGGTTCTGGTTCTTGTGGTTCTGGTGGTTCTTGTGGTTCTGGTTCTTGTAGTTCTTGCATTCTGGTTTTTGTGGTTTTGGTTCTTGTGGTTCTGGCCCTTGTGGTTCAGGTTCTTGTGGTTGTGGTTGTGGATCTTGTGGTTCTGATTCTTGTGCTTCTGGTGGTTCTGGTTCTTGTGTTTCTTGTGGTTCTGGTTTTTGTGGTTGTGGTTCTTGTGGTTCT
The DNA here is from genome assembly GCA_031216915.1 of Pictodentalium vernedei. NCBI lineage: Eukaryota > Metazoa > Mollusca > Scaphopoda > Dentaliida > Dentaliidae > Pictodentalium > Pictodentalium vernedei. The sequence continues at coordinate 299,333,627 of CM062294.1, forward strand.
GGTGGTTCTGGGTCTTGGGTTCTGGTTCTTGTGGCTCTTGGATTCTGGTTCTTAAGTTTCTTGAGTTCTGGGTATTGTGGTTCTTGGGTTCTGGTTTTTGTGGTTCTTGGGTTCTGGTTGCTGTGGTTCTGTTCTTCTGTTTCTTGGGTTTTGGTTCTTGTAGTTCTCGTTCTTGTGTTTCTGGTACTTGTGAGTCTTGTGGTCCCTGTGGTTCTTATGGTTCTGCTTCTTGTGGATCACGGGTTCTGGTTCTTGGGGTTCTTGTGGTTCTGGTTCTTGTGCTTCTGGTGGTTCGGGTTTTGTGGTTCTTTTTCCGTAGTTCTTGTGGTTCTCGGGGTTCTGGTTCTTGTGGTTCAGGTTCTTTTGGGTTTGTTTTTTTTTGTTCTGGTTCTTGTGGTTCTTGGGTTGTGGTTCTTGTGGTTCTTGTGTTCTAGTTGTGTGGTTCTGGTGGTTCTGGATCCTGTGATTCTGGTTCTTGTTGTTCTTTTTCTTGAGGTTCTTGTGGTTCTGGTTCTTGTGGTTCTGATTCTCGTGGTTCTTGGGATCTGGTGGTTCTGGTTCTTGTGGTTTTTTTATTCGGGTCCTTATGGTTCCTGTGTTATGGATCCTGTGGTTCAGATTCTTGTGGTTCTGGTGGTTCTTGTTCTCGTGGTTCTGGTTCTTGTGGTTCTGGTTCTTGTGGTTCTGGTTCATGTGGCTCTGATTCTTGTGGTTCTGGTTCTTGTAGTTCTAGTTCTTGTGGCTCTAATTCTTCTGGTTCTGGTTCTTGTGTTTTTTGTGGTACGAGATACGTATAGTACGTTTACTTTTCGTAAGAACCAAATCCTCGAAATGCACTTCTAGAAAATCTTTATCCGGAGTCAATTCCATCATTCACAGCAACGAAATGATAAAACATCGAACCCAAATCGTTCCTGCATGAGATCTGATTCGATTCTGGTGGTTCTGGCTCTTGTAGTTCTGGCTCTTGTGGTTCTCGTTCTTCAGGTTATTGTGGTTCTGATTCTTGTGCTTCTGGTGGTTCTGGTTCTTGTGTTTTTTGTGGGTCTGGTTTTTGTGGTTCTGGTTCTTGTGGTTCTGGTTCTTGTGGTTATTGGGTTCTGGTTCTTGTGTTCTGGTTGTAGAGGTTCTGGTTTTTGTGGTTCTTGGGTTCTTGTTGTGGTTGTTGTGGTTCTGTTTCTTGTGGTTCTCGTTCTTGTGGTTCTGGTTCTTGTGCTTCTGGTGGTTCTGGTTCTTGTGGTTCTGGTACTTGTGGTTATTGGGTTCTGGTTCTTGTGTTCTGGTTGTAGTGGTTCTGTTTTTTGTGGTTCTTGGGCTCTGGTTATTGTGGTTGTTGTGGTTCATGTGGTTCTGTTTCTTGTGGTTCTCGTTCTTGTGGTTCTGAATCTTGTGCTTCTGGTGGTTCTGGTTCTTGTGTTTCTTGTAGTGCAGGTTCTTGTGGTTCTGGGTCTTTGGTTCTTGTGGCTCTGCTTTTTGCGGTTCTGGGGGTTCTGGTTCTTGAGGTTCTGGGGTTCTGGTTCTTGTGGTTCTTGGGTTCTGGTTCTTCTGTTATGGTTGTTGTGGTTCTGGTTCTTGTGATTCTTGGGTTCTGGTTCTTGTGGTTCGGGTTCTTGTGAGACTGGTACGTGTGGTTCTGGTACTTATGTTTCTTATGGTTCTGGTTCTTGTGGTTCTGATTCTTATAGTTCATGGATTCTGGTTTTTGTGCTCCCGGTTCTTGTGGTTCTTGTGCTTCTGGTACTTGTCGTTCTTGTGGTTCTGGCGCTGGTGGGTCTGGTTCCTGTGGATCTTTCAGATCTGGTTCTTGTGGTTCTTGTGGTTTGTGTTATTCTTGTGGCTCTTATTCTTGTGGTTCTTGTTGTTCTGGTTCTCGTGGTTCTTGGGGTCTGGTGGTTCTGGTTCTTGTGGTTGAGGTTCTTGTGGTTCTGGTGGCTCTTGTGTTTCCGTTGGTTCTGGTTCTCGTGGCTCTGTTTCTTGTGTTTCTGTGCTTCTGGTTCTTGTGTTTCTTGTAGTTCTGGTTCTTATGGTTCTTGTGCTTCTGGTTCTGGTGGTTCTTGTTCTTGTGGTTCTTCGGATCGGGTTCTTATGGTTCTTGCGATCACGTGGTTCTGTTTCTTGTTGTTCTGGAGGTTCTGGTTCTTCTGGTTCTGGTTCTGGGGTTCTTGTGGTTCTGATTCTTGTGGTTCTGGTCCCAGTGTTTCTTGTGGTTCTGTTTCTTGTGATTCTGGTTCTTGTGGTTCTTGCCTTCTCGTTCTTGTGGTTTTGTTTCTTGCGGTTCTGTTCCTTGTGTTTCTTGTGGTTCTGGTTCTTGTGGTTATTGGGTTCTGGTTCTTGTGTACTGGTTGTAGTGGTTCTGGTTTTTGTGGTTCTTAGGTTCTGGTTGTTGTGGTTGTTGTGGTTCATGTGGTTCTGTTTCTCGTGGTTCTCGTTCTTGTGGTTCTGATTCTTGTGCTTCTGGTGGTTCAGGTTCTTGTGTTTCTTGCAGTGCTGGTTCTTGTGGTTTTGGGTCTTTGGTTCTTGTGGCTCTGCTTTTTGTCGTTCTTGGGGTTCTGGTTCTTGAGGTTCTGGGATTCTGGTTCTTGTGGTTCTTGGGTTCTGGTGCTTCTGTTCTGGTTGTTGTGGTTCTGGTTCTTGTGATTCTTGGGTTCTGGTTCTTGTGGTTCGGGTTCTTGTGAAACTGGTACGTGTGGTTCTGGTTCTTGTGTTTCTTATGGTTCTGGTTCTTGTGGTTCTTATTCTTATGGTTCATGGATTCTGGTTTTTGTGCTCCCGGTTCTTGTGGTTCTTGTGCTTCTGGTTCTTGTCGTCTTGTGGTTCTGGCGCTGGTGGGTCTGGTTCCTGTTGTTCTTTCAGTTCTGGTTCTTGTGGTTCTTGTGGTTTGTGTGATTCTTGTGGCTCTTATTCTTGTGTTTCTTGTGGATCTTGTTGTTCTGGTTCTCGTGGTTCTTGGGGTCTGGTGGTTCTGGTTCTTGTGGTTGTGGTTCTTGTGGTTCTGGTGGCTCTTGTGTTTCCGTTGGTTCTGGTTCTTGTGGCTCTGTTTCTTGTGTTTCTGTGCTTCTGGTTCTTGTGTTTCTTGTAGTTCTGGTTCTTATGGTTCTTGTGCTTCTGGTTCTGGTGGTTCTTGTTCTTGTGGTTCTTCGGATCGGGTTCTTATGGTTCTTGCGATCACGTGGTTCTGTTTCTTTTTGTTCTGGAGGTTCTGGTTCTTCTGGTTCTGGTTCTGGGGTTCTTGTGGTTCTGATTCTTGTGGTTCTGGTCCCAGTGTTTCTTGTGGTTCTGTTTCTTGTGATTCTGGTTCTTGTGGTTCTTGCCTTCTCGTTCTTGTGGTTTTGTTTCTTGTGGTTCTGTTCCTTGTGTTTCTTGTGGTTATGGTTTTTGTGGTTCTGGTTTTTGTGGTTATTGGGTTCTGGTTCTTGTGTTCTGGTTGTAGTGGTTCTGGTTTTTGTGGTTCTTAGGTTCTGGTTGTTGTGGTTGTTGTGGTTCATGTGGTTCTGTTTCTCGTGGTTCTCGTTCTTGTGGTTCTGATTCTTGTGCTTCTGGTGGTTCAGGTTCTTGTGTTTCTTGCAGTGCTGGTTCTTGTGGTTTTGGGTCTTTGGTTCTTGTGGCTCTGCTTTTTGTCGTTCTTGGGGTTCTGGTTCTTGAGGTTCTGGGATTCTGGTTCTTGTGGTTCTTGGGTTCTGGTGCTTCTGTTCTGGTTGTTGTGGTTCTGGTTCTTGTGATTCTTGGGTTCTGGTTCTTGTGGTTCGGGTTCTTGTGAAACTGGTACGTGTGGTTCTGGTTCTTGTGTTTCTTATGGTTCTGGTTCTTGTGGTTCTTATTCTTATGGTTCATGGATTCTGGTTTTTGTGCTCCCGGTTCTTGTGGTTCTTGTGCTTCTGGTTCTTGTCGTCTTGTGGTTCTGGCGCTGGTGGGTCTGGTTCCTGTGGTTCTTTCAGTTCTGGTTCTTGTGGTTCTTGTGGTTTGTGTGATTCTTGTGGCTCTTATTCTTGTGTTTCTTGTGGATCTTGTTGTTCAGGTTCTCGTGGTTCTTGGGGTCTGATGGTTCTGGTTCTTGTGGTTGTGGTTCTTGTGGTTCTGGTGGCTCTTGTGTTTCCGTTGGTTCTGGTTCTTGTGGCTCTGTTTCTTGTGTTTCTGTCGTTCTGGTTCTTGTGTTTCTTGTAGTTCTGGTTCTTAAGGTTCTTGTGCTTCTGGTTCTGGTGGTTCTGGTTCTTGGGGTTCTTGTTATTGTGGTTCTTCGGATCGGGTTCTTGTGGTTCTTGCGATCACGTGGTTCTGTTTCTTGTTGTTCTGGAGGTTCTGGTTCTTCTGGTTCTCGTTCTGGGGTTCTTGTGGTTCTGATTCTTGTGGTTCTGGTTCCAGTGCTTCTTGTGGTTCTGTTTCTTGTGATTCTGGTTCTTGTGGTTCTTGTCTTCTCGTTCTTGTGGTTTTTTTTCTTGTGGTTCTGTTCCTTCTGTTTCTTGTGGTTCTGGTTTTTGTGGTTCTGGTTCTTGTGGTTCTGGTTCTTGTGGTTATGGGGTTCTGGTTCTTGTGTTCTGGTTGTAGTGGTTCTGGCTTCTGCTTCTTTTCGTTCTGGTTCTTGTGGTTCTATTTGTTCTGGTTCTTGTGGTTCTGGTTTTTGGGATTCTTGTGGTTATGGATCTTGTGATTCTTGAGCTCTGGTTCTTGTGGTTCATGAGTTCTAGTTCTAGTTGTTCTAGTTCTTGTGGTTCTGGTTCTTGTGGTTCTGATTCTTGTGGCGCTGGTTCTCGTGGATTTTGTGGTTGTGGTTGTCCTGGTACTTGTGGTTCTTGTGTTCTGGTTCTTGTGTTTTGGTTCTTGAAGTTCTTGGGTTCTGGTTCTTGTGGTTATTGTGGTCCTAATTCTTGTGGTTTTGTGGTTCTTGGGTTCTGGTTCTTGTGCTTCTAGTGCTTCTTGTGCTTCTGGGTCTTGTGGTTCTATTTCTTGTGGTTCTTGTTCTTGTGGTTCTCGTTCTTGTTGTTCTTGGGTTCTTGTTATTGTGGTTTTTGTTCTTCTGGTTCTTGTGTTTCTTGTGGTTCTTGTTCTTGTGATTCTGGTTCTTGTGGTTCTTGTGGTTCCGGTTCTTGTGATTCTTATAGTTCTGGTTCTTGTGGTTCTTCTGATTCTTGTGGGTTCTGGTTCAGGTGTTTCTGCTTCTTTTCGTTCTGGTTCTTGTGGTTCTATTTGTTCTGGTTCTTGTGGTTCTGGTTTTTGGGATTCTTGTGGTTATGGTTCTTGTGATTCTTGAGCTCTGGTTCTTGTGGTTCATGAGTTCTAGTTCTAGTTGTTCTAGTTCTTGTGGTTCTGGTTGTTGAGGTTCCTGGGGTCTGGTGGTTCTGATTCTTGTGGTTCTTGTGTTCTGGTTCTTGAGGTTCCTGTGTTCTGGTACCCGTGCTTCTGATTCTTGTGGTTATGTCTCTTGTGGTTCTTTTTTGTGGTTGTGGTGGTTCTTGTGGTTCTGGTTCTTGTTGTTCTTGTTCTTGCGGTTCTGGTTCTTGTGTTCCTTGAGGTTGCGGTTCTCTTGGTTCAGGTTCTTTTGGGGCTTTTTGTTCTGCTTCCTGTGGTTCTTTGGGTTCTGGTTCTTGTGGTTCTTGTGTTCTGGCTGTTGTGGTTCTGTATATTCTGGTTCCTGTGGTTTTTGTGGTTGGTTCTTTTTCTTGAGGTTCTTGTGGTTCTGGTTCTCGTGTTTCTTGTGGTTCTTGGGATCTGGTGGTTGTGGTTCTTGGGTTCTGGTCTTGTACTTCTGATCATTCGTGCATGAGATCTGATTTGATTCTGGTGGATCTGGTTCTTGTGGTTCTTGTAGTTCTTGTGGTTCTGGTTCTTGTGGTTCTGGTGGTTCTTGTGTTTCTTGTGGTTCTGGTTCTTGTAGTTCTTGCATTCTGTTTTTTGTGGTTTTGGTTCTTGTGGTTCTGGCCCTTGTGGTTCAGGTTCGTGTGCTTGTGGTTGTGTATTGATTCTTGTGCTTCTGGTGGTTCTGGTTGTTGTGTTTCTTGTGGTTCTGGCTTTTGTGGTTGTGGTTCTTGTGGTTCTGGTGGTTTTGGGTCTTGGGTTCTGGATCTTGTGGCTCTTGGATTCTTGTTCTTAAGTTTCTTGAGTTCTGGGTATTGTGGTTATTGGGTTCTGGCTGTTGTGGTTCTTGGGTTCTGGTTGCTGTGGTTCTGTTCTTCTGTTTCTTGGGTTTTGGTTCTTGTGGTTCTCGTTCTTGTGATTCTGGTACTTGTGGGTCTTGTGTTCCCTGTGGTTCTTATGGTTCTGCTTCTTGTGGATCACGGGTTCTGGTTCTTGGGGTTCTTGTGGTTCTGGTTCTTGTGCTTCTGGTGGTTCGGGTTTTGTGGTTCTTTTTCCGTAGTTCTTCTGGTTCTCGTGGTTCTGGTTCTTGTGGTTCAGGTTCTTGATGTTCTTGTGGTTCTGGTTTTGTGATTCTTGTGGTTCTCGTGGTTCGGGTTCTTGTGGTTCTGGGTCTTGTGGTTCTTGTGTTTCTTGGGTTATTGTGGATATGGTTATTTTGCTCTGGCTGTTGTAGTTCTGGATATTCTTGTTCCTGTGGTTCTTTTGGTTGGTTCTTTTCTTGAGGTTCTTGTGGTTCTGGTTCTCGTGTTTCTTGTGGTTCTTGGGATCTGATGGTTGTGGTTCTTGGGTTCTGGTTCTTGTGGTTCTGGGCCTTGTGGTTCTTGCAGTTCTGCTTCTTTTTGGTTCTTGGGCTCTGGGTCTTGTACTTCTGATCATTCGTGCATGAGATCTGATTTGATTCTGGTGGTTCTGGTTCTTGTGGTTCTTGTAGTACTTGTGGTCCTGGTTCTTGTGGTTCTGGTGGTTCTTGTGTTTCTTGTGGTTCTGGTTCTTGTAGTTCTTGCATTCTGGTTTTTGTGGTTTTGGTTCTTGCGGTTCTGGCCCTTGTGGTTCAGGTTCTTGTGGTTGTGGTTGTGGATCTTGTGGTTCCGATTCTTGTGCTTCTGGTGGTTCTGGTTCTTGTGTTTCTTGTGGTTCTTGTTTTTGTGGTTGTGGTTCTTGTGGTTATGGTGGTTCTGGGTCTTGGGTTCTGGTTCTTGTGGCTCTTGGATTCTGGTTCTTAAGTTTCTTGAGTTCTGGGTATTGTGGTTCTTGGGTTCTGGTTGTTGTGGTTCTTGGGTTCTGGTTGCTGTGGTTCTCTTCTTCTGTTTCTTGGGTTTTGGTTCTTGTGGTTCTCGTTCTTGTGTGTCTGGTACTTGTGGGTCTCGTGGTCCCTGTGGTTCTTATGGTTCTGCTTCTTGTGAATCACGGGTTCTGGTTCTTGTCTTTCTTGTGGGTCTGGTTTTTGTGGTTCTGGTTCTTGTGGTTCTGGTTCTTGTGGTTATTGGGTTCTGGTTCTTGTGTTCTGGTTGTAGAGGTTCTGGTTTTTGTGGTTCTTGGGTTCTTGTTGTTGTGGTTGTTGTGGTTCTGTTTCTTGTGGTTCTCGTTCTTGTGGTTCTGATTCTTGTGCTTCTGGTGGTTCTTGTTCTTGTGGTTCTGGTACTTGTGGTTATTGGGTTCTGGTTCTTGTGTTCTGGTTGTAGTGGTTCTGGTTTTTGTGGTTCTTGGGCTCTGGTTATTGTGGTTGTTGTGGTTCATGTGGTTCTGTTTTTTGTGGTTCTCGTTCTTGTGGTTCTGAATCTTGTGCCTCTGGTTCTTGTGTTTCTTGTAGTGCAGGTTCTTGTGGTTCTGGGTCTTTGGTTCTTGTGGCTCTGCTTTTTGCGGTTCTGGGGGTTCTGGTTCTTGAGGTTCTGGGGTTCTGGTTCTTGTGGTTCTTGGGTTCTGGTTCTTCTGTTATGGTTGTTGTGGTTCTGGTTCTTGTGATTCTTGGGTTCTGGTTCTTGTGGTTCGGGTTCTTGTGAGACTGGTACTTATGGTTCTGGTACTTGTGTTTCTTATGGTTCTGGTTCTTGTGGTTCTGATTCTTATAGTTCATGGCTTCTGGTTTTTGTGCTCCCGGTTCTTGTGGTTCTTGTGCTTCTGGTACTTGTCGTTCTTGTGGTTCTGGTGCTTGTGGGTCTGGTTCCTGTGGATCTTTCAGATCTGGTTCTTGTGGTTCTTGTGGTTTGTGTTATTCTTGTGGCTCTTATTCTTGTGGTTCTTGTTGTTCTGGTTCTCGTGGTTCTTGGGGTCTGGTGGTTCTGGTTCTTGTGGTTGTGGTTCTTGTGGTTCTGGTGGCTCTTGTGTTTCCGTTGGTTCTGGTTCTTGTGGCTCTGTTTCTTGTGTTTCTGTGCTTCTGGTTCTTGTGTTTCTTGTAGTTCTGGTTCTTATGCTTCTGGTTCTGGTGGTTCTTGTTCTTGTGGTTCTTCGGATCGGGTTCTTATGGTTCTTGCGATCACGTGGTTCTGTTTCTTGTTGTTCTGGAGGTTCTGGTTCTTCTGGTTCTGGTTCTGGGGTTCTTGTGGTTGGTTCTGTTTCTTGTGGTTCTGGTCCCAGTGTTTCTTGTGGTTCTGTTTCTTGTGATTCTGGTTCTTGTGGTTCTTTCCTTCACGTTTTTGTGGTTTTGTTTCTTGTGGTTCTGTTCCTTGTGTTTCTTGTTGTTCTGTTTTTGTGGTTCTGGTTCTTGTGGTTCTGGTTGTTATGGTTATTGGGTTCTGGTTCTTGTGTTCTGGTTGTAGTGGTTCTGGTTTTTGTGGTTCTTAGGTTCTGGTTGTTGTGGTTGTTGTAGTTCATGTGGTTCTGTTTCTCGTGGTTCTCGTTCTTGTGGTTCTGATTATTGTGCTTCTGGTGGTTCAGGTTCTTGTGTTTCTTGTAGTGCTGATTCTTGTTGTTTTGGGTCTTTGGTTCTTGTGGCTCTGCTTTTTGCCGTTCTTGGGGTTCTGGTTCTTGAGGTTCTGGGGTTCTGGTTCTTGTGGTTCTTGGGTTCTGGTTCTTCTGTTCTGGTTGTTGTGGTTCTGGTTCTTGTGATTCTTGGGTTCTGGTTCTTGTGGTTCGGGTTCTTGTGAAACTGGTACGTGTGGTTCTGGTTCTTGTGTTTCTTATGGTTCTGGTTTTTGTGGTTCTGATTCTTATGGTTCATGGATTCTGGTTTTTGTGCTCCCGGTTCTTGTGGTTCTTGTGCTTCTGGTTCTTTTCGTTCTTGTGGTTCTGGCGCTGGTGGGTCTGGTTCCTGTGGTTCTTTCAGTTCTGGTTCTTGTGGTTCTTGTGGTTTGTGTGATTCTTGTGGCTCTTATTCTTGTGGTTCTTGTGGATCTTGTTGTTCTGGTTCTCGCGGTTCTTGGGGTCTGGTGGTTCTGGTTCTTGTGGTTGTGGTTCTTGTGGTTCTGGTGGCTCTTGTGTTTTCGTTGGTTCTGGTTCTTGTGGCTCTGTTTCTTGTGTTTCTGTCGTTCTGGTTCTTGTGTTTCTTGCAGTTCTGGTTCTTAAGGTTCTTGTGCTTCTGGTCCTGGTGGTTCTGGTTCTTGGGGTTCTTGTTCTTGTGGTTCTTCGGATCGGGTTCTTGTGGTTCTTGCGATCACGTGGTTCTGTTTCTTGTTGTTCTGGAGGTTCTGGTTCTTCTGGTTCTCGTTCTGGGGTTCTTGTGGTTCTGATTCTTGTGGTTCTGGTTCAAGTGCTTCTTGTGGTTCTGTTTCTTGTGATTCTGGTTCTTGTTGTTCTTGTCTTCTCGTTCTTGTGGTTTTTTTTCTTGTGGTTCTGTTCCTTCTGTTTCTTGTGGTTCTGGTTTTTGTGGTTCTGGTTCTTGTGGTTCTGGTTCTTGTGGTTATGGGGTTCTGGTTCTTGTGTTCTGGCTTCTGCTTCTTTTCGTTCTGGTTCTTGTGGTTCTATTTGTTCTGGTTCTTGTGGTTCTGGTTTTTGGGATTCTTGTGGTTATGGATCTTGTGATTCTTGAGCTCTGGGTCTTGTGGTTCATGAGTTCTAGTTCTAGTTGTTCTAGTTCTTGTGGTTCTGGTTCTTGTGGTTCTGATTCTTGTGGCGCTGGTTCTCGTGGATTTTGTGGTTGTGGTTGTCCTGGTACTTGTGGTTCTTGTGTTCTGGTTCTTGTGTTTTGGTTCTTGAAGTTCTTGGGTTCTGGTTCTTGTGGTTATTGTGGTCCTAATTCTTGTGGTTTTGTGGTTCTTGGGTTCTGGTTCTTGTGCTTCTAGTGCTTCTTGTGCTTCTGGGTCTTGTGGTTCTATTTCTTGTGGTTCTTGTTCTTGTGGTTCTCGTTCTTGTGGTTCTTGTTGTTCTTGGGTTCTTGTTATTGTGGTTTTTGTTCTTCTGGTTCTTGTGTTTCTTGTGGTTCTTGTTCTTGTGATTCTGGTTCTTGTGGTCCTTGTGGTTCCGATTCTTGTGATTCTTATAGTTCTGGTTCTTGTGGTTCTTCTGATTCTTGTGGGTTCTGGTTCAGGTGTTTCTGCTTCTTTTCGTTCTGGTTCTTGTGGTTCTCTTTGTTCTGGTTCTTGTGGTTCTGGTTTTTGGGATTCTTGTGGTTATGGTTCTTGTGATTCTTGAGCTCTGGTTCTTGTGGTTCATGAGTTCTAGTTCTAGTTGTTCTAGTTCTTGTGGTTCTGGTTGTTGAGGTTCCTGGGGTCTGGTGGTTCTGATTCTTGTGGTTCTTGTGTTCTGGTTCTTGTGGTTCCTGTGTTCTGGTACCCGAGCTTCTGATTCTTGTGGTTATGTCTCTTGTGGTTGTTTTTTGTGGTTGTGGTGGTTCTTGTGGTTCTGGTTCTTGTCGTTCTTGTTCTTGCGGTTCTGGTTCTTGTGTTCCTTGAGGTTGCGGTTCTCTTGGTTCAGGTTCTTTTGGGGCTTTTTGTTCTGCTTCCTGTGGTTCTTTGGGTTCTGGTTCTTGTGGTTCTTGTGTTCTGGCTGTTGTGGTTCTGTATATTCTGGTTCCTGTGGTTTTTGTGGTTGGTTCTTTTTCTTGAGGTTCTTGTGGTTCTGGTTCTCGTGTTTCTTGTGGTTCTTGGAATCTGGTGGTTGTGGTTCTTGGGTTCTGGTTTTGTACTTCTGATCATTCGTGCATGAGATCTGATTTGATTCTGGTGGATCTGGTTCTTGTGGTTCTTGTAGTTCTTGTGGTTCTGGTTCTTGTGGTTCTGGTGGTTCTTGTGTTTCTTGTGGTTCTGGTTCTTGTAGTTCTTGCATTCTGTTTTTTGTGGTTTTGGTTCTTGTGGTTCTGGCCCTTGTGGTTCAGGTTCGTGTGCTTGTGGTTGTGTATCTGATTCTTGTGCTTCTGGTGGTTCTGGTTGTTGTGTTTCTTGTGGTTCTGGCTTTTGTGATTGTGGTTCTTGTGGTTCTGGTGGTTTTGGGTCTTGGGTTCTGGATCTTGTGGCTCTTGGATTCTTGTTCTTAAGTTTCTTGAGTTCTGGGTATTGTGGTTCTTGGGTTCTGGCTGTTGTGGTTCTTGGGTTCTGGTTGCTGTGGTTCTTATGGTTCTGCTTCTTGTGGATCACGGGTTCTGTTTCTTGGGGTTCTTGTGGTTCTGGTTCTTGTGCTTCTGGTGGTTCGGGTTTTGTGGTTCTTTTTCCGTAGTTCTTGTGGTTCTCGTGGTTCTGGTTCTTGTGGTTCAGGTTCTTGATGTTCTTGTGGTTCTGGTTTTGTGATTCTTGTGGTTCTCGTGGTTCGGGTTCTTGTGGTTTTGGGTCTTGTGGTTCTTGTGTTTCTTGGGTTATTGTGGATCTGGTTATTTTGCTCTGGCTGTTGTGGTTCTGGATATTCTTGTTCCTGTGGTTCTTGTGGTTGGTTCTTTTCTTGAGGTTCTTGTGGTTCTGGTTCTCGTGTTTCTTGTGGTTCTTGGGATCTGATGGTTGTGGTTCTTGGGTTCTGGTTCTTGTGGTTCTGGGCCTTGTGGTTCTTGCAGTTCTGCTTCTTTTTGGTTCTTGGGCTCTCGGTCTTGTACTTCTGATCATTCGTGCATGAGATCTGATTTGATTCTGGTGGTTCTGGTTCTTGTGGTTCCTGTAGTACTTGTGGTTCTGGTTCTTGTGGTTCTGGTGGTTCTTGTGTTTCTTGTGGTTCTGGTTCTTGTAGTTCTTGCATTCTGGTTTTTGTGGTTTTGGTTCTTGCGGTTCTGGCCCTTGTGGTTCAGGTTCTTGTGGTTGTGGTTGTGGATCTTGTGGTTCCGATTCTTGTGCTTCTGGTGGTTCTGGTTCTTGTGTTCCTTGTGGTTCTGGTTTTTGTGGTTGTGGTTCTTGTGGTTATGGTGGTTCTGGGTCTTGGGTTCTGGTTCTTGTGGCTCTTGGATTCTGGTTCTTAAGTTTCTTGAGTTCTGGGTATTGTGGTTCTTGGGTTCTGGTTGTTGTGGTTCTTGGGTTCTGGTTGCTGTGGTTCTCTTCTTCTGTTTCTTGGGTTTTGGTTCTTGTGGTTCTCGTTCTTGTGTGTCTGGTACTTGTGGGTCTCGTGGTCCCTGTGGTTCTTATGGTTCTGCTTCTTGTGAATCACGGGTTCTGGTTCTTGTCTTTCTTGTGGGTCTGGTTTTTGTGGTTCTGGTTCTTGTGGTTCTGCTTTTTGTGGTTATTGGGTTCTGGTTCTTGTGTTCTGGTTGTAGAGGTTCTGGTTTTGGTGGTTCTTGGGTTCTTGTTGTTGTGGTTGTTGTGGTTCTGTTTCTTGTGGTTCTCGTTCTTGTGGTTCTGATTCTTGTCCTTCTGGTGTTTCTTGTTCTTGTGGTTCTGGTACTTGTGGTTATTGGGTTCTGGTTCTTGTGTTCTGGTTGTAGTGGTTCTGGTTTTTGTGGTTCTTGGGCTCTGGTTATTGTGGTTGTTGTGGTTCATGTGGTTCTGTTTCTTGTGGTTCTCGTTCTTGTGGTTCTGAATCTTGTGCCTCTGGTGGTTCTGGTTCTTGTGTTTCTTGTAGTGCAGGTTCTTGTGGTTCTGGGTCTTTGGTTCTTGTGGCTCTGCTTTTTGCGGTTCTGGGGGTTCTGGTTCTTGAGGTTCTGGGGTTCTGGTTCTTGTGGTTCTTGGGTTCTGATTCTTCTGTTATGGTTGTTGTGGTTCTGGTTCTTGTGATTCTTGGGTTCTGGTTCTTGTGGTTCGGGTTCTTGTGAGACTGGTACGTATGGTTCTGGTACTTGTGTTTCTTATGGTTCTGGTTCTTGTGGTTCTGATTCTTATAGTTCATGGATTCTGGTTTTTGTGCTCCCGGTTCTTGTGGTTCTTGTGGTTCTTGTGCTTCTGGTACTTGTCGTTCTTGTGGTTCTGGCGCTTGTGGGTCTGGTTCCTGTGGATCTTTCAGATCTGGTTCTTGTGGTTCTTGTGGTTTGTGTTATTCTTGTGGCTCTTATTCTTGTGGCTCTTATTCTTGTGGTTCTTGTTGTTCTGGTTCTCGTGGTTCTTGGGGTCGGGTGGTTCTGGTTATTGTGGTTGTGGTTCTTGTGGTTCTGGTGGCTCTTGTGTTTCCGTTGGTTCTGGTTCTTGTGGCTCTGTTTCTCGTGTTTCTGTGCTTCTGGTTCTTGTGTTTCTTGTAGTTCTGGTTCTTATGGTTCTTGTGCTTCTGGTTCTGGTGGTTCTTGTTCTTGTGGTTCTTCGGATCGGGTTCTTATGGTTCTTGCGATCACGTGGTTCTGTTTCTTGTTGTTCTGGAGGTTCTGGTTCTTCTGGTTCTGGTTCTGGGGTTCTTGTGGTTCTGATTCTTGTGGTTCTGGTCCCAGTGTTTCTTGTGGTTCTGTTTCTTGTGATTCTGGTTCTTGTGGTTCTTGCCTTCTCGTTCTTGTGGTTTTGTTTCTTGTGGTTCTGTTCCTTGTGTTTCTTGTGGTTATGGTTTTTGTGGTTCTGGTTCTTGTGGTTCTGGTTCTTGTGGTTATTGGGTTCTGGTTCTTGTGTTCTGGTTGTAGTGGTTCTGGTTTTTGTGGTTCTTAGGTTCTGGTTGTTGTGGTTGTTGTGGTTCATGTGGTTCTGTTTCTCGTGGTTCTCGTTCTTGTGGTTCTGATTATTGTGCTTCTGGTGGTTCAGGTTCTTGTGTTTCTTGTAGTGCTGATTCTTGTTGTTTTGGGTCTTTGGTTCTTGTGGCTCTGCTTTTTGCCGTTCTTGGGGTTCTGGTTCTTGAGGTTCTGGGGTTCTGGTTCTTGTGGTTCTTGGGTTCTGGTTCTTCTGTTCTGGTTGTTGTGGTTCTGGTTCTTGTGATTCTTGGGTTCTGGTTCTTGTGGTTCGGGTTCTTGTGAAACTGGTACGTGTGGTTCTGGTTCTTGTGTTTCTTATGGTTCTGGTTCTTGTGGTTCTGATTCTTATGGTTCATGGATTCTGGTTTTTGTGCTCCCGGTTCTTGTGGCTCTTGTGCTTCTGGTTCTTGTCGTCTTGTGGTTCTGGCGCTGGTGGGTCTGGTTCCTGTGGTTCTTTCAATTCTGGTTCGTGTGGTTCTTGTGGTTCTTGTGGTTTGTGTGATTCTTGTGGCTCTTATTCTTGTGTTTCTTGTGGATCTTGTTGTTCTGGTTCTCGTGGTTCTTGGGGTCTGATGGTTCTGGTTCTTGTGGTTGTGGTTCTTGTGGTTCTGGTGACTCTTGTGTTTCCGTTGGTTCTGGTCCTTGTGGCTCTGTTTCTTGTGTTTCTGTGGTTCTGGTTCTTGTGTTTCTTGTAGTTCTGGTTCTTATGGTTCTTGTGCTTCTTGTTCTGGTGGTTCTGGTTCTTGGGGTTCTTGTTCTTGTGGTTCTTGTGGTTCTTCGGATCAGGTTCTTCAGGTTCTTTTGGGGCTTTTTGTTCTGCTTCCTGTGGTTCTTTGGGTTCTGGTTCTTGTGGTTCTTGTGTTCTGGCTGTTGTGGTTCTGTATATTCTGGTTCCTGTGGTTTTTGTGGTTGGTTCTTTTTCTTGAGGTTCTTGTGGTTCTGGTTCTCGTGTTTCTTGTGGTTCTTGGGATCTGGTGGTTGTGGTTCTTGGGTTCTGGTCTTGTACTTCTGATCATTCGTGCATGAGATCTGATTTGATTCTGGTGGATCTGGTTCTTGTGGTTCTTGTAGTTCTTGTGGTTCTGGTTCTTGTGGTTCTGGTGGTTCTTGTGTTTCTTGTGGTTCTGGTTCCAGTGCTTCTTGTGGTTCTGTTTCTTGTGATTCTGGTTCTTGTGGTTCTTGTCTTCTCGTTCTTGTGGTTTTGTTTCTTGTGGTTCTGTTCCTTGTGTTTCTTGTGGTTCTGGTCTTTGTGGTTCTGGTTCTTGTGGTTCTTGGGTTCTTGTGGTTATGGGGTTCTGGTTCTTGTGTTCTGGTTGTAGTGGTTCTGCCTTCTGCTTCTTTTCGTTCTGGTTCTTGTGGTTCTATTTGTTCTGGTTCTTGTGGTTCTGGTTTTTGGGATTCTTGTGATTATGGATCTTGTGATTCTTGAGCTCTGGTTCCTGGGGATTCATGAGTTCAGGTTCTAGTTGTTCTAGTTCTTGTGGTTCTGGTTCTTGTGGTTCTGATTCTTGTGGCGCTGGTTCTCGTGGATTTTGTGGTTCTGGTTGTTCTGGTACTTGTGGTTCTTGTGTTCTGGTTCTTGTGTTTTGGTTCTTGAAGTTCTTGGGTTCTGGTTCTTGTGGTTATTGTGGTCCTAATTCTTGTGGTTTTGTGGTTCATGGGTTCTGGTTCTTGTGCTTCTAGTGCTTCTTGTGCTTCTGGGTCTTGTGGTTCTATTTCTTGTGCTTCTTGTTCTTGTGGTTCTTGTTGTTCTTGGGTTCTTGTTATTGTGGTTTTTGTTCTTCTGGTTCTTGTGTTTCTTGTGGTCCTAATTCTTGTGGTTTTGTGGTTCTTGGGTTCTGGTTCTTGTGCTTCTAGTGCTTCTTGTGCTTCTGGGTCTTGTGGTTCTATTTCTTGTGCTTCTTGTTCTTGTGGTTCTTGTTGTTCTTGGGTTCTTGTTATTGTGGTTTTTGTTCTTCTGGTTCTTGTGTTTCTTGTGGTTCTTGTTCTTGTGATTCTGGTTCTTGTGGTCCTTGTGGTTCCGGTTCTTGTGATTCTTATAGTTCTGGTTCTTGTGGTTCTTCTGATTCTTGTGGGTTCTGGTTCAGGTGTTTCTGCTTCTTTTCGTTCTGGTTCTTGTGGTTCTATTTGTTCTGGTTCTTGTGGTTCTGGTTTTTGGGATTCTTGTGGTTATGGTTCTTGTGATTCTTGAGCTCTGGTTCTTGTGGTTCATGAGTTCTAGTTCTAGTTGTTCTAGTTCTTGTGGTTCTGGTTGTTCAGGTTCCTGGTGTCTGGTGGTTCTGATTCTTGTGGTTCTTGTGTTCTGGTTCTTGTGGTTCCTGTGTTCTGGTACCCGTGCTTCTGATTCTTGTGGTTATGTCTCTTGTGGTTGTTTTTTGTGGTTGTGGTGGTTCTTGTGGTTCTGGTTCTTGTCGTTCTGGTTCTTGCGGTTCTGGTTCTTGTGTTCCTTGAGGTTGCGGTTCTTTTGGTTCAGGTTCTTTTGGGGCTTTTTGTTCTGCTTCCTGTGGTTCTTTGGGTTCTGGTTCTTGTGGTTCTTGTGTTCTGGCTGTTGTGGTTCTGTATATTCTGGTTCCTGTGGTTTTTGTGGTTGGTTCTTTTTCTTGAGGTTCTTGTGGTTCTTGTTCTCGTGTTTCTTGTGGTTCTTGGGATCTGGTGGTTGTGGTTCTTGGGTTCTGGTCTTGTACTTCTGATCATTCGTGCATGTGATCTGATTTGATTCTGGTGGATCTGGTTCTTGTGGTTCTTGTAGTTCTTGTGGTTCTGGTTCTTGCGGTTCTGGTGGTTCTTGTGTTTCTTGTGGTTCTGGTTCTTGTAGTTCTTGCATTCTGTTTTTTGTGGTTTTGGTTCTTGTGGTTCTGGCCCTTGTGGTTCAGGTTCGTGTGCTTGTGGTTGTGGATCTGATTCTTGTGCTTCTGGTGGTTCTGGTTGTTGTGTTTCTTGTGGTTCTGGCTTTTGTGGTTGTGGTTCTTGTGGTTCTGGTGGTTTTGGGTCTTGGGTTCTGGTTGCTGTGGTTCTGTTCTTCTGTTTCTTGGGTTTTGGTTCTTATGGTTCTCGTTCTTGTGATTCTGGTACTTGTGGGTCTTGTGTTCCCTGTGGTTCTTATGGTTCTGCGTCTTGTGATCACGGGTTCTGGTTCTTGGGGTTCTTGTGGTTCTGGTTCTTGTGCTTCTGGTGGTTCGGGTTTTGTGGTTCTTTTTCCGTAGTTCTTGTGGTTCTCGTGGTTCTGGTTCTTGTGGTTCAGGTTCTTGTGGTTCTTGTGTTTCTTGGGTTATTGTGGATCTGGTTATTTTGCTCTGGCTGTTGTGGTTCTGGATATTCTGGTTCCTGTGGTTCTTGTGGTTGGTTCTTTTCTTGAGGTTCTTGTGGTTCTGGTTCTCGTGTTTCTTGTGGTTCTTGGGATCTGGTGGTTGTGGTTCTTGGGTTCTGGTTCTTGTGGTTCTGGGCCTTGTGGTTCTTGCAGTTCTGCTTCTTTTTGGTTCTTGGGCTCTGGGTCTTGTACTTCTGATCATTCGTGCAAGAGATCTGATTTGATTCTGGTGGTTCTGGTTCTTGTGGTTCTTGTAGTACTTGTGGTTCTGGTTCTTGTGGTTCTGGTGGTTCTTGTGTTTCTTGTGGTTCTGGTTCTTGTAGTTCTTGCATTCTGTTTTTTGTGGTTTTGGTTCTTGTGGTTCTGGCCCTTGTGTTTCAGGTTCTTTTGGTTGTGGTTGTGGATCTTGTGGTTCCGATTCTTGTGCTTCTGGTGGTTCTGGTTCTTGTGTTCCTTGTGGTTCTGGTTTTTGTGGTTGTGGTTCTTGTGGTTATGGTGGTTCTGGGTCTTGGGTTCTGGTTCTTGTGGCTCTTGGATTCTGGTTCTTAAGTTTCTTGAGTTCTGGGTATTGTGGTTCTTGGGTTCTGGTTGTTGTGGTTCTTGGGTTCTGGTTGCTGTGGTTCTGTTCTTCTGTTTCTTGGGTTTTGGTTCTTGTGGTTCTCGTTCTTGTGTGTCTGGTACTTGTGGGTCTCGTGGTCCCTGTGGTTCTTATGGTTTTGCTTCTTGTGAATCACGGGTTCTGGTTCTTGTGTTTCTTGTGGGTCTGGTTTTTGTGGTTCTGGTTCTTCTGGTTCTGGTTCTTGTGGTTATTGGGTTCTGGTTCTTGTGTTCTGGTTGTCGAGGTTCTGGTTTTTGTGGTTCTTCGGTTCTTGTTGTTGTGGTTGTTGTGGTTCTGTTTCTTGTGGTTCTCATTCTTGTGGTTCTGATTCTTGTGCTTCTGGTGGTTCTTGTTCTTGTGGTTCTGGTACTTGTGGTTATTGGGTTCTGGTTCTTGTGTTCTGGTTGTAGTGGTTCTGGTTTTTGTGGTTCTTGGGCTCTGGTTATTGTGGTTGTTGTGGTTCATGTGGTTCTGTTTCTTGTGGTTCTCGTTCTTGTGGTTCTGAATCTTGTGCTTCTGGTGGTTCTGGTTCTTGTGTTTCTTGTAGTGCAGGTTCTTGTGGTTCTGGGTCTTTGGTTCTTGTGGCTCTGCTTTTTGCGGTTCTGGGGGTTCTGGTTCTTGAGGTTCTGGGGTTCTGGTTCTTGTGGTTCTTGGGTTCTGGTTCTTCTGTTATGGTTGTTGTGGTTCTGGTTCTTGTGATTCTTGGGTTCTAGTTCTTGTGGTTCGGGTTCTTGTGAGACTGGTACGTATGGTTCTGGTACTTGTGTTTCTTATGGTTCTGGTTCTTGTGGTTCTGATTCTTATGGTTCATGGATTCTGGTTTTTGTGCTCCCGGTTCTTGTGGTTCCTGTGCTTCTGGAACTTGTCGTTCTTGTGGTTCTGGCGCTTGTGGGTCTGGTTCCTGTGGATCTTTCAGATCTGGTTCTTGTGGTTCTTGTGGTTTGTGTTATTCTTGTGGCTCTTATTCTTGTGGTCCTTGTTGTTCTGGTTCTCGTGGTTCTTGGGGTCTGGTGGTTCTGGTTCTTGTGGTTGTGGTTCTTGTGGTTCTGGTGGCTCTTCTGTTTCCGTTGGTTCTGGTTCTTGTGGCTCTGTTTCTTGTGTTTCTGTGCTTCTGGTTCTTGTGTTTCTTGTAGTTCTGGTTCTTATGGTTCTTGTGCTTCTGGTTCTGGTGGTTCTTGTTCTTGTGGTTCTTCGGATCGGGTTCTTATGGTTCTTGCGATCACGTGGTTCTGTTTCTTGTTGTTCTGGAGGTTCTGGTTCTTCTGGTTCTGGTTCTGGGGTTCTTGTGGTTCTGATTCTTGTGGTTCTGGTCCCAGTGTTTCTTGTGGTTCTGTTTCTTGTGATTCTGGTTCTTGTGGTTCTTGCCTTCTCGTTCTTGTGGTTTTGTTTCTTGTGGTTCTGTTCCTTGTGTTTCTTGTGGTTATGGTTTTTGTGGTTCTGGTTCTTGTGGTTCTGGTTCTTGTGGTTATTGGGTTCTGGTTCTTGTGTTCTGGTTGTAGTGGTTCTGGTTTTTGTGGTTCTTAGGTTCTGGTTGTTGTGGTTGTTGTGGTTCATGTGGTTCTGTTTCTCGTGGTTCTCGTTCTTGTGGTTCTGATTCTTGTGCTTCTGGTGGTTCAGGTTCGTGTGCTTCTTGTAGTGCTGTTTCTTGTGGTTTTGGGTCTTTGGTTCTTGTGGCTCTGCTTTTTGCCGTTCTTGGGGTTCTGGTTCTTGAGGTTATGGGGTTCTGGTTCTTGTGGTTCTTGGGTTCTGATTCTTCTGTTCTGGTTGTTGTGGTTCTGGTTCTTGTGATTCTTGGGTTCTGGTTCTTGTGGTTCGGGTTCTTGTGAAACTGGTACGTGTGGTTCTGGTTCTTGTGTTTCTTATGGTTCTGGTTCTTGTGGTTCTGATTCTTATGGTTCATGGATTCTGGTTTTTGTGCTCCCGGTTCTTGTGGTTCTTGTGTGTCTGGTTCTTGTCGTTCTTGTGGTTCTGGCGCTGGTGGGTCTGGTTCCTGTGGTTGTTTCAGTTCCGGTTCTTGTGCTTCTTGTGGTTTGTGTGATTCTTGTGGCTCTTATTCTTGTGGTTATTGTGGATCTTGTTGTTCTGGTTCTCGTGGTTCTTGGGGTCTGGTGGTTCTGGTTCTTGTGGTTCTGGTTCTTGTGGTTCTGGTGGCTCTTGTGTTTCCGTTGATTCTGGTTCTTGTGGCTCTGTTTCTTGTGTTTCTGTGGTTCTGGTTCTTTTGTTTCTTGTAGTTCTGGTTCTTATGGTTCTTGTGCATCTGGTTCTGGTGGTTCTGGTTCTTGGGGTTTTTGTTCTTGTGGTTCTTCTGATCGGGATCACGTGGTTCTGTTTCTTGTTGTTCTGGAGGTTCTGGTTCTTCTGGTTCTGGTTCTGGGGTTCTTGTGGTTGGTTCTGATTCTTGTGGTTCTGATCCCAGTGTTTCTTGTGGTTCTGTTTCTTGTGATTCTGGTTCTTGTGGTTCTTACCTTCCCGTTTTTGTGGTTTTGTTTCTTGTGGTTCTGTTCCTTGTGTTTCTTGTGGTTCTGTTTTTGTGGTTCTGGTTCTTGTGGTTCTGGTTGTTGTGGTTATTGGGTTCTGGTTCTTGTGTTCTGGTTGTAGTGGTTCTGGTTTTTGTGGTTCTTAGGTTCTGGTTGTTGTGGTTGTTGTGGTTCATGTGGTTCTGTTTCTCGTGGTTCTCGTTCTTGTGGTTCTGATTATTGTGCTTCTGGTGGTTCAGGTTCTTGTGTTTCTTGTAGTGCTGATTCTTGTTGTTTTGGGTCTTTGGTTCTTGTGGCTCTGCTTTTTGCCGTTCTTGGGGTTCTGGTTCTTGAGGTTCTGGGGTTCTGGTTCCTGTGGTTCTTGGGTTCTGGTTCTTCTGTTCTGGTTGTTGTGGTTCTGGTTCTTGTGATTCTTGGGTTCTGGTTCTTGTGGTTCGGGTTCTTGTGAAACTGGTACGTGTGGTTCTGGTTCTTGTGTTTCTTATGGTTCTGGTTTTTGTGGTTCTGATTCTTATGGTTCATGGATTCTGGTTTTTGTGCTCCCGGTTCTTGTGGTTCTTGTGCTTCTGGTTCTTTTCGTTCTTGTGGTTCTGGCACTGGTGGGTCTGGTTCCTGTGGTTCTTTCAGTTCTGGTTCTTGTGGTTCTTGTGGTTTGTGTGATTCTTGTGGCTCTTATTCTTGTGGTTCTTGTGGATCTTGTTGTTCTGGTTCTCGTGGTTCTTGGGGTCTGGTGGTTCTGGTTCTTGTGGTTGTGGTTCTTGTGGTTCTGGTGGCTCTTGTGTTTCAGTTGGTTCTGGTTCTTGTGGCTCTGCCTCTTGTGTTTCTGTCGTTCTGGTTCTTGTGTTTCTTGTAGTTCTGGTTCTAAAGGTTCTTGTGCTTCTGGTTCTAGTGGTTCTGGTTCTTGGGGTTCTTGTTCTTGTGGTTCTTCGGATCGGGTTCTTGTGGTTCTTACGATCACGTGGTTCTGTTTCTTGTTGTTCTGGAGGTTCTGGTTCTTCTGGTTCTCGTTCTGGGGTTCTTGTGGTTCTGATTCTTGTGGTTCTGGTTCCAGTGCTTCTTGAGGTTCTGTTTCTTGTGATTCTGGTTCTTGTGGTTCTTGTCTTCTCGTTCTTGTGGTTTTTTTTCTTGTGGTTCTGTTCCTTGTGTTTCTTGTGGTTCTGGTTTTTGTGGTTCTGGTTCTTGTGGTTCTGGTTCTTGTGGTTATGGGGTTCTGGTTATGGGGTTCTGGTTGTAGTGGTTCTGGCTTCTGCTTCTTTTCGTTCTGGTTCTTGTGGTTCTATTTGTTTTGGTTCTTGTGGTTCTGGTTTTTGGGATTCTTGTGGTTATGGATCTTGTGATTCTTGAGCTCTGGTTCTTGTGGTTCATGAGTTCTAGTTCTAGTTGTTCTAGTTCTTGTGGTTCTGGTTCTTGTGGTTCTGATTCTTGTGGCGCTGGTTCTCGTGGATTTTGTGGTTGTGGTTGTGGTTGTCCTGGTACTCGTGGTTCTTGTGTTCTGGTTCTTGTGTTTTGGTTCTTGAAGTTCTTGGGTTCTGGTTCTTGTGGTTATTGTGGTCCTAATTCTTGTGGTTTTGTGGTTCTTGGGTTCTGGTTCTTGTGCTTCTAGTGCTTCTTGTGCTTCTGGGTCTTGTGGTTCTATTTCTTGTGGTTCTTGTTCTTGTGGTTCTCGTTCTTGTGGTTCTTGTTGTTCTTGGGTTCTTGTTATTGTGGTTTTTGTTCTTCTGGTTCTTGTGTTTCTTGTGGTTCTTGTTCTTGTGATTCTGGTTCTTGTGGTCCTTGTGGTTCCGGTTCTTGTGATTCTTATAGTTCTGGTTCTTGTGGTTGTTCTGATTCTTGTGGTTTCTGGTTCAGGTGTTTCTGCTTCTTTTCGTTCTGGTTCTTGTGGTTCTATTTGTTCTGGTCCTTGTGGTTCTGGTTTTTGGGATTCTTGTGGTTATGGTTCTTGTGATTCTTGAGCTCTGGTTCTTGTGGTTCATGAGTTCTAGTTCTAGTTGTTCTAGTTCTTGTGGTTCTGGTTGTTGAGGTTCCTGGTGTCTGGTGGTTCTGATTCTTGTGGTTCTTGTGTTCTGGTTCATGTGGTTAATGTGTTCTGGTACCCGTGCTTCTGATTCTTGTGGTTATGTCTCTTGTGGTTGTTTTTTGTGGTTGTGGTGGTTCTTGTGGTTCTGGTTCTTGTCGTTCTTGTTCTTTCGGTTCTGGTTCTTGTGTTCCTTGAGGTTGCGGTTCTCTTGGTTCAGGTTCTTTGGGGGCTTTTTGTTCTGCTTCCTGTGGTTCTTTGGGTTCTGGTTCTTGTGGTTCTTGTGTTCTGGCTGTTGTGGTTCTGTATATTCTGGTTCCTGTGGTTTTTGTGGTTGGTTCTTTTTCTTGAGGTTCTTGTGGTTCTGGTTCTCGTGTTTCTTGTGGTTCTTGGGATCTGGTGGTTGTGGTTCTTGGGTTCTGGTCTTGTACTTCTGATCATTCGTGCATGAGATCTGATTTGATTCTGGTGGATCTGGTTCTTGTGGTTCTTGTAGTTCTTCTGGTTCTGGTTCTTGTGGTTCTGGTGGTTCTTGTGTTTCTTGTGGTTCTGGTTCTTGTAGTTCTTGCATTCTGTTTTTTGTGGTTTTGGTTCTTGTGGTTCTGGCCCTTGTGGTTCAGGTTCGTGTGCTTGTGGTTGTGTATCTGATTCTTGTGCTTCTGGTGGTTCTGGTTGTTGTGTTTCTTGTGGTTCTGGCTTTTGTGGTTGTGGTTCTTGTGGTTCTGGTGGTTTTGGGTTTTGGGTTCTGGATCTTGTGGCTCTTGGATTCTTGTTCTTAAGTTTCTTGAGTTCTGGGTATTGTGGTTCTTGGGTTCTGGCTGTTGTGGTTCTTGGGTTCTGGTTGCTGTGGTTCTGTTCTTCTGTTTCTTGGGTTTTGGTTCTTGTGGTTCTCGTTCTTGTGATTCTGGTACTTGTGGGTCTTGTGTTCCCTGTGGTTCTTATGGTTCTGCTTCTTGTGGATCACGGGTTCTGGTTCTTGGGGTTCTTGTGGTTCTGGTTCTTGTGCTTCTGGTGGTTCGGGTTTTGTGGTTCTTTTTCCGTAGTTCTTGTGGTTCTCGTGGTTCTGGTTCTTGTGGTTCAGGTTCTTGATGTTCTTGTGGTTCTGGTTTTGTGATTCTTGTGGTTCTCGTGGTTCGGGTTCTTGTGGTTCTGGGTCTTGTGGTTCTTGTGTTTCTTGGGTTATTGTGGATCTGGTTATTTTGCTCTGGCTGTTGTGGTTCTGGATATTCTTGTTCCTGTGGTTCTTGTGGTTGGTTCTTTTCTTGAGGTTCTTGTGGTTCTGGTTCTCGTGTTTCTTGTGGTTCTTGGGATCTGATGGTTGTGGTTGTTGGGTTCTGGTTCTTGTGGTTCTGGGCCTTGTGGTTCTTGCAGTTCTGCTTCTTTTTGGTTCTTGGGCTCTGGGTCTTGTACTTCTGATCATTCGTGCATGAGATCTGATTTGATTCTGGTGGTTCTGGTTCTTGTGGTTCTTGTAGTACTTGTGGTTCTGGTTCTTGTGGTTCTGGTGGTTCTTGTGTTTCTTGTGGTTCTGGTTCTTGTAGTTCTTGCATTCTGGTTTTTGTGGTTTTGGTTCTTGCGGTTCTGGCCCTTGTGGTTCAGGTTCTTGTGGTTGTGGTTGTGGATCTTGTGGTTCCGATTCTTGTGCTTCTGGTGGTTCGGGTTCTTGTGTTTCTTGTGGTTCTTGTTTTTGTGGTTGTGGTTCTTGTGGTTATGGTGGTTCTGGGTCTTGGGTTCTGGTTCTTGTGGCTCTTGGATTCTGGTTCTTAAGTTTCTTGAGTTCTGGGTATTGTGGTTCTTGGGTTCTGGTTGTTGTGGTTCTTGGGTTCTGGTTGCTGTGGTTCTCTTCTTCTGTTTCTTGGGTTTTGGTTCTTGTGGTTCTCGTTCTTGTGTGTCTGGTACTTGTGGGTCTCGTGGCCCCTGTGGTTCTTATGGTTCTGCTTCTTGTGAATCACGGGTTCTGGTTCTTGTGTTTCTTGTGGGTCTGGTTTTTGTGGTTCTGGTTCTTGTGGTTCTGGTTCTTGTGGTTATTGGGTTCTGGTTCTTGTGTTCTGGTTGTAGAGGTTCTGGTTTTTGTGGTTCTTGGGTTCTTGTTGTTGTGGTTGTTGTGTTTCTGTTTCTTGTGGTTCTCGTTCTTGTGGTTCTGATTCTTGTGCTTCTGGTGGTTCTTGTTCTTGTGGTTCTGGTACTTGTGGTTATTGGGTTCTGGTTCTTGTGTTCTGGTTGTAGTGGTTCTGGTTTTTGTGGTTCTTGGGCTCTGGTTATTGTGGTTGTTGTGGTTCATGTGGTTCTGTTTCTTGTGGTTCTCGTTCTTGTGGTTCTGAATCTTGTGCTTCTGGTGGTTCTGGTTCTTGTGTTTCTTGTAGTGCAGGTTCTTGTGGTTCTGGGTCTTTGGTTCTTGTGGCTCTGCTTTTTGCGGTTCTGGGGGTTCTGGTTCTTGAGGTTCTGGGGTTCTGGTTCTTGTGGTTCTTGGGTTCTGGTTCTTCTGTTATGGTTGTTGTGGTTCTGGTTCTTGTGATTCTTGGGTTCTGGTTCTTGTGGTTCGGGTTCTTGTGAGACTGGTACGTATGGTTCTGGTACTTGTGTTTCTTATGGTTCTGGTTCTTGTGGTTCTGATTCTTATAGTTCATGGATTCTGGTTTTTGTGCTCCCGGTTCTTGTGGTTCTTGTGCTTCTGGTTCTTGTCGTCTTGTGGTTCTGGCGCTTGTGGGTCTGGTTCCTGTGGATCTTTCAGATCTGGTTCTTGTGGTTTGTGTTATTCTTGTGGCTCTTATTCTTGTGGATCTTGTTTTTCTGGTTCTCGTGGCTCTTGGGGTCTGGTGGTTCTGGTTATTGTGGTTGTGGTTCTTTTGGTTCTGGTGGTTCTTGTGTTTCCGTTGGTTCTGGTTCTTGTGGCTCTGTTTCTTGTGTTTCTGTGCTTCTGGTTCTTGTGTTTCTTGTAGTTCTGGTTCTTATGGTTCTTGTGCTTCTGTTTCTGGTGGTTCTTGTTCTTGTGGTTCTTCGGATCGGGTTCTTATGGTTCTTGCGATCACGTGGTTCTTTTTCTTGTTGTTCTGGAGGTTCTGGTTCTTCTGGTTCTGGTTCTGGGGTTCTTGTGGTTCTGATTCTTGTGGTTCTGGTCCCAGTGTTTCTTGTGGTTCTGTTTCTTGTGATTCTGGTTCTTGTGGTTCTTGCCTTCTCGTTCTTGTGGCTTTGTTTCTTGTGGTTCTGTTCCTTGTGTTTCTTGTGGTTATGGTTTTTGTGGTTCTGGTTCTTGTGGTTCTGGTTCTTGTGGTTATTGGGTTCTGGTTCTTGTGTTCTAGTTGTAGTGGTTCTGGTTTTTGTGGTTCTTAGGTTCTGGTTGTTGTGGTTGTTGTGGTTCATGTGGTTCTGTTTCTCGTGGTTCTCGTTCTTGTGGTTCTAATTCTTGTGCTTCTGGTGGTTCAGGTTCTTGTGTTTCTTGCAGTGCTGGTTCTTGTGGTTTTGTGTCTTTGGTTCTTGTGGCTCTGCTTTTTGCCGTTCTTGGGGTTCTGGTTCTTGAGGTTCTGGGGTTCTGGTTCTTGTGGTTCTTGGGTTCTGGTTCTTCTGTTCTGGTTGTTGTGGTTCTGGTTCTTGTGATTCTTGGGTTCTGGTTCTTGTGGTTCGGGTTCTTGTGAAACTGGTACGTGTGGTTCTGGTTCCTGTGTTTCTTATGGTTCTGGTTCTTGTGGTTCTGATTCTTATGGTGCATGGATTCTGGTTTTGTGCTCCCGGTTCTTGTGGTTCTTGTGCTTCTGGTTCTTGTCGTCTTGTGGTTCTGGCGCTGGTGGGTCTGGTTCCTGTGGTTCTTTCAATTCTGGTTCTTGTGGTTCTTGTGGTTTGTGTGATTCTTGTGGCTCTTATTCTTGTGTTTCTTGTGGATCTTGTTGTTCTGGTTCTCGTGGTTCTTGGGGTCTGATGGTTCTGGTTCTTGTGGTTGTGGTTCTTGTGGTTGTGGTGGCTCTTGTGTTTCCGTTGGTTCTGGTTCTTGTGGCTCTGTTTCTTGTGTTTCTGTGGTTCTGGTTCTTGTGTTTCTTGTAGTTCTGGTTCTTATGGTTCTTGTGCATCTGGTTCTGGTGGTTCTGATTCTTGGGGTTTTTGTTCTTGTGGTTCTTCTGATCGGGTTCTTGTGGTTCTTGCGATCACGTGGTTCTGTTTCTTGTTGTTCTGGAGGTTCTGGTTCTTCTGGTTCTGGTTCTGGGGTTCTTGTGGTTGGTTCTGATTCTTGTGGTTATGGTCCCAGTGTTTCTTGTGGTTCTGTTTCTTGTGATTCTGGTTCTTGTGGTTCTTGCCTTCCCGTTTTTGTGGTTTTGTTTCTTGTGGTTCTGTTCCTTGTGTTTCTTGTGGTTCTAGTTTTTGTGGTTCTGGTTCTTGTGCTTCTGGTTCTTGTGGTTATTGGGTTCTGGTTCTTGTGTTCTAGTTGTAGTGGTTCTGGTTTTTGTGGTTCTTAGGTTCTGGTTGTTGTGGTTGTTGTGGTTCATGTGGTTCTGTTTCTCGTGGTTCTCGTTCTTGTGGTTCTGATTATTGTGCTTCTGGTGGTTCAGGTTCTTGTGTTTCTTGTAGTGCTGATTCTTGTTGTTTTGGGTCTTTGGTTCTTGTGGTTCTGGTTCTTGAGGTTCTGGGGTTCTGGTTCTTGTGGTTCTTGGGTTCTGGTTCTTCTGTTCTGGTTGTTGTGGTTCTGGTTCTTTTGATTCTTGGGTTCTGGTTCTTGTGGTTCGGGTTCTTGTGAAACTGGTACGTGTGGTTCTGGTTCTTGTGTTTCTTATGGTTCTGGTTCTTGTGGTTCTGATTCTTATGGTTCATGGATTCTGGTTTTTGTGCTCCCGGTTCTTGTGGTTCTTGTGCTTCTGGTTCTTGTCGTTCTTGTGGTTCTGGCGCTGGTGGGTCTGGTTCCTGTGGTTCTTTCAGTTCTGATTCTTGTGGTTCTTGTGGTTTGTGTGATTCTTGTGGCTCTTATTCTTGTGGTTCTTGTGGATCTTGTTGTTCGGGTTCTCGTGGTTCTTGTGGTCTGGTGGTTCTGGTTCTTGTGGTTGTGGTTCTTGTGGTTCTGGTGGCTCTTGTGTTTCCGTTGGTTCTGGTTCTTGTGGCTCTGTTTCTTGTGTTTCTGTCGTTCTGGTTCTTGTGTTTCTTGTAGTTCTGGTTCTTAAGGTTCTTGTGCTTCTGGTTCTGGTGGTTCTGGTTCTTGGGGTTCTTGTTCTTGTGGTTCTTCGGATCGGGTTCTCGTGGTTCTTGCGATCACGTGGTTCTGTTTCTTGTTGTTCTGGAGGTTCTGGTTCTTCTGGTTCTCGTTCTGGGGTTCTTGTGGTTCTGATTCTTGTGGTCCTGGTTCCAGTGCTTCTTGTGGTTCTGTTTCTTGTGATTCTGGTTCTTGTGGTTCTTGTCTTCTCGTTCTTGTGGTTTTGTTTCTTGTGGTTCTGTTCCTTGTGTTTCTTGTGGTTCTGGTTTTTGTGGTTCTGGTTCTTGTGGTTCTGGGTCTTGTGGTTATGGGGTTCTGGTTCTTGTGTTCTGGTTGTAGTGGTTCTGCCTTCTGCTTCTTTTCCTTCTGGTTCTTGTGGTTCTATTTGTTCTGGTTCTTGTGGTTCTGGTTTTTGGGATTCTTGTGATTATGGATCTTGTGATTCTTGAGCTCTGGTTCCTGGGGATTCATGAGTTTTAGTTCTAGTTGTTCTAGTTCTTGTGGTTCTGGTTCTTGTGGTTCTGATTCTTGTGGCGCTGGTTCTCGTGGATTTTGTGGTTCTGGTTGTTCTGGTACTTGTGGTTCTTGTGTTCTGGTTCTTGTGTTTTGGTTCTTGAAGTTCTTGGGTTCTGGTTCTTGTGGTTATTGTGGTCCTAATTCTTGTGGTTTTGTGGTTCTTGGGTTCTGGTTCTTGTGCTTCTAGTGCTTCTTGTGCTTCTGGGTCTTGTGGTTCTATTTCTTGTGGTTCTTGTTCTTGTGGTTCTTGTTGTTCTTGGGTTCTTGTTATTGTGGTTTTTGTTCTTCTGGTTCTTGTGTTTCTTGTGGTTCTTGTTCTTGTGATTCTGGTTCTTGTGGTCCTTGTGGTTCCGGTTCTTGTGATTCTTATAGTTCTGGTTCTTGTGGTTCTTCTGATTCTTGTGGGTTCTGGTTCAGGTGTTTCTGCTTCTTTTCGTTCTGGTTCTTGTGGTTCTATTTGTTCTGGTTCTTGTGGTTCTGGTTTTTGGGATTCTTGTGGTTATGGTTCTTGTGATTCTTGAGCTCTGGTTCTTGTGGTTCATGAGTTCTAGTTCTAGTTGTTCTAGTTCTTGTGGTTCTGGTTGTTGAGGTTCCTGGGGTCTGGTGGTTCTGATTCTTGTGGTTCTTGTGTTCTGGTTCTTGTGGTTCCTGTGTTCTGGTACCCGTGCTTCTGATTCTTGTGGTTATGTCTCTTGTGGTTGTTTTTTGTGGTTGTGGTGGTTCTTGTGGTTCTGGTTCTTGTCGTTCTTGTTCTTGCGGTTCTGGTTCTTGTGTTCCTTGAGGTTGCGGTTCTCTTGGTTCAGGTTCTTTTGGGGCTTTTTGTTCTGCTTCCTGTGGTTCTTTGGGATCTGGTTCTTGTGGTTCTTGTGTTCTGGCTGTTGTGGTTCTGTATATTCTGGTTCCTGTGGTTTTTGTGGTTGGTTCTTTTTCTTGAGGTTCTTGTGGTTCTGGTTCTCGTGTTTCTTGTGGTTCTTGGGATCTGGTGGTTCTGGTTCTTGGGTTCTGGTCTTGTACTTCTGATCATTCGTGCATGAGATCTGATTTGATTCTGGTGGATCTGGTTCTTGTGGTTCCTGTAGTTCTTGTGGTTCTGGTGGTTCTTGTGTTTCTTGTGGTTCTGGTTTTTGTAGTTCTTGCATTCTGTTTTTTGTGGTTTTGGTTCTTGTGGTTCTGGCCCTTGTGGTTCAGGTTCGTGTGCTTGTGGTTGTGTATCTGATTCTTGTGCTTCTGGTGGTTCTGGTTGTTGTGTTTCTTGTGGTTCTGGCTTTTGTGGTTGTGGTTCTTGTGGTTCTAGTGGTTTTGGGTCTTGGGTTCTGGATCTTGTGGCTCTTGGATTCTTGTTCTTAAGTTTCTTGAGTTCTGGGTATTGTGGTTCTTGGGTTCTGGCTGTTGTGGTTCTTGGGTTCTGGTTGCTGTGGTTCTGTTCTTCTGTTTCTTGGGTTTTGGTTCTTGTGGTTCTCGTTCTTGTGATTCTGGTACTTGTGGGTCTTGTGTTCCCTGTGGTTCTTATGGTTCTGCTTCTTGTGGATCACGGGTTCTGGTTCTTGGGGTTCTTGTGGTTCTGGTTCTTGTACTTCTGGTGGTTCGGGTTTTGTGGTTCTTTTTCCGTAGTTCTTGTGGTTCTCGTGGTTCTGGTTCTTGTGGTTCAGGTTCTTGATGTTCTTGTGGTTCTGGTTTTGTGATTCTTGTGGTTCTCGTGGTTCGGGTTCTTGTGGTTCTGGTTCTTGTGTTTCTTGGGTTATTGTGGATCTGGTTATTTTGCTCTGGCTGTTGTGGTTCTGGATATTCTGGTTCCTGTGGTTCTTGTGGTTGGTTCTTTTCTTGAGGTTCTTGTGGTTCTGGTTCTCGTGTTTCTTGTGGTTCTTGGGATCTGGTGGTTGTGGTTCTTGGGTTCTGGTTCTTGTGGTTCTGGGCCTTGTGGTTCTTGCAGTTCTGCTTCTTTTTGGTTCTTGGGCTCTGGGTCTTGTACTTCTGATCATTCGTGCATGAGATCTGATTTGATTCTGGTGGTTCTGGTTCTTGTGGTTCTGGTGGTTCTTGTGTTTCTTGTGGTTCTGGTTCTTGTAGTTCTTGCATTCTGGTTTTTGTGGTTTTGGTTCTTGTGGTTCTGGCCCTTGTGGTTCAGGTTCTTGTGGTTGTGGTTGTGGATCTTGTGGTTCCGATTCTTGTGCTTCTGGTGGTTCTGGTTCTTGTGTTTCTTGTGGTTCTGGTTTTTGTGGTTGTGGTTCTTGTGGTTATGGTGGTTCTGGGTCTTGGGTTCTGGTTCTTGTGGCTCTTGGATTCTGGTTCTTAAGTTTCTTGAGTTCTGTGTATTGTGGTTCTTGGGTTCTGGTTGTTGTGGTTCTTGGGTTCTGGTTGCTGTGGTTCTGTTCTTCTGTTTCTTGGGTTTTGGTTCTTGTGGTTCTCGTTCTTGTGTGTCTGGTACTTGTGGGTCTCGTGGTCCCTGTGGTTCTTATGGTTCTGCTTCTTGTGAATCACGGGTTCTGGTTCTTGAGGTTCTTGTGGTTCCAGTTCTTGTGCTTCTGGTGGTTCGGGTTTTGTGGTTCTGTTTCCGTAGTTCTTGTGGTTCTCGTGCTTCTGGTTCTTGTGGTTCAGGTTCTTGAGGTTCTTGTGGTTCTGGTTTTGTGATTCTTGTGGTTCTCGTGGTTCGGGTTCTTGTTCTTGTGGTTCTTGTGGTTTGTGTGATTCTTGTGGCTCTTATTCTTGTGGTTCTTGTGGATCTTGTTGTTCTGGTTCTCGTGGTTCTTGGGGTCTGGTGGTTCTGGTGCTTGTGGTTGTGGTTCTTGAGGTTCTGGTGGCTCTTGTGTTTCCGTTGGTTCTGGTTCTTGTGGCTCTGTTTCTTGTGTTTCTGTGGTTCTGGTTCTTGTGTTTCTTGTAGTTCTGGTTCTTATGGATCTTGTGCTTCTGGTTCTGGTGGTTCTGTTTCTCGGGGTTCTTGTTCTTGTGGTTCTTCTGATCGGGTTCTTGTGGTTCTTGCGATCACGTGGTTCTGTTTCTTGTTGTTCTGGAGGTTCTGGTTCTGGTTCTGGGGTTCTTGTGGTTCTGGTTCCCGTGCTTCTAGTGGTTCTGTTTCTTGTGATTCTGATTCTTGTGGTTCTTGCCTTCTCGCTCTTGTGGTTTTGTTTCTTGTGGTTCTGTTCCTTGTGTTTCTTGTGGTTCTGGTTTTGTGGTTCTGGTTCTTGTGGTTCTGGTTCTTGTGGCTATTGGGTTCTGGTTCTTGTGTTCTGGTTCTAGTGGTTCTGGTTTTTGTGGTTCTTGGGTTCTAGTTGTTGTGGTTGTTGTGGTTCATGTGGTTCTGTTTCTTGTGGTTCTCGTTCTTGTGGTTCTGATTCTTGTGCTTCTGGTGGTTCAGGTTCTTGTGTTTCTTGTTGTGCTGGTTCTTGTGGTTTTGGGTCTTTGGTTCTTGTGGCTCTGCTTCTTGCCGTTCTTGGGGTTCTGGTTATTGAGGTTCTGGGGTTCTGGTTCTTGTGGTTCTTGGGTTCTGGTTCTTCTGTTCTGGTTGTTGTGGTTCTGGTTCTTGTGATTCTTGGGTTCTGGTTCTTGTGGTTCTGGTTCTTGTGAAACTGGTACTTGTGGTTCTTGTGCTTCTGGTTTGTGTGGTTCTTGTCGCTCTTGTGGTTCTGGCGCTGGTGGGTCTGGTTCCTGTGGTTCTTTCAGTTCTGTTTCTTGTGGTTCTTGTGGTTTGTGTGATTCTTGTGTCTCTTATTCTTGTGGTTCTTGTGGATCTTGTTGTTCTGGTTCTCGTGGTTCTTTTGGTCTAGTGGTTCTGGTTCTTGTGGTTGTGGTTCTTGGGTTTTGGTTCTTGTGCTTCTTGTGCTTCTGGTTCTTGTGGTTTTAGTTCTTGTTCTTGTGGTTCTGGTTCTTGTGGTTCTGGTTCTTGTGGTTCTGGGTCTTGGGTTCTGCTTTATGCGGCTCTTGGGTTCTGGTTCTTAAGTTTCTTGAGTTCTGGGTATTGTGGTTCTTGGGTTCTGGCTGTTGTGGTTCTTGGGTTCTGGTTGCTGTGGTTCTGTTCTTCTGTTTCTTGGGTTTTGGTTCTTGTGGTTCTCGTTCTTGTGATTCTGGTACTTGTGGGTCTTGTGTTCCCTGTGGTTCTTATGGTTCTGCTTCTTGTGGATCACGGGTTCTGGTTCTTGGGGTTCTTGTGGTTCTGGTTCTTGTACTTCTGGTGGTTCGGGTTTTGTGGTTCTTTTTCCGTAGTTCTTGTGGTTCTCGTGGTTCTGGTTCTTGTGGTTCAGGTTCTTGATGTTCTTGTGGTTCTGGTTTTGTGATTCTTGTGGTTCTCGTGGTTCGGGTTCTTGTGGTTCTGGTTCTTGTGTTTCTTGGGTTATTGTGGATCTGGTTATTTTGCTCTGGCTGTTGTGGTTCTGGATATTCTGGTTCCTGTGGTTCTTGTGGTTGGTTCTTTTCTTGATGTTCTTGTGGTTCTGGTTCTCGTGTTTCTTGTGGTTCTTGGGATCTGGTGGTTGTGGTTCTTGGGTTCTGGTTCTTGTGGTTCTGGGCCTTGTGGTTCTTGCAGTTCTGCTTCTTTTTGGTTCTTGGGCTCTGGGTCTTGTACTTCTGATCATTCGTGCATGAGATCTGATTTGATTCTGGTGGTTCTGGTTCTTGTGGTTCTGGTGGTTCTTGTGTTTCTTGTGGTTCTGGTTCTTGTAGTTCTTGCATTCTGGTTTTTGTGGTTTTGGTTCTTGTGGTTCTGGCCCTTGTGGTTCAGGTTCTTGTGGTTGTGGTTGTGGATCTTGTGGTTCCGATTCTTGTGCTTCTGGTGGTTCTGGTTCTTGTGTTTCTTGTGTTCTGGTTCTTGTGGTTCTCGTTCTTGTGGATCTGGTGATTCTTGTGGGTTGTGGTTCCTGTGGTTCTGCTTCTTGTTCTGCTTCTGGTTCTTGGTATCCTTCTGGCTCTGTTCTTGTGGTTCTGGTTCTTATGGTTTTTGTGGTTCTGCTTTTTGTGGTTCTTGGGTTCTTATTCCTGTGGTTCTTGGAATCGGGTTCTTGTGCTTCGGGTGGTTCTGGTTCCTGTGGTCCTTTTGATTCATGCAGTTCTGCTTTTTGGGATTCTCGTTCTTGTGGTTATTGTGGTTCTGATTCTTGTGCTTCTGGTGGTTCTGTTTTTTTGTGTTTTTTGTGGTTCTGGGTGTTGTGGTTCAGGTTCTTTTGGGTTTTTTTTGGTTCTGGTTCTTGTGGTTCTTGGGTTGTGGTTCTTGTGGTTCTTGTGTTCTGGTTGTGTGGTTCTGGTGGTTGTGGATCCTGTGATTCTGGTTCTTGTTGTTCTTTTTCTTGAGGTTCTTGTGGTACTGGCTCTTGTGGTTCTGATTCTCGTGGTTCTTGGGATCTGGGGTTCTGGTTCTTGTGGTTCTTTTATTCGGTTCCTTTGTTTCCTGTGTTATGGATCCTGTGGTTCAGATTTTTGTGGTTCTGGTGGTTCTTGTTCTTGTGGTTCTGGTTCTGGTGGTTCTTGTTCTTGTGGTTCTGGTTCTTGTGGTTCTGGTTCTTGTGGTTCTGGTTCTTGTGGCTCTGATTCTTGTGGTTCTGGTTCTTGTAGTTCCAGTTCTTGTGGCTCTAATTCTTCTGGTTCTGGTTCTTGTGTTTTTTGTGGTACGAGATACGTATAGTACGTTTACTTTTCGTAAGAACCAAATCCTCGAAATGCACTTCTAGAAAATCGTTATCCGGAGTCAATTCCATCATTCACAGTAACGAAATGATAAAACATCGAAAACAAATCGTTCCTGCATGAGATCTGATTCGATTCTGGTGTTTCAGGCTCTTGTAGTTCTGGCTATTGTGGTTCTCGTTCTTCAGGTTATTGTGGTTCTGATTATTGTGCTTCTGGTGGTTCTGGTTCTTGTGTTTCTTGTGGGTCTGGTTTTTGTGGGTCTGGTTCTTGTGGTTCTGGTTCTTGTGGTTATTGGGTTCTGGTTCTTGTGTTCTGGTTGTAGTGGTTCTGGTTTTTGTGGTTCTTGGGTTCTTGTTGTTGTGGCTGTTGTGGTTCATGTGGTTCTGTTTCTTGTGGTTCTCGTTCTTGTGGTTCTGATTCTTGTGCTTCTGGTGGTTCTAGTTCTTGTGGTTCTGGTTCTTGTGGTTCTTGTGTGCTTGTGGCTCTGGTTTTTGGGATTCTTGTGGTTATGGTTTTTGTGATTCTTGAGCTCTGGTTCTTGTGGTTCATGAGTTCTAGTTCTAGTTGTTCTAGTTCTTGTGGTTCTGGTTCTTGTGGTTCTGATTCTTGTGGCTCTGGTTCTCGTGGATTTTGTGGTTCTGGTTGTTCTGGTACTTGTGGTTCTTATGTTCTGGTTCTTGTGTTTTGGTTCTTGGAGTTCTTGGGTTCTGGTTCTTGTGGTTATTGTGGTCCTAATTCTTGTGGTTTTGTGGTTCTTGGGTTCTGGTTCTTGTGCTTCTAGTGCTTCTTGTGCTTCTGGGTCTTGTGGTTCTATTTCTTGTGGTTCTTGTTCTTGTGGTTCTCGTTCTTGTGTTTCTTGTTGTTCTTGGGTTCTGGTTATTGTGTTTTTTGTTCTTCTGGTTCTTGTGTTTCTTGTGGTTCTTGTTCTTGTGGTCCTGGTTCTCGTGGTCCTTGTGGTTCCGGTTCTTGTGATTCTTATAGTTCTGGTTCTTGTGGTTCTTCTGATTCTTGTGGGTTCTGGTTCAGGTGCTTCTGCTTCTTTTCGTTCCGGTTTTTGTGGTTCTATTTGTTCTGGTTCTTGTGGTTCTGGTTTTTGGGATTCTTGTGGTTATGGTTCTTGTGATTCTTGAGCTCTGGTTCTTGTGGTTCCTGAGTTCTAGTTCTAGTTGTTCTAGTTCTTGTGGTTCTGGTTGTTGTGTTCTGGTTATAGTGGTTCTGGTTTTTGTGGTTATTGGGTTCTGGTTGTTGTGGTTGTTTTGGTTCATGTGGTTCTGTTTCTTGTGGTTCTCGTTCTTGTGGTTCTGATTCTTGTGCTTCTGGTGGTTCTGGTTCTTGTGTTTCTTGTAGTGCTGGTTCTTGTGGTTCTGGGTCTTTGGTTCTTGTGGCTCTGCTTTTTGTGATTCTTATAGTTCTGGTTCTTGTGGTTCTTCTGATTCTTGTGGGTTCTGGTTCAGGTGCGTCTGCTTCTTTTCGTTCTGGTTCTTGTGGTTCTATTTGTTCTGGTTCTTGTGGTTCTGGTTTTTGGGATTCTTGTGGTTATGGTTCTTGTGATTCTTGAGCTCTGGTTCTTGTGGTTCATGAGTTCTAGTTCTAGTTGTTCTAGTTCTTGTGGTTCTGGTTGTTGAGGTTCCTGGGGTCTGGTGGTTCTGATTCTTGTGGTTCTTGTGTTCTGGTTCTTGTGGTTCCTGTGTTCTGGTTCCCGTGCTTCTGATTCTTGTGGTTATGTCTCTTGTGGTTGTTTTTTGTGGTTGTGGTGGTTCTTGTGGGTCTTGTGGTTCTGGTTCTTGTCGTTCTGGTTCTTGTGTTCCTTGAGGTTGCGGTTCTTGTGGTTCAGGTTCTTTTGGGGCTTGTAGTTCTGCTTCTTGTGGTTCTTGGGTTCTGGTTCTTGTGATCGTTGTGTTCTGGCTGTTCACAGTAACGAAATGATGAAACGTCGAAAACTGATCATTTCTGCATGAGATCTGATTTGATTCTGGTGGTTCTGGTTCTTGTGGTTCTTGTAGTTCTTATGGTTCTGGTTCTTGTAGTTCTGGTGGTTCTTGTGTTTCTTGTGGTTCTGGTTCTTGTAGTTCTTTCATTCTGGTTTCTGTGGTTTTGGTTCTTGTGGTTCTGGCCCTTGTGGTTCAGGTTCTTGTGGTTGTGGTTGTGAATCTTGTGTTTCTGATTCTTGTGCTTCTGGTGGTTCTGGTTGTTGTGTTTCTTGTGGTTGTGGTTCTTGTGGTTCTTGTTCTTGTGGTTCTGGTGGTTCCGGGTCTTGGGTTCTGCTTTATGTGGGTCTTGGGTTCTGGTTCTTAAGTTTCTTGAGTTCTGGGTATTGTGGTTCTTGGGTTCTGGTTGTTGTGGTTCTTGGGTTGTGGTTGCTGCGGTTCTATTCTTGTGTTTCTTGTGTTTCTTGGGTTCTGGTTCTTATGGTTCTCGTTCTTGTAGATCTGGTGATTCTTGTGGGTTGTGGTTCCTGCATGAGATCTGATTCGATTCTGGTGGTTCTGTCTCTTGTAGTTCTGGCTCTTGTGGTTCTCGTTTTTCAGGTTATTGTGGTTCTGATTCTTGTCCTTCTGGTGGTTCTGGTTCTTGTGTTTCTTGTGGGTCTGGTTCGTGTGGTTATTGGGTTCTGGTTCTTGTGTTCTGGTTGTAGTGGTTCTAGTTTTTGTGGTTCTTGGGTTCTTGTTGTGGTTCTGTTTCTTATGGTTCTGATTCTTGTGCTTCTGGTGGTTCTTGTTCTTGTGGTTCTGGTTCTTGTGGTTATTGGGTTCTGGTTCTTGTGTTATGCTTGTAGTGGTTCTGGTTTTTGTAGTTCTTGGATTCTGGTTGCTGTGGTTGTTGTGGTTCATGTGGTTCTGATTCTTGTGCTTCTGGTGGTTCTGGTTCTTGTGTTTCTTGTAGTGCTGGTTCCTGTGGTTCTGGGTCTTTGGTTTTTGTGGCTCTGCTTTTTGTGGTTCTGGGGTTTCTGGTTCCTGATGTTCTGGGGTTCTGGCTCTTGTGGTTCTTGGATTCTGGTTCTTCTGTTCTGGTTGTTGTGGTTCTGGTTCTTGTGATTCTTGGGTTCTGGTTCTTGTGGTTCGCGTTCTTGTGAAACTGGTGCGTGTGGTTCAGGTTCTTGTGTTTCTTATGGTTCTGGTTCTTGTGGTTCTGATTCTTATGGTTCTTATGGTTCATGGATTCTGGTTTTTGTGCTCCCGGTTCTTGTGGTTCTTGTGCTTCTGGTTCTTGTCGTTCTTGTTGTTCTGGCGCTGGTGGGTCTGGTTCCTGTGGTTCTTTCAGTTCTGGTTCTTGTGGTTTGTGTGATTCTTGTGGCTCTTATTCTTGTGGTTCTTGTGGATCTTGTTGTTCTGGTTCTCGTGGTTCTTGGGGTCTGTTGGTTCTGGTTCTTGTGGTTCTGGTGGCTCTTATGTTTCTGTTGGTTCTGGTTCTTGTGGCTCTGTATCTTGTGTTTTTGTGGTTCTGGTTCTTGTGTTTCTTGTAGTTCTGGTTCTTATGGTTCTTGTGCTTCTGGTTCTGGTGGTTCTTGTTCTTGGGGTTCTTGTTCTTGTGGTTCTTCGGATCGGGTTCTTGTGGTTCTTGCGTTCACGTGGTTCTGTTTCTTGTTGTTCTGGAGGTTCTGGTTCTTCTGGTTCTCGTTCTGGGGTTCTTGTGGTTTTGATTCTTGTGGTTCTGGTTCTAGTGCTTCTTGTGGTTCTGTTTCTTGTTATTCTGGTTCTTGTGGTTCTTGCCTTCTGGTTCTTGTGGTTTTGTTTCTTGTGGTTCTGTTCCTTGTGGTTCTTGGGTTATGGTTCATGTGGTTCGTTGGTTCTGGTTCTTGTGTTTCTTGTGTTCTGGTTGTTGTGGTGTTGGATGTTGTGGTTCTGGTACTTGTGTTTCTGGTTCTTGTGGTTCTTGTGGTTCTGGTTCTTGTGGTTCTGTTTCTTGTGGTTAAGGTTCTTGTGCTTCTGGTGGTTCTGGTTCTTGTGTTTCTTGTGGTTCTGGTTTTTGTGGTTCTGGTTCTTGTGGTTCTGGTTCTTGTGGTTATTGGGTTCTGGTTCTCGTGTTCTGGTTGTAGTGGTTCTGCTTCTTGGGTTCTGGTTGTTGTGGTTGTTGTGGTTCATATGGTTCTGTTTCTTGTGGTTCTGATTCTTGTGCTTCTGGTGGTTCAGGTTCTTGTGTTTCTTATAGTGCTGGTTCTTGTGGTTTTGGGTCTTTGGTTCTTGTGGCTCTGCTTTTTGCCGTTCTTGGGGTTCTGGTTCTTGAGGTTCTGGTGTTCTGGTTCTTGTCGTTCTTGGGTTCTGGTTCTTCTGTTCTGGTTGTTGTGGTTCTGGTTCTTGTGATTCTTGGGTTCTGGTTCTTGTGGTTCGGGTTCTTGTGAAACTGGTACTTGTGGTTCTGGTACTTGTGTTTCTTGTGGTTCTGGTTCTTGTGGTTCTGATTTTTATGGTTCATGGATTCTGGTTTTTGTGCAGCCGGTTCTTGTGGTTCTTGTGCTTCTGGTTCGTGTGGTTCTTGTCGTTATTGTGGTTCTGGCACTGGTGGGTCTGGTTGCTGTGGTTCTTTCAGTTCTGGTTCTTGAGGTTCTTGTGGTTTGTGTGATTCTTGTGGCCCTTATTCTTGTGGTTCTTGTGGATCTTGTTGTTCTGGTTCTCATGGTTCGTGGGGTCTGGTGGTTCTGGTTCTTGTGGTTGTGGTTCTTGTGGTTCTTGGGTTCTGGTTCTTGTGCTTCTTGTGCTTCTTGTACTTCTGGTTCTTGTGGTTCTAGTTCTTGTGGTTCTTGTTCTTGTGGTTCTCGTTCTTGTGGTTGTTGTTCTTGTTCTTCGGTTCTGGTTGTTGTGGTTCTTGTTCTTCTGGTTGTTGTGTTTCTTGTGGTTCTTGTTCTTGTGGTCCTTGTGGTTCCGGTTCTTGTGGTTCTGGTTTTTGGGGTTCTTGTGGTTATGGTTCTTGTGATTCTTGAGCTCTGATTCTTGTGGTTCATGAGTTCTAGTTCTAGTTGTTCTAGTTCTTCTGGTTCTGGTTGTTGAGGTTCCTGGGGTCTGGTGGTTTTGATTCTTGTGGTTCTTGTGTTCTGGTTCTTGTGGTCCCTGTGTTCTGGTTTCCGTGCTTCTGATTCTTGTGGTTATGTCTCTTGTGGTTGTTTTTTGTGGTTGTGGTGGTTCTTGTGGGTTCTGTGGTTCTGGTTCTTTTGGTTCTGGTTCTTGAGTTCCTTGTGGTTGCGGTTCTTGTGGTTCAGGTTCTTTTGGGGCTTGTAGTTCTGCTTCTTGTGGTTCTTGGCTTCTGGTTCTTGTGAGTGTTGTGTTCTGGCTGTTGTGGTTCTGATTCTTGTGGTTCTTGGGATCTGGTGGTTCTGGTACTTGTTCTTTTATTCGGGTCCTTGTGATTCCTGTGTTCTGGATCCTGTGGTCAAGATTCTTGTGGTTCTGGTGGTTCTTGTTCTTGTGGTTCTGGTTCTTGTGGTTCTGTTTCTTGTGGTTCTGGTTCTTGTGGCTCTGATTCTTGTGGTTCTGGTTCTTGTTGTTCTGGCGCTTGTGGCTCTGATTCTTCGGGTTCTGGTTCTTGTGTTTTTTTGTGGTACGAGATACGTATAGTACGTTTACTTTTCGTAACAAACAAAATCCTCGAAATGCACTTATAGAAAATCGTTATCCGGAGTCAATTCCATCATTCACAGTAACGAAATGATAAAACATCAAACACTAATCATTCCTGCATGAGATCTCGTTCGATTCTTGTAATTCTAGCACTGGTGGGTCTGGTTCCTGTGGTTCTTTCAGTTCTCGTTCTTGTGGTTCTTGTGGTTTATGTGATTCTTGTGGCTCTTATTCTTGTGGTTCTTGTAGATCTTGTTCTGGTTCTCGTGGTTCTTGGGGTCTGGTGGTTCTGGTTCTTGTGGTTGTGGTTCTTTTGGTTCTGGTGGCTCTTGTGGTTCTGTTGGTCCTGGATCTTGTGGTTCTGTTTCTTGAGTTTTTGTGGTTCCGGTTCTTATGTTTCTTGTGCTTCTGGTTCTGGTTCTGGTGGTTCTGGTTCTTGAGGTTCTTGTTCTTGTGGTTCTTCGGATCGGGTTCTTGTGGTTCTTGCGTTCACGTGGTTCTGTTTCTTGTTGTTCTGGAGGTTCCGTTTCTTGTTGTTCTGGAGGTTCTGGTTCTTCTGGTTCTGGTTATGGGGGTTCTTATGGTTCTGATTCTTTCTTGTGGTTCTGATTCTAGTGCTTCTTGTGGTTCTGGTTCTAGTGGTTCTTGTGGTTCTGTTTCTTTTGATTCGGGTTTTTGTGGTTCTTGCCTTCTGGTTCTTGTGGTTTTGTTTCTTGTGGTTCTGTTCCTTGTGGTTCTTGGGGTTCCGGTTCATGTGGTTCGTTGGCTCTGGTTCTTGTGTTTCTTGTGTTCTGGTTGTTGTGGTTCTGGTTGTTGTTGTTCTGGTGTTCTGATTCCTGTTGTTCAGATTCTTGTTGTTCTGGTGGTTCTTGTGGTTCTGGTGGTTTTGGTTCTTGTGGTTCTGCCTCTTGTGGTTCAGGTTCTTGTGTTTCTTCCAGTTCTGATTCTTGTGGCTCTGGTGGTTCTGGTTCTTGTTTTTCTTGTGGTTCTGATTCTTGTGGCTCTGGTTCTTGTGTGTCTTGTGGTACGAGATTTGCGTAGCACGTTTACTTATAGTAACAAATCAAAATCCTCGAAATGCACTTCTAGAAATTCGCAACATGTAAAATCGTTATCCGGAGTTAATTCCTTCATTCATAGTAACGAAATGATGAAACATCGAAAACTGCTCATTCCTGCATGAGGTTTGATTTGATTCTGGTGGTTCTGGCTCTTGTGGTTCATGTGGTTCTGGTTCTTGTGTTCTCGTTCTTGTGGTTATTGTGCTTCTGATTCTTGTGCTTCTGGTGTTTCTGGTTTTTGTGTTTCTTGTGGTTCTGCTTCTTGTGGTTCAGGTTCTTTTGGTTCGTTTGGTTCTGGTTCATGTGGTTCTTGGGTTCTGGTTGTTGTGGTTCTTGTGTTCTGGTTGTTGTGGTTCTGATGGTTCTGATTCCTTGTTTCTGGTTCTTGTGGTTCTTGTTCTTGTGGTTCTTGTTCTTGTGGTTCTGGTTATTGTGGTTCTTGGGATCTGGTGGTGTGGTTCTTGTGGCTTTTGGGTTCTGGTTCTTGTGGTTCAGCTTCTTGTGGTTCTGGGTCTTGTTCTTCTGGTTCTTGTGGATCTGGTAGTTCTAGTTCCTGTGGTTCTTGTGGTCCTTGTAGTTGTTATTCTTGTTTTGTCTTGTTGTTCCGGTTGGGAACTGTGTTTCTGGTGGTTCTGATACTTCTGTTTCTTGTGCTTCTGGTTCTTGTGGTTCTGGTTATTGTGGTTCTTGGGTTCTGGTTGTTGTGGTTGTTGTAGTTCATGTGGTTCTCGTTCTTGTGGTTCTGATTCTTGTGCTTCTGGTGGTTCTGGTTCTGGTGTTTCTTGTAGTGCTGGTTCTTGTGATTCTGGGTCGTTGGTTCTTGTGGCTCTGGTTTTTGCGGTTCTTGGGGTTCTGCTTATTGAGGTTCCGGGGTTCTGGTTCTTGTGGTTCTTGGGTTCTGATTCTTCTGTTCTGGTTGATGTGGTTCTGGTTCTTGTGGTTCTGGTTCTTGTGATTCTTGGGTTCTGGTTCTTGTGGTTCGGGTTCTTGTGGATCTGGTACTTGTGGTTCTGGTATTTGTGGTTGTTGTGGTTCTGGTTCTTGTGTTTCTTGTGGTTCTGGTTCTTGTGGTTCTGATTCTTATGGTTCATGGGTTCTGGTTTTTGTGCTCCCGGTTCATGTGGTTTTTGTGCTTCTGGTTCTTGTGCTCCCGGTTCATGTGTTTTTTGTGCTTCTGGTTCTTGTTGTTCTTCTCGTTCTTGTGGTTCTGGCTCTGGTGGTTCTGTTCCTGTGGTTCTTTTAGTTCTGGTTCTTGTGGTTCTTGTGGTTTTTGTGATTATTGTGGCTCTTGTGGATCTGGATCTTGTTGTTCTGGTTCTCGTGGTTCTTGGGGTCTGGTGGTTCTCGTTCTTGTGGTTCTTGTGGTTCTGGTGGCTCTTGTGGTTCTGTTGGTTCTGGTGGCTCTTGTGGTTCTGGTTTTTGTGTTTTTGTGGTTCTGGTTCTTGTGTTTCTTGTAGATCTGGTTCTTATGGTTCCTGTGGTTCTTGCGTTCAGGTGGTTCTGTTTCTTGTTTTTCTGGAGGTTACGGTTCTTGTGGTTCTGATTCTAGTGCTTCTTGTGGTTCTGTTCCTAGTGGTTCTTGTGGTTCTGTTTCTTGTGATTCTGGTTCGTGTGGTTCTTGCCTTCTGGTTCTTGTGGTTTAGTTTATTGTGGTTCTGGTCCTTGAGGTTCTTGGGGTTCTGGTTCATGTGGTTCTTGGGTTCTGGTTTTTGTGTTTCTTGGGTTCTGGTTGTTGTGGTTCTGGTTCTTGTGGTTCTTGTACTTGTGTCTCTGGTTCTTGTGGTTCTGGTTCCTGTGGTTCTGGTGGTTCTGGTTTTTGTGGTTCTGGTTCTTGTGGTTCTGTTTCTTGTGGTTAAGGTTCTTGTGTTTCTTGTGGTTCTGATTATTGTGGCTCTGGTTCTTGTGGTTCTTGTGGTACGAGATTTGCATTGTACGTTTACTTATAGTGACAAATAAAAATCCTCGATATGCACTTCTAGAAAATCGCAACATGTAAAATGGTTATCAGGAGTTAATTCCATCATTCACAGTAACGAAATGATGAAACGTCGAAAACTGATCATTCCTGCATGAGATTTGATTTGATTCTGGTGTTTCTGGTTCTTGTGTTTCTTGTGGTTCTGGTTGTTGTGGTTCAGATTATTTTGGTGCTGGTTCTTGTGGTTCTTGGGTTCTGGTTCTTGTGGTTCTTCTGTTCTGGTTGTTGTGGTTCTTGGGGTTATTGTGGTTCTGTTTCTTGTGGTCCTTGTGGTTCTTTTTCTTGAGGATCTTGTGGTTCTGGTTCTTGTGGTTCTTGGGATCTGGTGGTTGTGGTTGTTGTGGTTGTTGGGCTCTGGTTCTTGTGGGTCTTGTGGGTCTTGTGGTTCTGGTTCTTATGGTTTTTGTGGTTCTGCATGGGTTCTGGTTCTTAAGTTTCTTGAGTTCTGGGTATTGTGGTTCTTGGGTTCTGGTTGTTGTGGTTCTTGGGTTCTGGTTGCTGCGGTTCTGTTCTTGTGTTTCTTGGGTTCTCGTTCTTGTGGTTCTCGTTCTTGTGGTTCTGGTGATTCTTGTGGGTTGTGGTTCCTGTGGGTCTGCTTCTTGTGGTTCTGGTTCTTGGTATCCTTCTGGCTCTGGTTCTTGTGGTTCTGGTTCTTATGGTTTTGGTGGTTCTGCTTTTTGTGGTTCTTGGGTTCTTATTCCTGTGGTTATTGGGATTGGGTTCTTGTGGTTCTGGTTCTTGTGCTTCTGGTGGTTCTGGTTCCTGTGGTCCTTGTGGTTTTTGTGATTCTTGTGGTTCTCGTGGTTCTGTTTCTTGTGGTTCTGGTTGTTGTGGTTCTGGGGATCTGATTGTTCTGATTCTTGTGGTTCTTGTACGCCGGTTCTCGTGGTTCTTGTCTTCTGGTTTCCGTGGTTCTGATTCGGGTGGTTCTGTTTCTTGTGGTTTTGTTTTTTGTGTTCTGGTGGTTCTTGTGGTTCTTGTGGTTCTGGTTCTGGTTCTTGTGGTTCTGGTTCTTGCGGTTCTGGTGTTTGTGTTTCTTGTGGTTCCGGTTCTTGTGGTTCAAGTTCTTTTGGTTTTTGTAGTTCTGCTTCTTGTGGTTCTTGGGTTCTGGTTCTTGTGGTTCTTGTGTTTTGGTTGTTGTGGTTCTGGTGATTCTGGTTTCTGTGGTTCTTGAGGTTCTTTTTCTTAAGGTTCTGGTTCTTGTGGTTCTTGGGATCTGGTAGTTGTGGTTCTTGGGTTCTGGTTCTTGTGGTTCTGGTCCTTGTGGTTCTGCTTCTTTTGGTTCTTTGGTTCTGGGTTTTGTACTTCTCGTTTTTGTGGTTCTGGTTCCTGTGGCTCTTGTAGTTGTTATACTTGCGGTTCTTGGGGTTCTTGCGGTTCCAGAAAATCTGGTTTTCTTGTGGCTCTGGTTCTTGCGTTTCGTGTGATACGAGATTTGCTTCGTACGTTTACTTATAGTAACAAATAAAAATTCTCGAAATGCACTTCTAGAAAATCGCAACATGTAAAATCGTTATGCGGAGTTAATTCCATCATTCATAGTAACGAAATGATGAAGCATCAGAACCTGACCCACAGGAACCAAAACCTCCAGAACAACTAGAAAAACAAGAAACAGAACCACATGAACCCAAGAACCACAAGAACCCAAGAACCACAAGAACAAGAACCCAAGAACCACAAGAACCAGAACCACCAGAACCAGAACCACAGGTACCAGAACCACGAGAACAATAGGAACCAGAACCGCAAGAATAAGAACCACAAGAAACACAAGAACCAGAACCACAAGAACCAGAACCACATAAACCAGAACCACAAGAACCAGAACCAACAGAACCTCAAGAGCACCAGAACCACATGAACAAGAACCACAAGAACCAGAACCGCCGGACCCCAAGAACCACGAGAACCAGAACCAGAAGATCCAGAACCACAAGAATAAGAACAAGAATCACACAAACCACAAGAACCAGAACCAAAAGAACCACAGGAACCAGAACCACTAGAGCCAGAATCACAAGAACCACAAGCACAAGAACCAGGAGCACAAGAACCAGAACCAGAACCATAAAAACCACAATACCAGAACCACAAGTTTCAGAAACACTAGAACGAAAACCACAAGGACCAGAATCCAAGAAACACAAGAACAGAACCACAACAACCAGAACCCAAGAGCCACAAGATCCACAAGAACCACAGGAACCAGAACCACCACAACCACAAGAACCAGAAGTACAAGACCCGGAACCAAAGAACTAAAAGAAACAGAACTGCAAGA
Organism: Pictodentalium vernedei; assembly: GCA_031216915.1. Taxonomy (NCBI): domain Eukaryota; kingdom Metazoa; phylum Mollusca; class Scaphopoda; order Dentaliida; family Dentaliidae; genus Pictodentalium; species Pictodentalium vernedei. Next base: position 299,377,974 of record CM062294.1, read on the forward strand.
ACCGCAAGGACCAGAACCACAAGAAACAGAACCTAAGAACCACAACCACCAGATCCCAAGAACCACAAGAACCAGAACCAGAACCACAAGAACCTTAAGAAAAAGAACCACAAGAACCACAGGAACCAGAATCACCAACAACCAAAACACAAGAACCAGAACCCAAGAACCACAAGAAGCAGAACCGAAAGAACCTGAACCACAAGAGTCGGAGCCACAAGAAACACAAAAACCAGAACCAGAACCGCAAGAACCAGAACCACAAGAACCACCAGAACCGCAAAAAAACAGAACCACAAGAAACAGAACCACAACAATCAGAACCACGGGATCCAGAAGACAGGAACCACGAGAACCAGAACACAAGAACCACAAATATCAGAACCAGCAGATTCCCGGATCCACAACAACCAGAACCACAAGAAACAGAGCCACGAGAACCACAAGAACCACAGGAACCAGAAGTACCAGAATCACAAGAATCCGAACCACAAGAACCCGAACCCAAGAGCCACAGGAATAAGAACCGAAGAACCACAAGAACCAGAACCACAAGAACCATAAGAACCAGAACCACAAGACCCACAAGAACCAGAGCCACAAGGACACCAAGAACCAGAAACACAAGAACCACAAGATCCAGAACCACAGGAACAACAAGATCCAAAACCACAAAAACAGAACCAAAAGAACCAAATAAACCCAAATCACAAAAACAACAAGAACTAGAGCTAGAACTCATGAACCAGAAGAACCAGAGCACGAGAACCACAAGAAACATAACGACAAGAACCATAACCACAAGAACCCTAAGAGCCAGAACCACAAAAACCAGAACCACAAGAACAAAAACCGCAATATCCAGAACCCAAGAACCACAAGAAACAGAACCAAAAGAACCACAAGAACTAGAACCAAAAGCCCCACAACAACAAGAACCAAAAGAACCAGAACCACAAGAACCTGAAGCACAAGAAGCACAAGAACCAGAGCCACAAGAACCACAAGAACCAGAACCATTCAAAAGAACCAGAACAGCAAGAATCAAATCAGATCTCATGCAGAAATGATCAGTTTTCGACGTTTCATCATTTCGTTACTGTGAATGGTGGAATTGACACCGGAAAACGATTTTCCATGTTGCGATTTTCTGGAACCGCAAGAACCACAAGAATCGCAAGTATAACAACTACAAGAGCCTCAAGAACCACAAGAACCACAGGAACCAGAACCATAAGAACCAGAAGTACAAGACCCAGAACCAACGAACCAAAAGAAGCAGAACCGCAAGAACCGCAAGGACCAGAATCACAAGAACCAGTACACAAGAACCACAACCACCACATCCCAAGAACCACAAGAACAAGAACCAGAACCAACAGAACCTCAAGAGCACCAGAACCGCATAAACAAGAACCACAAGAACCAGAACCGCCAGACTCCAAGAAGCACGAGAACCAGAACTACAAGATACAGAACCACAAGAATCACACAAACCACAAGAACCAGAATCAAAAGAACCACATGAACCAGAGCCACTAGAGCCAGAATCACAAGAACCACAAGCACAAGAACCAGGAGCACAAGAACCAGAACCACAAGAAACACAAGAACCAGAACCATAAAAACCACAAGTACCAGAACCACAAGTTTCAGAAACACTAGAACGAAAACCACAAGAACCAGAACCCAAGAAACACAAGAACAGAACCACAACAACCAGAACCCAAGAGCCACAAGAACCACAAAAAACCACAGGAACCAGAACCACCAGAACCACAAGAACCAGAAGTACAAGACCCGGAACCAAAGAACCAAAAGAAGCAGAACTGCAAGGAACGCAAGGACCAGAACCACAAGAACCAGAACCACAAGAACAAGAACCACAAGAACCAGAACCACAAGAACCTTAAGAAAAAGAACCACTAGAACTACAGGAACCAGAATCACCTCAACATCCAAAACACAAGAACCAGAACCCAAGAACCACAAGAAGCAGAACCGAAAGAAACTGAACCACAAGTACCGGAGCCACAAGAAACACAAAAACCAGAACCAGAACCGCAAGAACCAGAACCACAAGGACCACAAGAACACCAGAACCACAAAAAACAGAACCACAAGAAACAGAACCACAGGAATCAGAACCACGGGAACCAGAAGACAGGAACCACGAGAACCAGAACACAAGAACCACAAGAATTAGAACCAGCAGATCCTCAGAACCACAAAAACCAGAACCACAAGAAACAGAACCACGAGAACCACAAGAACCACAAGAACCACAGGAACCAGAACTACCAGAAGCACAAGAACCCAAACCACAAGAACCCGAACCCAAGAGCCACAGGAATAAGAACCCAAGAACCACAAGAACCAGAACCACAAGAACCATAAGAACCAGAACCACAAGACCCACAAGAACCAGAGCCACAAGGACACCAAGAACCAGAAACACAAGAACCAGAATCACAGGAAACGCAAGATCCAAAACCACAAAAACAGAACCAAAAGAACCAAATAAACCAGAATCACAAAACAACAAGAACTAGAACAACTAGAACTAGAACTCATGAACCACAAGAACCAGAGCACGAAAACCACAAGAAACATAACGACAAGAGCCATAACCACAAGAACCCTAAGAACCAGAACCACAAAAAGCAGAACCACAAGAACAAAAACCGCAAGATCCAGAACCCAAGAACCACAAGAAGCAGAACCAAAAGAACCACAAGAACTAGAACCAAAAGAACCACAACAACAAGAACCACAAGAACCAGAACCACAAGAACCTGAAGCACAACAACCGGAGCTACAAGAACCACAAAACCCACAAGAACCAGAACCCAACAACCACCAGAACCACAAGAACTAGGACTACAATAACCACAATAACCAGAACCAAAGAACTACAAGAACCAAAACGCAAGACTCGGAACACAAGAACCACAAGTACCAGAACAACCAGAACCACAAGGACCAGAAGTACAAGACCCGGAACCCAAGAACCACAAGAAGCAGAACCACAAAAACCGCAGAACCAGAACAAGAAGAGCCACAAGAACCAGAACCAATAAAACCACAAGAGCACCAGAACCACATGAACAAGAACCACCAGAACCAGAACCACTAGACCCCAAGAACCACAAGAAACAGAACCACAAGATCCAGAACCACAAGAATAAGAACCACAAGAATCACAAAAACTACAAGAACCTGAACCACAGGAACCAGAACCACGAGAGCCAGATTCACAGGAACCACAAGAACCAGAACCACAAGAAACACAATAACCAGAACCATAACAACCACAAGTACGGGGACCACAAGAACTCGAACCCCAAAAACCAGAACCCAAGAACCACAATAACCACAACAACCAGAACAGAAGAACCAGAACCCAAGAACCACAAAAACCAGAACCTCAAGAACCATAACCTCAAGAACCGCAGAAACCAGAGCTGCAAGAACCAAAGAACCAGAACCACAAGATCATAACTACAAGAAACACAGCAACCAGAACCACCAGAAGCACAAGAATCAGAACCACAATACCACAAGAACGAGAACCACAACAAGAACCACAAGAGCCAGATCCTCCAGAATCAAATCAGATCTCATGCAGGAATGATTAGTGTCCAATGTTTTATCATTTCGTTACTGTGAATGATAGAATTGACTCCGGATAACGATTTTACATGTTGCGATTTTCTAGAAGTGCATTTCGAGGATTTTGTTTGTTACGAAAAGTAAACGTACTATACAAACCTCATACCACAAGAACCAGAACCTCAAAAAACTTAAGAACCAGAAACCAAGAGCCACAAGAACCAGAACCCCAAGAACCACAACCACAAGAACCACAACCACAAAAAACAGAACCACAAGAAACACAACAACCAGAACCATCAGAATCACCAGCATCACAACCACAAAATCCACAACCACAAGAACCAGAACTACCTGAAGCACAAGGGCCAGAACCACAAGAACCCAAACCACAAAAACCAGAATGCAAAAACTACAAGAACCAGAACAACAAGAAACACAAGAACTACCAGAACCACAAGAACCAGAACCACAACAACCAAAATAAACAGAACCACCAGAATCAAATCAGATCTCATGCAGAAATGATCAGTTTTCGGCGTTTCATCATTTCTTTACTGTGAATGGTGGAATTAACACCGGATAACGATTTTCCATGTTGCGATTTTCTGGAACCGCAAGAACCACAAGAATCGCACGTATAACAACTACAAGAGCCACAAGAACCACAAGAACCACAGGAACCAGAACCACCAGAACCATAAGAACCAGAAGTACAAGACCCAGAACCAAAACACCAAAAGAAGCAGAACCGCAAGGACCAGAATCACAAGAACCAGTACCCAAGAACCACGACCACCAGATCCCAAGAACACAAGAAGAAGAACCACAAGAACCAGAACCACAAGAACCTCAAGAAAAAAGATCCACAGGAACCAAATTCACCAGAACCACAACAACCAAAACAAAAGAACCACAAGAACCAGAACCCAAGAACCACAAGAAGCAGAACTACAAGAACCAAAAGAACCGGAACCACAAGAAACACAAAAACCAGAACTGCAAGAACCAGAACCACAGGAACCAGAACCACAAGAACCAGAACCACAAGAACCACAAAAAACAGAACCACAAGAAATAGAACCACAAGAATCAGAACCACGGGAACCAGAACCACGGGAACCAGAACACAAGAACCACAAGCATCAGAACCACCAGATTACCGAAACCGCAACAACCAGAACCACAAGAAACAGAACCACGAGAACCATAAGAACCATAAGAACCACAGGATCCAGAACCACCAGAAGCAGAAGAACCAGAACCACAAGAACCGGATCCCAAGAACCACAGGAATAAGAACCCAAGAACCACAAGAACCAGAACCATAAGAATCATAAGAACCACAAGACCCAGAACCACAAGAACCAGAGCCACAAAGACACCAAGAACCAGAAACACAAGAACCACAAGAACCAGAACCACAGGAACAACAAGATCCAAAACCACAAGAACAGAACCACGAGAACCAAATGAACCAGAATCACAAGAACCACAAGAACTAGAACAACTAGAACTAGAACTCATGAACCACAAGAACCAGAGCACGAGAACCACAAGAAACATAACCACAAGGACCATAACCACAAGAACCCTAAGAACTAGAACCACAAGAACCAGAACGAAAAGAACCGGAACCACAAGAAGCAGAACCACAGGAACAACAACCCACAAGAATCCACAGAACCACAAGAACCAGAACCACAAGAATCACAAGAACCAGAACCACAAGGGCCACAAGAACCAGAATCTCAAGAACCTGAATCACAAGAACCACAAAAACCAGAACCACAAGAATAAGAACCGCAAAATCCAGAACCCAACAACCACAAGAAGCAGAACCAAAAAAACCACAAGAACTAGAACCAAAAGAACCACAAGAACAAGAACCACAAGACCGAGAACCACAAGAACCCGAAGCACAAAGGCACAAGAATTAGCGCCACAAGAACCACAAGAACCACCATAACCACAAGAACTAGAGCCACAATAACCACAAGAACCAGAACCGAAGAACTACAAGAACCAAAACACAAGAATAAGAACAACCAGAACCACAAGAAACCCAAGAACCACAAGAACCACAAGAATAACAACTACAAGAACCACAAGAACCACAGGAATCAGAACCACCAGAACCACAAGGACCAGAAGTACAAGACCTAGAACCCAAGAACCACAAGAAGCAGAACCACAAAAACCGCAATAACCAGAACCACAAAAACCAGAACCAACAGAACCACCAAGAGCACCAGAACCACATGAACAAGAACCACCAGAACCAGAACCACCAGAACCAGAACCATCAGACCCCAAGAACCACGAGAACAAGAACTGCTAGATCCAGAACCACAAGAATAAGAACCACAAGAATCACAAAAACTATAAGAACCACAAGAACCAGAACCACAAGAACCAAAACCAAAAGAACCACAGGAAGCAGAAACACTAGAGCCAGAATCACAAGAACCACAAGGACCACAAGCACCACAAGCATGAGAACCAGAACCCAAGAGCCATAAGAACCAGAACCACAAGAACCACAAGAAGCAGAACCACAAGAAACACAATAACCAGAACCATAACAACCACAAGTACCAGAACCACAAGAACTCGAACCCCAAGAACCAGAACCCAAGAACCACAAGAACCAGAACCACAACAACCAGAACAGAAGAACCAGAACCCAAGAACCACAAGCACCAGAACCTCAAGAACAAGAACTTCAAGAACTGCAAGAACCAGAACCACAATTACCAGAACCAACAGAACCACAAAAGCACCAGAACCACATGAACACGAAACACAAGAACCAGAACCACCAGACCCCCAAGAACCGCGAGGACCAGAACCAAGAGATCCAGAACCACAAAAATAAGAACCACAAGAATCACAAAAACTACAAGAACCACAAGAACCAAAAGAACCAGAACCATAAGACCCACAAGAACCACAAGTACCAGAACCGCAAGATCCGCAGGAACTAGAACCACAAGAAACAGAAAACCAAGAACCACAAGAACCAGAACCACAAGAAATGCAAGAACCAGAACCACAATAACCACAAGAACTAGAACCACAAGAACCAGAACCACCAGAACAAGAACCACAAGAACCACAAGATCCATAACCCCAAGAACCAGAACAACAGGAACCATATGCACAAGAACCAGAACCACAAGACCCACAAGAACCAGAAGCACAAGAACAAGAACCACAAGACCCAGAACCACAACAACCAGAACCACAACAACCACGAGAACCAGATTCCAAGGACCCGAGACACAAAAGCATAACTCAAGTATTCCAAGAACCACAGGAACCAGAACCACAAGATCCAGAACCATAAGACCCACAAGAACCAGAACCCAAGAACCACAAGAACCATAACCAAAATAGCCAGATCCACAATAACCCAAGAACCACAAGAACTGGAACCACAAGAACCAGAACCCAAGGACCATAAGAACCAGAACCACAAGAACTAGAACCACAAGAACCCGAACCACGAGAACCACAAAACCAGAACCACAAGAACCTCAAGAACCAGTACCAAAAGGACCAGAACCACAAGAACTAGAACCACGAGAACCACGAAAATAACAGGAAAAAAACCCTCAAAACCCGAACCACAAGAAAACCAACAACCCCAAGAACCAGAACCCATGATGTACAAGAAGCAGAACCACAAGTACCACAAGAACCAGAACCACAGGAACCACAAGTACAAGAAACACAAGAACGACAACCACAAGAACCAGAACCCCCAAAACACAAAAACAGAACCACAACAACCAGAACCCAAGAACCATAACAACCAGAACCTAAGAACCACAATACCCAAAACTCAAGAAACTTACGAACCAAAACCCAAGAGCCACAAGAACCAGAACCCCAAGAACCAGAACCACAAGAACCGCAGCCACAAAAACCAGAAACACAAGAAACACAACAACCAGAACTACTAGAAGCACAAGAATCAGAACCACAAGATCCACAACCTTAAGAACCAGAACCACCTGAAGCACAAGGGACAGAACCACAAGAACCAAAACGACAAAAACCAGAATGCAAGAACTACAAGAATCAGAACCACAAGAAACACAAGAACAACCAGAACCACAAGAACCAGAAGCACAAGAACCACAAGAACCAGAACCACCAGAATCAAATCAAATCTCATGTAGGAATGGTCAGTTTTCGACGTTTCATCATTTCGTTTCTGTGAATGATTGAATTAACTCCGGATAACGATTTTGCATGTTGCGATTTTCTGGAACCGCAAGAACCAGAAGTATAACAAGTATAAGAGCCACAAGAACCACAAGAACCACAGGAACCAGAACCACCAGAATCACAAGAACCAGAAGTACAAGACCCAGAACCCAAGAACCAAAAGAAGCAGAACCGCAAGAACCACAGACACACAAACCACAAGAAACAGAACTTTAAGAACAAAACCACAAGAACCACAAGATCCACAACAATCAGAACCAGAACCAGAACCACAAGAACCAGAAACACAAGACCCAGAACTGCAAGAACCACAAGGAACAGAATCACAAGAACCGGAACCACAAGAACCAGAATCATAAGAACCAGAACCACAAGAACCGCAAGAACCGGAACCCAAGAACCACATGAACCAGAACCACAGGAACAAGAAGCAGAACCCCAGAACCACAAGATCCGCAAGAACGGAACCACAAGAACCAGAACACAAGAACCACAAGACACCGAACCACAAAAAACACAAGAACCAGAACCACAAAAACAACAAGAACCAGAACCTCAAGAACCAGAACCACAAGAAACCCAAGAAGCGCAAGAATCACAAGAACCAGAACCCAAGAACCTGAGACACAAAAGCATAACACAAGTAACCCAAGAACCACAAGAACCAGAACCACAAGAACTAGAATCACAAGAACCCGAACCACGAGCACCACAAAACCAGAACCACAAGAACCTCAAGAACCAGTACCACAAGGACCAGAACCACAAGAACCAGAACCGCGAGCACCACGAGAACTACAGGAAAAAGAACCAGAAAACCCGAACCATAAGAACCACAAGAAACCAAACAACCCCAGGAACCAGAACCCATGATCTACAAGAAGCAGAACCATAAGAACCACAAGAACCAGAACCGCAGAACCATAGAACCAGAACCACAAGAGCCAGAACCACAAGAACCAGAACCACCACAACCACAAAAACCATAAGCACAGAAGGACCCGAACCACAAGCGCCAAAAGAACCACAATAACCAGAACCACCTGAACCAGAACCACAAGAACCCAAACCACCAGAACTGCAAGAACCAGTTCCACAAGAACTACAAGAAACAGAATCACAGAAACCTGAACCACAAGAACCACAAAAACCAGAACCACAAGAACAAGAACCGCAAGATCCAGAACCCAAGAACCACAAGAAGCAGAACCAAAAGAACCACAAGAACCAAAACCAAAAGAACCACAAGAACAAGAACCACAAGAAGCCGAAGCACAAGAAGCACAGGAACCAGAGCCGCAGGAACCACAAGAACCACAAGAACCAGAACCCAAGACCACCAGAACCACAAGAACTAGGGCCACAATAACCACAAGAACCAAAACTGAAGAACTACAAGAACCAAAACACAAGAATCAGAACACAAGAACCACAAGTACCAGAACAACGAGAAACACAAGAAACCCAAGAACCACAAGAACCACAAGAATAACAACTACAAGAACCACCAGAACCACAAGACCAGAAGTACAAGACACAGAACCTTAGAACCACAAGACGCAGAACCACAAAACCGCAAGAACCAGATCCACGAGAACCAGAACCAACAGAACTACAAGAGCACCACATGAACAAGAACCACCAGAACCAGAACCACCAGACCCCAAGAACTACGGGAACCAGAACCACAAGATCCAGAACCACAAGAATAAGAACCACAAGAATCACAAAAACTACAAGAACCACAAGAACCAGAACCAAAAAACCACAGGAACCAGAAAAACTAGAGCCAGAATCACAAGAACCACAAGCACAAGAAACAGGAGCATAAGAACCAGAACCGAAGAGCCAAAAGAAGCAGAATCACAAGAATAGAACAAGAAACACAATAACCAGAACCATAACAACCACAAGTAGCAGAACCACAAGAACTCGAACCCCAAGCTCCAGAACCCAAGAACCACAACAACCAGAACCACAACAACCAGAACAGAAGAACCAGAACCCAAGAACCACAAGACCCAGAACCTCAAGAACAAGAACCTCAAGAACCGCAAAAACCAGAGCCGCAAGAACCAAAGAACCAGAACCACAAGAACCATAACTACAAGAAACACAAGAACCAGAACCACCAGACGCACAAGAACCAGAGCCACAATAACCACAGGAACGAGAACCGCAAGAACCAGAACCACAAGAGCCAGAACCTCCAGAATCAAATCAGATCTCATGCAGAAATAATTAGTGTTCGATGTTTTATCATTTCGTTACTGTGAATGATGGAATTGACTCCGGATAACGATTTTACATGTTGCGATTCAAGAAGTGCATTTCGAGGATTGTGCTTGTTACGAAAATAAACGTACTATACATACCTCATGCCACAAGAACCACAAAAACCAGAACCTCAAGAATCAGAGCCACAAGAACCAGAACCACAATAATCAGAACCAGAATTACCAGAACCACCGGAACCACCAAAAACAAGAACCACCAAAACCACAAGAATCAGAACACAGGAACCACAAGAACCCGAATACAAGAACCAGAACCACCAGAACCACAGGAAAAGGAAGTACAAGACCCAAAACCTAAGAACCAAAAGAAGCAGAACTGCAAGGACCAGAATCACAAGAACCACAACCACCAAATCCCAAGAACCACAAGAACCAGAACCACAAGAACCAGGACCACAAGAACCTCAAGAAAAAGAACCACAAGAAAAAGAACCACAAGAAAAGGAACCAGAAGAAAAAGAACCACAGGAACCAGAATCTCAGAACCACAACACCCAGAACACAAGAACCAGAACCCAAGAACCACAAGAAGCAGAACTACAAGAACCAAAAGAACCGGAACCACAAGAATCGGAACCACAAGACACACAAGAACCAGAACCACAAGAAGCACAAGAATCAGAACAACAATAACCACAAGAACGAGAACCACAAGAATCAGAACCACATGAACCACAAGAGCCAGAACCACCACAATCAAATCAAATCTCCTGCGGGAATGATCAGTTTTCGATGTTTCATCATTTCGTTACTATGAATGATGGAATTAACTCCGGATAACGATTTTACATGTTGCGATTTTCTAGAAGTGCAAATCGAGGATTTTGATTTGTTACTATAAGTAAACGTACTACTTAAATTTCGTACCACAAGAAACACAAGAACCAGAGCCACAAGAATCAGAACCACAAGAAACACAAGACCCTGAACCACAAGAAACAGAACCACGAGACCCAGAACCACCAGATCCCAACAACCACGAGAACCAAAACCACAAGAACCAGAACCACAAGAATGAGAACGACAAGAATAACAAGAATCACAAAAACCACAAGAACCACAAGAACCAGAACCAAAAAACAACAGGAACCATAACCACTAGAGCCAGAATCACAAGAACCAGAATCACAAGAACCACAAGCACGAGAACCAGAAACCAAGAGCCATAGGAACCAGAACCACAAGAACCGCAAGAACCAGAACCACAGGAAACACAAGAACCAGAACCATAACAACCACAAGTACCAGAACCACAAGTTCCAGAACGACAAGAACTAGAACCCCAAGAACCAGAACCCAAGAACCACAAGAACCAGAACCACAACAAACAGAACAGAAGAACTAGAACCCAAGAACCACAACGACCAGAACCCCAGATCCTCAAGAACCAGAACGTCAAGAACCGCAAAAACCAGAGCCACAAGAACCAAAGAACTAGAACCACAAGAACCAAAACTACAAGAAACACAAGAACCAGATCCACCAAAAGCACAAGAATCAGAACCACAATAACCACAGGAACGAGAACCAGAAGAATGAGAACCGCAAGAACCAGAACCACAAGCGCCAGAACCACCAGAATCAAATCAGATCTCATGCAGGAATGATTAGTGTCCGATGTTTTATCATTTCGTTACTGTGAATGATGGAATTGACTCCTGATAACGATTTTACATGTTGCGATTTTCTAGAAGTGCATTTCGAGGATTTCGTTTCTAACGAAAAGTAAACATACTATACATACCTCATACCACAAGAACCACAAGAACCAAGACCTCAAGAATCAGAGCCACAAGAATCAGAGCCACAAGAACCAGAACCTCAAGAACCAGAATTACCAGAACCATCAGAACCACAAGAACCACCAAAACCACAAAAATCTGAACCACAGGAACCACAAGAACCCGAATACAAGAACCCCAAGAGCCAGAACCACCAGATCCCAAGAAACACAACAACCAGAACCACAAGAACTGCAAGTATAACAGCTACAAGAGCCACAGGAACCGAACCACCAGAACCAGACGTACAGAACCCAGAACCCAAGAACCACAAGAAGCAGAACTGCAAGAACTGCAAGGATCAGAACCACAATAACCAGAACCAAAGAACCACAACCACCAGATCCCAAGAACCACAAGAACCAGAACCACAAGAACCAGGACCACAAGAACCTCAAGAAAAAGAACCACAAGAAAAAGAACACAAGGACCACAGGAACCAGAATCACCAGAACCACAACAACCAGAACACAAGAACCACAAGAACCAGAACCCAAGAACCACAAGAAGCAGAACTACAAGAAACAAATGAACCGGAACCACAAGAACCGGAACGACAAGAAACACAAGAACCAGAACCACCAGAAGAACAAGAATCAGAACCACAATAACCACAAGAACTGGAACCACATGAACCACAAGATCCAGAACCACCAGAATCAAATCAAATCTCCTGCAGGAAGAGTTCGATGTTTCATCATTTCGTTACTATGAATGATGGAATTAACGCCGGATAACGATTTTACATGTTGCGATTTTCTAGAAGTGCATTTCGAGGATTTTGATTTGTTACTATAAGTAAACGTACTACTCAAATTTCGTACCACAAGAAACACAGGAACCAGAGCCACAAGAATCAGAACCAAGAAACAAGAAACACAAGAACCTGAACCACAAGAAACAGAACCACAAGAACCAGAACCACAAGACCCAGAACCACCAGAAGCACAAGAACCAGAAACACAAGAACGACAAGAACCAGAACCCAAGAACCACATGAAACAGAACCCCAAGAACCCCAATGACCAGAACCACAAGAAACGAAACCACAATAAACGAAACCACAAGAACCACAAGAACCAGAATCACAAGAAACAGAACCACAAGAACCCCTAGAACTAGAACCACAAAAAGAACAAGAACCACCAAAACCAGAACTACAACACCAAGAACCTCCAGAACAAGCAGAACAACAAAAAACAGAACCACATGAACCCAAGAACTATAAGAATCAGAACCCAAGAACCACAAGAACCAGAACCCAAGAGCCAGAGGAACCGAAACCAACAGAACCAGAACCAGAACCACCAGAAACAGAACCGGAACCAGAACCACAAGAACCATAAGAACCATAAGAACCAGAACCACAAGAATCAGAACTTCAAGAAACACAAGAACCACAGGAAACACAAGAACCAGAACCACAAGAACCAGAACCAACAGAAGCACAAGAACAAGAACCACAAGAACCAGAACTACAAGAACCAGAACCTACAGACCCCCCTCCCCCTCCACGAACCACCAGAACCAGAATCACAAGACCCAGAACCACAAGAACCACAAAAATAAGAAAGAGAAACACAAGAACCAGAAGCACAAGAATCAGAACCACAAGAAGCAGAACCACCAGAACCAAATGAACCACAGGGGCCAGAACCACAAGAAACATAAATACAAGAACCACAAGAACCAGAACCACAAGAAATACAAGAACCAAAGCCACAAGAACCACAAGAATCGGAACCCAAGAACCACAAGAACTAGGACCACAATAACGACAAGAACCAGAACCGAAGAACTACAAGAACCAAAACACAAGAACCAGAACAAAAGAACCACAACAACCAGAACCACAAAATCCACAAGAACCACAAAATCCACAAGAACCAGAACCACAAGAACCAGAACCACGAGAAACCCAACAACCACAAGAACCACAAAAATTTCAACTAGAAGAACCACAGCCACCACAAGAACCACAGGACCAGAACCACCAGAACCACAAGAATCAGAAGTATAAGACCCAGAACCCAAGAACTACAAGAAGCAGAACCACAAGAACTGCAAGAACCAGAACCACAAGAATCACAAGAACCAGAACCCAACAACCAAAAGAACCACAACCACCAGATACCAAGAACCACAAGAACCTTAAGAAAACAAGAAAAAGAACCACAAGAACTAGGACCACAATAACCACAAGAACCAGAACCGAAGAACTACAAAAACCAAAACACTAGAACCAGAACCACAAGAAACCCAACAACCACAAGAACCACAAGAATAACAACGAAAAGAACCACAAGAACCACAGGAACCGGAATCACCAGAACCACAAGAACCAGAAGTACAAGACCCAGAACCCAAGAACTACAAGAAGCAGAACCACAAGAACCGCAAGATCCAGAACCCAACAACCAAAAGAACCACAACCGCCAGATCCCAATAACCACAAGAACCAGAACCACAAGAACCACAGGAATCAGAACCACCAGAACCACAACAACCAGAACAGAAAAAACACAAGAACCAGAACCCAAGAACCACAAGAACCAGCATCAAAAGAACCTGAACCACAAGAACCAGAACCACAAGAAACACAAGAACCAGAACCACCAGAAGCACAAGAATAAGAACAATAACCACAAGAACAAGAACCACAAGAATAACAACTAAAAGAACCACAATAACCACAGGAACCAGAACCACCAGAACCACAAGAACCAGAAGTACAAGACCCAGAATCCAAGAACCACAAGAAGCAGAACCACAAGAACCGCAAGATCCAGAACCCAACAACCAAAAGAACCACAATCACCAGATCCCAAGAACCACAAGAACCAGAACCACAAGAATCAGAACCACAAGAACCACAGGAACCAGAACCATCAGAACCACAACAACCAGAACAGAAGAACCGCAAGAACCAGAACCCAAGAACCACAAGAACCAGCATCAAAAGAACCTGAACAACAAGAACCAGAACCACAAGAAATACAAGAACCAGAACCACCAGAAGCACAAGAACCAGAAACACAAGAACGACAAGAACCAGAACCCAAGAACCACATGAAACAGAACCCCAAGAACTCCAATGACCAGAACCACAAGAAACGAAACCACAATAAACGAAACCACAAGAACCACAAGAACCAGAATCACAAGAAACAGAACCACAAGAACCCCTAGAACTAGAACCACAAAAAGAACAAGAACCACCAAAACCAGAACTACAACACCCAGAACCTCCAGAACAAGCAGAACAACAAAAAACAGAACCACATGAACCCAAGAACTATAAGAATCAGAACCCAAGAACCACAAGAACCAGAACCCAAGAGCCACAGGTACCGAAACCAACAGAACCAGAACCAGAACCACCAGAAACAGAACCGGAACCAGAACCACAAGAACCATAAGAACCATAAGAACCAGAACCACAAGAATCAGAACTTCAAGAAACACAAGAACCACAGGAAACACAAGAACCAGAACCACAAGAACCAGAACCAACAGAAGCACAAGAACAAGAACCACAAGAACCAGAACTACAAGAACCAGAACCTACAGACCCCCCTCCCCCTCCACGAACCACCAGAACCAGAATCACAAGACCCAGAACCACAAGAACCACAATAATAAGAAAGAGAAACACAAGAACCAGAAACACCAGAAGCACAAGAATCAGAACCACAAGAAGCAGAACCACCAGAACCAAATGAACCACAGGAGCCAGAACCACAAGAAACATAAATACAAGAACCACAAGAACCAGAACCACAAGAAACACAAGAACCAGAACCACCAGAAGCACAAGAATAAGAACAATAACCACAAGAACAAGAACCACAAGAATAACAATTAAAAGAACCACAATAACCACAGGAACCAGAACCACCAGAACCACAAGAACCAGAACCAAAAGTACAAGACCCAGAATCCAAGAACCACAATAAGCAGAACCACAAGAACCGCAAGATCCAGAACCCAACAACCAAAAGAACCACAATCACCAGATCCCAAGAACCACAAGAACCAGAACCACAAGAACCAGAACCACAAGAACCACAGGAACCAGAACCATCAGAACCACAACAACCAGAACAGAAGAACCGCAAGAACCAGAACCCAAGAACCACAAGAACCAGCATCAAAAGAACCTGAACAACAAGAACCAGAACCACAAGAAATACAAGAACCAGAACCACCAGAAGCACAAGAATCAGAACAACAATAACCACAAGAAAAGGAACCACAAGAACCAGAACCACATGAACCAAAAGAGCCAGAAACACCAGAATCAAATCAAATCTCATGCAGCAATGATCAGTTTTCGATGTTTCATCATTTCGTTACTATGGATGATGGAATTAACTCCGGATTACGATTTTACACGTTGCGATTTTCTAGAAGAGCATTTCGAGGGTTTTGTTTGTTACGAAAAGTAAACGTACTATACGTATCTCGTACCACAAGAAACACAAGAACCAGAACCACAAGAATAAGAGCCACAAGAACCAGAACCACAAGGATCAGAGCCACAAGATCCAGAACCACAAGAACCAGAACCACAAGAATCAGAACCACAAGAGCCAGAACCACAAGAACCAGAACCACAAGTGCCAGAACCACAAGAACCAGAACCACAAGAACCGGAACACAAGAAACACAAGACCCAGAACCCAAGAAGCACATGAACCAGAACCCCAAGAACCACACGGAGCAGAACCACAATAAACAAAACCACAAGAACCAGATGGCAAGAACCACAAGAACCATAATCACAAGAAACAGAACCACAAGAACCATTAGAACCAGAACCACAAGATGCACTAGAAACAGAACCACAAGAATCAGAATCACAAGAACCCCCAGAACCAGAACCACAAGAACCAGAACCTCCAGAACAACAAGAAACAGGACCACGTGAACGCAAGAATGACAAGAACCCGAACCCAAGAACCACAAGAACCAGAAGCACAAGAACCAGAACCTCAAGAGCCAGAACCAGAAGCACAAGAACCATAAGAACCAGAACTATAAGAAACACAAGAACCAGAACCATAAAAACACAAGAACCAGAACCACAAGAACCAGAACCAACAGAACCACAAAAGCCACCAGAACCACAAGAACCAGAACCACAAGAGCCAGAACCAGAAGCCCAAGAACCATAAGAACCAGAACTATAAGAAACACAAGAACCAGAACCATAAAAACACAAGAACCAGAACCACAAGAACCAGAACCAACAGAACCACAAAAGCCACCAGAACCACAAGAACCAAAACCACCAGACCCCAAGAACTACGAGAACCAGAACAACAAGATCCAGATCCACAAGAACCACAAGAATAAGAGTCACAAGAATCACAAAAACCACAAGAACCACAGGAACCAGAACTAAAAGAACCACAGGAACAGAACCACCAGAGCCCGAAACACAAGAACGACAAGAACTAGAAGCACAAGAACCACAAGAACCGGGAGCACAAAAACCAGAAGCCATGAACCATAAGAATCAGAACCACAAGAACCAGAACCACAAGAACCATAACCACAACAACCACAAGTACCAGAACCACAGATACCAGATCCACAAGAACCCGAACCACAAGAACCAGAACTCAAGAATCTCAATGATTAGTTAGTGTTCGATGTTTTATCATTTCGTTACTGTGAATGATGGAATTGACTCCGGGTAACGATTTTTACATGTTGCGATTTTCTAGAAGTGCATTTCGAGGATTTTGTTTGTTACGAAAAGTAAACGTACTATACGTATCTCGTACCACAAGAAACACAAGAACCAGAATCACAAGAATCAGAGCCACAAGAACCAGAAACACAAGAACCTGAAACCACAAGAACCAGAACCACAAGAACCACAAGAACCAGAACACAAGAACCAGAACCACCAGAACCACAAGAACTAAAAACACAAGTAACAGAACCACAAGAACCAGAACCACAACAACCAGAACCCCAAGAACCACAATGACCAGAACCACAAGAAACAAAACCAATAGAACCAGAATGCAAGAACCACAAGAATCAGAATCACAAGAACCCCTAGAACTAGAACCACAAAAACCCAAGAACCACAACCCATGAACCAACCATCAGAACCAGATCCCAAGAAACACAAGAACCAGAACCACGAGAACCAGAACCACATGAACCACAAGAACCAGAACCACAAGAAACACAATACCAGAACCACAAGAACCACATGAACCAAACGAACCAGGCCAACAATAACCTCAAGAACCAGAACCACAAGAACCACTAGACCCAGAACCACAAGAATCAGAAACACATGAACCACAAGAACTTGAACCATAAAACCAGAACCACCAGAACCACAAAAACCAGAACCACACGAACCCAAGAACCACAAAAACTTAAGAATCAGGGAAACCAGAACCCAAGAACCACGAGAACCAGACCCACAAAACCCAGAACCACAAGAGCCACAAGTACCAGAACCGCAAGATCCACAGGAACTAGAACCATAAGATACCGAAAACCAAGAACCACAAGAACCAGAACCACAAGAACCAGAACCACAAGAAATACAAGAACCAGAACCACAAGAACCACAAGAACCACAATAACCACAAGAACTAGAACCACAAGAACCAGAACCACCAGAACAACAAGAACCACAAGAACCACAAGAAACAGAAGCAGAACCACAAGAACCACAAAAAACAAAACCACAAGAACCACAAGATCCATAACCCCACGAACCATAACAACAAGAACCAGAAGCACAAGAACAAAAGCCAGAACCACAAGAACCAGAACAACTAGAAACACAAGAAGCAGAGCCATAAGACCCAGAACTACAAGTACCACAACGAACAGAATCACAAGAACCTGAACCACAAGATCCAGATTCTCCAGAACCACAAGAACCAGAACACAAGAATCACAAGAAGTAGAACCACAAGAACCACAAGAACCACAAGAACAAGAACTACAAGAACCAGTACCACAAGAACCAGTACCTCAACTACAAGAACCATAGGAACCAAAAAAACCATAACCAAAAAACCCCACAAGTACCAGAACCTCAAGAACCAGAACCACAAAAAACAGAACCACAACAAACAGAACCACAAGGACCACACGAAACACAAGAACCAGAACCACAGGAACCACAACCACCATAACCACAAAAAACATAAGCAGCATAAGAACCAGAACCACGAGATCTAGAACTACAAGAACCACAAAAACCATAACCACCATAACCACAAGAACCAGAACCACAAAAAGCCAATAACCACAGGAACCACAACCCATGAACCAACCACCAGAACCAGAACCCAAGAAACACAAAAACCAGAACCACCAGAAATAGAACCAGAACCACAAGAACCAGAAGTGGAACCAAAACCACAAGATCCATAAGAACCAAAACCACAAGAATCAGAACCACAAGAAACACAAGAACCACAAGAAACATAAGAACCAGAACCACAAGAACCGGAACCAACAGAACCACAAGAGCCACCAGAACTACAAGAACCAGAACCACAAGAACCAGAACCACAAGAACCAGAACCACCAGACCCCCCCCCCCCCCAGAACCACGAGAACCAGAACCACAAGACCCAGAACCACAAGAAGCTTCAGCATTGTAAAGGGTGTCTTGTTGCACTCACAAGGACGATTTATTTGATGAAATTTGCCACCATATATAATTGTAATAAAATAAATGTAATCAAGACAGTGCATCATGTCGTATGTTGTATTCCCTACTCTTTGAAAATTAAGCAAGAATGAAACAATTCAACTGTTTTTTTATGTCCGAGATTAACATATCTGTATAGCGCCTGCTACAGTGTTCTTGAATAAATGTATTTCTTTCTCGATGGAAAACTTGACTGTCTTTTGCTGGAGTGTTCTCAGTGGATTATGTTCCGTCAATGTGTTGTGAGAACTCTTCCAATGAAGCTAAAAAAAAACATCTCGTAGCAAACAAAACCCCACTGGTATCCGGAAGTAGAAACAAAAGTCTACTTCTAATATTCTTTGAGGTACCAATCCCGATGGGACCGATCCATCGTAACGCCTGATAGGGATGGAGAGGTTTGTTTCTTGGGATTAAACTACACTTAACAGCCAGGATCATATTGTGTCAGAAAGTTTACAAGGTTGAGGAAGCCAAGTTCACAGAAAATAACAAACTGACTAATTTACTAACCCGGAAAAAGCAGGCAAGCATAATATCGGCGTGTTATGTGTCTTTGCAGTTTACGCCACTATTGTCCAACTGAGGAGTGAGGAAGAATTAGTATTAATAGCCAGAGTACAAGATTATTTGGGAAGTCAAATAATTATATTGAAATATAAAAACATTAAAATATCATGTAGCCGAATAAAGCTTTTACATAGAAAGTCATTATAGCATCTACACTATGATAAAGACTGAGTAAAGGGATTCAAGTACGACAAGAGTATTGTCAATTATTTATTTATTTATTGGTGCTTAAGGTCGCATACTAAGAGTATTGTCAATGGACAAAGCAGGTCCCGGGCTGGCCCTCGTGGAAAAGAATTAACATTCTATGTTAGTAGAAGCACGAGCCGCAGGTCCATATCACCCCACGCCATTTCATCTTTATCTGACATACCGTAGTCAGACCCGCTCATCTTCCAACCAATTAACATTCTGCGTGAGTAGAAGCACAAGCCGCAAGTCCACATCACCCCATGCCATTTCATCTTCATCTGACGTACCGTAGTAAAACCCGCTCATCTTCCAACCTTTCTGCAATTCAGCAAAAGGTTGGCAAGTGTCAAAAACAGATTGACTTGAAGATTGCGACACTTATATCGAATCTACATGAAATTCCATCCCATTCTTGCCCAAGGACACAACGCAGTAACCGCTCATCGAGATTGAAGACTCCATTCTCTTACAACTGAGTAACCGCTCTTGCTTGCAACTTATAGTGTACAATACTAAGACGTCTGCTAGGCATGGGGTGTCATGGGTTCCGCTTGTGATGTACAAAGAATACTAACACATAGAATACGGAGACGTCGGCTAGTCAAGATCGGTGGTGCTTTTTTATATTTATTTATTGGTGTTTAAGGTCACATATTGATGCACAATGGTTAATCGTGAACGCAACATGGAGAGAAAGTCAAGTTTAGTCAATCAGTTATCCCCATGTTACCTAGGACTTCCACCTTAAACATTGGTGACTGGGTCATATTTTACCAGTTGAAGATTATTTGCTACAATAAAAACAAGGGACCCCATTGTGCTCGAGGCGCTCACCTGACCAAAGTTGTTTCAAGAAGGATTTAATTACCATTTATAGCTAGTTAACAGAGGAATAAATTTATTTAATTATTTAAAACTTTGCCATCCATGCCAGATATGTTTTCTCTGGTACTGGAATGCTACCACAGAGGTAATGCAAAGATTTTCAGTAATAACAATCTAGGAAATGTAGGGAGTCCAAATATCAACCTAGGGACTTGACTTGAACAAACTTGAAGGATGTTGTATACAAAATATCAAGAGATTCTGACTGGTGGTTCCGGGGGAAAAAGATTTTTAGAATATTACCAATTTTGCACTTTAAAATTTGCACCCACCCCACCCCTCCCCCAAAAGGGAACACAAATATCAACCCGGGTATTTTATTTGAACAAATTGAATCTGAATTTTCAAAGAATGCTGTATACCAAATATCAAAAAATTCTGACTGGTGGGGCTGGAGAAATAGATTTTGAGAATATTACCAATTTGCCCCCCCCCCCCCAACCTACAAGGGACACAAATATCAACCCAGATGCTTTATTTGAACAAACTGAATCTGAACCATCAAAGAATGCTGTATACTGTATGCTGTATCGAAAGGTTCTGATTGTATTTCAAGAAGCAGATTTTTAGAGATTAATCCTCATATAGCAATAGAGAGCCCACATATTAACCCAGGGCCTTGATTTGAACAAATTTTGATCTGACTTCCCTAAGGATGCTGAAAACCAAATATCAAAAAATTCTGACTAGTGAATCTGAAGATTTTTAAAGATTATTTCTCATATTGCACCAAATTAAAAGTTGGGCTCCCTTAGAGAGCCCAAATATTCAACCAGGCACTCGATTTGAACATACATGAATCTATCCCCCAGAACCTCACATTGCACTAAATTAAAATTCGGGCTCCATAAGGAGCCCAAATATTAACCCAGGTACCCGATTTGAACAAATATAAATCTGAACACCTTTGCATTGTGTTCCTGGCTTACCTAGTCAGACTGAGGTTGATGTTTTTATCCCTCGAGAAACTTTCGCTTTGACGTGGCTTCTTGTTTTTGATCAGAAGACGCATAATGCTTATTTTTAAGGGCGTGACCTTTGGGCTTCTTTTCTGTTCTATTTCCACTCAAATAACTCTCTAGGTTTATATTTTAGAAGTGAGGATGCATCCGATTCATACGAGAGTTCGGGTGAGGATTGGGGGGGGCAAGTTTTGAACTCGTGCATTGCCAACTCCTGCCTCTTTCTGACCATTGTCGACACAAATTGAGGCGTTAAACCAAAAACTATGGTGTGTGTGATGTTGCCCTTAATGTTCCATTGGGGAAGGAGGGGAGTGGGGTGAGGCTGTAGCCAAACCCTTGATGGTTTGTGAATTCAGTCAAAGTTTACCATGTAGGTGACGGAAAATGCAAAAGAGTTACTGATTAATTACATTACATATCCCTCAGAAATGAGAAAAGTACAGACAACGACTCGTAAATATCTACCAACATCGCATGCCAAGTTATTCATAAAAAAAATCTCGAAAGTTGAGACTACCCCCACCCAATACCACGCACTTTTGTTTTTGCTTTCAGTGCTCCTGGTCACACGCGAGTTGACTAAACATGCTGTTTGGCTGCTGTTTGGGGTTCGGATCTCTACAAGGGTTCAACATGAAATACATATCAAATGTTTATTGGAACTTACCAGCCATGCAATGAGCTTTCTTCATTTTCAGATGGTTTTGCTGTGACTGGATTATGACATCTGTAAAAAACAAACAAACATTAGCTTTATATAACTGTTGAACTTGCCAAGTAGCTTTCAAAATTTCATCAAATTTATTTATTTATATATATATATTGGTGTTTAAGGTCACATATATTTTCACATTGGCTAATCATAACCACAACATGAGTATCAACCAAGACCAGGAGTGAGCGTTGCCCATTTTAGAGAGGGTTCGCACCTCTCAAGCATTGGTGACTGGGCCGTATTTTACCAGTGATCAGAGCCTGTTTTCCGCAGTGAACGGGCACTGCTTCATTTCCCGGAGTTCCCATAGGGATTTTCATCAAATCTACTCATGGCTGATGCTAAGCAGCCATGACCAGATTTGATTGAAAATTTATTAAGAAGTAATTTAAAAAATGACTGTTTGAAAATTATTCAATTTACATCCGAAATGTGCTTAATGCTCTACCTAACGAATAGAACCATCCCTCTGTGAAATTTACAAATTGAATTTCTGAAAAAGAATTGTTTTTGAAAAATTTTAACAAAACCATATGTAATCCTCGTTAGAAGGAACTCGTGACATATGGTTTTATTCATTTTTTTCGAAATTCAATAATAACTTAAAATAAACAAATAAGCAAACAAACACAAACAAACACAAACAAACTAAAATAAATAAATGGCTGATATCGTATATAAATAAATGGTTGATATCCTGTACGTTGTTAACCCGTTACCCAACGTAACTGTCAAAAGCGGCCAACGCTATTCTCAAAAATCGCCAATTAATTTTCATTATTCGTCGAACTCGTTCCAATGAGGAGTCATGACCTATGTTTTTGAGACAAAAAATGAAAATAATTAGTTATTCGAGAATTTTTTTTTTTTTTGCAAAGTGTCGTCTGTTTTTCATGTTAGGTAAAGGGTTAAAGGGTTAAAGTGCCGCATGTAGTCACGAGAGAATTGATGCCCTTTAACTGTTCAGATTCTTCAGATTCAGATTCTTCAGATTCTTTATTCACGGTACACATACATGTAAAATGGTTACAAATAAACATATTGCACAAATGTAATGTGAAGTATACCGTAGGAAGTGGCATAGCCAGATTGGCTGTCTACCTGCCACCCCCTGGAAGAAGATGGGGTGACTGCAAACAGACTGTGACTGAAAGAATGAACAGAGAGCCAATTATGTGACACATGATGGAGAATGACGATCGAATCATTACTTTTCTGATATTAGAGTATTAGTGTTTCATTTTCGCCAGCGGAAAGACGGTGATTCAAGGTAGGCAACAAGCAACCTGCCTATAGGACTCCCTCCACTACTTATCATAACACATGAGGGCGGCAACAAGTCCCATCGTGAAGTTCGTATCGTTTAGACTGCGACAAGGAGGTTGGTCATGATGTTTGGGTGTGGTGTCTACGTTAGCTGCATCATCATCGTAGGATGACGAATGTTATTGATTTATTTGTGTAGACTTTTATTTGCAAGTTCATACTTATATCCATATAGTATTTTACATAGCACCACTGTAAGGAGGAAGCGCGACAGGTTGCACAGGACGAGGATTCCAGATTTAGACGCGGACCACGACTTTGACAATTTACGAAGTTTACGAAGTGCAATCAGGACAGAAGGGATTGTTGCAGCTGACATAACTGGAATATGAGGAAATGAATGTGGAAGTTAGCTTGTTCTTAAGCATGCTTCTGTCGCTAATATTACGAGTTGTGTCGTCCAGAGCATTCCATAGTTTCGGGAAGGAGTATAAAGGAAATTTATCCAGAGTTTGGGTCCGTGTTTTTTCTATGTATAGGAGGCCTGACTGTCTAGTTCTCCTACCAGATGGATTGTCAGTAATTTTAAATATATCATTGAAAGACACCGGTAATCTGCCGTTCTGCCAGTCAAACACGAACAGTAGTGCATGTAGCCTAAACAAATCATCAACCTTGAGTATTTGGTTTTCTTTAAACAGGGGATCTGTATGAGAATTGTACTTTTTGTTATTAATTATTCGTATTGAACGTTTTTGCAGGACAGCTAGTTTTTTGATAGCTCTTGAGTTGCCCCATGCCTGGATTCCGTATACCAAATGGCTATGTATGAGGGCGTAATACAAAGTTTTCATAGCTCCGTGGGGGAGGATATTTTTAACTTTGTTTAGACTATAGTTTGCGCGTGCTATTTTCGAGCATAATCGGGATATGTGAGCCTTGTAGGATAAATGTTCATCAATGCTAATTCCCAAGAATTTAACAGATTTTTCTGTTTCGGTGGCCCCAACTTTGTTAATGTTTTGGTTATTTATTTTTACCTCTTGACAAAGATTTTTGTTCCTACCTTTATTTGGATTAAGTATGATGTACGAGGTCTTCTTAGCATTCAGCATTAACTGGTTCACAGAGCACCATTCGAATAGTTTCTGGAGCTCGTCATTGAAATACGATGTAATGGGATTATTATCGGAGCCCGGGCAGTGTGCAGTGGTGTCATCGGCAAATGATAAAAGATTGAGTGATGTTGAGTTACTTATATCATTTATATATAAAAGAAAAAGAATAGGGCCTAAAATCGAGCCCTGTGGTACACCACAACTCTGTTTGGCTAAGTTCGATTTGTGCTCTCCGTACGTGACATATTGAGACCTGTTGGACAAGTAACTTCTAAACCAATTGTTGGTGACACCTCGGATGCCATATGTTTCCAGTTTACCTAATAGTATTTCGTGATTTATGGTGTCAAAAGCCTTTGACAAATCCAGGAACAGTGCTAAGGTGCTGTTTTTTTCTTCTTTATTATTTTCTATTGCAATGCTTTTAAGGAGCTCAAGAACTGGATGAATAGTACTATGTCGCTTTCGGAACCCATATTGGTGAGGGTATAAAATATTAAACCTATTGCGGAAACTCTCTAGCCTCACTTCCATGAGTTTTTCCATTACTTTTGAGAATACCGGAAGTATACTGATAGGTCTGTAATTTGTAAAGCTGTGCTCGTCACCCGCTTTAAATATGGGTATCACCTTTGCGATCTTCATCCTGTCTGGTACTTTGCCGTTTAGGAAAGAGTTGTTAATTACATGTGTTAGAGGATCCAATACTTCGGTTATCGTATGCTTAAGAAGACAGGTTGTGATGTCATCGCAGTCTTTAGATAATTTTGGCTTCATTTTATTTACTACTCGGTTGACTTCTGTGGGATTTGTGGGTATTATATAGAGATTATTGGAGACATTGTTGTCCATGTAATCTGTGTAGGACTTATTAGTTTTTTGAATCTGTTCGGATGTGTTTTTTCCAATGTTGATGAAGAAATTGTTGAATTCTTCTGCGATGGCATGGGGCTCGTTTAACTCGATGTTGTCCTGGATGAAGAACGATGGTAATCTGGCTTCAGGTTTTCCTTTATTGATGGCTTCGTTTAAAATCTGCCACGTTCTTCGCATATTGTTTTTGTTTTCGTTTAGGATATCTCTATAATAGGTAGCTTTACATTGTTTTTTTTACCTTGTTGAAGATTCTACAGTAGTTTTTATAGTTTTCTGAGTTCCTTTCGGTGGGAGCATGGAGTTTTTTCTTGTAGAATTTTTCTTTGTTGTTGGAGGATATTACAAGCCCCCTTGTCATCCATGGCTGTTTTTTAATAAATTTTTTGTTCTGGCTAACACGTTTGAGAGGGAATGCTCTTTCATAGGCTTCCATATAGATGTTTAGAAAGGTTTCATATGACTCATTGGGACAATTCGACTGCATTACAGGATTAAAATCACTTTGCGAGATAAGTGTTTTAAATTCAACTATTCTTTCTGCATTTATTATTCTTTTTAGTGTAAAGTGTGGTGTACCTTTTGGTTTGGGGTTTTCCTCAATATAGAAAACACCAAAATGATCTGACACGTCAGATATGACTATTCCAGGTAATGCTGCTTGTGGAACATTATTAGAGAAGATATGATCTATCAGAGTAGCAGAACGACAGGTTACTCTCGTTGGCTTGGTGATATACGGCAGAAAGCCTTGACTGAACATGAGATTAACAAATTCTTCCGTTTTTGAGTGTGTAGTTGCTTTTAAAAGGTCCAGGTTAAGATCCCCCATAATATAAACTTTTTTATTTTCGGCATTTAAAACATTCGTTTGTGTTTTAGTGCTGGAAGCCCATTTTGGGGCTTTATACTAATTTATGAAGTGTCGCACCAAAACTTAAAGGCTTCATATTCTTTGGATGTTCTACATGTCACATTTGAAGGGAAGTTGTTTAGAATTACCTTGTTGTAATCTATGGAAGAGTGCCCATTGGTACTCTCCCATAAATTGTAACAAGGCAAAGATATGTGATCAAATTTTGATATCCCAAAAATAATTTAGAACTCCACTCTTAAAGGAATATAATGCATGGAGCATGCGATGAGTTAATGGTTTTAAAATTAAACTTCGACACCGATGGTGAAATCGGGACCGCAGTGTGGAAAGTAAAGTTTAGTCTTCACCTTGCTGATTTTGCCCACTTACAAGGACGTCACCACGAGGAGCAAGTTCGTGGATCCTTTTGTACAATATTAGTTGGAGATGTATGAAACGACCCACATTGGGGGAATCTCATGGGTGATCTCATATGTGACGTCATGTCACGTGACCCAGTGGCGCCATATGGGGGGGGGGGTTCGATTGAATATTGGAGTAATTTCCCGATTTGTAGAATTTCCTGGAACGTACCCACAGAGCTCTCTCGGTACTATATACAAACCATATGGGGCAAATACAAAGCCAGACAGGCGAAAACTATTGCATATATAGATAGAAGCAGAGAATTCTGAAAGAATTCGAAATAATACAACTTGTTCGGGTTTATTTGGGTAATTAGATATACTCTAGTTCAATCGAACGCGCCCCCTGTGCCATTTGGTACTATAGCACTACGTGCTACACCGATAAAATGGGGAAATAAAATTAGTAGTTTTTGGGTGATTTGAATAGATTGTCGGGTTGTTTGTGGTAATTCTACAAATCGGGAAATTACTCAATCGAACACACCCCCGGTACCCCCTTGGTACTATAGCACTACGCGCTCTACCGATAAAATGGGGAAATAAAGTAAATTTCGGTGATTTGGAGGGATTGTGTTGATTGTGGTAATTCGTGATACTCCGATCAAACGAACATACCCTTCGAACATACCCCTGTCTTGTTAGTTTTTGGGTCACATAGCAAACACGTGGTACCATAGAAACCAAGATGACGGCCCCCAGTATACAAAATGGATGACGGAAACACGTATCACCCTAACAACACGCGATGCGCATGCGCACTCACACCACGTATCACTGCGGAGATCACGTCACAAGATGGCCACTCACGCGGGTTACCATGACAACCAAACATGGCGCCACTGGGCCACGTGACATGACGTCACATATGAGATCCCCCATGATATCCCCCAATGTGGGTCGTTTCATACATCTACTACTTACAAGTGAAGAATAATTTTTTTCTTAGCACTGCACGCCATTGAGCTGTAACGGGATAGTTGCTTCTAGTCAAGTAACTCATTCTTTTGAATAATGTTAAGCCCAAGAAACCTTACAGTTGATGGACCTCCAGATTCCGGGAATCCATAGACCGATCTTAAGATTGTGCTTCTGTTGTAAAGCTTGAATCGTGTTTCATGATTTTCAAAATATCCAGTTGTTTTCCATAAAGAAACAACGCTGCGGGCTTTTTATTAATATCACCCCGACCCCCCCCCCCCCCCCAATAACAAATGAATAGAATGAGGGGGGGGGGTGGTGGTGAGATTCCCTCTCAGTTTCCCCCCCCCTCTCCACCCGGTCGTTGCCTTACAGGAAGTGGGTGAGAAGCGATCGGAGGGCTCTATTCAGGACTAGCCCCCCCCCCCCCCCCCACACGAATCAATGTTGCAACATTCAGCGTTGCAAGGGCGAATATGTGGCATTTATAGCGTATGTAGGAGCCCTATATTGGAGACCGTTTTATGGTTCTTATGTGAGTTTCATGGGGCCATTGGGGGGTTGTTGGGGGAGGAGCAAAACTTTTAGGGAGGGATAAGGACTCCCATGCCGCCCTTAGCTACGCCACTGACATTTATACGGCTGGCTGTCAATCGATTGTGAAGACCCACATACAATTTAGCTAATAGTTTATACCTGTATATATGCTGGCCACTTTAGAGGGCTTTAGATGACTTCGGCCAAGCATTGGTTGCTGAGGTCCTATTTTAGCAGTAAGGATACACAACTCAACTCCCCACAGTTCCCACCGGGGAACAGAAAATATAAAACCGTCTAATTATATTCCAACATTCCAGCATATAATAGTGATAGTTTCATTTTTTGCGTTTATGATCAGTTCAGCATCTATGGCTATATTACCACAACACAGAGATATAGTTAGGTCTGGTCAATCGTTTGTACTTAGGCTACCAGCATTGTAACTCGCACCCAAGACGTCAGTTATCCGTTTACTTCTGTATACAAGCATGGACGTTGCTAAGGGGTCTCACATGGGGTGGGGGTGTCCACTCGAGATTTCCATTTGCAACCCCCCCCCCCCCCGCGCCCCCCAGCAACGGAAGGCAAAATTCCGACTACCACTACATAATCTCCAACAACTGAAACTTTATTAGTACCTACGCCTTCCCACCCGAAACACAACCCAAATACCTACAACCCACCCACCCACCTAACCACACCCAAACCTCACTCCACCTCACCCCACCCCACTCACCCCCACAGCAAAATTGTCCAACTACACGTTTTAACCCTTTATCCAACACGCAATTTCAAATTTTAATTTTTCAGGTTTTCAAAAAAAAATCAACAGTACCATATTTCTGTACAATGGTTAATAGTGACAGCAACATGGACATAAAGTCAAGTCCAGCCAATCGTTTATAGCCATGTTGGCCAGTTAATAGGACTTCAACCCTAGGCATTAGTGACTGGTCCCATTTTACCAGTAAAACAGCTTATTTAACATGGTAAACAAATACTGCTTCACTTCCTGGGGTTTCCACGGAGAAGGGAGCGATTTTGGAAGTTAACATATACCGGATTGAAATAGATTCCCGAGGGTCAATTTAGTTAACCTAACAGAACAAATATTGAAATCTTATTTTAGGCCATGGTTAATTAATTTTCGGTTTAGCGTCATTCGCCTCATTTTGGTTTTTGCCCGAAATAATAAAGCATTTTCTTTATTATTGCCTCCTCAAATGGATCATCTCATTCATATGGTCAGGAGAATACACCATTTCATGTTTCTTCTTCATCCATTGAAATACTAGATTATTGCCTCATTACTGCCAGATTGCTATAGCAATCTGGCAATAATGAGGCAATAATCTGGTGTTATTAGGCGTATAATGTTGATAGGCTGTTCTATATATAACCCTGACAACTATAAGTTCTACTATCTGAGGGAACCTGCACATGCAAGGAAGCAGTGTGTAAGTGCAAAATGATAAAATATGCATCTTGTGAAAAGGGATATATTACGCTACCTCACCACAAGGGAGATATCTGAATTGCCATACCGTTGATGATTTACAGCATGAACCCTTTACCCAACGTAACAAACAAACCCGACTAGGCCTATATACAAAAATCTCCAAATTTATTATGTTTTCAATTTTTGTCTCAAATACAGAGCTTATGATCTCTCATTGGAACAAGCTCGTTGAGCTCGTTGAGCTCGTTCCAACGAGGAGTCATAAGCTAAGTATTTGAGACAAAATTTCAACATTTTTGGTAATTTATAAATTTATTTTGTAGTATCGTCTGCTACCTGCAATGGGTAAATGGTTAAGAGTGACCAGTAGGTGATAAATGCCGATTCAAAGACAGATGTACATGTACGTGTACATGTACACGTACATCGATGTACACCTCCATAGTTTTTAGTGTTAAAATCGTGTACAGATACACGATTTTAACGTTTTTTAGGGTGTCTTAGAATCGGCTTTGCCGATTCAAAATCACTGGATTCTATACAAGAGTGAAAAAAACGCATGAAATTTTATGTACGTGTACATGTACCGTCTGATTTGGAATCGGCAAATGGGTTTCCCCCATAGGATTCAGCGTTAAATTGCGAGCAAAAAACGTGTTGTCGTTTCTAAATCATCATCTTGCTGATTCTAAATCATCCGCGTCTGTACACGATTTTAACACTGAATCCCTATGGAGGCGTACACGGAAATCCATTTGCGGATTTTACGTCGGAAATCGAATCGTAAACGGTACACGGAAAAGAGGTGATTTTTGAACCGGCAAACCCACTGCCACGTTTCCTGAAGAAATAAAAAAAGTGATTGATATATATAGGAGAGAAAAAATATATAAATAAATAGTTATTTAAAATAACATATCAAATCGAATAAATAATAAAAAATAAATACGTAAATCATGGACGCTTCTCAGACTATTAGAGTAAGGTTTCTTTTAAAAAATGCTGATGAGAGCCTACGCATTCTGTGTGAACGAACAACTAGGTCGCCTCTTGTTAGAACGATGCGTCGGATGTCGGAATCACCTAGACTTCGATCACGAGAATCATTCGTGTCCGTGGATGGAAAGGGAAGATATGGTCGTCAAGTATTTCGAACCGGCGTTCGAACGCGTTCAAATCGACGAAGTGATCATGTTTTGGAAGAGATTACTCTTCTGTAAGGATCAAAGCAAGCCCACAGTTTCGGAAGAACTGAAATTGGCGCGTAAAAGTCTGACTTTAGAAGACAAGGGATGCGTCATGAAATTATTGTTCAATGAAGCATACGTCTAAGTTTTCTCGTTGATATAAAATAAGGGAGAATAGAAAATAAAATAAATACACACATAAATTTTTTATCTAATATTAGAAAGAAAAAAAAACACAAAAATGAGAACCAGAAATAAATTGTATCCGACGTTAGTGAACGACGAGGATGAGAAGCTGAACGGTGTTTTGCCGACGGCACCGTCGCTAGAAGAAAAAGAAAGAGGAGAGAGGTATCGCATCAATCAAATCAGTAGAATCCAAGAGTATCTACCTCGAGAGAAAGATTTTCGTCATTCTCTCAAGAAGAAGTATTCGCGTTTCGTGAAATTCGTCAACGCGATCGACACGACACTCATCACGATTTCCATCGGATTGTTGTCGACCGCGGTCGGCATTCAGAAGGAGTGGCACTCGCCGCCGGATTGTTTAGCACGCTCGGAAACTTTTTGAGTAGGAAATTATATCTGAAGGCGAGGAAACACGACAAGATTCGCGTCTTGGCCGACTCCAAGATCGACACGATCTCTATGGCGTTGAAAGACGGTAGGATATCGGACGGAGAATACTTCGCGATACTGAGCGAGAAAACGAAATACGATGCCATGAAAGAAACCGTGAGAATTAAGACTCGTCATCAAGGAAGAGATGAAGGATTCTCTCGTGGAAAAGGGGAGGAAAGAGGCTAGGGAGGAATTCAGTAAGATGATAGTACTGAAGAGCAGCGATTGAAAAAAAATATATATAATAAGAACAGAATTAATTAATTATTAAATTTATATATAAAATAAAAAACGAAATTAATTTAAATGACTCTTAAAAAAATGTATTGCGTAAAGTGTAAGAGAGTTACCGAGACGAGTAATTCTCGAGAAGTACGAACTAAAAACGACAGACAGATGCTTCGCGGAATTTGCGACGTGTGTGGTTCTATCAAGACTCGATTAGTCAAAAAAGAGAACGCGAGCAAAGGTAAAGACATCGTGAATAAAATGATCAAGACTCTACCTTTCGAAATGCATCTGCCCGGTCACAGTTTCACGGGACCCGGAACGAAATTGAACAAGAGACTCAACGCCGATCTGACACCCAAATCTTGGAGCAAACCTGTGAATGGGGTGGACGCGGCCGCGTATGATCACGATCTGTGCTACGCCGGACATCCCGACACCAAGACTCGCAACGACGTCTGCGATGAAAACATGTTGGGGAAATTGATAGGCATATCGAATCCGACCAGGAGAGAGAAGATAGAACGTTCGCTGGTCGGCAATCTGATCGGTGCGAAACGTCGATTCGGATGGGGCGTTCAAAAAAAAAAACGCATCGGAAAAGAAGAACAAACGATTATTGACGAGCGAATTGGCCGAGGAGTTACACAAACCCATAGTGCGTAAATTTCGAAAGAGAAGGGTGTTCGAGAAGGGTTTGGATGACATTTGGTCTGCCGACTTGGTCGACATGAGATCGTTTTCGATGTGGAACGAGGGCGTCAAATATCTATTGACGGTCATCGACGTGTTTTCCAAATACGGTTGGATTAGAGCTTTGAAGAATAAATCGGGACCTTGCGTCGCCGAGGCTCTGAAGAGCGTGTTCGACTCGTTTTCTCGAAAACCGAGTAAATTGTGGGTGGATAAGGGAAAGGAATTCTACAACAAGCACGTTCATCGATTGGTAGACCTCTACTCGATCGAAAACGAAGAGAAAGCCAGCGTGGTGGAACGTTGGAATCGAACCGATGAAGGAAAAGATGCACAGATACTTCACTGCGAATTCGACCAAGAAATACATATACGCTCTGAACGGTCTGGTCAAAGATTACAACAACACGCGACACAGATCGATCAAGATGACTCCCGTGGAAGCTAGCGATCCTCGAAATGAAAAACGGGTCTACGCGAATCTATATCCTGAAAGATCTAAGATCAGGAAGAAGTCTAGAACGCCGAAATTTGCGGTCGGTGATCGAGTGAGAATCTACGCTTATAAGAAGCACTGCAAAAAGGGTTATACTCCTCGATGGACCTCGAAAATCTTCGTGATAATCAAAATATTTCACACCGATCCGGTGACTTACGAAATCGAAGCTTTGGATGGAGAAGAGATCATCGGAAAGTTTTACGAACAACAATTACAGAAGACAAAGTTTTGATAAAGAAAACAATTTTTTTTTATTTACTTTTTTTAATATTTTCTTGTTTACACATATATATATAAGAGAGAAAAATAATAATAAAAAATAACTGAAAACTATTTTTAGATAAAGAAAGCAAGTTAATTGATAAACAAAAAAAAACTAAAAATCCTTTAAAATGACAAATATATTAGATACAGCACAAAGCATAGTGAAAGATGAAAGTATTCAAGAATATGAGGTTCACGAATACGAACCGGTAACCGGAACGAGTTTGAACAATGCGGGAGAGATAAGAATCAACGTCGAAACTCAAGATCTATTCATACATCCTAGCGAGAGTTACATAGTGGTGCAGGGACGTCTCACCAAGGAAGATGGGAGCGACTACGCCGACGACGACACGGTTACTCTAGCCAATAATGGCATCATGCAACTATTCAATAATATAAAATACATGCTATCCGGACAAGAGATAGAATCTGTGTTTCATCCCAGTCTGGCCACCACGATGTTCGGACTCTTGACGTATCCTGATGATTTTTCGAAATCCAGAGGACTTAATCAGTTGTGGGTGAAAGACACCGTCGGCCCTGCTAGCGCCGTCGCCGCCTTGATATTCGACTACGTCGTCAAGGCATCAAGACCTAAAGGAACGTTTTCGT
Organism: Pictodentalium vernedei; assembly: GCA_031216915.1. Classification (NCBI taxonomy): domain Eukaryota; kingdom Metazoa; phylum Mollusca; class Scaphopoda; order Dentaliida; family Dentaliidae; genus Pictodentalium; species Pictodentalium vernedei. The sequence goes on from CM062294.1 coordinate 299,412,494, forward strand.
TCAGGATACCTTTGAAACACATCTTCGGATTTGCGGACGATTACAACAAGATCATGTACGGATTCAAACACAATCTGACGTTGATTCGAAAAGGAGACGACGACGCAATAGTGAGACTCACTGTGACTAATGCGAATAAGATAACTCTACACAAGATATCGTGGTTCGTTCCGCACGTGGAGCCTTCGATTGTGGAAAAGCGCGTCTCTACAAGATCATGGAATCCAAGAGTAAATTACACGTGGGATTTAGAATAAGACAGTGCGACACGGCTAGCATTCCACCCTCCACGAATCACTTCGATTGGAGATTGACGGTGAAATCCGCTTCCGAGAGACCGCGTTTCATCGTGGTTGCGTTTCAGACCGATAAGGACGGGTTTCAGGAAAAGAATGCGTCGCTGTTCGATCACTGCCATTTGAGAAACATGCAAGTGTTTCTGAACGCCACGAGATATCCAGCAATCGATTACAATGCGTCGTTCGACAAGAACGATTTCTGCAGACTGAACGGCGACGCCGCTGATTTTAGAAAGAAGTATCACGGTCTAGACGAATTGATGAGCAACCCTAACATATCTCCCGGCGAATACAAGTTGATGTATCCCATGTTCGTATTCGACGTCAGTGAACAAAGTGAACGACTCAAGAGTAGCGTCTTAGACATTCAGATCAAGATGCAATTCGATAGGAATGTGCCGAGAAAAACCGAAGCCTTCGACCTGGTCCTGTCGGATAGAGAATTACAATTCGAATCGGATGGAAATAAGATGTCGATCATTCGATGAGAGACAAGTGTGAAAAAAAAATATATATATAAATAAAATTAAAAAATTATTATAAAAATGAATGATAAAGAAAGAGAATACTTAAGAAGAAACAGACGTGTTTTGATTAAAAATATTTCGCAAGATTCGTTATCAATAATTCTAGACACTTTACTCGAAACAGAACCTTTAATATTGACTGATTATATGAGACGTGAAATCGAAAGTAAAATCTTGATAGAAGATAAGACCAGAAAACTTTTAGACACGTTGACGTAGAGAGGACCGACTGCTTTTCGAGAATTTATAAAAGCTCTTCGAAATGCTAAAATAGATGTCGACGCATGTTTCGAGATAGGTGATCCAATTTCACGAGATGAAACATTATGAGAAATAACGTATTAAAACAACCCCCCCCCCCCCTCAAAAAAAAAAATAAATAAAGTAATATGATCTAGAGAGATTGAACATCTTTCTAAATCTCATTACTTTTTTTTTTGTTTTTAATAAATCACACATTATTTTTTTTAATTCATTATTTTCCACGTGTTCACTGTTTGTTCAAAGGAACTAATTCGATCAGTAGACTCACCACGGAAGTGGCGGCTTCGGGATTATTGGTTTTCGTAACGAAATTAATCCTGTCTCCGGCGTTCACTTTGAGAGGTGTGCCGAACGTGCTAACGTTCGCGTGTTGATTCTCAGTCTTTTCGACACTGTATCTCTTATCACTCTCTACTCCATTCACCATGAGATTGACGACCGCTCTGTTATTCAAATCCGAGGAAGCCGGACTCATTCGAAGGATCTCACCTCCCAGCGGCATGGGATATCCCACCTGACCATGTTTCGATCCGCTACCTCCATTTCCGAAAAACCACTCAGCTTTTCCTTCATCTAAGGTGTCGGCCTCCTCGGCCCACACAGTGATCAATTGTCTAGCATATTTGACTTTCTCCACCACCGAAATCATCGTGCAGGCATCCGTCATGTTCACGGGATCCGGTAGATTAGTGAGCGCGTGTCCACCCATGTCTAGTTTACCTTCCATGATGTCACCCTTTCTCCAGACTGAGTTGTCATCCATGTACTTTCTGCTGACTGCGTTGGAATCGAATTCGGGATCGTGACTGAGTCTGAATAAATTCTTACCGTTCATGTCGATACCACCCTCCATGGTTCCACAAGATTGTTTGTTCAGGTACAGATCGTCTACTTGCGATTCTAGGTATTCTTGTGATCGTCTCACGGCAGAATCCACGTAGCCCTTGTTGACCGCGGTTGAGTCCGCATCCATGTCGTCGACCTTCGACAGATTCAATATCTTGTTGAATCCCGCATTCAGATCCGATTTCATTTCTCGTCTGTCAGACTTTCTCTGTTCCAGATCTACGTAGTGTTTGGTCGCCACGTCCTTGGGATTCGTGGGAGTGGCCACGTTCGTTATCTTGTTAGAATTGGCATTCAATTCCGAGTGCATCGTTTTCTGAACATATCTATTTCTCAGGTGTTTGCTGAATCTCGCGTGAGAGTCGTCCGTGTATTTCTTGGTCGCGGCATCGGTGGGATCTATGGGATTCACGACGTTCACCAAATGTTTGGATTTCAGATCGAGATCGTCGGTCATGGTTTTATCCACGTAATTATCTAGCATGATTCGTTCGAAATCGGCGTTCCCCCTGTCGACGTATTTTTTAGTCGCAGCATCTGCGAGATCTATCAGCTCGGGAAGATTGTAGAGCTTCTTATCATTCATGTTCAAAGGTTCTTCTCGAGGTTCGTATCTCCAAACGTAATTTTCGTCCAAGTTGGCAACGTCGTAACCATCGTCGACTTCGAACGTCTTCCTCTTCTTTCTTAGGTTGACTTTTTCGTCGTCACTTCTACCAAATTTATCGACTGGCATGTTGTTGTGGGATTTTTTGTTTTTTTAGAAAAAATATATTCAAAACGCAGTTTATTAAAAATGAACTATTTTATTTTTATTTTTCGTTTTTATTCGATTAAAATTTTAAAAAATAATTTATTATCTTTATATATACTATAAAAAAATCACTCTAATGTAAATCATTGAGAATGTCTTGAAACCGATCTCCTTCAGACCATCTCTTGAGAATGTAGAGACACAGGTGACTGCAAAATACTTGATCTGGTGATTGCACTTGTTCCGTGTTGTAATGAACCATCGATTTGTTGAAATAGTTCTTTATTTCTTTTGGCGGTGAGATTCCGATAGAGACAGTTTCCACTCAAAGAGTTGCCACCTCTAACGGGTTCTAGATACAATCCTTTACTGCTCTCATCTACGTGGACGCGAACACGGCTCCTCCCTTCTTCAAAAACAGTCCGCTGCCACCCATTAATTTCTCAACTGCCGAACTCGCGAGCCCCGTGAGAGCTCCCACGCCGAGAGTCATTCTGAGAAAGGGTAGTGCCTTTGCGACGAAGGGTAATGCTTTTTCGGCGATTCCTGCCAATAGCGGTAGGAAACCACCTTTCATTCTCAAATTGTATCTCAATTGAGCGGGACTCAATCTCACCATCAACCCTCTTCCATCGCGAATCGCTTTCTCCATCCTTTTGATTTGACTTCTGGTCCAGGCGATCGAATCCTGACCGCCTCTCGTCAGATCTTCGTGAGTGAATTTGAATCTCACCGCCTCGCCTCGAGTTGTTAACGCTCTCTTAAGTTTCTTCCTCTGTCCTGCGGATATGTTCACGTTTTTAATCATGTATTCTGTCATAATTCTTTTTTTTAAAATATATTTATTTCAATTGTTTTCTTGTTTAATAATAATTATTTATATTAAAATAATTTTGTAAAATTAATATTGCGTTTATTTTATTTTTGTTATCTATATATATACACAATATTTTTTTTTTTTTGCTTTTATATTTCTCTTATGTGAAATCGTATTGTCACCCTCTCTCCGCGAAGATCTAACAGTTTACCATTTTGATCCCTCAACGTGGTTTTGAGACTATACAACGTGTCTAAAATCACTGGTAGATAAACTAAATTTCGAGGTCGCTCCACGATCTTATAACCCGGCGACACGTTTGGAAAGAAAGAATAGATCGTCGGTTGAGCGCTACCATTCACGTAGCTTCCAGCAATCACATCCGCGTTCACCAGAATGCTATTGACTGCGAGAATGTCGACCGTATTTTCAGATGCCGCGTGGCCTCGATACATCTTTCGATCGAATCCCAACATCTTGCATATAGAATCGTCTGTGTTGAAATCCACTCGAAAATTATCTTCCAAATCCAACATCGTCTGTAAGGTATTAGGATTGGGAGCGAGTCTGATCTTGTTGCTTCCCTTTCCATCCGTCTTCATACCGCGTCTGAATATAATTGTTCAAATCGTCTATGTCATAACTCCCTTTGGGAATTCGAATCTCCAACCAATCCACTCTGTCAGAATACTTGAACGAGTTATTCTTTTCGGTGACGTTGGGAAAGGAATAATAAGTCTCCAGATTCACCAACGCCATCTCGTATCTTTTCTCTCTATTCAATTCGATGGAAGGTTCGAATTTCGTAGCGAATCGAGTCGAATCGCCACTCGCCACGATTTGAATGGATTGTTTTGCAGCCGTATTCTCGGCTATCCGTTCTAACAATTCTCCTTGCTCCAACATTATATTTTAATTTTTTTTTTTTTTTTTTTTTTTTTTTTCAAAACTAATTATTTGAAGATTTATTATTTTCTAATTTTTTTTTTATTTTCACGCTCTATCTTATTATCATCAGAAACATAAAACTTGTCGAATCCGCACCGATATTTTCCGCAATTAAATTCGCTTGACAAATCGATCACGACGAAATTGTAAAGTCCTCCATCCCAAACCCTCTTGCAGAATCTCCTGAATTCCGCCACGCTCATGTCGTTTGCGACGTGATTGCCGTAGATGTGATTGAGATTCTTGAGATCTTGGCGAAAGAGACATAGAAAATTAGCGTTCTCCCTTATCGTCTGTCTGGGCAATCGAAAATAATTCTGCGACAGGTAGAAACAGTCCACGTTGCTGTGTCGACCTCTAACGTAATATGATTCGCATCGGTTCTGTCTCTCCAAAGGCAGATTGTCGAAAATCATGAGATTCTTATCTTCCTATTTCAATTCTCTAGGATCCGGAACGTCGCTAGCGTTCTCATAAAATCGACACTCGACATTCGAAGATGCATTTCTCTTCATCAGTTCCATCGCCGCACCGTCCAAAATGGTCGAAAGTGGAGCTTCACTCTTGTCGAATTCCTCCCTACTGTCAAAGATTCTAGCTATGACGTCCTTGGGCAATCTACGATGCATGCACTCTCGAAGCAATCTGTATTCGGGTTGAAACAAGCTCTTGACAAACATGAACAATCTGTCGTAATCCAACCAGTCGGGTCGGGACAACAGATTCATCAACAGATTGGTCTTTCCATAATTCGATTTTCCCACTATCAAGCCTCTTATGCTTTTAGGAAAGAACTCATTATTCGACCTCTTAGTCGCGGCGTCGTTCCAAGACATATCTTTAATGTTCATCTTTGTTTTATTTTTGTTTGTTTGTTATTTTAGATTCTTTCAAACACAAATTTTTTATGTTTTTCAAACTCAGTTTTCAATATTATTATTTATTTATATCACACCGTCGCGAGTTCTCTTCAATCCTGATCCACTCGTCATTTTAGCTAAATCTTGTATGGGTACCACAGCATCCTTAAAATCTTTCCAACTTTTCGGCGTTCGCTCTAACGCAGCTCGCTTCGCCGGTGGACTGATCAACTTGTCGATCAACACGTCGGCTGCCCTCTTGTCAGCCACAGAAGCTATCCTACCACTGGCTTCGGAAGCGGCTTTCTTACCAGCATCCAAAGCCGTCTTCTTACCGACCTCAATCGCAGTCGATGTGAGTTTTCTACCCGCATCGCTCGTGAACGCTCGCATTATAGAATCGACGATGCCAGAACCGCCTTGAATGTAAGTTCTGACGTGTCCCCTGTTCTTTATCACCAACATATTTTTTATTTTATAATATATTTTGTTTTTTCACTGGTAAATCGTTCGTTGTTTAAATACTTTTATTATTCTAGTGTAAAATTTACTGTTTTTATTTTATATATTTTTGTTTGTTTGCTTGTTTTTTCTCTACTTATTATATGTACATCAATCCTTCAATTCGTTCATCAGCCTTTTATAATGGTTTTTATTCAAAACCTTCTGTCTTAACAATTCGTCAGATATAGTAACTATTTCATTATCTAATCCTGTGTTACCAGCCCGTCTGCTCGCCATCAACAAACTCAATCTCTGAAACAGAGCGTCAGAATCGCTCGGAAGAAAAGTGGTTTTCACCCCTTTGTCAGTCACCGATTTGACGAAATTCTTATTCATATCCCATATGGGTTTCACCACTTTCGTCCACTTGTAACCTCTGTTGGCTTTGGGTCTCGTCTCTCTGGCATCGTTATTTCTCTTCATGGCGTGAGTCTGAACCAGAATGCCGCCGTAATTGTCGAAATCCTGTTCCGTGTAATCACTAGGCTTGTCGTAAAGGAGCAATCTGCGCAGTCCATCAGTCAATTATTAACTGTTCGAACCCACGGTCAATTCATCAGCACCTATTTCTACTTCTGTGTCTCCAATAAGAGTGTTACCGTCCGAATCCTTATAAAATCCATACAACAGATCTCTCTTACCGCCATCATCAGACGATGCGACGCTATCAGTGGTGATAGTCGAAGCTGTATCGTCGGTCTCGCTCAAATCTGTTTGAATTCCCGTGGGAACGTAATCTGGTATAGATTGAATGGAATGCCGATTTCCAAAACTACCGGGCAACGAACCCATTCTCAAAGAACTCTCTTTTATGGGTCTCAATTCCTCGACTATCTCCTTCCTGCTTCGCTCTTGACCCTCCGTCACGGGTTTAAATATTTTTGTGGCTTCGTGTTTGAGTTCCATCTCACCAAGACGTCTGCTTCTGTCAGCCGACTGAATGCCCTTCTTAGCACGTTCATACTCGCCTAAAATCTGCCTAGAATCCATCTGTAAAAACATTTTTTTCGTTTTTAATTGTTAATGTTCCTTTAAGTATGCTAATGCGAGTTATTTTATTATTTTCAAATTTAAATGTATAATTATATTTTTATGTTTAAGTTAATAAAAATCTTTCTGTCTTTAATATAATAACTAAAAATTCACATCTCAACTCAGTATTGATTGAATTGGGAAAGTTTAAAAAACGTTTAAGCACATGGCAAACCGGTTTCTGATTTAACGCATTTGAGAGTAATTTACGTTTGTTAAAAGGAATTCCATTCACATATCAAAAAAACATTCACTCAGTGTCGAATTAAGAGAGAACTTTTGATGACAGTTAAAAACATTCTAGCACATAAAAGAAACTGTTTTTTTTCTAATTTAACGTTAAAGGGATTCATTCATTCATTCATTCAAATCTCTGATCGTTATCATGAATATATTAAAAATTTACCACTCAAACCTAATTGAGTGGAAAATGCGTTTTATTATACATTATTAAAACGATCCATTAAAACGAAAAACCTTCATTCACGCCACAACAAAAACATGAGCAACATTTTTCATTCAAACATTCCATTAAGTGTTTATTAAGATTACTTCACAAGAATTAATAGTGACAAACGCGAACAAACGATTTTTTACCTCTGATTTTTTTCTCTAATTGTCTCTAAACTCAATTTCTCTTCGTTATATCGAAACAAAACACGAATGTCTATTTTTACAGATCATATTTTATAGTCGACTCTTTTGAACGAATGCCTTTCATTCAGGCAACTCTTTTTTAAAACTGACGCTCATATTTATAGTCTACTCTTTTGAACGAAAACCTCATTCAGTCACAACAATAACATGTGTTAGTTTTACTTCAGGAAACGTGACAGTGGGTTTGCCGGTTAAAAAATCACCTCTTTTCCGTGTACCGTACACGATTCGATTTCCGACGTAAAATCCGCAAATGGATTTCCGTGTACGCCTCCATAGGGATTCAGTGTTAAAATCGTGTACAGACGCGGATGATTTAGAATCAGCAAGATGATGATTTAGAAACGACAACACGTTTTTTGCTCGCAATTTAACACTGAATCCTATGGGGGAAACCCATTTGCCGATTCTAAATCAGACGGTACATGTACACATACATAAAATTTCATGCGTTTTTTTCACTCTTGTATAGAATCCAGTGATTTTGAATCGGCAAAGCCGATTCTAAGACACCCTAAAAAACGTTAAAATCGTGTACCTGTACACGATTTTAACACTAAATCCTATGGAGGTGTACATCGATGTACGTGTACATGTACACGTACTTGTACATCTGTCTTTGAATCGGCATTTATCAGCTACTGTGACCATTTCCAGCTACTGATAAAGTAGGATGATCATGCAAGTAAACAAGTATGTCAGCAAGTAACTTGCATGCTTTACTCTGACTCATATAATTGATGTGAGTCAGAGTGGCAATGTCTGCTTGTTTTGGAGCAAGTTTGCTCCTTTGTTAAACCATATACAGTAGTTCAAAAGTAACTGTTAATCGATCAATTACTTTTTGGATTATTTATTTATTTATTTATTTATTTATTTATTTATTTATTTATTTATTTATTTATTTATTTATTTATTTATTTGTGTTTATGGTCATATACTTATGCACAATGGCTAATCATGACCGTGACAGTTTTACGGGTGGAGGAAGCCGGAGTACCCAGAGAGAACCACCGAGCAACGACGAGCAGCTGCCAACTCCCCAACATCGTAACTCCGCACTGCAGCACAGGCAGGGTTAGATTGGTTGAAGACATGCGTACCACCGACGTGGAGTACGCCTTAGTACACGGCGTCATCGTACCCCCATGTGGACAATCGGGGTTAAGTGCCTTGCCCAAGGACACAACGCGGGAGTCCGAATTGATCGCTCAGACGGTCACACATCCAATGATTAACAGGGCTCGATGTTGCTTAACTTCGGTGATCTGATGAGAACCGGTTAACGCAATGCAACCGCGTCTCCACTTTTTGGATCGATCAAGATGTTGATCTCCGATTAATCGATTAATCCGTTAACCGTTTCAGCTCTAGAACGGGGGATAGCAATAAGTTGCTTGCTACATAAAAATGGTTTCGTCAAGAAACACATTCTCTCGTACTTTGGTATCATTTTCAGTGTTTGCGAATCGGGAAATTTGACTTCGAATCGATTCTAGAATCGAATCTACCAACAGATTCAAGAAAATTCTTTCACAAAAATCGAATCGGAGGAATATTTATTTATTTATTTATTGTTTAAGGTCACATATTTTTGCACAATTGCTAATCATGGCCATAACATGAGTATCAACTCAAGACCAGGGGTGAGCGTTAATATAACAATAACATGATTTTGGAGGGCATTATGGCTCTTTGCGGCCCTGCAGCAATGATGAACAGCCCGAGGGTTTATTAGCCCAAGGGCTATTCATCATTGCTGCAGGGCCGCTAATGAATCATGATGCCTGACAACAATCATGTTATTACTATTATTACCACCCCATGTTACAGCTGACCGCACGAGGGAATTGCTACAGCACAGAAATAATCACTAAAGTCGTTTCGATATTTCTGTTTTGATCGTGCGTTCGACTTCTGTTCAGAAATACAAAGGGACGTCATCCGAATGGAAGTAATTCATTAGACCATGGAATCTAAAAATAGCCCTGTCGCGGGCCGCTAATGACTATTTATACCATTATCGGCCCGGCTCCGTCGAATGACATCACTGAAATTATGGAGTAAGAATTAAGAACAAGCTAACTTCCACGTTCATTTCCTCATATTCCAGTTATGTCAGCTGCAACAATCCCTACTGTCCTGATTGCACTTCGTAAACTTCGTAAATTGTCAAAGTCGTGGTCCGCGTCTAAATCTGGAATCCTCGTCTTGTGCAACCTGTCGCGCTTCCTCCTTACAGTGGTGCTATGTAAAATACTATATGGATATAAGTATGAACTTGCAAATAAAAGTCTACACAAATAAATCAATAACATTCGTCATCCTACGATGATGATGCAGCTAACGTAGACACCACACCCAAACATCATGACCAACCTCCTTGTCGCAGTCTAAACGATACGAACTTCACGATGGGACTTGTTGCCGCCCTCATGTGTTATGATAAGTAGTGGAGGGAGTCCTATAGGCAGGTTGCTTGTTGCCTACCCTGAATCACCGTCTTTCCGCTGGCGAAAATGAAACACTAATACTCTAATATCAGAAAAGTAATGATTCGATCGTCATTCTCCATCATGTGTCACATAATTGGCTCTCTGTTCATTCTTTCAGTCACAGTCTGTTTGCAATCACCCCATCTTCTTCCAGGGGGTGGCAGGTAGACAGCCAATCTGGCTATGCCACTTCCTACGGTATACTTCACATTACATTTGTGCAATATGTTTATTTGTAACCATTTTACATGTATGTGTACCGTGAATAAAGAATCTGAATCTGAATCTGAATCTGGAGTTTTAACGGGCCTCCAAACTTATGTTAATCGACTAATAACTTATAGAGTTTGTGGTAATAATAAGCCATATTGCCCATTTTAGAGAGGGTTTGCACCTCCCAAGCATTGGTGACTGGGTCATATTTTATCAGTAAAACAGAGCCTGTTTACCTCGGTGAACAAGCACTGCTTCACTTCCCGGGGTTCCCGCGGGGAAGTGTATGGTTGTAAATAACCTCACAGAAACCTAATGAGTTTCATATAGTCTGTACATACATATATATATATATATATTTCTCATTAGCCATTTTGTGGGGAGTTGACAGGTGGACAGCCAATATGGCGATGGTATCTCCGAGCAGTAAAGGATACTTGTTATATTTACCATCGTGTACTGTATTGTACACTGTAAACGCTTATACCGTCGAATAAATTATCTATCAATGACGCATCTCACATTGGCCATCGCAGTGCGTTGGGTGCCCCTTCCAAACGAGAGCTCAACTCGCAGCTATGGCCGACATGCGACGCGGGCTGGACCCCTACTTCTTAATTTTGGAAAGCATCTCTGGCTTCGACAATTTTCTACATTACAGTTTTGTGATCATAAAAGTGACCCTTTTCTTAATCAGATCGCGATGTGATCGCGACACATTTAAACCAGTGGGACGATATTTCGTTTAAGAAAATATTACAAAAAGTCACACAAGAAAAACTAACCGTGATGCATCCGAGATTTATTGTTCTCTCATTTCGTTTTTCAACGCTAGTTTCTTTAGAGTTCTGGAAGATAAAAGCGGGAGAATTTCCACTCGGTCGTAATCCGATGGAAATGGTCTGTCCGCCTTTGTGTTCAGAGCATACCCCGCGATCACATTAGGTGTCTGAATAAATGAATTTTTTTATTGAACAATATACATGTTACAAAGCTAAGATATAATGGTGCACAAATATTAACAATGGTATCTTGCGTTTTTCACAATGTATATACTCGCCCAAAAAAGAAAGTGTGCATTGCAGAAATTGATCAAACTCCAAAAAAATAATTTCGTAGGTGTAAAGAGTGTTAACCTGTTCATGAATAAGTTACATTAAACACAAAAACAGCTTTCCCCGTTGAAATTGCATTAACGTTAAATGACGTGCTGCACGTTTGTGAAAAGGCATGTTTTGCACGTGGAGAGTCTGAAAATTCATGCAGCAGTGTGAATCCTTGGGTATTTAAACACTAAAGTAAGGCCTTCCTATCGTCCACATTCAAACTTGCGCTGCTGTTAAAACGACTCCACATTCTCCACATTAACATACCAAGATTGACAATGAATCAACGTCTCCTTGCCCTGGGTATGATTAGATCTGGCAGAATACACAGAGAGGTTGCCCAACATTTGAACTGCCACCGTAACACTGTAGACAGGCTAGTCCATCGACATGCACAACATGATGACGTTCGAGACCGACTCCGCTCCAGGAGACCCCGAGTTACCACCCCTGCACAAGATTGGTATATCCGTGTCGTCCATCTCCGGAACCGGCAACAAACGGCAACGACGACAGCCAGGAACATCCCTAACCTGAGACGGATACATCCTCAAACAGTAATCAACCGGCTGAGAGAATACGGCTTACGCCCTCGAAGACCTGTAATTCGTTCGATTTTGACGTTACGTCATCGTCGTGCTCGACTGCAGTGCTGTAGACAACATCTCAGGCATCCCTTACACTGGTGGCGACGTGTTTTATTCACAGATGAATGTCGTTTCTATCTTTCGTCATCAGATGGCCGCCAGAGACTGTACAGACGTCGAAACGAACGCTACGCAGATCCATGTGTCGTGGAGCGAAACCGTTATGGGGGAGGGTCTCTCATGGTGTGGGGTGGCATCACTGCCCGTAACAGAACTGAGCTGGTCATTATTGATGGCAATCTCAATGCAGCCAGATATCGTGATGAAGTGCTTACACCTGTTGTTGTCCCATTTCTGCAACGTCACGGCCCCGGCGTCATTCTACAGCAGGACAACGCTCGACCCCACGCAGCTCGTGTTGTTCAACAGTATCTGCAGCAACAACAAGTGGATATTTATCCCTGGCACGCAAATTCGCCCGATATCTCACCCATTGAGCACGTACGGGACGAAATAAAACGTCAGCTACGCCGGCTTCCCCATGCACCGTCAACGCTTGTGGAACTCCAAAGACAGCTTATCAGAATATGGAACAACATCCCACAACACTTCCATGCTAACTTGTTTGCTTCCATGAGGCGTAGATGCACAGCAGTAGTCGATGCAGACGGAGGTCATACCAGATATTGAGTGTGTGACTTTTGTGTTTGACCCTTAGTGTCTTTGACTCTCCATGGCACCAAGAGTATTCATCGTAGCGTAATGAAATTTCTCGTGTTGATCACAAATTGATTCATCTGTTATTGAATAAAATTTCCATGAATGAAAATGATATATATCTTTTTTTAGTGTTATTTTTTAGCATGTACACTTTCTTTTTTGGGAGAGTATAATAAACAACATGCACATTGTAAGGAGGCAACATAGCCAGATTGGCTGTTTTCCTGATGCATCCTGAAGAGTACAGTTGGAAAGAGAATGATGAAAAGGAAAAAATGAGGGGTCGTTTATATGAGAGAAGTCAAGGTTAACCCATCATTCACAGCATGTTTATCGTAATGTTGCCTACGTTTGAGGACCTCCAACCCGTTATTGTTATCGTTTCCAATTATACCAGCAAAATTTCTTCCGCCGTAATAAACTTCACCGCCATGGGTTCCCGGTGGAGGTGTGGGGGGGGGGGGGTGCTATAATCCGAATTCCGCGAGGCTTCAATTTCAGTTAGTGAGTATTTCGAAAAACTGGCTTTGTTTTGGCTAATGTTAAAAGATGGAACAGATGACTTACCTTTAGTGTGATGGGCTCTCTAAAGATCATTTGTGTCGCCATTACTTTAACGTCTGGAAGCAAAATTAAAACAAACTTAGTTTATTTATATTAACGCTTTTTCATACTAACTTCAAATCGAATATTAACCCTTTGAATCCTCGATTCCTGGAATGGTATCGCCTTTGTGTACACTTACAGTGAGATGGGTCAGTCAAATATCAAAATACAGGGGGTGGGGGAGATAAAATAATAACTGCAGTCTGCAGGCGTCTGGCTGCAGACTGCAATTATTTTATCATTAATGCCCCGTGTATAGACCTATAATGAGACAAAAATTCGACGAAATTATGCCTTTAACCGAAAGTCGGTCTTACGAGTTCAAAGGGTAAAACCACCCACCAATAACCTTATTCACATCAACATGTTAGTCATAAATGTGTGTGTGACTTGTTACGGTAGAGAAGACTTTGGTTTATTTGGTTTTGATGGTGTGGTCGAAATCTTTATTCCTACCTGAATTAACAAACGCTTAAAAATGCCTTCTTTGGGAACGGTAGAGCTCGATGCACAAATAGTGCTTGATGCACGCCGCAGGGGGTGGGATTGGGGGATGACGCCCCTCCATCCCATCTATGATGAAAAAAACACCGACACTTGCACTGCGTTGCCCTGATTTTCGCCTACAAAACTGAAATGTCCACCTCTTTTATCAGGAGAAAAATTGGTTAATTTTCTTTGCTGGGAAGCGATCTTTGCGTCATTTAATAAAATCTTCATTTCGCCGAGTTGCTTTTCCGGGCTGCTGGCAAAGTGTCGCATATCATTAATTTGGTATTCGTGGTATTTTTGTCCTTTAGCTCCTGCTATTCAATCGGTATGAAAAAATTCACGACTGGAAAATTTGTGCGTGTGGGGGTCTAACTATAGTCCTAGTTACCCCCCTCCCCCTCCACCAGGAACCTACGGCAGTGGAACAGTCGATTACAGACATTTACGGTACATTTGGGAGCGGTAACAAATAACCGGATAACCGGGTTGGAGGTCCCAAAAGGTAGGACACATTACGATAACCATACTATGAACAATGGGCTAAACTTGACTTCATACATGTGTTGCGGACGCAATATAGTGATATACAAAGCGTGAACACGAGTGGACAGAACATTTCGGCCGGATTGCGACTGAGTCGTGATACGATGGAATTAATGTGGTTTTAACCCCCACAACACTAAAAACTAGCTTTTGAAACACTAGTTTCTTGGTTTGTATTTTTTTTACACTTTAATTTTTCAATATTTTATGAAATGTCGCGCCACCGCTTTAAATGTATCGCAACCGGATCGCGATCTAATCGAAAAAATTAACACTTTTATGATCACAATACTTCAGTGCTGAACGCTACCCCAAAAACCAATAACTTGCCAACGCAGGTTGTGGCGGTGGGTTTTGGGGACGAAAGGAACGACTGCCATAGGGTAGCAGGAGTTAAACGACAAAACCACCACGAATACCATATTAATGATTTCCGACACTGCCAGCAGCCCGGAAAAGCAACTCAGCGAAATGAAGATTTTATTAAATGACGCAAAGGTCGCTTCCCAACCACCAAGTGTCTACTCCAGCAAAAAAAAATTAAATATTTTCGAAAAAATTTCAACAAAACCATATCATGTGACCCCCCCCCCCCCCCTTCACCTTGTCAAGCTCGGTGCAATGAGGGGTCACGTGATATAGTTTTGCTGATTTTTTTGGAAAAGTTTAAAAACAAGTAATTAAAGAAATAAATTAATATCATGTACGCTGGGTAAAGGGTTAAAGGAGTCCCATGTTTTGCCAGATTTGAGATTGAAACCACGAGCGGAATTAGGAATATAACGTAACCTCCACACAGGGGCGTTGCGATGATGACCTCTTTTTTCTTGGGGCGGAGGGAGGTAATGTACTAAACTTGATTTGTCTCGACTGCGATGGCACAAGTCTCTTGTGACTAATATAACACAGCTACATCTTGGTACGCGTTTGAAAGGCATGCCTTGATGTAGATGGAATATTAGTCACCCCCCCCCCCCCCCAAATAAATAAAAATTGTAGTGCCGCCCACCCCCTCAAAATGGGATAATTAAAGCTCCAAAGGGCCCCAGATTCACTCTCAATGCACTGAATTTCCGAAATTTCCTCGGGGCAGCCCCTAGCCCCACCAATAGGAAGGGGCGAATGTAGGCCTGAGGTGTGTGGGTAAGGCCCTCCTATTTGTGGGGGTTCGGGGAAACCACCCGAACCCCCACCAATTGGAGGGTCACACCCACCCTCTCTTCAGGCCTACGGCCTTCGGATATGCCTGTGGTATATATCGACCTGGCATCCCCCGAAAATGATGTCCCCCAAATAGGAAATCCTAGCTACGCCCCTGCTCCATGAATTCTTGGAAATGTATTAGTGAATAATATATACATGTAGTAGCAGTGTTGCAGCTTGTTATAAAATTATCAATTCGAAATTCGACCATCCCGAATCGGGCACTACAGACCTCCCTTTTTATGGCCGACTGTGTGTGTGACAGCCATAAAAAGGGAGGTCATGGTGCTTCAGTATTGCAGATGGCACACTTTTTCACCCAAGAAACGACATATAGCTTTAGAAATCACATCTCCGATTGTATAGCCTCTTTGTTTGATCATTGACTGAACCCCGTCAATATACACGATATCTACCCCCCCCCCCCCCCTTCTCACCTCAATTGGCATTGATGCACGTTAAATGAGTTAGAACGTAATATTTGAGAGTTTCTGAGTTACAATTCTTTGAAAGTAATGGTGTTTTCCCAATAGCGCACTTCTGGTAAAAAAGAGGCGCGCGTAGCCCGGGCCTCATGGCAGGGATGGGGGCAGCTACCACACCCACACTTCCGGCTCCTAGCCTCGTGGCAAGGTGGGGGCAGCTACCGCACCTACGCTTCCAGCGCATTTGCCTGTTAGTAAGGGCACACATTTCTGGAGAATGGTTAATCGAGACCGCAACATGAATTTTTCAAGTCCAGCAGATCGTTTATACCAATGTTGCCCATTTTAGAGGACTCCCACCCCAAACATAAGGGACAGGGCCGTATTTTAACAATGAAACAAAGCTTCTTTACTACAGTAAGCAAGCACTGCTTCACTTCCTGGAGCTTCCATTGGGTTTAACTATTAACAATTCATTTCAGCATGTTTGTCTAATATAGACACTTACCTCTTACGGTGGCGTTGGCGTTTTTTGGGGTTTTTTTGGGGGGGGGGGAGGGTCGGGATCGGATGGGGAGGTGAAAATTTCGGACATTCATGAATTATCTATTGAAATAAAAGCCTCGTGAAGTTGAGCACAGAATCAAGCGAGTCTCAACTTTCCAGGATTCCCATGAGAATCTTACTTGCAATTCCAGCAGTTGTGGGGGTAAATACCCTGCTGATAATCACAAATCTTGACCATTTATGAAATGTACCTTGTGCTTTCCAAGAAATGCCACGGTTTGGAACTATTAAAGGAGAAGTGTAAAATTTTCTTTTATTACACGCCTGTTCTATGTAATCCCCATCTACAGCAACACTAAGCTGTGTGGTAAAAAAAATCTGTTCCGCACATATGTGCGTAACTGAAATCGTTGACGGTCTATTTTTAAATAGAAGCGAAACTTCACTGGAATTTTCTACAAATCGCGCACCTTATTTACAATTTGAATCGCTTGTGATGGTCAAAAATCGTCCCCTGAGATCCAATGTGTAGGCACATATAGAACACATTGGAACTCAGGTGAAAGGATAGTAACATGAGTTCCCCTCGCAAATTTGGTTGGCGATAAAATGTGTTCTTTTTGTTGATAGCTGCCAAATGAATTGCGGAGTGTCTTTCTAATAATGTTTTTATAGACGAAAAGGCGTGTAATAAACACAGAACGACACACGCGTGTGAATGGGTTAATTGATATGGCCCTAGTGCCAGCGCGGAAGGATAAAACGAGAGGCCTCTCGTTATATTCTTCCGCGCTGGCACTCGTGCCATATCGATTAACCCATTCACACGCGTGAGTCGTTCTGTCTATATCATGCAATTATTTCAGCTGGAACGGGGATTTACATACTGTGGAATTAACGGGTGTCGTTACAAACATGTTTGTAACCATCATGGATACAAATGATGATACACTTGGAGGGGGAGGGGCAGGGGGTGCATCGACCATGAACAAGTTTTTTTGTGGCAGTCTATATAACTGAAGCTCGGTGCTTCAAAGGGGAGAAAATTTATATAACTAAATTTCCAAAATCCGACCAGAACTACTCGAAACATCGGGCCACTGAATCATGGTCGTCAATCCAGGGGGTTGAAGGGATGTCTAGGACACAGTGGCGCTAAGTACTAAGGTGTACTGCACGTCGATAATGCTAACCTTGCTTGTGCAGAGTAAATACGCTGGAGAGTCTGGCAGTTACTCACCGTTGCCCGGTGGTTCTCTTCGGGTACTCCGACTTCCTCCGCCCTTAAAAGTGTCCGACGCGAGGTGACCCTGGGTGTCGAAGGGATTGTTAAATTCTAACATATAAATGAAGGGATGTCTCCCCTCCAATATTTTCTCAAACATGGGCTTCGCAAGAAAGTAGTCAGGTAATTGCTGAGCATTGCACGGTACGAATCCGACCAGAACAACTCGAAAAAACGGACCCCCGAATCAAAGCTGTAAATCCCACTTGAGGGGGGTGGGTGATGGGGCGAATGGGTGTCTCACCCCTCCAGCATTTCCTCAGACATGGAGTTCGCTGGGTACTCGTTGGTTAACTGGAATTTGGTGGACATTGTATTGCACAACGATCGACCGGGAGACAATGCAATTACCGAACATAACTGCAATTGACCTTTGACTATTGTCCCACCGTGTTGACAAGTTCAAGCTTGCACCAAGGAGTGAACAAATATTTACGGTTCCTCGTCTTGTAGAGCGATCAACCCTAAAAATTAAGTTTAGACTGCATGTTTGACATACATAAAACAACATCCCCTCAACCGTTCAGATAAAATTTATTGGTGTTTAAGGTCACATGCCTCTGCACAATGACTTATCTTGACAGCAACATGGATATAAAGTCAAGTCCAGCCAATCGTTTATACACACGAGGCCCACTTTAGAAGACTTCCACCCCAAGCATTGGGGATTGGGTCCTATTTTACAAGTAAAACAGCTTGTTTACTACAGTAAAAACGTTTACTACAGTAAAAAAAGTGTTTCACTTTCCGGGGTTCCCATGGAGAGTTCAGATAAAATGCATGTCCTCAGGCCTCAGTAATCTGATGACCGAAATTGCACGCTGCAATATTAATCCTTTGAACACCTGTGGTATTTAACCCTTTACCTAACATGAAGCGCAGACGACACTTGCCAAACGAATTCTTAAATAACTATTTTTTTTCATTTTTTGTCTCAAAACATAGGTTATACCCCTCATTGGAACGAGCTCGTAGAGCTTGTTCCAACGAGGGTCGTAACCTATGTTTTTGAGACAAAAAAAATGAAAAACATAATGAAAATTAATTGGCGATTTTTTTAGAATAGCGCTGGTCGGTTTTTGCCGTTACGTTGGGTAAAGGATTAAAACGGTTCGGTCGGTTTGGTAGGGCCTTGCTGTTCTTTTTTTCCGGTTTTCCGCAAAATAAAAAAAAAAAGCTGCTGTTAACAATGATCTTTGAACTTTGCCGTTTTTACATCAACATTTTTCTTCGGCGCGCTCTGTAGGGTGCATTTATGAATGGATTGGTTTGAAACTTGGTATGCTTGTTTGGGGTAACTTCTACATTTTCCTCCAATTCCGTTAAAGATGTTGCCCTTACCAACGGCTTTCAACTTTGCCGTTTTATTTGTCAGCAATTTACTTTGGAACACTGCACAGTTCACGTTTATGATCAGTCTTCCCCAAGTAACAAATACAGACTCTACTAGCTGTTGACTTTGAACTGACATGGAATATACCCTCAGCGTACAAAGGGTTAAGGTACCATTTCTACACAATGGCTAATCGTGACCATAACGTGGAAATAAAGTAAAGTTTAGTCGATCGTTTATACCCATGTTGCCCATTTAGAGGACGTTCACCCTACCCATTGGTGACAGCCTATTTTACCAGTACACGCTAAAAACTAAAGTGTTAAAAACTACACTTGAGGTGCTATATTTAACACTTACTAAGTGCTGAACTAGCACTTTGTTTAAGTGTAGATATCCCAGAATCTGACAATTGTTACAATAATACCACTTGACAAGTGTAATGTCGCGACACTTAAAGGGAAACAACGCAGATGACGCGGATCGGGCTCGAAATCTCGAGCCTGATCCGCGTCATCTGCGTTGTGTCCTTTTAATTATGTACCCACCAAGCGCAAATCAAATTATGGACGATTCTGGAAGAACCACCAATGCAAGGCACATGGGAAGTGCCATCCATTCAAGTTTCAGATGTCTGACGATTGTAATGTCTAAGTGCTTAAAGCATTGCACTTTGAGTGTTAAAATCAAACCCTAAGAGTTAGAATGGGTTTAACACCTTGAAAGTGTCAGTTTAACACTTCAGTTTTAAGTGTGTAGAACAGATTGTTTGCCACAGGAGATAAGCATTGCTTCACTTCCCCGGGTTATCAGGTTGGGCATACGTTACATGCAAAGTAGCCTGTTGGCCATTTAATTTTCATCTCCGAAAGAACAGTGGGGTTCCTGATCAACCATAGAGTGTGCCTGGGTACAAACCAAACGAACACACAGCAGAGTCGTTAGTCTCGTTACGTATGAAACTTGTCGATTATCTAATTCGTGCCATACGCTGGTACTGCGCAGGGGCGTATTAATTCAATCAAAAGTTGAAAACTTGCAGGCTTGTGGGAATATTTTAAACTCAAAAAATCATTTTCATGATTTGTCTTATCCATTTTATCAACACTTTTTTAAATACAAAAACAGTTATTTTATCAGGATATGGTGAAAAGCTATGACCACTCCACGTGGCGAGTATTTGAAAAAAAAATGTTAAACTTTATGGCGATATTTTGAGTAAAAGACGTATGTATGTCAATTTGTTCGGTAAAATGTTTTGTTATCACTGAAGTTAATCAGTCACTAATTTAGGTTTATTTTGCATTTTTATCCTTTAGAAATAAAAATTAGTTATTCTTTCCTGGACTGTTAAATTATGAAATTATAGAAATAGTTTTATGTACCCTACAATTTGGATTTTTTATCAAAAATCTGAAATTCAATTTCTACCAGAAGAATCGGAATCTACAAGCAGAAGTTAGAATTCCGGCTTCTGTCATCATAAATTGGTCTTCCCAACTGAACTGGAAGAAGTTGGAATTATAACTTCTGATACAGCTTGATCAGATTCGTGCAGATTCGAAAATTTTCGAATCACCGACATGTTAAAAACTTACCAAGCATCTTCAATTCAATCTTTATCATCAGGTCTCTTCCACACCAAGTATAGAATGGTGTGAAATAACTAGTACAATTTTCCTATATTTACTTGCATGCTGAAATCTACGGATAACGAGATTTCCGATTTTCTCAACGTGAACGTGAGAAATGTTTTACATTCCCTTCATCTTTTCTACTACTGTGATGAATCAGATATATTTGTGGTGAATCATACTTTGTGGTGAATCATAGATTCGTAAAGGGTCAATCATAGATATGTTTGTGGTGAATCATAGATACGTTTGTGGTGAATCATAGATACGTTTGTGGTGAATCATAGATACGTTTGTGGTGTGGTGAATCATAGATACGTTTGTGGTAAATCATAGATAAGTTTGTGGTGAATCAAAGGTACGTCTGTGGTGAATCATAGATACGTTTGTGGTGAATCATAGATACGTCTGTGATGAATCATAGATACGTTTGTGGTGTGGTGAATCATAGATAAGTTTGTGGGGAATCATAGATAAGTTTGTGGTAAATCATAGATAAGTTTGTGGTAAATCATAGATAAGTTTGTGGTAAATCATAAATAAGTTTGTGGTAAATCATAGATAAGTTTGTGGTGAATCATAGATAAGTTTTTGGTGAATCAAAGGTACGTCTGTGGTGAATCATAGATATGTTTGCCCATGACTGGAAATAACTCACGAACATGCGATTACGTTACGCGGATGGTACTCAAATTGTAAAATACGCGAACGAACTGCAGATTACGACAAATGCAATGTAAATTAAATTCCTAAACAAGCGTGCTGTATGTCAAGTTAACTTACGGACGGGATTAGGCATCGGACAGTAGCTGGCGACTACTTGTGTGAGTGTGTGTGTGTGGGGGGGGGGGATATTTTCTGATATATACAGAAATTCGATTGCAAATACGTATAAAATGACAGCTTTTGTATTCTACAAAAAGGGGTTTTGGGTGAAGGGACTAAAAGTTATCAAAATCTGGCTAGGGCAGACCAACTGTACACTGAAGGATTCAAAACAGTGTTTTCAGTAGCTGGATATTTCCGCAAGCCAGACTACAGCCACAAAAAGAAGCGATTTTGCCCCCCCCCCCCCCCGTCCCCCGCTCCTCCCAATAACTATAAATTTTTAATAGTTGAAAATATAATATAAATATATATAATATATAAATTCCAGGAGTTCGAAATTCAAAGAAATCAATTTCCTTCATGTTTTCTACTTTTCAGACTTTTCCGATCAGTCGATTTTAATTTTCAATCCGTGATCAGTTTTTACGACTGCGATTGGAGATCGGTTGCGGTTACAGCAGAGCCAAAGCAATATTTCTAATTTTCGTTCAAATTACACGACTTTTTCGAATCGCCGACAAAATTTTCCGAACTTCCCATTCGAATCTGACCGGTCCGTTTTTTTCGATTTCATCAGTTCTGTTAGCTGTCAGTCAGTGTAAGGTAAAACTCATGGACCAACCTAATGAAATACATTTTTTTTTCTTGAGGATAAAATGCCTAGATTTAAGCCAGAGGGATGCCTCAGAAACCATCTTAGGAGTTCAAAAACAAAAAAAATTCCAGCTGGAGTTCTCCGGGATCCCCTACCATCGAGGAGTTGATGCCCCAACTTAAACTCCCCCCCCCCCCCCAATTCCGGCCTGCGCACACTCGGGACATGCCTAAGGCATGTCATGCTGGGACCCCTACCCCAGACAGAAATCTAACTACCCCCCCCCCCCCTCCATTAAAGATGCGGCCCTGGCCAGCATACCGCTCGCTTGCAGACACAATGTCACTTCGCTGATACAGTCGGTCCTGTGAACCGATTCGACAGTGGCGGAGACAGCTTCTTGTCGATGGTGGGCCGAGCCGAAAATATTTCGATAGACCCATGCAATCTTTCAACATAGTCCTTTCTCCCAAAACATCTGTAATTGTACACAAAAATTAATGTTTATTTTTTATTGATTAATTGCTTATCAGATTTGCAAGTTTCTGAATATACTCAAACAGTGAAGCACACTAATTTGGATATCTCAAATGAATAACCCTGTTAATTGAATATAATTTACAAACACCATACAATTTACCATTCCTTTAATACACATTTGACCTGTTAACAACTGCATATAAGTTAGACTAAATTCTTATTTCATTTATTTATTTATTTATTTGTGTTTAAGGTCACATACTTATGCACAATGGCTAATCGTGGCCGTGACAGTTTTACGGGTGGAGGAAGCCGGAGCACCCGGAGAGAACCACCGAGCACCGACGAGCAACTGTCAGCTCCTCAACATTCTAACTCTGTTCAAGTTCCGCTCAAGCAGGGTTACAGTGGTTGCAGACACGTGCGCCATCGACGTGCAGTACGCCTCAGTACACGGAGTCATCGTGCCCCCATGTTGGCAACCGGGATAAAGTGTCTTGCCCAAGGACACAACGCGGGTCGTCCCGGACGGGGATCGAACTCGGGTCTCTAGCATAGAAGTCCAATAGTTCACCACTGAGCCACCGCGCTCCCCAACTTTTATTTGAATACAAAATCTTATAATTTATCAAAGAATTATTCAGACAGCCACTAAATTCTATGGGTGGGGGGTGGGGGGGGGGGTGAACCTATCTCTACATCGAATATAAGTATTTTGTTTGATAGAGGTCTATAAGCTCTTAAACAAGATATGGTATAAAAGCTTGGTTTATCACCCAAATTCTGGGAAATAACCCATTTTCTGTTAACCCTTTACCTAACACGAACAGCAGACGACACTTGTAAAAAAAAAATCTTGAATAATTTTTTTTTTTTCATTTTTTGTCTCAAAAACATAGGTTATGAACCCTCATTGGATCGAGCACGACGAGCTCGTTCCAAAGAGGGGTCATAACCTATGTTTTTGAGACAAAAATAATTAAAATTGGCGATTTTGGAGAATAGCGCTGGTCGGTTTTGGCCGTTACGGGGGTAAAGGGTTAACTGTGTAATACTGTTAATTGTTAACAATTTTCGTCAGCAAAGTGTATATTCAATTTACAGTATTCCAAAGAATGGAAGACAATGATAGTCTACATCCTCTGACCAATGCATGCATTTTTCGCCAATATTGTCTTCAATCAAATGAAATATTTCAAGGTACAATACTGTCAATTAATTCCACACAGAAAATATGCATAAAAAATAGAACACATCAGTTAATATCAAACAACCATAAGCTACTATATAAATAATGGAAAGTTAGCTTGAAAATAGGCGATAGGTTATTTTCGATGGTGTCAAAAATGTACAAAAAATTTGTCACTTCTTACCGTCCATCCGAATTTATTAATGTTTCTCACTTTTGAAAACCTCCAAAAATGAAAAATAATATTTTTTAGATATGTAACGCCATCAAAAATAACATGTCTGTTTTCAAGCTAAATTTTCCAATACTAATACAGCACTTTATGGTGCAATATAAGCAATGGAATATTAGCTTGAAATTAGGCGATACGCAATTTTCGATGTCGACAATCTAATAATTTGCGACTTTTTTGTTTTCCATCCGTATTTATAAACAATTCTTCACAATTATAATTCCAAACTAGAGTGATGTCACGCATGCAGCCCGACTGTCCCAGCAATGGCAATGCGTCGACACAAAATAGTCTGAGCCATTTCTTGTTAATGGTTTACCTAACGAATCTGCCATATCTGCACTTGCGATATACAAAAATTACTATACAAATTTTATTTTTTCATTTCTCTGGTGGTGTGTTATAGTAGTCAATATTTTGTTTACTTGCATTTAATAACTCCCAATCCTTCAAAATGCACTTTTGGAAAAATTGCCTAAATTACTGCGGGTGGGGGTGGGGGAGGGGTTGGGGAGGGGAGGGGAACAACCCATATTCAAACTTGGCCTGTAGTACTAGCTGGAAAATACACATATCTATCAAGTTTGGTTGAAATCAAATAATCCAAACTGGAGTTATTAGTCGGAAACCAATTGTTTACGGATGGACAGATGGACGGACGGACAATTTGCATTATATGACCCTTTTTTTTACAAATGATCGTATCAAATTTGAAGAGAATCATATAATTAGAACTGGATTTATCTTCTGGATAACATGGGAAGGAGGGAGGAGTGGATTGATTCCACCCATCTCCACCGAAGTTTTGGAGACAGCATCAAAGTCCCTCACTCCCATTTCCTTCCAATCTGTATTACTTTTGTAAAACAACAGAAATATGTTGCAGAAGGCATTTCTTTATATTTGAAACTGTAAAGCTCAGGTAATGAGAAAAAAAGCTGCATACAAGTAAAAGAAATCAGGTCTGTAAATGCAATTATTGAAAGTTGTATTGATCAAGCAAGTACAAAAAGTGACATAGTATGTGTTAGAAGCCCAATTTCAAATTTAAAGAAACTAAATTCAAAAACTGTTTTGAAAAGGGTTAAATTAACGCAAATATTAATTGAAACCACTGTATGCAGCATCAGTAGACCTCGCCACAAATGAAGAACGATGGCGTTGTAACACAGTGTTTGAAGAATAAAAGGTACAACGTTGAAAAACAAAACTTTAATCCAAAACTTTAAGCTGGGAATATTAAGTAAAATTGACTGCAAAAAAAGGGTTAAATATTTCCTAAAACCGATAAAAGAAATCACTGATGTAAATGCAATCATTAAGTTGTACTGACCATGCAAGAATTAAACAAAGTATGTGGTAAAAGCCTAATTTCTAATACAAAGCAACTAATTCTGAAAACATGTTTAAAAAGGGTTAAAACCCTGTCAATATTCATTAAAATCACTGTAGAAAGGTTCAGTAGATAGTAAACATTGTCCAAAATGAGAAACAGTGACATTGCAGTAAAGTGTTTGAAGAAATAAAGGTGTAACTTTGTAAACAAAAAAACACTTTAACCGCAAACTTGAACCTGGAAGTTCTAAGTTAAATTGCCATACAAAAAAGGGTTAAATATTTCCCAAAATATGATGAAAAACATAATAAGAATGATACAATCAATAGTAATTAATATTAATTTAAAAGAAAAAAAACTTTAACCTTGACTAAAAAAGTTCCAAGTTAAATTGACTGCATACAAGAAGAATGTTACTAAGGTAACACATGCCCCCCCCCCCCCCCTTGTGACCTTTACCTTGCAGATGCGGCGGAAACTATTATACGCGACACACCTTCTGACTGTCCTTAACATTTGTAAAAAGTTTAACAATTGTTCTATCATTCGTTTCTGAGTTATGGCTGAGACACGAAATTTTTAGTGTGACCTTGAAGTGTGACCTTGACCTTGAAGATACGAACCCGGCTTTGGTGTGTGACACATCCTTCCATAGTCCTTTATAATTGTGTGAAGTTTGATGACTGTGGCCCTAACAGTTTTTGAGTTATTGGCTTGGACACACACGGAGACACGCACACTTCAATCACTATATGCCACCCGACTTTAGTTGGGGGGCATAAAAAGGGTTAAATATGTCACAAAATAACATAAAACAGAATGAGAATGATACAATTAATAGAATTAATATTAATTAATTGGAAAAAAACTGTAACCTTCACTAAAAAACTTTAACCACAAAAATGCGTAATTGGCACCCCAAGGTGGGAGGGGGGAGGCCAAAATTGTTTCTGCAGGTAGTCACTCTAAATACTTCAAAATGCATTTTGGACCAAAGAAAGAAGAATGTTGCTTGAATGGCCCCGAGGGGGGGGGGGGTAGGTATAGGAGTCATTTTTCCAGCGTGCTGTCACTCTAAATCCTTCAAAATGCATTTTGGATCAAAGAAAAAAAAAGTGTTTGAAGAATAAAAGGTACAACCTTGAAAAGCAAAACATTAATCCGAAACTTTAAGCTGGGAATACTACGTAAAACTGATTGCCAAAAATGGGTTAAATATTCACATTGCAGTAAAGTGTTTAAAGAAATAAAGGTATAACTTTGTAAACAAAAAAAAACTTTAACCAAAAACTTTAACCTGGAAGTTCTAAGTTAAATTGCCATGCAAAAAAAGGGTTAAATATTTCCCAAAATAAGATGAAAAACATAATGAGAATGATACAATCAATAGAAATTAATATTAATTTAAATGAAAAAAAACTTTAACCTTGACTAAAAAATTTTAACCAAAACTTTAAATGTTATCAGACGGTCGAAAGTCATGACTATAGTCCCAAACTGTAAACAGACGGGCTAAAAATGAAAAAGAAGATTAAATTTTTTACGGCGCTGAAAATAACATGTCGTCCCATTTCAAGCTAAATTTTCCATTACTTGTATAGCACCTTAAGGTAATAATAATAACACTTTGGCCAGCCGCTGATTTGTCGCGGTTCTCGGACGAGAAGGCCATGGTTACCCCTGTACTCCCAACTGCCTCCCTATTCCCACGCTTCTCCTCTCCTCCCAACACTCGGAGACGAACTGCTTGATGATATCCCTTGTCCCGTTCTTCCCAATCTCTCCGATTAGCATATTAACCCTCTCCTTTGGTACTATATTAGTGATGAAAGGTTAGCTTGAAAATATATGGCAGGTTATTTTCGATGTCAAAAATCAAAAAATAAAGTAATAGGTCATTTTGGTGTCCATCCGGATTTGTGAACAATTCTTTACATTTTTGCACACAAAAAAATGAAAATTCTTTAACATTTTTCGATAGTTTAAGCCATCGAAAATAATGTCACATATTGTCAAGCTACATTTGCCATTACTAAATTATCACCTTAACTAACACTTTTGTGAAAAAAACTGTAAAATCAAGTCTGCCAATAATATAAACTTATCGGATTGTCTAATGACATGTCAGTCCAGATAGTACATATTTATTTATTTATTGGTGTTTAAGTGCACACACTTCTGCACAAAGGCTAATCATGGAGATGGGAGCTCGGTGGCTCAGTTGCGGACTATTGGACTTCTATGCTAGAGGTCCCGAGTTCGATCACCGTCCGGGACGACCCGCGTTGTGTCCTTGGGCAAGACACTTTATCCCGGTTGCCTACATGGAGGCACGATGACGCCGTGTACAGAGGCGTACTGCACATCGATGTCTTCAACCGCTGTAACTCTGATTGAGCGGAGCTTGAACAGAGTTAGAATGTTGAGGAGCTGACAGTTGCTTGTCGATGCTCGGTGGTTCTCTCCGGGTACTCCGGCTTCCTCTACCACCCGTAAAACTGTCACGGTCACGATTAGCCATTGTGCATACGCATGTGGCCTTAAACACCAATAAATAAGTAATCATGGAGATAAAGTCAAGCTCAATCAATCGTTTATACCCCATGTTGCCTATTTTAGAGGACTCGTACTCCAAGCATTAGTGACAGGGTCCTATTTTACTAGTGAAACAGAGCTTGTTTACCACAGTAAACAAGCACTGCTTTACTTCCCGGGGTTCCCGCGGGGGCAGTACATATTAGACACGCCCTATTAATATATATCAACTTTGGACTAAGGTTCTTTTAAAAAAAAATAGGAATACGATGTATTTTATTATGTATATTTTCTAAACATTTGGAAATATTGTCTTTACCCTGCAATTAGAGAGCGTTTTTGTAATTCAGGACAAAATTAGAGAAAAATAGGTACATTAGTCAGAAGTCAGAGACAGCCATTTTGCAGTTCTTTCCCCGACAACTGAAACTGACAAATTTGGTATAAATTAAATGGCAGCTTTTGTAGCCAGGATTCTATAATAACCAGGATTCTATAATAAGGACACCCTAGCCAGGATTTTATTTTGCAGGAGGCGATATTTGAAAAGCTGTTGTGTTGCTAGGGCCCACCGACTGTTGCCCCTTCT
Organism: Pictodentalium vernedei; assembly: GCA_031216915.1. NCBI lineage: Eukaryota > Metazoa > Mollusca > Scaphopoda > Dentaliida > Dentaliidae > Pictodentalium > Pictodentalium vernedei. Next base: position 299,440,935 of record CM062294.1, read on the forward strand.
CCACTTCCGTTCAAGGAAGAGGGAGAGGGGGCAACGACGGGAAAGTCCTAGTTGGGACTAGCCCCCCCCCCCCCCCCCTCCATACCCCGTAAAAGTTTTCAAACTTTAGTGCTATAGAGCGAATCTAAGGCATTTGGGCGCGTGCAGCCCCTATATTAGCAACCATTTTGGGGCTCTCTGTTCCGTGAAACTTGCATTGGTCCAATGGTTTCTGGGAAAGCAGCAAAAATTTTAGGAGGGTGGCAATGCCTCCAGGCCCCCATATGTTCCCCAGTTGTCCAAAATGTCCGACAGGTCTAATTGTTTTGATCAGAAATCGACGGATTTGTTTTTCCCTCAATTTTGGCAGCAAAAAACTTACTGGTAAGACTCCTGTTGAAACGTGATCTAAGTTTTCGAAATCAGACAATATATTTTAGCAAAATGCCCCCAACCCCCCCCCCCCCCCCTCCTTTTGCTAAATTTTACCGAGAAAAGTTCCTTTTTAAGGCCTTTTCTCGGTAAAAGTTAGCAAGGGGTGGGAGAAAGAATGACATTTTTGATAAAACATTTGACTGAATTTTGTATAACTAAGATGTGGTTACAACAGGAGTCATACGTTTTCCTGCTTCTGTCCTGTGATTCAGTTCTGTTGCTTACTCTTGAGATTTAAGGTGCTATATAGCCTGAGTAAGGGCATTTGTTTACTTTGTAATCCCCCCACTCTGCATAAATTCAAATTAAATATACACAAATTAAACATCAAAATGAAGGATGTGGTGTATAGAACATGAAACATATATGCAATCACCCTACATTGTTGACAGCAAGGCACTAGTGGTTCCTGAAAGTCTTCTACCGTATTCGTACCGGAACTGATAATAAAAGAAAGTTCCGGAGGCTAACTTGTGGCCAAATGTGCTTCGGGAATCCAAGAACAAATCTAGGCATTTGAAGCACTTTGCGGATGCAAGGACAGGACTGCATTTGGAGGAAGGACAATACTGTCTGCATTTTTTATTGAAGGTAGATTGCATGACCGACGAACCTGTGCATATCACGAGATACCACGAATTTTCATCGAAAAACAATCGCGTAATTCTAAGACATTTTTACAAGGTGTCATGATACCCTTCAAGTAATATGGCAACTCTGTAGCCTCAATATAATAATAGTGTGTGGTATAAAGGCGATCTTTCTCATTATTTGATTTTTGACGGCATCGTATAACGATGCTTTTTCGACTCGGATGACCTTGATCAAAAGGTGAACAAACAGACAAGGACAAAGCCGAGAGTTTTGGAATTTACCCCCATACAGCTCTGACACTGCGTTTTGAAGAATTTTGATTTCCCAGCTTTGTTCTTGGATATCTGAAGCACATTTGGACAGGAGTTATTCTCTGAAATATTGTTCTGTTATCAGTTCTAATACGAATACGGTAACAGAATTCCAGGAACCATTGGTTGACTGCATATATTTTTCGTGTTCTATGCACCACAACCTTCATTTTGATGTATAATTTGTGCATATTTAATGGAACGCCAGAAAGGGGGGGGGGATTTCAAAGTAAACAAATTTCTCTTTCATTGCACATTAATTTGTATTTCTGTTACATCAGAAGTGGGAATTTCAAAGTAAACAAATTTCTCTTACTTAAAAATAGCACCTTAATCCCTTGCTGAACCTTGCGTAAATTCTACAGTTTCCGGATTCAACATTGCTACTAAGGGCGGTATCTCGCAATTATTTATTTATTGGGGTGTAACGATACTTTCGACAGCCAGTGTCACCTCGCAATTTTCACATTGTCAGTTGAATATTTTCCTATGAATGCATTTTGTGTTATATATTACATCGCCTCGCAGATTCGAAAACAGCAATGAAATGTTTGCATGTTTCAGATGTTTGGAAATTAAATCGTTTCCCAACTGGACCCAAGAATCACGTGACAAAACAAGCATGTCCACATAACACAATCTGTATTTCGTGGTTATCACGTCGGTGATGAAATGATAAATATGCTTTCTCCGAGTATGGAGTGTTGAGTCTTATTTACACATCAACCGCCCCCCCCCCCCCCCCCCCACCTTAATTCAAGTTTTGAGTACTTTTGTCATTATTTTTGGAATATAATATGTCGCTATTCACCCCTTTAATTAGTATTTAGGGCCTTGTTGAAATTTTACAAAACATTCCAACGTTTTGTTGGATGATCCTTTAACTTGGGAAAAATGCCATTACCCACCCCATTTTGCTAACTTGTACCGAGAAAAGTTCCTTTTAAGGCCTTTTCTCGGTAAAAGTTAGCGAAGGGGGGAGGAGTAACATTTTTGATAAAACGCGGACTAAATTTTCTATAACTAACGAGCTCGTTCCAATAAGAGGTCATAAGTATAGTTCTGGAAGTAAGTAACAATGAACCTGACATGGGCGGGGGGGGGGGGGGGGGTTACAGCCGACCGACTATCTGGTGGTATTTGGTTGACGTTTAAAAGTTGTCACTTGGAACCAAAAAAATGCCTTCAATATGAAGAATGTCTGTATGTGAACCTGAAAAAAATTCTGCTTACCTGGAAATCTTTTACAGCGGTAGTACTGTCCATTTTGATTCCTTTGAATTCCATTACATGAGAGGTTTGATCTAGTTTGATGGGTTTTTTTCTCATTTCACATAATCTTTTTTTTACCCCAATTCTCTCTCCTCGAAAGTGAAATGGTAAACTCATGCAAACGAAATGGAGATTCGTCCAATGAGATTGTTCGAAATATTTGTTTATTACTAAATATGGACATTTGTGCAAGTGAAGGAATTATGCCTGTGGAGTGATTGGGTTGGGAAACTATTCGTGAACAACAATCCATTCAAATGCGAAAACCAGGTCCGCCTGATAAAACACCTCCTGTGAAATCTGTTCAGCATAACAATTAGACTCCAAATATCTGAGGTGAGCAAAACTGGTCTTGAAATATATTTACCATTAACCACCTTTGGCCATTTTATAATATTAACAATGGAATACGCGAGGAATAAATTATATTAAAGAAGTAATAATAAAATAAAATATCTGTCCATTTTTCAGCTGACACTTTTTTACGAGACGTAATTCTCATTAAACAGTTCCAATACGCGTTTCTAGAATCATTTCAAAATTTCATTTTGTTTTATCCTTTTACAAACAATTTACGAGTTGCACTCAGTTGAGTTTAAACAGTATTTATATATGTATGTTAAATTTTACGAAAATAACACAATGTACACAACTTCATAATTATAATACAGAATGGGATTCAAGCTTTACTTTATAATCACAATACATCGAGAGTAGTATATCATGTACCCGAACGACCCTTATAAGTAGGACCCCAATTTCATGTCATGTGACCCAATGGCGCCATATTGTGTTGTCATTGTAGCCCGCATGAGCGGCCATGCTGTGACGTCATTACCATAGTAATACGTAATATTAGTACGCATGCGCAGCGCGTGTTGTTAGGGTGAAACGTGTTTCCGTCGTCCATTTTGTATGTTAGAGGTCTAGGTCGAGAATCCTTTTTTTCATCGTATGTGTCTATGTGCTACTACAAAGTGTGTCACAATGTATAAACATTACAGGTAGCACATTGACACATACGATGAAAAAAGGATCCTGGAAGTATAGTCGGATACTAGAAAGGGATTCCACGGAGCGTGGGTCTGGTGATTGGTGGAACGTGGAACGTGCCTGTGTGCTAGTACACATTGTGTTACAATGTCTACACATGGCAGGTAGCAAATAGGCACATCTTGGATGTGACGTAATGTGTTTATGTGCTAATGCAAATAACGCAATAATATCTCGTCATAACGCAATAATTATCTCGTTATAACGCAATAATATCTCGTTATAACGCAATACTATGTCGTTATAACGCAATAATATCTCGTAATAATGCAATCATATCCCGTAATAACGCAGGAATTAACTCGTTACAACGCAATATTATCTCGTAATAATAATAATAATAATAACTCTTTGGCCAGCCGCTGATTTGTCGCGGTCCTCATAAGAGAAGGCCATCATTCCCCCTGCACCCCACCCTCTCTTCCCCTCCTCTCCTCCCAGCATTCAGATATAAACTGCTTAATAGTGTCCCTCACTTCCTCTTTTTCAATTTCTTCAATAAGCATTCCTACCCTCTCCCTCGTGTCCCCCTTCAGCCATCTATCCTTTGTTTCTTCACCCCACTTCTGCATTATTCTTCCAGTAAATTTTATTCTATGAGGTATATACTGTGGGCATTCCAAGAGAAAATGTTCCAGGGTCTCCACTACTCCAGAGTGGCACATTTGGCATCCCTTTCCCCATCTCTCCCAATTTTTCCCCGAAGCTCCAGTGATCTTGATCTCAGTTTGAACAGCAGTGACCCTCCAAAGGTGCCATCTAGGTACTTCTCAAAAGCTGGCTTTTCTTTATATTGTAACCCCTGCAGTGATCTTTTCACGCTAACCCCTGCTCGCCAGTTTCGATTGCAATCTTCCATGACTCTCTCTTTGACAAACCTTTTGCCTTCTTTCATTCCTACTTCTATGTTTGTGACCTCTATAGAGTAATTGTCCATTAGTTCCCTCACATGTTTTGACCACCCCGTTTCTATATTAGAATTCCAAATGGTATCGAGCATCAATTTGCACCACCGGTTGTCAGGCAGGTTTCTCAAGTAGTTAAAGTAACACAGTTTTCCCAAATCTACCCTGTCCTTGATTTTCATCCACCCAAGCTCCCCCCTTACTGCTTCCAAAGCTGCAGCATTACTCGACCCTGTTATCCATCTGCCGGCATCATTTTGAGTATTTTCCAACTTCTTAGTAACGGTTTGGTTTAATGGAATCACGCCCGTGCCATACGTTATACTTGGTAAACCCACCCTCTCCCACAGTGTTTTCCCCACAAAGACCTTGTTGAAACTATTTTTCCCTAAAAGTTTTAGTTGGTTCAGAATTATTTTCCCCTTCAGAATCAGTTTGGCTGAGTAATTTCTGTACACCCCTCTTCCCGTTATATTTATGCTTACCCCTAGATACTCATACTCTCCCGTTTCTCCTACAGTGATTTGTTTGCTTTCCCCTTCGGGGATTGAGAACTCCCCCACTCTCCATCTCTTCGTCATATCTACCTTGCGTCCAACGGGTATTACCTTGCTTTTATTTTCATTTAGTTCGAGCCGCCAAGTGTTCCCATATCTACCAACAATTTCCAGCAGTTTCTCTAGCCCCTGTTCAGTTCTAGACATTAACACCATGTCGTCCGCAAAGAATAAGCCTGGTATCTTTATGTCTCCAACATTTACCCCCTCCGCACTCTGAATTAGTTCGTCCCCTAAATCTTTAACATACAATGCAAACAAAATCGGTGAAAAGATACACCCCTGCTTGAGGCCTATATCCATAGGGACTCGTTTTGTAGCGATACTCCCTAGACTGAGTTGGCTTTGCACATCTGTATACAGTGCTTTCATGATTCCCACAAAGTCACCCCCCAGTCCGATGCCCTCGAGCTTTCGCCACATACCTTCCCTCCACACTCGGTCGTACGCTTTTTTCACATCTAGAAATGCCAGAAACATCTTTTTCTTTTCAGCCTTTGTTGATTCTATCAGTTGGGCGAGTGTAAATAGGTGATCAGTGACTCTTCGTCCTTTCCTGAAACCATTTTGAATTTCTCCTAAAAAAACTTTCTCTTCAATAACTTCCTCTAGTCTACCGTATATGACCTTACAGAATACTTTTCCGATGTTACTACTAACTGATATCCCCCTATAGTTATCTAGAACTTCCTTATCCCCCTCTTTGTGTACGAACGACACCTTACTTTCCCTCCACTCTCTGGGGATCTCTTGCTTTCGCAGAGCCAGGTTGAAAATAACGCAATAGAATTTTCCTAAAATATTTTCACCTGTGCGCCAATGGGCTTCCAAAGTTTATGACAAGCGTGTTACACGCTTCATAATATATGGTTTTCATAATGAATTTGGAGTTACTTCCCTCAGACTGGGAAAAAGTTTTAACCCTTTACCCGAAGTAACGGCGAAAAGAAAACCCAAAAGAGCACTATTCACAAAAAAATCACCATTCAGTTTCCATTATTTTGTCTCAGAAACATAGCTTGTGACCCCTCATTGGAACGAGCTCCCTCAGCACGTTCCAATGCGTGGTCATAAACTATACTTTTGACTCAAAAAATTAGTTATTGAATAATTTTGTTTACAAATGTCGTCTGCCTTTTGTGTTAGGTAAAGGGTTCAACCTCATGCCTTAGCCTCAGTCGCACCCGTATCATTTTACTTTATTATTCAGTTTATCTTGTGAACCTATTCAGTATATCATCAAGTACGTAATAAAGTACATGATTACAATCAAGAGCGAAACCATATCTGAGGCTCCAATCAATAATTTTGCAAGTTTGGACATTTTCGTCAATATTGGAGTCTTAGATATCAATTCGCTCTTCATTGTAATCCCGTACTTTCATGTAAGACAAGATTTGATACTTGTACTTACGCCACACACAGTCGGTCTAATACAAACTAAGAGGTCTGTGCTACACGTTTCGAGCTGCTGGAGTCCCAGCATGACCAATTTATTACCTTGACAGACCATGCTCTCACGGCGAATAGACTCATAGTCAGGACTCTATAGTAATGGATAACCTAGTCATAATTTTTTTTCTTGGGGTGAGGGGCAGGGGTGTGAGAGATCATGATACTTGGAAGGCCATTGGGCGAAGAGCTTCCCTTAGTCTTAACTAGGACCATTTGGTCGTTACCCCTCCCCCCCCCCCTCCTCCTTCCCACTTCGGAGGTTACTACCTCTGAGAATCTTTTTAGCAACTTTCTGTGTTCCAAGTGCGAATCTGTGACATTTTTAATGTGTGTAGTCCTATATTGGCGACCATTTTAGGGCTCTTTGTTACTTGAAAGTTGCATTGGGCCATTGTTTTGGGGTGGCCAGCAAGATTTGTAGGGGAAACAAATCATAGTTTGTGGATATCGCCATCAGGGTACAAGAAGGAGATAGATGCAACCTCGTCTAACTTGCTATGCAGAAAAAGCCACAGTGAAGGAAGTACAGATTAGAAGACTGTGTGCTACGAGCGCCTAATATACCTATCCAGCTTGGTCATGGAAAATCGATAAGGAGGGGGATATGAAGTTGTTTGGCACCATTATTACAAACAGCCTGTCACAATAGTGGAAAAGTATTTGTAAAATTCTATTTGGAAGGGGAGGAGATCTAGTGAAGGTAATCGAAGAGAAGATTCTCTGATAGGGAAAATTCAGAGGGTTTCAAGCAGTTATAGCGTCACTATTTCTCCGGCGGGAGCCAGGGTATTCCCCGACAAGCCCATAATAAAAGAGGCAGTTTCTCCTACAGCTTGGGGGAGGGCTATACCTCCCAGATAGTTGTTGTACCCCATCCTTCCCCCACTCCCGGTGCCCCACAGGGTGGGAAAAGTGTCACAGTGGGAAAGCATTTAACGTGGTGCAGAGGCGGAACTTTGCGCGAAAAGCTGAGAGAGTGGGCACGAAGTTTAGTTTGTGGGAATAGTCAAGCGCTGTATAAACAATTATTAAACGATTGGTTGACTCTCTTTTCAAAAGGTTCTCAAACTCTACATTGCTCCGGTCGCAAACAGTTCGTGGCATGAAAATACGCAGCACAGATTAACGAGCGATTTCAACAGTGTGCATTGTTTTTTAATTCCGTCCGGTGGTAGATGCATAATGAATTTAGAGTTACTTCCCTTGGATTGTAAAATGTAATTAAATAACGTCTGATCACTTGAAGTCGTTCGCAAAAAACACTCAAACTGAATGGAATTGACTCGCACCGACTGAGTGGAAGTATTCAGAGGTGTATATATTGGTAAGTTTTCTCGGTCAGTTTTCAGCTCGTCGTAGAAATTCTTCTGAGACCTTTCGATGGTAACATTTTGCAACATAGAAGGCGATATATATTATATGATATTAATACTATTGATTGTCACATTACGATTTACGATACGTTGTAAACTACCTTTCTTGACGAGTCAAGTGTCCTTTGTAATAAGTTGCGTCCCGTCTCCGGATGCTTCAGGCACCCTTGTCTACGCCCTTCGATAGTCAGAGCCGTATTATTCATAAGGCTGACCAGGCTGAAGCCTATGGGCCCATAGGGACAGGGGACCCGCCAATTGTTGTTGTTGTTGTTGTTGTTGTTGTTGCTGAGGCACTGTTACCAGCGCCTTAGGACTCTAGTGGTTAAAGGCACTTTGCACCCTGCGCCGTAGCGATACATGTATATATGTATTTATCCATATTTTTACTCGCATAAGTATACTATATATGTACATTATTACAGTACATTATTTTAATGCTTATTTAAATAATATGTCAAGTTGTGAGTCAAATTCTTCAAGATACCCGCAAAATGGATACAGGAATAAGTACTGCGGCATAGTGCCTACCGTACCAGACTCAGGCTGTCAGCTGTAGTGGGGTAAAAGACTGAAGTGCCGGAAAGGCCCCGTTCCGAAGTACCTAAAAGCCAAGGGGTTCGGCCATGGGTTAATACGACACTGCCGGCGGTGTTTATTTGAAACTGTGAATTTCAATGTGTACGTATACCCCAGCTGAAAACTATGTTCGCAAGCATTATTCTTTTTGTCCATTCATTTCAATTTAGCTAAAACAATTTGAACATGCATCTGGTTTTCGTTCACTAATTTCAATTTTGGCAAGGTTTTGTGGGATGTTCCATGTTTTCTATAAGTTCATTCACTTTCTGTTTAGTTCCAATATTTCAATGAATCGATAAACCAGGCTAAGATCAAAGGAAGGGTAAGTCCGCTACGTGGACCAAGTCTTGAAATGCCTGCATATGGGATGTAAGTGTCAATGGAATATACCCGGAGCGGTCCGTCGTCTAATATCAACCTTTTTCAAAACAAAACATTCGGGGTGGGTATGATTGGATAGGTTATTCACACTGCCAAACAGTCACGCCTTGAAAATCACTTTTGTTTTCGAGAATCAATATATTGTGGTTAGAATATGAGTAAAAGAGGGTCATTTGCGAAATCAGTGTACGTGTAAACGATGAGGTGTGCAACCAAGAATACAGCAGATTCAGCCAATGAGGTGCAGTGTTGTAATACACTGTTGGAGAGACCACCGAGAGACCTTTCCAGCAGTGTTTTACACCACAGCACTTCATCTCATAAGTGAAAAAAAACCCTCTGTGCTTTTTCCAGGGGAGAGAGAGAGAGAGAGAGAGAGAGAGAGAGAGAGAGAGAGAGAGAGAGAGAGAGAGATTAGGAATATATGTTTACACCATAATACAACCACCAGAGAATTAGGATCTGGGGGGGGGGGGGGGGCACTCGCGACATATTTGTATTTCATTTTTGCACTTTTGAGTTCCGTCATTGCAATCTTATTGATAATTGGTTCAAATGCACATTTTTTTTTGTTAAGTATTTATCTAACTTCCCCGTCAGCCCAAAACAATATTTCGCTCCGGTGGATAAATTTGTTAAATAAAGAGCGAAAAAGGTGTAATTTTCTTGAATCACCGAACGCATTTGTATGCTTGTTTGGGGCGACCTGTAGATGGGAGCTATCGATTTTCTTCCATTTCCGTCAAAAAAGTTGCCGTTGGCAAACGACCTTTGAACAAAGTTTAGTTAACATCTGATTCAGTCTATTCCTTTGGCATGCCCTACAGGGCACATTTATGATCGGATCGCTTTGAAACTTGGTATACTTGTTTGAGGTGACCTCTAGATGGGAGATATCGATTTTCTTCTATTTCTGTCAAAAGCATTGCCGTTAGCGCCGACCTTTGAATTTAGTGCAGTCGTGCATCAGCATATTCCTTTGGTACGCCGCACAGGGCACATTTATGATTGGGTCGTTTTGAAACTTGATTTGATTGTTTGGGGTGCCCTGTATATTGGAACTATCGATTTTCTTCCATTTACGTCAAAAGCCTTGCCGTTAGTATCGACCTTTGAACTTAGTGCATTTGTGCACCAATATATTCCTTTGGCACATCGAACAGGCCGCTTTTATGACCGGGCTGCTTTGAAACTTGGAAAGCTTATGTGGGGTTACCTCTAGATTTGAGCTATCGATTTTTTATTCCATTTTCGTCAAAATGTTGCCATTAGCAACGACCTTCAAAGTTAGTGCATTTGTGCATCAGCAGTTTCCTTTGGCACGCCCTACAAGGTACATTCATGAATGGGTCGTTTTGAAACTCGGTGTGTTTTTGGGGTTGATCTCCAGTTGATAGGTTCTTTCATCATTCCCGTCATGAATGTTTCCATTTGCAACGACCTTCAACTTTGCCCTTTTTATGCGCTGACAGTTTCCCTAGGCACCCTGCACAGATCACATTTATTTATTTGGAGAAACCTTTAGATGCGAGTCAATTGATTTTCATTCATTTCCGTCGTGAAACGTTGCTGTTAGCAATGATCTTTGATTTTTGCCGTTTTTGCATCAACATTTTTCTTCGGCGCGCTCTGTAGGGTGCATTTATGAATGGATTGGTTTGAAACTTGGTATGCTTGTTTGGGGTAATTTCTACATTTTTATCCATTTTCGTCAAAGATGTTGCCCTTACCAACGACTTTCGACTTTGCCGTTTTATCTGTCAGCAATTTTCTCTGGAAAACTGCACAGTTCACGTTTATGATTCGATCGCTTTGGAACATGGGGTGCTTGTTTGGAGCGACCTCTAAATGTGAGCTTTGATTTTCTTTAACTTCTCTCGAAAACTGTTGCCTTTAGCAATGACCTTTGAACTCATTGCATTTGTGCAACAACATTTTCCTTTGGCAAGCCCTACAGGATGAATTTATGAATGGATCAGTTTGAAACTTGGTATGCATGTTTGAGCTAACCGTTAGATGTGAGCTATTGATTTTCTTCTATTTCCATCGGAAAACGTTGCCCTCAGCAATGACCTTTAAAATCAGTGCATTTGGGCATCAATATATTCCTTTGGGATGCCCTGCAGGGCACATTTATTAATGGATTGCTTTGAAACTTGGTTCAAGTTCATAAAAAACCCTTTGCCGTAGCAACACCCTTTGAACATAATGCATTTTGCATCAACATATTCATTTGGTAGGCTCTACGAGACACATTTATGAGTAGATTGCTTTGAAACTTGCCTGTTCGGGGTGCTCTCTATTTGGGGGCTATTGATTTTTGTTTTTGCATTTCCCTCAAAAACGTTTTCGTTAGCACCAACCTTTGAACTTAGTCATTTGTGCAGCAACTTATCCCTTTTGCACTCCCTACAGGGCATATGTATGAATTTCCATAAAAAAAGAGGAAAGAAGAAGACATTGTCACTAGCAACGACCTTCAAACTTAGCACATTTGTGCATTAACATCTTTCTTTGGCACGCCTCAGAGGGCGCATTCATTATCGGATTGTTTTGAAACTTGGTATGCTTATTCAGTGTGACCAAGATAGGAGCTATCGATTTTCTTTTCGTTTCCGTTAAAAAATGTTGCTGTTAGCAACAACCTTTGAATTTAGTGCATTTGTGCATCGACATTCTTCTTTGACATGGCCTGCAGGGCGCATTTATCGTTGGATTATTTTTGAACTTGGGGTGCTCATTAGGTGAGACCCCTAAATAAGAGCTATCAATTAGCATTCATTTCTGTGAAAAAAGATGCCATTTAAAATGACCTTTAAACCTACTGCATTTGTGTATCAACATTCTTCCTTTAGCACCCCCTTCAGTTTACATTAAAAAATACACGGAGTGCTCTGACGTTGTGCACATACAGTGCAATTATGTTGAAGTTTCACCAAATAACATTGGAACCAATGATCTTCAATTTTGCTATTTCACTTCAAACTTACCAAGTTCAAGTTTGTCAAGTTGAGCTACAGTATCACTGACACTTTCATATTATTCATACGTTCGCAGTTGTTGTTTGTCCATAACTTGGGGAAGTGAATAAGAACACTTTGGCCGGCCGCTGATTTGCCGCGGTTCTCGTATGAGAAGGCCTTGGTTACCCCTGTTCTACCAACTGTCTCCCTATTCCCACGCTTCTTCTCTCCTCCCAACACTCGGAGACGAAATGTTTGATGACATCCCTTGCCCCATTCTTCCCAATATCTCCGATTAGCATATTAACCCTCTCCTTTGAGTCGCCCCCTTACCACATGTCCTTCATTCTCCCATCCCACTTCCCCATTATACTCCCCGTGAATCTTGTTCTTTTAGACTGGTATTTTGGGCATTCTAGAAGAAAGTGTTCCAGGGTCTCCACCACGTCCAAATTACACATCTGGCACTCCTTTTCACTGTTTTTCCCAATTTTTCCCCTCAGCTCCAGGGACCGCGACCTCAGCTTGAACAACAGTGAAGCCCCCCCCCCCCCCCCCGAAAGGTGCCATCAAGGTACTCCTCAAAACCAGGCTTCTCTTTATCACGCAGGCCACCCGAGATCTCTTCGATTTGACCCCCTCTCGCCAATTACGGTTACAATCCTCCATGACCCTTTCTCTGACGATCTTTTTACCCTAGTTTGCCCCAACGTCAAGGTCCGAGATCTCCGGTGAGTAGTTTTCTACTAGCTCCCTCTCTTGGACCATCCACCCCGTCTTGATATTTGAGTTGAAAGTTCTCAGGAACGTTACTTTACACCATCGGCTATCGGGGAGATTTACCAAATAATTAAGATAACCGAGTTTCAATAGGTCTATCCTGTCCTTGATCCTCATCCACCCAAGCTCACCCCTGATTGCTTCAAGCGCTGCGGCATTACTCGAGCATGTTATCCATCGGCCTGCATCATTCTGCAGGATTTCCAAGCTCTTAACAGCCGTCTGGTTTAGGGGTACAACTTCCGTACCGTATGTTATACTTGGCAGACCCACCATTTCCCAAATAGTTTTCCCCACGAAAACCTTATTGAAACTGTTTCTCCCTATAAGTTTCATTTGGTTAAGAATTCGCTTACCCTTCAGAATCAATTTATTTGTGTGGTTTCGGTAGATGCCTCTTTCTGTGATGTTTATATTTACCCCCCAGGTACTCATAGTCACTAGTCTCTCCTACACTAAGACGCCTGCTGCTACCTTCCGGAATGCAGAACTTCCCCACTCTCCACCTTCGAGTGGGATCCACTTTGCGGCCCACAGGTATAACTTTGCGCTTGGTTTCATTAAGTTTGAGTCTCCATTTGCTCTCATATTTCCCAACAATTCCCAGCATCTTCGCTAGCCCCTCTTCGCTTTCTGACACTAGCACCATATCGTCTGCAAAAGATAGCCCTGGGATCTTCAAGTCACCAACTGCAACCCCCTCGTCGCTATGCAGGAGTTCATCTCCTAAACCTTTGATGTACAATGCAAAAATAATTGGCGAAAGGATATACCCCTGTTTTAGGCCTACCTCCATATGCGCACGTTTTGTTGTAATGTTTCCCAGGCTAAGTTCACTCTGTACATCTTTATATAATGCTTTCATAATCCCACCAAACTCGCCTCCCAAGCCCAAAGCCCCCAGCTTGCGCCACATACCCTCCATCCATACTCTATCGGGGAATTGGACAACTCGTACCCTGGACGATTCGTACCCTGGACAATTCGTACCTTTCCTTGGACAACTCGTACCTTTCCTTGGACAACTCGCACCCCGACTCTGGACAACTCGTACCCCGACCCTGGACAACTCGTACCCCGACTCTGGACAACTCGTACCCTAAAGGTTTCATACCCTGGAGACTACATTACTAAAAAATACTCCGACTCTGGACAACTCGTACCCCGACTCTGGACAAGTCATACCCTAAAGGATTCATACCATGGAGACTACATTACTAAAAATAAGCAAGACTATTCATGAAAATCACGTTTGACATTTATTAATCCAAGAAACATTTATTAATCCAAGAAATATATTACTAACAAATAACAAAACAAAGATAGCACACACAAAGACAGCACACACAAAATGCACAAGTAAAATGCACTATAAGTTCACAGAGACCCGAGTAAATGATAAACACTATCATGGGCGCATTTATGGGTGAGGCGAAACTTAAAACTTTAAGCGTGTCGATTTGAAATTACTGTCCTACATGTCTGTGATTTTGCACCAGTGTTGGCTGCCTGTATAACCAGCCAGCACTGTCAAATTTGTCTTGGTACTACATGCACACCAGTGTAACTTACATTGGTGTGCATGCAGTACCAAGACAAATTCAATTTATTGGTTACGGTTTCCATGACATATTCATCAACCTATAGAGGCATGATCAGGCATCTGTTCCAGCGGATACGACATTTCCTTTGCGTAAATTTCGCAAATCCTGTATCACTAGGATGCAGCATTTGCACAATTTGATACCTCTTTGATACCCCCCCCCCCCCCCTCCCCCAACATTCGGATCGAATGGCCTAAATGTGCTAGCACATATACGTATATACGTATTTTATATATATTCTCATCGGGAAATTTTCATCTAGTAATTCACAAAGACTGTCGACGAACACCTCAACATAACTTGGACAATAATGTATCGAGACTCCGACATCACAAGGGTGGTGTCGACTTGCCCGCTCTAGCTTCAGCTTTTGTGAATAGCGCTGGTCGGTTTTGGCCGTTAATTAAATAATTAAACAATGGAACATATGTCTTTTTTATTGGTCATCTTTTACCTGATTCTTTTTGTCACTGGTTTTGTCGAACTCATTTGGCTCAAGGCTGAAGCCGCTCTCTAAAACGTGAGTGAATTTTTTATGATAATTAATGAGACAGTTCGTACCTTTGCACTAGACAATTCGTACCTTTACACAGGACAATTCCTACCTTTACACGGGACAAATCGTACCTTTATACGAGACAATTCGTACCCCGATATTAGGGTACGATTGTCCAGGGTACGAATCGTCCAGGGTACGAGTTGTCTAAGATCCGCTCTGGAAGTACGTCTGGCTAGGACACGTGCATCACGGAGGAGGTTGCGCACTGTCTGATCAGAAATAATTCGTAGTCCTGGAATTGCCGACGCCGTAGAGGCTGCTGTTGTAAAGCCTTTCGCGCGAATTTTACAGCCGACTGAAGCACACATTGTGATCATTTCACCGAACTATACTAGCGGAAAAAAGAAACGTTTTTGTCTGTGGCAATATTTCCAATGTGTTATGGATGATTATTTCATTGTTTGGACTTTGATTTTATTTCTTCATTACTGATTAAATTCTGACGAGTTTTGTTGTCTTAACACAGAGGGTGTTTGCATGGAACACGCTCAATCGTGGGTACCCTATGGCAATTCCTGATCAAAATCAATAGGGGGTGCGCTCACCCCATGTTACAGTCGCTGCTCTAATTCTCCTTACCATTGACCCCATCAACTTGTGGGATATTATTCCACTCCGGCAGAAAGGGCCTGCTTCAGCTGAGTGACGTTGTTTGGGACGTTGACGCTCTTCTAACGCACGCGTCAGAATATCGGTCACCTCGACGTCGATAGCAAAATTGTCGTCCATCTGACCTATGAAGCGTGAACAGAGACTCGTCAGTGAATAACACACGTATCTCCAGTGGGCCATGGGAGACGAATTTGGTGCGTGTGTCCGCAGAAATTGCAATCGACGTTGACGCAGGGACGTCACGACAGCGGGATGTGTGTGTGGGGGGGGGGGGGGGGGGGCGGGTGACCCCCCCCCCCCCCCCCACCCATCAATCCTGGCCAAAATTTCCTATAGTTGTAAATTCGGATGGCAAGTCAATGGAAAGTGGCAAATTTATTCTATCAGGATTTTGGTGCTTCTTTGGCGATGCTGATGTCTCCTTTACATCCCAAAATTCCAACACGGTTTCAAATCGGCAAAAATTCCAACTGTTATTATTTACAATTACTGTGTACGTAATATCGAGCTTCATAAGTATGCATGATGTCAGTCGGTACGAGATTTCAATAGTACGTTTACTTACAGTAATAAAACAAATTCCTCAAAATGCACTTCAAGAAAATCACATCATGTCAAATCGTTATCCTGGGTTACTTCTATCATTCACAGTTACAAAATGATGAAACATCAAAAATTGATCATTCCTGCACAAGATCTGATTTAATGTTAGGACAGTGTGAATTGCTCAAAGTCCTCAGCTTGAGTATTTGTTCAGCACATATTCAATTCCCAGAATAATACCAAATAATAATAACAACCTGATAATTCTATCATCAATATGTTGGTATTTCAGTTACTAAAAATCAATTTCATGCCCCCTTTCATGGCTTCATTTTTTCATCTTTCCTCGCTAGTGAAGTTTCAACTAGGGGGAGGGATCTGGATGAGGGAAACACCCTCCCGTTCCCTCCCCAGTTAGAAATCCACTACCCTACCCCCCTACCCCCCTCCCCCCAATCGGAAGCTTCTAGCCACGTCACTGCGTTGACGTCGTCTGGGTGTAAGTTGCGGAACAATGTAGGGTCGCCGTGGCCTTGAATTGAACCCCCCCAACCGATTCCTAACTGTTCTTAGACGACACATTCGGAAACCATGAGTGCCTACAACCTGGCGCGGCGTCTCCATCGCCGTCTGAAATCGGTTACGGTTTGAGAAACGTATAACTCAATCTTGACGTGGCGACTTAGCGCGCGACAATTCGTCTGGGAATGCTCAGGTAATCTTACTGTGGCTCCCAGACGCCCGACTAAATAAACTATTTTTGACTCAAGGACACCAATTTGCTGGGCGACGAGACGTTGCGATTGGGCCTGCATAATTAGAGCAATAGTCCTACCCCTATCAACTTCGGACATTCGTGGCCTTTTGACTTTCAATCGAGTTGAAATGAAATGTTGTACAATCGACCTGTACTGTTCGAAGTCTCGATTTGGTACAGTTTTCAAGCCCACAGTGAGTGCCCCGGATGCACGCTTTGTCGAAAAATCTGTTGAAAGCATATACCATCTCACGTGGTCATGGTTGACCGAATTTTAACCAAAGACACTCTTTGTACAGAAAACTGAGGTAGCTGTGTGTCAAATTTTACTGCATTTAGTCTGCGGATAAAAAAATTATATTACCCAAATTGAACTTGCATTTCTTTTTTCCGTAATTATACTTGGATAATGTCAGGGCGACAAAGAGTATGGGTGCATGTGTACGGTGCGCGGACAAAATCTCATAGGGAATCCCCCCATACGGATAAAACGCCATGAAAAGAGCCCGGACAAAACCACATACGGACAAAACACCATACCCCTTAATAGACAAATGGACAAAACCTCATGATGGATAAAACATCAAACTCCTCCAAATTGAGTTCTCAAATAAGCTCCTGAGGTTAATTTTATCCTCCCCGAGAGACAGATCAATTAAGGTCAGAGTGAACCGGGAAATCATCAGGGAGGTTCAGCTCAAGGCCGGGACGCCTAAGGGATCTGTACTCAGTCCCCTACTCTTTATCGTTTATGTCATGTACCTCCATGGGGTTGGGGAAAACTATGTCCAGCTCTCCAAATTCGCCAACACCCTGGGAACCTGAACTGAAATTCGCATAGAGAGTATGATTGAGAATCGACCCCTAGACGCATTGGATGACCTGGAAGAATTGTGGTCGAAATGGAGAATAAAACTTAATGTGTCAAAATCGCAGTTAGTTAAATCAACAAACGTGAATAGCCAATCCCTCTAACGGGGGAACTCTTCTGAAAGGAAGCACGATTTCAGGGCATAGCAGTTGGTAGAAAACTGACCCTCAAACCTTTCTGCCATAAATTAACCAGCAGAGCAGTAGCTCACATGCGTCTGCTCAAAGATCTCAAGGGGACCGGAGGAGTGGGAGGGGTTGTTAAAGAAACCATCCTCAAGCCCTTCTCGCCTTAGGTACATTCAGGGTCGCAATCCCGGCCATGACTCCCTCAATACCGCCTGTAACCGATCAAGAGCATCACGTCCCCGACATGACTCTCAAACACCACTAACCTATAAGTTAAGGTCAACTACGACCCGCCTGCCTTGGCCCCTCTAGTCCAGCTTCAGCGCTGACTGTGTCTACAAGATTGTCATATAAACCCAGTCACTGTCAGACAGGATTACAATTTCTTGCGTTGCGCTCTCTCTCTCTCTCTCTCTCCTCGACCGTTCTTGGGATGGGTTGGCTGCGCCTGGTGGCCCAGTCGGACAGTCCAGGGACCTCAAAACGCTCAATCGTACCCAACATGATTAACATCGCTGATGGGATGAAAGAGAAATTAGATTTCTGATGGCGACCAGGTAAGATATTGGGACCAGACCCCTTTCACCCACCAATTGTGATTTAGTCTCCTGGCGTCAGTAATTTTTCACGTCAGTCTGCAAATGTTTGTGCTAACAGAATGTGATGCTTGTGTCAATATGACCAACGTTGGTATACTCGATCTGTGATTTTTAGGTCGTTTGAAAACGAAAATGCGAACACGTTCTGATGTTTCGGGGGTTTCCTTCTGAGACAATTATCAATTTTGACATTATCAAGTTCAAGGATAGCTATCAAATTCGATTCAAACGATAGAGACGTCAAACCGATTAACGATAATTCGGCTGGTACAAGAGTTAACTAGATGGGGTGATGGGGAGGTAAGACATTTTTAATAAATTAAATGTGTTCAGGAACAACAGTTTAGGTTTTGGAAACAAAGGTTTATATTGCCACGGGTGCCCCTAATACTACAGTAAGGAGACTTATATGATATCAATATAGGACAGTCTCCGTAATGTATGTCTTGGGGAAAGAAAACATTAGGGGGACGGTATTAGGGAGACATAGGTAATATATCTGGACTTTGCCGTCATACTATGTATTTTCGCCCAATTATAACATAACCATGTTGAGAGGGTTAATAATGGTAAAAGGCTTGTCTGTAGTGTGCATAGAAAGCAAAGTCCCCCCCTAAGTGAGGTTTTTTTTCACCAAGTCCCCATAATGTATGAAACAGGGTATATATATATATATATATATATATATATATATATATATATATATATATATATATATATATATATATATATATATATATATATATATATATATATATGACAAAACAAAATAACAAAAAACAGAAAAAACGAGTACTACTTCATGATAAATACTAAGCTTTTCAAGTCAAGATTTAAATCTATCTATATAAATAAACTAACTCTCTCTTTTTATTTTCGCATCCGTTATGTGCGTGTTAACTTTAAAGCTATTGTCTCCCTCCTGCTAAATCCATCGGAAAACCAGAATTACCCTCTCAAACGTCCATTTTTCCTCGATGATCAGGTTCAATTTGTCTACTACTTCTTTAGAGATGTTCGGATATATATTACTCCCGTAGATGAACGATAGACCGTCTGCATCGAAATTTTTTATCTTTTCCTTGAGAATGGTTGATAGATCATCTTTGCATTCATACATTAAATCCAAGGCGGTCTCGTTCGATTTCAAAGGCAATGTATATTCTCGTATTTGTTTCTCAGTCCACTCGTCTTCACGTCCTTCAATTCGATGGTGTCGTGCGATTGTAGTATAACAATTTTATTACCGTTTTTCGAAAATCTCTCGACTCTTTTCAATTTTCGTACGGAATGTTTAGGTACTGACGTTGTCATGATTGATTCAATCGGTCCTTTGCAGACATCACAGACAGCCTAGACAAATTCCTTGGTTACTAGGAAGTAAATAACTTCGCAACGTCGGGGCAAATTAACACGCTCAATATAGTTCTAGGTCACTTGGAATATACTTCGTGAAAAAGTGATTTCCGAAGCATGATCAAATAAGTATTCAAAGTTAAAATCTAATTGTTGGAAACCAGTGCATCACACATGTTCTGGACACACACCCATATTACGCATCACCCTGTCCATCGTGGATTTAAATAGCGATTGTTCATTGTTCACGGGTAATTTGAACGTAAACAGCTTAATCGTGTTCTGGGCGTTTCAGACAATCAATAAAATGTCTAGTTGTTTCAAAAGAGGCATATCTTACCCAGGCAGGAGAGCTCCGAGATATGTTGCCAGACATCACAGAACACGAGCTCATAAAAATATAAGTGTCCACGAAATGTCAAAGGAGTCGAACTCAAACAAAATTCGCATCAATATCTCTATACATATCGAATTACATAGCACTCGTTAATTCAGAATTAATATGTTTAAACTTTGCGTTCCGACTGTACAGAGAGTGAAGCAGAATTCTGAGGGGTAGTTGGCATGTGGGCACTCAGAGAAGGTCCGAGTTTAGCCTTGGCTGTCGAGGATTATAGACACCGAGACTGAAAGTCCGCGTATTGTCGTAATCCTGTGAGGGCTGTAAAGAACCGATAGTAGTTTGTTAACGGTTGCGAACCGTAGTGGTCACTGTCTTGTCCGTTTCTTCTACTTCAACCATCTTCCAACCCGAAGGCCAGCCTTCGGGTTGGAAGATAGTTGAAGTAGAAGAAACGGACCGAAGCGGCCGAAAGTGTGATTCTTTGGCTAAAAATTGTTTCTATTTGCAAATAACAAATAATGTTACAGGAATGCCTGTATATTGGCACATTTGCAACCGTCAAGGTTTAACTTATTGTGTAACTGCGAAACATAGCTGAGAAAAAAAAGTGGATTGGCACGTGCCCCCTGTGCCCCCTTCACCTGGCTCCGCCGATTATGGATTACAGATACCGGAAAGAACATGCGATACAATGCACACTCGACTTGCATTTCGTCTTCGGACAAAGCAGATTAGCGAAGATATAAATCCCAGCGAAGTCAACTGGTTAAACGCTTCCTATTTTTCTGTTTATGTCTGAAGAGTAAGTGGTGGCAAAAAGAGAGATTTATATAAAAGGCTGGATGACTAATATAGCGTGGAAAACTGATACTGACAATCTCTGCTTCGTGGAGGTACTTTGGGTGCTACTCGACCAGCATTTCGTCTTCGGACTAAACAGATTAGCGTAGATATAAATCCCAGTGAAGTCAACTGTCACGGTCATGGTTAGCCATTGTGCAGAAATATGTGACCTTAAACATCAATAAATAAATAAATAAATAAATAAATAAATAAATAAATAAATAAATAAATAATTTCAACCTGTCAAAAAGTCACTCCCGCATGGACTTCTTTTGTCGTTGTTCCGGAGCAGTAGAACTGGACACAGTCTGCCAGTGATAGAAATCATACAATCTATGGAAGAATCAATACTGGCAGAACTGCAAATTAATTATTAATCTCTTGAGTAACGAAACCAAAAGTGAAATAATCATACAACAGTAACAACACGTAGCGAATCAATCGAAACTTATAAATCACCTCAATATTGACAGTGATATCAGCACGAATAGAACTTATTTGAGATGAATTTACCAGAAAAACCCCATTCATTTCGTTCCGCTACAACATCGTTTCGATTTCACGATTTTAGAACAAATACAGACTAGAGCTCAACTCCCAGACGTTTATAAATTTTAAGGTAAATTAGAATATTAAATTTCATTACAAGGAAGTGCTTAACTTTCCTTGTGGTAATTTAACAAATCTGCGTTAAGAGCATTCAAAAAACTTGTCGAGAAGAGCTACGTGCATGACCGGCGGAAAAGAGGTATGGCGCCCCTGCCCAAAATACAAATTTCCTCCCAGGATTTTCCGCATATTTAAAGTTTAGATTAGCTTAAAATACATGTCATAATGAAATCAGATACGTTACAATATTCCGATATAAAATCACAGTAGCTCTTGCTTCCGGTTGAACCCGGAGGTCTGAGGACTGATACAAGGGACTTTAAGGGGATGTAGGCTGTTTCCATCCTACCCACAAATTAGTTTTCCAGACCGAACATATTCTTCTAATTTGGTGTCTTGGCAGGGCCGGGGAGAGCGTGGGGTCCCGGTGTAATATTTCTGCACTATGTCTAATCACGACCACGACAGTTTTACGGGTGGGGGAAGCTGGAGTGCCCGGAGAGAACCACCAAGCAACGGCGAGCAACTGTCAGCTCCCCAACATACTAACTCCACACAAGCAGGGTTAGCATTGGTTGAAGACAAGTATGCTTTAGTGACCAACGTCACCGTGCCCTCACGAAGATAATGCGGTTACCGCAGATGGGATTCGAACCGATGACCTCTCGGCTTGCAGCCTGCACCTCTACCAACAAAGCACCCCCACCCCCACCCCCACACCCCCACACCGCCACACACACACACTTGAATGATGATTGTGATGTGACATTTCAACTTTGTTAATATCAGTTCCGCTGCGCCTCGTGGGTGGGGAGCCATCTTAGTTTAAAAAAAAAAACTCTTCTCAAGAACCGGTGTATACAGTGACTTGATACTTGGTACTGTGCGTCCTGTTTAGGTCTGGAATAAAGTTTGTTCAAACGAAGTTGGAGGGACAATATTCCCAGTCGTAATTGGGAAATATTTTGGCCAGGTCCAAATTTGTCTTTTTGACACTCTAGTGTCAAGTGGGGTGAAATTTGGTGCACATCATGAGACGATGGCATGTTCTTCATTTATGCCCAAACATTAGTCCGTAGGCACATAGACGTAGACACGCGATCCCCTTGAAAGCCCCTGTCCCCTTGAAAATCTCTGTCCACCCCTGTAATAACAGTGTACTCTACTACTCTTAAGTGTCGTCCCCACCGCCATGGTCATGACTTTGAGAGGGGTGTTGGAGTGTATTACACCACCATTAGGTTTTCCAGTCGGGCCATTCAGGATTGGAATTTTAGAGGTGACTAATCTCTTCATTGTAGCCATGTAGTTTCTTACGAGACCAGCCATCAGTGGCATAGCCATTGGGTGGGGGTGGGGTGGGGGCCTGATGTGGGCGCACGCCCCCAAATTTCATCCATCCCCCAGGTGATGTGGCCTAATTATTGATGTCTTTCACAACTTGTAAATTATGGACACAATCGGACTCAAGAGACCAGGAAATTGCGTTTTTTTGTCTCGAATTTCAAAATGCTTCTCCGGGGAAGCCCCTACCCCCCTTCCCTGCAGCAAAAGAATGTGTGCCCCTCTTGTGCTCACTCCCATCTCGCCTTTACGTGGCTCGGATGATGCTGTTCATCCTATTCTGTAACCCCCTCCCCCACCCCTGTAGTTCAGCGATCTGAACGTAGCTGCTACCCCGTTACGAAGTTGGGTAGCCGCTAAGTTCAGATCGCTGAACTATCCCCCCTCCCCCCCCCCCCCCCCCCCCCAGATATTACTCTTGTCCCATATCTTTGACATCCTGGCTACGTGCCTGCCAGCCATGTAGCCAGGATGTTTGTTGAGGTGAGCTAAGTGGCAATCGAAAAAAAGTATAAATGAGTATCAAATGGAGCTGTGCCGTAGCATCTACAAAAATATTAAGTGAAATTTTAAGATATAAAATATTAGCCCTTTTTCCACTAGTGAAAAATTACGTACAAAATAGACCGATAAGTTGGTAGTGATATTTTATTTCCCAAATATATGCTTTATCCATATATATATAATGCTGTTAATATGTGATACTGGTAGAAATTAAACAGCGATAAGCCCGGTGTAACATATGAGACTTGAAACACAAGGACCATGCGCCTGGAGACAAGATCTGATACTTGATAAAGGTATGTGGTCTCAACATGACCAATTTGTAGTAAATAAGAGATTGGAAAGTGCGTGCGTTACGTCTACTGCATTTATACATCCACAAATTTCATGAGTTTTGAAGTAGAATCCAGAATGATAAAAAACAAATACACGGACCAGACAACCATTACTTATTCCCAGTTCCTTATTCGAGATTCGTTATCAACCGATGTTATCGGTTCATAACGAATGTCGAATAAGGAACTGGGCATAAGTAACGAGTGCAACGTGCCCCACAAATTCATATGTTCCATAGTTTTTTCACTCGCTGCTTGATTCTTCACAACTGGGACGAATTGGGTTATACCCTCGCGCCATCTCTTATCATTTCTCCACCTGGCGGTGCATTAATCCTGATCTTCATATTTTCAACTTGCCGTGTGACGTCATGTCTTATCGTTGACGTTGTCCTACAAAAATGAATAGGTTCGAGTATTTTGCCCGTCACTCTGTTTGACGCTATATGTACTTTTGCTATAGGAACATTGGTTGGTGTTTTTGTGGGTTTTTTTTCGTTTTTTCGTTTTTTTTCCTTTCCGAAATTCTTGCGTTCAAAGGGTATTATGTGATGCCAACCGCAGAGCAATCAGTTTCACATCTACCGATATTGGGGGTGTATAAAGTATGACATGTGTCTGCAGTGAGCGCACGTAGCGACAAATTAACTAAATTGTGTGCATCAAGCTGGCTACAGTGTGTGTGTGTGTGGGGGGGGGGGGAGCCATTCTGTTTGGGGGTGGGGTCGCAAAGATGATATTTTAAAGGCTGTTGTGTCACGTTTCGGGGGGGGTGGGTCACTAGTCCTAATAAAGACCCTCCGGTCGTTGCCCATCCTCCTACTTCCCCGAAGGAAGCAGGATGGTGTAACGACCGGAGGGTCCTAGGCAGGACTACCCACCCACACTCCTGAGAAATTTGCTGGGACGTGGCAGAAGGGAGCAATGATCGGATGTTCATAGTTAAGAATGGAGCCCCCCCCCCCCCCCCTCCCAACACACGCACACACCCCTGAGAATATGTTTCAAAATTTAGTGCTCTAAGAGCCAATTTAAGGAATTTGTGGCTTGTGTAGCCTCTATATTGGGAGACCATTTTGGGGCTATGGTGTGTGAAATTTGCATTTGGAGGAAGGGAAAGTTTTAGGGGAAGGACACTCGTAGTAGCTACGCCACTGGCATGATGAAGCATATGGTGAGTTACAATATTCTTGAATCACATCTCGTGTGTCCTTCAGATCCCAGCAGTTGAAAACATCCACACATTAAGTAGATTGCTAAGTCCAGCTTTCCAAATGTAATATTTAGGAATGCTATCAATTCATATCACAGTAGTGAAATATTGAACATGGGGTCATATCGTTGAGTTTATCGTCTTCCTCTCTGATAACACAATTTATGACGCAATAACGCTTGAACAAGTATCTTTTAAATAATAAAAAAACTCACAGTAGTTGTAAACTTCCTGCTTTAATAAATGAAGATAAACAGACTGGCGTTAATGTGAACTGTTTCTCACAAAGTGCCCCAGACAGAGATGAACTTTATCCATTTGTTACGCTAATTTATATTTCCGTCTAACTCAATAGGCTTAGCAACCCCCCCCCCCCCCCAACACACCCCCACCCCCGCCCCACCCCACCTCCTCCCCGCCCACACTCACACACCCAACCCTTACAATGATCAAAGAAGAGTCACACTGAACACAATTAAGATACTTACAGACTGTGTTGTTTGTGGTGAGTGGTGTCAAACAAACTATTGCGGATATTTTACAGGTTAACCCTTTACCTAACCTGAAAAGCAGACGACACTTGCAAAAATAATTCTTGAATAATTAATTTTTTTCTTTTTTTTTGTCTCAAAAACATAGGTTATGACCCCTCGTTGGAACGAGCTCGACGAGCTCGTTCCAACGAGGGGTCATAACCTATGTTTTTGAGACAAAAAATGAAAAAAATAATGAAAATTAATTGGCGATTTTTGAGAATAGCGCTGGCCGGTTTTGACCGTTACGTTAGGTAAAGGGTTAAGGAGCATGAGGTGCTATTTAATATATATTCTAAATACGTAAAAAACTGAACCGAAACAGAGGTTTCTTTCTGAAACCAAACCTAAACCAAATCTGAAAAATCTAAACCTTTTAGCTCTAGAGGCAATACTCATCGCACAGGATACTGACCATTACTGGAGTGGGTGACAGCCACCCATAAGCCTCTCCCGAAATTACAGAATTTTACGCGTGTTTGCAGTGTCACAGTATCTATACAAAAATCTCCATTCAAATTTTATTATGTTTTCAATTTTCGTTGAGTTCGTTCCAATGAGGGGATCATAAGCTATATTTTGTGACAAAAATTTAAAACATAATAATTGATTTATTTTGCAAGTATCGTCTGGTACCCACATTGTTTAAAGGGTTAAGGGCCTATATAAGTAATGGAATTTTGAAATACTCACCTCTTATATTCCTTAAATTCAGATTAAATATACACAAATTATACATCAAAATGAAGGTTGGGATGTATAGAACACGACACACATATGTAATCAACTCATATAGAGTCGACTGTTGGCACCACTGGTTCCTGGAAGTCTGCTACCGTATTCGCACCAGAACTGATAATAAAATAATATTTCATCAGAACAACTTGTGGCCAAATGCGCTTCATATATCTAAGAACAAAGCTAGGCATTCAAAACACTTTCGAATACAGCGATAGGACTGCATTTTGGAAAAGAATTTCCATGCTCGACAGACATGCGCAAATCACTCGTTACCACGAATTTCCATCTAAAAACAAAATCGTAATTCTAAGAAATTTCAACAGGAATCATGATACCTTGCGTTGAATATGGCAACTGTGCAATCTCTATCTAATAACAATATACTGTATGAAGGCGATCTTTTTCATTATTTGATTTTAGACGGCGTTGATTTTACATGCCTATTCTGTCCGATGACGTCGACCGGAAATCGAAAGTATACTCATACGTAAATAAAAGCAAGGCTTTGGAATTTTCCCCAATGCAGCTCTGTCGCCGTGTTTTGGAGAATTTTTATCCCCTAGCTTTATTCGTGGATATGTAAAGCACATTTGGCCACAAGTTGTTTTCGTGAAATATTATTAAATTATCAGTTCTGGTGCGAATACGGCAGCAGACTTCCAGGAACCAGTGGTGCCTACAGTCGACTCTATGAGTTGATTACACATGTGTTTCGTGTTCTATACATCCCAGCCTTCATTTTGATGTACATTTTGTGTATATTTAATTTGAATTGAAGGAATATCAGAGGTGAGAATTTTCAAAATAAACCAAATTTCATTACTTATATTGGCCCTT
Organism: Pictodentalium vernedei; assembly: GCA_031216915.1. Classification (NCBI taxonomy): domain Eukaryota; kingdom Metazoa; phylum Mollusca; class Scaphopoda; order Dentaliida; family Dentaliidae; genus Pictodentalium; species Pictodentalium vernedei. The sequence continues at coordinate 299,467,906 of CM062294.1, forward strand.
AAGATTGACCATTTCCAGCTACTGATACAGTATAATGATCATGCAAGTGAACAAATATATCAGTAACTATCAGTTACTTGCATGCTTTGCTCTGTCTCATATAACTGATGTGAGTCAGTGTGACAATGTTTGCCTGTTTTGGAGCAAGTTTGTTCCTTGTTAACCCAATATAGTAGTAGGTAATAAAGGCCGATCTACTATCACTTGTACATGTACGTGTACAACATACGCACACGATGCGTTCACCAACGTGGAATTCAGTGTTAAATCACACGCTTGTTCACAAAAACTGTACATGATTTTGAATCGGCTCATGTACAGTCAGTGACTCCTAGATCGCGCTTTTAGCGTTCAAATACTCGTGGTGAACGCATCATGTGCGTATGTTGTACATCTTCAGTTGTATCTTGTACGTGATTTTTGGTCTACGTTCGCATCGCAGATCAGACCACCGATCCATCGTCGGCGAACGCGAGCGAAGGCAAAAGATTCTGGCTCATCATAAAAAAACAGTTTTTGCAATTCTAAATCAGCGATTCAGAATCGGCAATTGCTTTGGTACAGATGATTTAGAATCGGCAATTGTTTTGAGGCTGTGGTGAGGTTTTTTTTGTTCAAAAAGAGTCGATTGTGAATATATAGTCTGTATTATAGACATTGATGTTTTCTGTTGATGGGATGGATAAAAATTGAGTTTTGGGTTTTTTTGAGAATTCCTCCACTATGAGAAATTCTAAAAAAAAAACACTCAGCTGATCGAGCGATCGAATTGCTCGATTCTCGTAATAAAACTCGATCTGAACAAAGAGTGTCTGTGTGTTGGAAATTTGCAAACCCAGTCACGTCTTCCTGAAGTAAGCAACTAACACACGTTATCGTAATGAGTGAATGAGGTTTTTTGTTCAAAAAGAGTCGATTGTGAATATATAGTCTGTATTATAGACATTGATGTTTTCTGTTGATGGGGTGGATAAAAATTGAGTTTTTGGGGTTTTTTAGAATTCCTCCACTATGAGAAAATTCTCAAAAAAAACCACTCAGCTGATCGAGCGATCGGATCGCTCGATTCTCGTAATAAAACTCGATCTGAACGAAGAGTGTCTGTGTGTTGGAAATTTGCAAACCCAGTCACGTCTTCCTGAAGTAAGCAACTAACACACGTTATCGTAATTGAGGTGTTTTGTTCAAAAAGAGTCGATTGTGAATATATAGTCTGTATTATAGACATTGATGTTTTCTGTTGATGGGATGGATACAAATTGAATTTTGGGGTTTTTTTGAGAATTCCTCCACTATGAGAAAATTCTCAAAAAAAACCACTCAGCTGATCGAGCGATTGGATCGCTCGATTCTCGTAATAAAACTCGATCTGAACGAAGGTTGTCTGTGTGTTGGAAATTTGCAAACCCTGTTAAGCGTTCGTTGAATAAAGTCAAGAAACACTTATCGGAATGTTTAAAACGCATTTTCCGCTCAGTTAGGTTTCGAGTGGTAAAATTTTTAATATATTCACGATAGCAATCGGAGAGAGAGATTTGTTAAAATCAGTTTTCCATTGTGTGTTAAAACTGTCTAACAGTCATCAATAAAAAGATTCTCTCTTAATTCGACACTCGATGAATTGATGTGTGAATGAATGAAGATCTTTTGACAAAATGTAAACACCGCTGTCAAAAAAAAAAAATGTGTTAAATCAGAAACCGGTTTGTCATGTACTGTTTAAACGTATTTTTTAAACATCAATTAACACAGTCAGTTTGAGATGTGATTTTTTTTTCAGATTATTATATATATTATATTAAGACGGAAAGAGATTTTAATACTTAAAACATAAAATATATAATTAAACATTTAATTTTGAAAAATAAATAAAAACAATTAAAACGAAAGATGTTTTTCCAGATGGATCCTAGACGCCGAGATCGAATTTTAGCTGAGTATTTAAGTGATTCAGGCAGCTGATAGGAGCAGACGTCTCGGTGAGATGGAACTCACACGCGAAGCCCCAAAAATATTTAAACCCGTGACGGAGGGTCAAGAGCGAAGCAGGAAGGAGATAGTCAAAGAATTGAGACCCATAAAGGAGAGTTCTTTGAGAATGGGTTCGTTGCCTCCTAGTTTTGGAAATCGGTATTCCGTTCAATCTACACCGGATTACGTTCCCACGGGAATTCAAACAGATATGAGCGAGTCTGATGATACGGCTCTGACTATCACCACTGATAGCATCGCATCGTCCGATGATGATGGTGGCGGTAAGAGAGATCTGTTGAATGGAATTCGCGAGGATTCGAGCGGTAGGAAATTCGTGGGCGACACTGAAGTGGAAAAGGGGTGAAAACCACTACTTTTCTTCCGAGCTATCCCGACGCTCTGTCTCAGAGATTGAGTTTGTTGATGGGGAGCAGACGGGCTGGTAACACGGGATTAGATAATCAGATAGTTGCCATATCTGACGAATTGTTGAGACAGAAGGTTTTGAATAAAAACCAGTATAAAAGGCTGATGAACGAATTGAAGGATTGATGTGAATATAATAATAAGTAGAGAGAGAGAAACAAACAAACAAACAAACAAACAAACAAAAATAAAACAGTAAATTCTTACACTAGAATAATAAAAGTATTTAAAAACGACAAAACGATTTACCAGTGAAAAAAACAAAAATATATCATAAAAATAAAATATGTTGGTGATAAAGAACAGGGGATACGTCAGGACTTACGTTCAAGGCGGTTCTGGCATCGTCGATTCTATAATGCGAGCGTTCACTAGCAATGCGGGTAGAAAACTCGCATCGACCGCGTTTGAGGTCGGTAAGAAGACGGCTTTGGATGCTGGTAAGAAAGCCGCTTCCGAAGCCAGTGGTAGGATAGCTTCTGTGGCTGGCAAGAGGGCAGCCGACGCGTTGATCGACAAGTTGATCAGTCCGCCGGCGAAGCGAGCTGCGTTAGAGCGAACGTCGAAAAGTTGGAAAGATTTTAGGGATGCCGTGGTGCCCATACAAGATTTAGCCAAAATGACGAGTGGGTCCGGATTGAAGAGAACTCGCGACAGTGCGATATAAACAAAATAATAATAACAACATTAAAAACAGAGTTTGAAAAAAACATAAAAAATTTGTGTTTGAAAAGAATCTAAAATAAAAAAAAATAAAACAAAAAGATGAACATTAAAGATATGTCTTGGAACGACGCCGCGACCAAGAGGTCGAATAACGAGTACTTTCCCAAGAGCATAAGAGGTTTGATAGTGGGAAAATCGAATTGTGGAAAGACCAATCTGTTGATGAATCTGTTGTCCTGACCCGACTGGTTGGATTACGACAGATTGTTCGTGTTTGGCAAGAGCTTGTTTCAACCCGAATACAGATTGCTTCGAGAGTGCATGGATCGCAGATTGCCCAAGGACGTCATAGCCAGAATCTTTGACAGCAGGGAGGAATTCGACAAGTGCGGAGCTCCGCTCTCGACCATTTTGGACGGCGCGGCGATGGAGCTGACGAAGAGAAATGCATCTTCAAATGTCGAGTGTCGATTTTATGAGAACTCTAGCGACGTTCCGGATCCTAGGGAACTGAAATCGGAAGATAAGAATCTCATGATTTTCGACGATCTGCTTTTGGAGAGACAGAACCGATGCGAATCGTATTACGTTAGGGGTCGACACAGCAACGTGGACTGTTTCTACCTGTCGCAGAATTATTTTCGATTGCCTAGACAGACGATAAGGGAGAACGCTAATTTTCTATGTCTCTTTCGCCAAGATCTCAAGAATCTCAATCACATCTACGGCGATCACGTCGCAAACGACATGAGCGCTGTCGAATTCAGGAGATTCTGCAAGGGAACTGGAAGATTCGGCCCCGGGAAGATTCGGCCCAGTATTTTTCGGCCTCGGGAAGATTCGGCCCGGGAAGATTCGGCCGGGAAGTTTCGGCCTCCAATATTGAATGGATTTAGGGAGAAGAGAATGGCAATGAAGGATGGAAAAAAACAATGGAAGTGGGAAATTGAATATCTGTCAAATTTCTCACTTACATTGTTTTTAAAATAATCCCCATGAAACCTAATGCGATTACCGGGAAGTTCGGACGTGAAGTTTCGGCCTCCAATATTGAATGGATTTAGGGATAAGAGAATGGCAATTGTGACTGATTCGGTCAGGAAAGAATCGGCACCGAATTTGAACAGACTTGGAGAATGGAAGTTTCGGCCTCCAATACTGAATGGATTTAGGGATAAGAGAATGGCTATGGTGACTGATTCGGTCAGGGAAGATTCGGCCCCGATGTTGAACAGACTTGAAGAATGGAAAAAAAACAATGGAAGTGGGAAATTGGACAGAATATCTGTCAAATTTCTCACTTACATTGTTTTTAAAATAATCCCCATGAAACCTAATGCGATTACCGGGAAGTTCGGACGTGAAGTTTCGGCCTCCAATATTGAATGGATTTAGGGATAAGAGAATGGCAATTGTGACTGATTCGGTCAGGAAAGAATCGGCACCGAATTTGAACAGACTTGGAGAATGGAAAAAAAACAATGGAAGTGGGAAATTGGACAGAATATCTGTCAAATTTCTCACTTACATTGTTTTTAAAATAATCCCCATGAAACCTAATGCGATTACCGGGAAGTTCGGACGTGAAGTTTCGGCCTCCAATATTGAATGGATTTAGGGATAAGAGAATGGCAATTGTGACTGATTCGGTCAGGAAAGAATCGGCACCGAATTTGAACAGACTTGGAGAATGGAAGTTTCGGCCTCCAATACTGAATGGATTTAGGGATAAGAGAATGGCTATGGTGACTGATTCGGTCAGGGAAGATTCGGCCCCGATGTTGAACAGACTTGAAGAATGGAAAAAAAACAATGGAAGTGGGAAATTGGACAGAATGTCTGTCCAGTTTCTCACTTACATTATTTTTAAAACATTCCCCATGAAAGATAATGCAATTACCGGGAAGTTCGGGCGTGAATTGCAATGGTGATCAGGAAGGTGACGCGAATTTTGCAAGATAACCCACCCCTTGCAAGTGATCGACTTGGGAACAGAAAAAAAGAACAACGGTGAAAATTTATATTTATTTGTTACAAAACAATAAAAATGGCGAGAAATAAACTTAGATATAGCATAAAATGTACAAATAACAAAAACTTTCTCATTTGAACTAACAATAGAAATATTTATTAATACAATTACTTTTTGCTTTTACCAAGCTTATATGCTAATGAACATTGGTTGAGAAAATCTGTGGTTCTGATAGCATGCTCTCTGTATTTCTTCCATAGCTCATCTAACTTTTTGTCTATTTCAGTATATTTGGATCTAATGTCAGTCTCAAGGTCTCGTGCACTGATTTCGATTCTAGAGTATTCTGCTTCTTTCTGGAGGACTGGAACAAGCTTGTAAAAAGAGAGTTTCATCCCTGCTTTAGCATTGATACGACGATGCCATGCTGAAATTACAAGAAGAAAGATTTAACTAAAATATTTGAAAAATTAGGGCAGAATTAAAATTAGAGATTCCGGCTTTTTAGCATTTTGCTTTATTTTTTATTATTTTTGTTTTCGGTTTTTTTCTTTTTCGGAAATTAAACCTATTATTGATATCGATTTTGTGCTCTTATGAATGCTTTAATTATATATATTACAAAATGTTAAGGATCAATAATTTAGTTATGTAATATTATGCTCACCTTCAATGTGGTTGTTGGTCCTAACCGTGTGGTCAAAGATGCACCAAGACGGAATGTCAAATATGCTGTTTTCCATCCACTGGGTTTGGATGTACGTTACAAAATCTTTCAGATTTTCTGTGTTGGCAAGGGGGGCAAGGCTGTCAAATGTCTCTCTGATGTGGTTTGCTGGTAGGAAAGGTAATGCTAGAAATTGGCGTATATACTGCTGAGTAGCTTTATTCTGGTTAAATGCTGTTTTGAGTCCAACATCGACCACTTTTCTGAACACCGCCTGGCACCAATGAAAAACGCAACCCTTTATTTCTTTGCCGGGGAACAGTTGTCTTACAGCTTGCCATACAGCTGGGAAAAGAAAAAAAAATCTGTAACATGGAAGTAATGATGCAGTAATCCGACAAAAGCATGCAAACAATGATAGATGATAAACTTTTAAAATATCAACGATTTATTATATAAAAATTCTACCTGATTCAAAATCCATAACAAAGGTCTCAACCAGTGGATTCTCCAATCGCTCAATAATTTTTTCAAACACTTCAATGTAGTCAGATGTACGGCGCCGCGACATAAGGACAAACACCATAGGGAATTGCTTCTTTTTGTCACCTTCCTTCACAAAACAATTGATCGACATCAGTTGTGCACTCTGTCCAAATGGCTTACCGACAATCTGAAATAATTAAGAAATGAATAATATTATATTATATTATATTATATTATATTATATTATATTATATTATATTATATTATATTATAGGGGGGGTAGAATACACTTATGCTCACTGTTGGTACCAGGGATGAAACAGGATGCAGAAATACCGGGAGGGGTGGTTAATTCAATTACTAAAATTTTACCTTGAATGTTCCATCGATAAACCACCTTCGTGATTGTCTTAATATTCCAAGTTGAAAGGGTGTTGAGAATATTATGTGACGGTAGGCGTCCATGTTGATGTCTGCTATCAAAAAGTCGTCTATGTGTAGAAAATCTCTGTTTATTTCAAAATTAATTTCTTTTGGCTCCTGTGGTCGGCTCTTCGCACGATGCATATTTGTTACACGTTTTGTTGTATTCGTTTTCGGTTTTAAAGACATGGTGTCCTCGGTGACAGTCTGGCTTATAACTTCTTCCACAATGTCGCTAGCGGGTCGGAATACATCGCGCTGTGCTGCTTCTTTTACCTGAAAGTTGTTGAGACAGGCATTATTAATTGCTTGAACAATTTCATGATCAACGAATTCTTATCAGAGTTATAAGTTAAAAGTTTTAAGAGTTCAAAATTATTAATTAGAGTTATTATTAACATTTTATTTTTTATAATAATGCCCCAGTGCAGACTTCCAGCTAAACGGTTTGGGATGGTGGACTTTACAATTTCGTCGTGATCGATTTGACGAGCGAATTTAATCGCAGAAAATATCGGTGCGGATTCGACAAGTTTTATGTTCCCGATGGTGATAATAATAAGATAGAGCGTGAAAATAAAAAATTAGAAAAATAATAAATCTTCAAATAATTAGTTTTGAATAAAAAAAAAAAAAAATAAAATTAAGATATAATGTTCGAACATGGAGAATTGTTAGAACGGATAGCCGAGAATACGGCTGCGAAACAATCCATTCAAATCGTGGTGAGTGGCGATTCGACTCGATTCGCTATGAAATTCGAACCTTCCATCGAATTGAACAGAGAGAAAAGTTACGAGATGGCGTTGGTGAATCTGGAGACTTATTATTCCTTTCCCAACGTCACCGAAAAGAATAACTCGTTCAAGTATTCCAATGGAGTGGATTGGTTGGAGATTCGAATTCCCAAAGGGAGTTACGACATAGATGATTTGAACCATTACATTCAGACGCGAATGAAGACGGATGGAAAGGGAAGCAACAAGATCAGACTCGCTCCCAATCCTAATACCTTACAGACGATGTTGGATTTGGAAGATAATTTTTGTGTGGATTTCAACACGGACGATTCTATAGGCAAGATGTTGGGATTCGATCGAAAGATGTATCGAGGCCACGCGGCAACTGAAAATACGGTCGACATTCTCACTGTCAATAGCATTCAGGTGAACGTGGACGTGATTGCCGGAAGCTACGTGAATGGTAGTGCTCAGCCGATGATCTATTCCTTCTTTCCAAACGTGTCGCCGGGTTATAAGATCGTGGAGCGACCTCGAAATTTAGTTTATCTACCAGTGATTTTAGACACGTTGTATAGTCTCAAAACCACGTTGACGGATCAAAATGGTGAACTGTTAGATCTTCGCGGAGAGAGAGTGACGATACGATTTCACAAAAGAGAAATATAAAAAGCAAAAAAAAAAAAAAAAAAAAATATTATATATATAGATAACAAAAATAAAATAAACGGTAATATTAATTTTTACAAAATTATTTTAATATAATTATTAAACAAGAAACAATTGAAGTAAATATATTTAACAAAAAAACAAACAGAATTATGACACAATACGTGGTTAAAAACGTGAACATATCCGCAGGACAGAGGAAGAAACTTAAGAGAGCTTTAACAACTCGAGGCGAAGCAGTGAGATTCAAATTCACTCACGAAGATCTGACGAGAGGCAGACAGGATTCGATCGCCTGGACCAGAAGTCAAATCAAAAGGATGGAGAAAGCGATTCGCGGTGGAAGAGGGTTGGCAGTGAGATTGAGTCCCGCTCAATTGAGATACAATTTGAGAATGAAAGGTGGTTTCCTACCGCTATTGGCAGGAATCGCCGCAAAAGCATTACCCTTCGCCGCAAAGGTGCTACCCTTTCTCGGAAAGACTCTCGGCGTGGGAGCTCTCACGGGACTCACTAGTTCAGGAGTTGAGAAATTAATGGGTGGCGACGGACTGTTTTTGAAGAAGGGAGGAGCCGTGTGTCACGTTCACGTGGATGACAACGGTAAAGGATTGTATCTAGAACCCGTTAGAGGTGGCAACTCTCTGAGAGGAAACGGTCTCTTTCTGAAGAGTGGACGGAACGTCAAGCGATACAGCAAGGGTTTGTTGCTCGGTGAGAATTCGCCATTTAAGAACATACCGATTTTGAATATGTTATTATAAATATAAAATTATATAAAATATATAAAATCATAGAAGGTATAAAATAATATATTTAAAATGGGTGAAAAGGTGGAGAAACAAATTTATCACCTGGATGAATTTGACGATAATGACGAACATCGCGAGCCAGAGAGCGAAGAAATAAAAAAATGGTTAGACGCTAATGATGGATATCTAAGGAAAGAGATAGATAAAGTGCGGGATATATGGTTGAGAATGAGACGATGCTTTCCACGGTCACCACTACCTTCTGAAGCGAGTGTTACCAAGAGATGCACAACATTCGTTCATAATTATGATTCGGATAAACAAAAATGTTACCATGAACGTATCACATCACAGAGAAAAAGAAAAAAAGAAAAAGAAGAAGAATCGACGCAGAAATTTGAGAGAAAAGGAAACTTTATTATAATATATCATGATGATAGTGAAGAAGAAGGAAAACAAAAAAAAAAAAAAAGTAAACGAGATCTCATTACTTTTTTTTTTTTTTTTCATTTTTCTTCGCTAAAAATCAATCACTCTGTTGTTTATATTTCCAAGTCTGTTATTAGCATGTTGACGCTCGTGTCTACTCCTTTTTCGAAAACGTGTTGAATGTTTATCTTTACTCTTTTGAGTTTTTTTACATCGATCAACTCGCTCTCACCACCCAATTTCTTCACGAGTTCGAATGAGATGTTTGGAAATATGTAATTTCCATAGGGCAACGACAAATCGTCCTTGTCGAATTCTCTATCTTCGGCGATGACGATGTTCTGCAGATCACTTTGGTACTCATAAATCAAATCGAGCACGGCTTCATTCAATTTCAGAGGCATCTTATATTTCTCGTATTTGTGCTCTAAGCCCTTCGTCTCGACATCGTTCAATTCGATGGGATCATGTCGTTGTAATCTATAGATTTTATGACCGAATTTCTTATACGTTTCGACTCGTTTCAATTTCAATTCGCATCTTTTAGGTGTTGTTGTCTTCATGATCGATTATTTGTTTTTTTTTTGTTTTTACGAATTCTTGCAATAATGTATATTTTAAATTTTGTATTTAAATAATAATTTGTTAAAAAAAAGTTTGTTATTTTTTTTTTTGCTCTTTATATATATATAAAAAAGTTGTTTTTTTAATTTTTAATTTTCTTTAATGTAAAAATTTTTTTTAGTAAAAGTTTTTTTTTCTCTTTATATATATATAAAAAGTTAATTTTTTTTAATTTCAATCTCTCTATTGTTTATATTTCCAAGTCCGTTATTAGCAAGTTGACATTCGTCATTTTTCCACATACGAAAATGGTGTGAATGTTCATCTTTACTCTTTTGAGGTTTTTTTCATAGGCGAATGCGCTCTCACCACCCGATTTTTTCACGAGTTCGGGTGAGATTATTGGATATATGTAACCTCCATAGGACAACAATAAATCACCCCTGTTGAATTCTCTGTCTTCGGTGACGATGATATTAATCAACAGTTCGCTTTGGTACTCGTAAAACAAATCGAGCGCGGCTTTATCCACTTTCAAACACATTCGATATTTGTGGTAGTAGCGCTCTAAGTCCACCATCTTGACCTCATTCAATTCAATGGGATGGTGTGGTTGTAATGTATAGATATTAAAACTGGATTTCTCATACTTTTCGTCTCGTTTCAATTTCAATCCGCATCTTTTAGGTGTTGTTGTCATGATCGATTATTTGTTTTTTTATGAATTCTTACAAATAATGTTTATTTTAAATTTTGTATTAAAAAAAATTGAATTTTAAAATTTAACTTTTTTTTTTCTATTATATATATAGAGTAAAAAAGCAAAACTTTTTTAACAAATTATTTAATACAAAATTAAAAAAAAAATATTCTTACAAATGAAGCAAACAGATAAAACAATGGTAAATTTAAATGAGAAAACCATACCTCAGTTAAACGAGATTTGTAATCTATTACAAATTTCAGATTTCAGAAAGCATAGAACTAAATCAAAAAAAATTGAAGTCATACAAGAATATTTGCGAAACGCTAGAAAGGCAAATGAAATGTCGATAGCAATGACGTCAAAAGATGCATCGGTTGTGAAAAATAAGAAGATGACTAAACGAAAAGCCGTTGAAAAACATCAAGTTTCCAAAGAAAAGAAAAGAAAGACTAAAACAAAAACGAGTGATGCACTTCAGATTCAAGACAAACAAGATATATCGAGCGAAATTCAACGAGCAATCGATGAAGAGAAAGGAGAAGAATATGTAAGACGACTCGTTGTGGAACTATTCCAATCGAAACCCGTAGAATGGGAGAGGGCGATCAAAGACATTTTTAAAACTTTCGACGTGTTTCCCTCGTTGAAGAAAGTCGATCCGAAATTGTTCATGGAATGGGTGAAGAAAAAAGTATTGGATTTGTTTCGCGAATACACGAACTTGGGATTAAAAATTAAGGTGATACTCCATTGCATAATGAATAAAATCGACGTGAAGTCCGGCGAGAGCATCGTGAAAAATGCAGATTTCAGATCTAACATCAAACCCGTATTTCGAGGTTCAGATCTATCAGACGTTTTCGAAAAGATGAAAGACAAGATGTTGACGTCTCTCGTGAATTATCAAAATGAAGGTAGTAATTGGATGTTCGGTGAGGTGTTGAACTCGAAATTCACATGACTAAAAACGAACCGTTGAAAGGATCTTCCTACTTGGAATTACCGTATTTCTTGACTAAGAAACACGCCGTGGTCAACGTGAGAAATAAAGATGATCAGTGTTTTAAATGGGCAGTCACCTCCGCTTTATACCCTGTCGAAATAAACTCCGATAGAGTTTCTCGTTACGAGGAAACTTCTAAAAATCTCGATTGGACCGGAGTGACTTTTCCAACAGAGTTAAAACACATCGAACGTTTTGAGGTTCAAAATCCCACCGTAGTGGTGAACGTCCTAGGATACGATGACGAAAATCAAAAGATCTATCCTCTCAGACGGACTTCGTATCGCGGAAGAGAAAAGACGATTATTTTATTATCGATTTCGAATGGTGACAATCGTCATTATTGTTGGGTTAAACATCCGAGCTGATTACTGTCGAGACAAAATAATAATCATGGACATAAGATATTTTTATGTTGCAACTGCATGAACATGTTTAAGAGTGAAAAATCATTAGCGAAACATCAGGAATATTGCAATAAAAATCAAGGTGTTGCCGTCGAAATACCCAAACCCAACACCATCGTGAAGTTTGAAAATCACAACAGAAGGTTAAAAGTACCATTCGTTGTGTACGCCGATTTCGAATGTTTCACCGCGAAAATGAGTTCCTGTCAACCCAACGCTCTTCAAAGTTACGTCGAAAGATATCAAAAACACATACCTTCGGGCTATTGCATTTATGTGAAATGCGCTTTCGACTTGCAACACGACATGGGTCCCTTCACCTACACGAAACAGCGCGAAGACGATGACGTGGCTCAAAGGTTCGTGGAAGAGTTAGAATCGAAAATTCAAATGTTATACGACAAATTCAAAACTCCGGCGAAAATGATCATCACGCGAGAGCAGCAGGACGAAAATAACAGAGCCACCGAATGTCACATATGCAGACAATCGTTCGATGAGAATTTGGAGGAAAATAAGAAGGTCAGAGACCACGATCATTACACGGGTCTGTATCGCGGTCCGGCTCACAGCAAGTGTAATTTAAAATATCGAGACGCCGCTTTCTATCCGGTGATGTTTCACAATCTCTCGGGTTACGATAGTCATCTGTTCGTGAAAAATCTCGGCACCTCGCACGAAGAATTAAATTGCATCGCGAACAGCGAAGAAAGATGCATTTCCTTCATGAAATGGAAGCTCATGGAGAGGAAAAGAGTAATCGATGGAAATACGTTGAAAGAAAAAACGAAATCCATTCATAGAGGCATACGTTTCATCGACACTTTTAAATTCATGTCGACCGCTCTGGAAAAATTAGTCAATAACATGAGCAAGGATAAATTTAAAATCATGAGCGAACATTTCGGAGAACGAGTAGATGTCATGTTGAGGAAAGGAGTCTATCCTTACGATTACATGAACGATCTAAAGAGATTCGAAGACACCACACTACCTTCGAAAGATGATTTTTTTTCGAAATTATACGAATCCGACATTTCCGATGAGAATTACGAACACGCCAAAAACGTGTGGAAATCATTCGATATGAAAACCATGAGAGATTATCACGATCTCTATCTGAAGACCGACGTTCTGCTCTTGGCAGACGTGTTCGAAAATTTTCGAGATGTCTGTCGTCGAAATTACGATCTGGATCCCGCTTGGTATTTCACCGCACCTGGTCTGGCGTGGGACGCTCTGTTGAAGACCACCGAAGTTCAATTGGAATTATTATCCAATGTGGACATGTTGCTCATGTTCGAAAGGGCTGCGAGAGGTGGCATCTCGATGATCTCTCACAGACATTCTGAGGCTAACAATCCCTACATGAAAGAAGGTTTCGATTCGAAACGGTCGACTAAATACATACAGTATTGGGACGCCAATAATCTGTACGGTTGGGCTATGAGTCATCCTTTACCGATTGGAAATTTCGAATGGGTGAAGGAACCGGAAGAGATGCAAAAATGGAGAGACTATCCTTGCATTTTAGAAGTCGATTTGAACTATCCGGAAGAATTACACGATCCACACAATGATTATCCGCTGGCTCCCGAACGAATGGAACCAAATGAAGGAGACGAGGAAAAACTCATTCCCAATTTATTTAACAAACGTAACTACGTCGTCTACAGCGAGAATTTGAAACAGTACGTCGATTACGGGATGAAATTAGTCAACATACATCGCATCATTCGGTTTGACGAAGAGCCTTGGATGAAAAAATACATCGATCTCAACACGAATCTCAGAACCCGAGCCGAGAACAATTTCGAAAAAGATTTCTTCAAACTCATGAACAACTGCGTGTACGGCAAATTGATGGAAAACATCAGGAAGAGAACCGACGTTCGACTCGTCATGTCTGAGAAAAGAGCTAAAAAATTAGTGGCGAAACCCATTTACAAACACCGAACCATATTCGGCGAAAATCTAGTGGCCGTTCACATGCAAAAGACGCACCTGAAGTTCGACAAACCACATTATCTCGGACCGATCATCTTAGATGTCAGCAAGCGATTGATGTACGAGTTTCACTATGATTACGTCAAACGAAAATTTGGCGACAAAGCCAAACTACTGTTCACCGACACAGACAGTTTAGTTTACGAGATAGAGACGAAAGACGTCTACCGAGACATATCTCCGGACGTGGCCGATTGGTTCGACACGAGCAATTATCCCGTCGATCACTCGTCCAACATTCAATCGAATGACAACAAGAAGGTGTTGGGTAAATTTAAGGATGAGAGCGGCGGTAAATAGATCGTCGAATTCGTGGGTTTGAGACCCAAACTCTATGCTTATCGTCTAGAAGATGATGAAGAGATCAAGAAGTGCAAAGGAGTTCTTTCCAAGAGTATAAAGATTGTCTGTTAGGAAGTGGTCCGGTGTATAAGACTATGAAATCGATTCGAAGTGAAAATCACAACTTGTATACCAAAATAGTCAACAAGATTTCGCTGACGGCCGACGACGACAAGAGATTCGTGTTAGACGATAAAATAAGCACTTTGGCACTCGGACATTGGAGTTTGCATCTAATTTTGGACGATATGAATGGGGATGATTGGATTCCAGATGCGCTTGCGGATGATAAGATTCCAGATACGATTGTGGATGATAGGATTCCAGAAAATCAAGAGGAATTAGATGAATACAAAATTATGGAAATCGATAGTGACATCGAGAAAGTGAGTAGGATTCCAGAAAATCAAGAAGAATTAGATGAATCCAAGATTATAGAAGTCAAGGAATTTGACGGATTCAAGATTGTTTAAGTCGATAGAGTTAGTTTAAAAAGAGAAAGAAAAAAAATAGAAAAAAATAACGTCATTTTTAGTGAATTATAATAAAATAAATAAAAAAAATATATACGCATCTATGAATAAGAAAATAAAGATATCTGTAGAAGGTGTCGTCTTACCCAACGAACCCCTATCCAACATCGATCTGTTGAATGCGGCAAAAGATTTGAAAATTGAAGATTTTCTAGGAGTGTTTTCCAGAGATGCCTTGCCGAAGAGAAGACCTCGACTATCGGAATGCGGAATTTTAAATCTAGACAATTCATCGGGTGAAGGCACTCACTGGGTGGCGTGGTTCAAGAACGGGAAGAAGAAGAATTATTATTTCGACAGCTACGGAATCTCACCGCCGAAAGAAATAAAGAACTATTTCAACAAATCGATGGTTCTTTACAACACGGATCAAGTGCAATCACCAGATCAAGTGTTTTGCAGTCACCTGTGTCTCTACGTTCTCAAGAGATGGTCTGAAGGAGATGAATTTCAAGACATTCTCAATGACTTACATTAGAGAGAGATTTTTTTTTTTTTTATAGTATATATATAAAGATAAAAAATTATTTTAAAAAAATTTTAATCGAATAAAAAACGAAAAATAAAATAACATAGTTCATTTTTTAATAAACTGCGTTTTGAACACATTTTTTTCTAAACAACAACAAAAAAAAAAATCCCACAACAACATGACAGTCGATAAATTTAGTAGAAGTGACGACGAAAAAGTCAACCCGAGAAAGAAGAGGAAGACGTTCGAAGTCGACGATGGTTACGACGTTGCCAACTTGGACGAGCATTACGTTCGGAGATACGAACCTCGAGAAGAACCTTTGAACATGAACGATAAGAAGCTCTACAATCTTCCCGAGCTGATAGA
Organism: Pictodentalium vernedei; assembly: GCA_031216915.1. Taxonomy (NCBI): domain Eukaryota; kingdom Metazoa; phylum Mollusca; class Scaphopoda; order Dentaliida; family Dentaliidae; genus Pictodentalium; species Pictodentalium vernedei. The sequence goes on from CM062294.1 coordinate 299,483,513, forward strand.
TCTCGCAGATGCTGCCACTAAAAAATACGTCGACAGGGGGAACTCCAATTTCGAACGAATCCTGCTGGATAATTACGTGGATAAAACCATGACCGACGATCTCGATCTGAAATCCAAACATTTGGTAAACATCGCGAATCCCGTAGATCCCACCGATGCTGCCACCAAGAGATACGCGGACGACTCTCACGCGAGATTCAGCGAACACCTGAGAAAAAAATATGTCACGAAAACGATGCATTCGGTATTGAACGCCAATTCTTACAAGATAGCGAACGTGGCCGCTCCCACGAATCCCAAGGACGTGGCGACCAAACACTACATAGATCTGGAACAGAGAAAGTCTGACGGACGTGAAATGAAATCGGATCTGAATGCGGGATTCCACAAGATATTGAATCTGTCGAAGATCGACAACACGGATGCGGACTCAACTGCGGTCAACAAGGGCTACGTGGATTCTTCCGTGTTACAATTGAAAGAATACCTAGAATCGCAAGTGAACGATCTCTACCTGAACAAAGAATCTGGCGGAACCATGGAGGGTGGCATCAACATGAACGGTCACAATTTATTCAGTCTCGATCCCGATCCCGAATTCGATTCCAGCGCGGTAAGCAGGAAGTACGTGGACGACAACTCGGTCTGGAGAAAGGGCGACATCATGGAAGGTAAACTAGACATAGGCAGACATGCGCTCATGAATCTACCGGAACCCGTGCACATGACGGACGCCTGCACCCTGATTTTGGTGGTGGAGAAAGTCAAATATGCCAGACAATTGATCACCGTGTGGACCGAAGAGGCCGGCACCTTAGATGAAGGAAAAGCCGAGTGGTCTTTCGGAAATGGAGGTAGCGGATCGAAACACGGTCAGGTGGGATATCCCATGCCGTTGGGAGGTGAAATCCTTCGAATGAGTCTGGCTTCCTCGGATTTGAATAACAGAGTGGTCATCAATCTCATGGTGAATGGTGTGGAGAGCGATAAGAGATACAGCGTCGAAAAGACTGAGAATCAACACGCAAATGTTAGCACATTCGGCACGCCTCTCAAAGTGAACGCCAGAGACAGGATTAATTTCGTCACAAAAACCAATAATCCCGAAGCCGCCACTTCTGTGGTGAGTCTACTGATCGAACTGGATCCTTTGAACAAACAGTGAACGCGTGGAAAATAATGAATTAAAAAAAAAAAAATAATGTGTTATTATTAAAAACAAAAAAAAAAAAAAAGTAATGAGATATAGAGAGATGTTCAATCTCTCTAGATCACATTACTTTATTTTTTTTTTTTTGTTTTTAATAATCACACATTACTTTTTTATTTTTTTTTTTGTTTTTTATTATTTTTTTTTTCACACACTCGTCTCTCATCGAATGATCGACATCTTATTTCCGTCCGATTCGAATTGTAATTCTCTGTCTGACAGGACCAGGGCGAAGGCTTCGGTTTTTCTCGGCACATTCCTATCGAATTGCATCTTGATCTGAATGTCTAACACGTTACTCTTGAGTCGTTCACTCTGTTTACTGACGTCGAACACGAACATGGGATACATCGACTTGTATTCGCCGGGAGATATGTTGGGATTGCTCATCAATTCGTCTAGACCATGATACTTCTTTCTAAAATCAGCGGCGTCGCCATACAGCCTGCAGAAATCATTCTTGTCGAACGACGCATTGTAATCGATTGCCGGATATCTCAGGGCGTTCAGAAACACTTGCATGTTTCTCAAATTGCAGTGATCGAACAGCGATGCATTCTTTTCCTGAGACCCGTCTGAAACGCGACCACGATGAAACGCGGTCTCTCGGAAGCAGATTTCACCGTCAATCTCCAATCGAAGTGATTCGTGGAGGGAGGAATGCTAGCCGTGTCGCACTGTCTCATTCTAAATCCCACGGGTAATTTACTCTTGCATTGTATGATCTTGTAGAGATGCGTTTTCTCATCGACCGAAGGCTCCACATGCGGAACGAACCACGATATCTTGTGTAGAGTTATCTTACCCGCATCGGTCGTGGTGAGTCTCACTATTGCGTCGTCGTTTCCTTTTCGAATCAACGTCAGATTGTGTTTGAATCCGTACATGATCTTGTTGTAATCGTCCGTGAATCCGAAGATGTGTTTCAAAGGTATCCTGAACGAAAACGTTCCTTTAGGTCTGGACGTCTTGACGACGTAGTTGAATATCGCGGCAGTGCCGGCGCTAGCAGGGCCGACGGTGTCTTTCACCCACAACTGATTAAGTCCTCTGGATTTCGAAAAATCATCAGGATACGTCAAGAGTCCGAACATCGTGGTGGCCTGACCGGGATGAAAAACAGATTCTATCTCTTGTCCGGATAGCATGTATTTTATGTTACTGAATAGATGCATGATGCCATTATTGGCTAGAGTGACCGTGTCGTCGTCGGCGTAGTCGCTCCCATCTTCCTTGGTGAGACGTCCCTGCACCACTATGTAACTCTCGCTAGGATGTACGAATAGATCTTGAGTTTTGACGTTGATTCTTATCTCTCCCGCATTGTTCAAATTCGTTCCAGTTACTGGTTTGTATTCGTGAACCTCATATTCTTGAATACTTACATCTTTTACTATGCTTTGTGCTATATCTAGTATATTTGTCATTTTAAAGGATTTTTAGTTTTTTTTTTGTTTATTAATTCACTTGCTTTTCTTTATCTAAAAAAATAGTTTTTAATTATTTTTTATTATAATTTATTTTATTTCTCTCTTATATATATATGTGTGTGTAAACAAAGAAAATGTCAAAGAGAGTAAATAAAAAAAAAATTTTTTTGTGTTCTTCATCAAAACTTCGTCTTCTGTAATTGTTGTTCGTAAAACTTTCCGATGATCTCTTCTCCATCCAAAGCTTCGATTTCGTAAGTCACCGGATCGGTGTGAAATATTTTGATGATCACGAAGATTTCCGAGGTCCATCGAGGAGTATAACCCTTTTCGAAGTGCTTCTTATAAGTGTAGATTCTCACTCGATCGCCGACCGCAAATTTCGGCGTTCTAGACTTCTTCCCGATCTTAGATCTCTCGGGATATAGATTCGCATAGACCCGTTTTTCGTTTCGAGGATCGCTAGCTTCCGCGGGAGTCATCTTGATCGATCTGTGTCGGGTGTCGTTGTAATCTTTCACCAGACCGTTCAGAGCGTATATGTGTTTCTTGGTCGAATTCGCCGTGAAGTATCTGTGCATCTTCTCCTTCATTGTTCGATTCCAGCGTTCCACCACGCTGGCTTTCTCTTCGTTTTCGATCGAGTAGAGGTCTACCAATCGACGAACGTCCTTGTTGTAGAATTCCTTTCCCTTGTCCACCCACAATTTACTCGGTTTTCGAGAGGACGAGTCGAACACGCGCTTCAGAGCTTCGGCGACGCAAGGTCCCGATTTATTCTTCAAAGCTCTGATCCAACCGTATTTGGAAAACACGTCGATGACCGTCAATAGATATTTGACGCCCTCGTTCCACCTCGAAAACGATCTCATGTCGACCAAGTCGGCAGACAAAATGTCGTCCAGACCCTTCACGAACACCCTTCTCTTTCGAAATTTACGCACTATGGGTTTGTGTAACTCCTCGGCTAATTCGCTCGTCAATAATCGTTTCTTCTTCTTCTCTTTTTCAGATGCGCTTTTTTTTTGAACGCCCCATCCGAATCGACGTTTCGCACCGATCAGATTGCCGACCAGCGAACGTTCCATCTTCTCTCTCCTGGTCAGATTCGGTATGCCTCTCAATCTCGCCAACATGTTTTTGTCGCAGACGTCGTTGCGAGTCTTGGTGTCGGAATGTCCGGCGTAGCACAGATCATGATCGTACGCGGCCGCGTCCTCCCTATTCACGGGTTTGCTCCAAGATTTGGGAGTCAGATCGGCGTTGAGTCTCTTGTTCAATTTCGTTCTGGGTCCCGTGAAACTGTGACCGGGCAGATGCATTTCGAAAGGTAGATTGTTGATAATTTTATTCACGATGCCTTTACCTTTGCTCGCGTTCTTTTGTTTGACGAATCTAGTCTTTATAGAACCACACACGTCGCAAATTCTGCGAAGCATCCGTCTGTCGTTTTTAGTTCGCACTTCTCTAGAATTACTCGTCTCGGTAACTCTCTTACACTTTACGCAATACATTTTTTTTTGAAGAGTTATTTAAATTAATTTCATTTTTTTTATTTTATATATGAATTTAATTTTTTTTTTTTTTTAAATTCTGTTCTTATTATATATATATATATATTTTTTTTTTTTTTCAATCGCTGCCCTTGAGTTCTATCATCTTACTGAATTCCTCCCTGGCCTCTTTCCTATCCTTTTCCACGAGAGAATCCTTCAACTCTTCCTTGATGATCTGACGAGTCTTGATTCTCACGGCTTCTTTCATGGCATCGTATTTCGTTTTCTCGCTCAATATCGCGAAGTATTCTCCGTCCGATATCCTACCATCTTTCAACGCCATAGAGATCATTTCGGATATCATGTCGATCTTGGAGTCGGCCAAGACGCGAATCTTGTCGTGTTTCCTAGCCTTCAGATATAATTTCCTACTCAAAAAGTTTCCGACCATGCTAAACAATCCGGCCGCGAGAGCCACTCCTACGGTCAACACGATCGGAATGCCGACCGCGGTCGACAACAATCCGATGCCGGCCGCGTGTAAACCCATGGAAATCGTGATGAGTGTCGTGTCGATCGCGTTGACAAATTTCACGAAACGCGAATACTTCTTCTTGAGGGAACGACGAGAATCTCTCTCTCGAGTCAGATACGATTGGATTCTACTGATTTGATCGATGCGATACCTCTCTCCTCTTTCTCTTTCTTCTAGCGACGGCGCCGTCGGCAAAACGCCGTTCGGCTTCTCGTCCTCGTCGTCCACTAACGTCGGATACAATTTATTTCTGGTTCTCATTTTTTTGTGATTTTTCTTTCTAATATTAGATAAAAAAAATTTATGTGTGTATTTATTTATTTTTTTTTTATTTTCTACTCTCCCTTATTTTTATATCAACGAAAAACAAAACTTAGACGTATGCTTCGTTCAGCAATAATTTCTTGATGCATCCCTTGTCTTCTAAAGTCAAACTTCTACGCGCCAATTTCAGTTCTTCCGAATCTGTGGGCCTGTCTCGATTCTTACAGAAGACTAATCTCTTCCAAAACGTGATCACATCGTCGAATTTAACGCGTTCGAACGCCGGTTCGAAATACATGACGACTATATCTTCCCTTTCCATCGTCAGACACGAATGATCCTCGTGATCGAAGTCTAGATGATCCCGACATCCGACGCATCGTTCTAACAAGATGGGACGTAGTTGTTCGTTCACGCAGATTGCGTATGCTCTCATCAGCATGTTTAAAAGAAACCTCGCTCTAATCATCTGGGAAGCGATCATGATTTACGTATTTTTTTTTTTTATTATCTATTCGACTTGATATATTTTATTTTTCTTAATAACTATTTATTTATATATTTTTTTTCTCTCCTATATTTATATCAATCAGAAACCCACCGCCTCAAAAAACAACAATTGCCGATTCTAAATCATCTGTAACAACGCAATTGCCGATTCTGAATCGCTGATTTAGAATTGCAAAAACTGTTTTTTGATGATGAGCCAGAATCTTTTGCCTTCGCTCGCGTTCGCCGACGATGGATCGATGGGTCTGATCTGCGATGCGAACGTAGACCAAAAATCACGTACAAGATACAACTGAAGATGTACAACACACGCACATGATGCGTTCACCACGAGTATTTGAACGCTAAAAGCGCGATCTAGGAGTCACTGACTGTACATGAGCCGATTCAAAATCATGTACAGTTTTTGTGAACAAGCGTGTGATTTAACACTGAATTCCACGTTGGTGAACGCATCGTGTGCGTATGTTGTACACGTACATGCACAAGTGATAGTAGATCGGCCTTTATTACCTACTTATAGTAGTTCAAAAGTAATGATTAATCGAGCAATTACTTTTTTGATCGAACAAGACGTTGATCATTGTTCAGTCGATAAATCGTTTAACCGTTTCAGCTCTAGTATTTTAATATTTCCTCTTTATAGGCACGTGGACATGTTTTTTTAACCCTTGTAGTCTTAAATGACATATAGGCCCACTGGGTTAGGCGTAAATTTAAATCTATGTTTCCCTTTTTTTACTATGTACCTTTATTATAGAAATCACATATCACCTAAATATCGGTAATTACAGATATGCAGTCGAAAGTCTGTCCGTACAATGTACGATTAGACGCTGAAATATCCATAAAATATCTGAATACTTCATATTAAGTTTCCCATTTTTATGTCCATTCTGCTTATTTCAAGGTGCCGTACCATCATACAGATTCGTGATTGCCATGTACTGGAGAAAGCCACCGCCACTCATCTCACCCCCCTACCCAACCCCAAGAAAACAAAATAAAAAACAATCAACAACAACAACAAATAAAAATGAAAATAAAACAAGAATAAAACACCAAAGTCCATGTGTGAACGATAGACGGCAATTGAAGAGCGATAATTTGGAGGAAAACACCTGACATATTGCCTCAGTTTCAGTTTCTTAACAGTGCCAATCACAATCTGACCTGGAGCCTATACTATAAAACTTTTACAATTGTATTTTCTAGAATTGTATTTTCTACCTATTAACATAACTGGCTAAAATGAATCATTAGCATTTTAAAACATATGGCAATTTGCCAACTGGCAAATTGCCTCATCTTTGAAAATGCGAATAATGCATTTCAACCTATTTTAAGTCATAATTAGAAAATACAATTCTAGAAAATACAATTGTAAAAGTTTAATAGTATTGCCCCTGGAGTCGTGAATTAATTGAGCAGATATGTGTGGGGGTGTCATATTCATCATCGCCCCCTAACTAACATGGTTTTAAGGGTTTGTGGTTGGGAGTACCCAAATTCTTTCCCAGACATTGTGACGCATTTAGATATCAAGTCCAATTGCTACGCAAAAAAAAATGTTTGATGACATACTTTCCGTCGATACTATTTGACTGGTGTTCGAGCTTTTTGATTATTCCTTGGAAATAAAGTAATACTTCATTTATTTCTTTGTCAGTAACATCTACAATTATTTTTCATCACACACCTATTAATGTAAAACACGGGATTTCCACTGTTCTGCCTGTATGATAAAAATAAAGTTGTATCGCACATGTGGTGATACAAAATACGGTCGATTTCGTTTCCAACATAAACAGAGAGGGACCCCGTCTAAATAAACCACGTCATCATTGGTTTAATGCACCGGAGTCGAGATCGCTTGGAAATTCTAATTTCCTCATTTAGATTCGTTTGCCCGGGATATTTAAACAATCAGATGCGAGTTAAAAAAATTCAAAATAAAAATAACATTCTGACTGCTTGTTCCTTGACAAATGCTTTCCGCAACTGGTCATATGATGATGGAGTATGCTAAACTTATTAGCTATTTAAAAACGTTTTGTTGTGTGTTATTCCCCGCAGTTTAGTTAATATTTGAAATTCGATCATCGTGACCGTGACACTGATCGCTGTCAATTGACTGCCGTAAAAGTTAAAAATCAAATTAGGGTTGGTACACTACCCATTAACAGTGATGTCTTCTTGGCGACGAAGGGAAAAGAAGCAATTATCAACTAAGAAAGTACTTTCAGTTCAATTTTCGTGTAGACTGGTTGTAACATGGGAAGTGTGTGATAAATACTTAACCGCACATAGGTTTGAATGGGCTAAGAATTATCGCAGGAGATTGCTTTGGCCCAGGATATCACGAGAGCCTTCGGCTCTCGCGATATCCTGGGCCAATGCAATCTCGTGCGATAATTCTTAATCCATTCAATCGCAGGTGCTGTTCTCTGTATTTATGAATTGCCGTACCCGTACAATATGTCAATACTGGCCCATAATTCAGTTCATTGTCATCGCAATACACAAACATCGACATTCAGATTTAATAGATTTAAATTAAAGCATTTTTAAAAAAATATTTTTACCTTAAAAAGAACAGCATGTGTTCCGATAATGGGTCACCATGCAGGTAAGATATGTTTTAAGGCAAACATTAAAACAATCTGTAATAAGATCCGGCTGGAGTGTTTCGACCTTCTAGTAGTCCAAAATATCCACTTACAGACCGAAACACATGTTGGCCCAAAATGTCCGAAACCGTCTTTCATTTTAGTTACGACAGCAGTCTTCACACTAAGAATTTCGTCAGTGCACTATCTGCTGATCTTGAACTTCATAACATTTGTTCGCCATTTCACGAGTCCGGTGAAAGGCTGATCACCGGTTTGACAAGATGTTATCCAGGAAATCCCACGTGACATAGTTACGTCATGTTTGGTTGTCACACTAGCCCGCGTGAGCGACCATCCTTGTGACGATATCCCTGCTATGACGTTATGTGTGCTTGTTTGCTAATATACAATGTGCGCGCATCACAAAGGGAACGTAGGCACATACGATGATAAAAAGGATTCTTTTGGCATAGTCAGACCATAGAAGCGATTTAACGAACGTGGGCTTGTGTTTGGTTGAATGTATATGTGTACTAGTACACATTGTGTCACAATGTGTACACATTGCATTCAGCACATAGGCAAATGCTGGATGTGCCGATATGTGTTTGTGTGTTTTTGCACAATGTGCACCTACATAACATAGGCACATACGGACATTGGAGGATACCTATGATACCTATGACATAGTGATGTACTTTCGGAGGATACCTATTAGATGGTACCTTTTGGGGAGGATACCTTTTGGGGGATAGTTGTCGTAGTAACCTGTGATTCCAACATCCGTTTAATTTGGATGGGTAGTTTCAAAAAGTAACACAGCAGCATATAACATTTAATTCGTGGAATGTAGTTCTTCCGTCCAGTCCTTTCTGGAGAAACTGACAACCATCCGATCAAAGGCATCTTGTTCTCTAATGGACCTTCTTCCCAATGACTGACTCTGGATTGGTTCTTCATTCTTTGTTTTCGCTTGTTGAACACTGGCAATTTGACTTTATTGGCTGATATGATTTCTGGCGTGTGGTAGGCAGGTCAGTCCATCACTTCGTGTTTTGGAGCTCCATTCTTGGGTTCTTCAGTATTCTGTACACTGTTCTTGATCTGAACGGCAGGTTGGGAAGAAACTTTATTCTTCTGAGTGCCAACATCATTCTTTTTCAGCAGTTCGTTGACTGTCGTTTGAGTGGAAATTTCATTGTTCTTAACTTCATTCTCCTTCCTCTCGCTCTTGCCAAGAGCTGCCGTTGGCATTTCGTTTGTTTTCTTATTTGTAGTTTGAGTGGTAACTTCGTTCTTTGACTCTTCTTTGTTCGACAGCCCTCTGTTTAACTCTTTATCTAACATGGAAAGCAGACGACACTTGCAAAAAAAAATAATTCTTGAATAACTAATTTTATTCTTTTCATTTTTTGTCTCAAAAACATTGGTTATGACCCCTCGTTGGAACGAGCTCGTTCCAACGAGGGGTCATAACCAATGTTTTTGAGACAAAAAAATGAAAAAATACTGAAAATTAATTTTGAGAATAGCGCCGGCCGGTTTTGGCCGTTACGTTGGGTGAAGGGTTAGCAATCGGTCGTCACCATACGGCGTCCTCACATCCTTTATTTTCTTTCCCCTAAATCTGTGCTTTTTGTGCTAGAGATCGACAGTTTAAGCCTCGGCTCTTCTCTCTCCACCTGTTACAGATTCAATAGTCTGACATATTTCAGTTGGTCGAAAACGTGGACCATGGGTTCGCTTGTCCGACCATTTTAAATATTCCATATGAGTGAATCTAGACATGGGCGATGGACTATTTAAAGGGCAGACTGGTTCCCGTCCATAATAGAGTCGAATTTGAATACTCCTTACAGAATATGACTGGAAGACTGTTAGCGCGGGAGCTTAAATGTATATGTGACATACTTGGTTGTCACTCATCCTTGGTTAATGAATCGATATTTCTGGGATCTTGGTCGCTCAGTGATTAGCTCATTGGACTTAAACTGAAATGTCTAAAGTTCGATCCTGATCTACCATAACTGCGTTATATCCTTGTGCTAGACATTTAATCCAGATTGCCCTCGTGATGGCACTGTGGCACTGTGTATTAAGGCGTTCTGTACGTAGATGGTGCACTGGCCTTCAAACGCTGCAAACACGGCTTGTGCAGAGTTAGTAAGTTGGAGAGTCTGTCAGTTGGTCACCACTGTTCGGTGGTTCTCTCCTGGTAATCTGTCATCTATTACCCATAGAACTGTCCTATATTATGTGACCCTGCCAGTTGAAAGTGTCGTTAACCCTTTACCTAACGAATCGGCCGCATCCGCACGTGTAACTTAAAAATTAGGCAGATGAAAACATTTATAAAAAAAACAGCATATCATGTGACACCGTCGAAACGAGCTCGTTCCAATGGGTGGTCACATGATATGGTTTTGTTGAAATTTTTTTAACAAATTTCAAAAACAGTAAATAAAATATTAAATTTTTATATCTGCGTTTTGGGTAAAGGGTTGTACCTGAATAAACAGCAAACAAACAAACAAACAAATAAACAAACAAACAAAAACCGATATTGGTGAAACTGTCCAAAACTTGATAACACGCAAGTGGCACACCAACATCAATAGTTTCAAGTTATGATATTTTGTAAGTGAATTATTTCCCCTTGAAGGTAGATTTATTGCTGTTGCATGTTTGTACTTATTGTACACTCATCTCCTTGTAGGTTTATGGGCTGATTTTGATGAAGCATATCACACATGATTACAATCAAATAGACATGCGCATGCTCTCCCATTTTCAAGCTTCGATAATTTATAAATTAACATATCACCTCTGGATTTTATAATATAAGTTTTATTTATGTATGAACTAATTGTGTGTTGAACACATCGGACGTTTGTGAACTGAATTCACGATTTTGATTTACACGGTCACTGCCAAGAATACACACAAGCATACCTCGAATGTTATGATTTGCAGCTTTTAAAACTAAATTACCTTCTTTTGTAGGTACGCGGGAGTTCATTGGCTAGCGCAATGAACTCCAGATCGAAAGGTTGATGTTTCGATCCTAACTCGCCTCATTCGCCTTGTGTCCGTGAGAACGACACTTAATTCCCTTTACCTGAGTGGGAGAACGGCGGCGGCACCGCCTTGTACTATGGTGTACAACACGTCGATGGTACACGTTCCTTCAGCCCATGCTAACCCTGCTCGTGCCACGCTAGCCCTGCTCGTGCCACGGTAGCTCGCTGGAGAGTCGGACAGCTACTCACCTTTGCTCGGTGGTTCTCTTTCCGGGTACTTCGGATTTCTCAACTCATAAGACTGCCCCCAATAAGCAATAATAAACCTTCTATCGCAGATTGGTTTGAAATAAATTACTGTACGAAATGAAGTAATTCATATTTTATTTGCCTTTATGGGAACTTAGTGCTGCAGCTTGTGCACACGAAGTTATATATAGAATATACCCATAGTAGCTTGGTGTATCAAATGTTCACCGCAAGTGGTGAACATTTGGTACACTAAGCTACTTTGAGTATATTTTATTTATACCATGATCGTCAGATTATTAAGAGTTTAAATGTTAAATAATATAATATTCAATTGTACTAAGCAGCAAATGTATACACGTGCGACTCTGTTTTTGTTTACATGAGCACCGGTGGGCGGAACCTCCGCTGTCAATTTTATCCGCCGAAACGAAATGGAAAAAGAAACGCTCAAATCACGAGGCCTTTTTTCATTTTAATAACATAATAACATACTATTTCGAGTTATGGGTGTTTAATTAACATGCGACAATGCATGTTTGTTAATTTCTGGTATCTTATGAGATAAACTCATTTAAAAACGTAATAAATAATTGCCGCTTTCATTTCAATCTTCGCGAGGCGACGGGCGATAAATTTGGACGAGTTTGCTTTCAGATGGAGGTCACTAAAGGTCAATTTGGATGTAGTACCACTGTAGGTGTAAATTTTAACTATTGAAATCCCAATGCTGGTGTGTTCACTACTGACACACGCGTTCGCACAGGTTGGTGTATAACGCTAAAAGTTATGTCACAGGCTTTTTTATATTTAGTAGAATAGGTAATCATGTTTTAAATACACCTACAGTGTCCATGTGGATAGAGTGAATACCGTATATGCGTATATCCTAATAGTTCTGTTTTTTATAGAATGTACATTTCGCCCATTATATGTTTTCAGTCAGATGTTTCAGAGCGCACTTGGGTCTGTATTTCTAGAGCTGTCGGGTAATGGAGTGTGATCATCCATAGGAGTGTTAACCACTTACCTAACACATATCCTGGCGACAATAGCTATACATATTGTACTCCGAAACAACTATATTTTTCAAGATATAGATAATGCTCCCTCATTGGAACGAGCTCTTCGAGCTCGTTCCAAAGGGGGATCATAAGCTCTGCTTTGAAGTAGAAAAATGAAACCTATTTAGTTTGTGGGTATAATGGCGACGATTTAACCAAATCGTTGGATAAGGGGTTAACGTTTAAGGTTGACATGCAGTTCAAACAATAGTTATTACCTACACTAAAGAGATATGAAGATTTAAATGGTTAACAATGATTTTCATTCAAGGAAGTGTCAAGTTACACAGGGATCAGTTTCGCAACCACAGAATCAATGAAGAGTGCAATAACAGTTTTCAAAACTATTGAGAAGATATATACACTGGAGTGATCACTAAACTGTCTTTGTGGTACTGCGCAACGGACCACAACAAGCTTCACAGGGCGGAAACTCGTATCAGACATCAACATGGCAGGATGTTTTCGGTCGATACTCTATCAGATAAATGCTCTGCGAAAAATATTTATTGTATTGTGCGTTGTTCTTGCAGCGTTACCATTAATTCTGGTAGCTAACAGTAGCGTGAGTACCATATTATTTATATTTTGCCCCAGTTTGCGAGTTCCTGAACTAATATTTTGATTGAGTGTGCGAATAGAAGAAGGGTGAGGCACAAACATAATCTTTTTCCTTTCATCCTGGAAGGGTAAAAATTGGCTGGGAACGATTGGTTGCCAATATGTACTCTTCGCTTGCGATAAATGTCATATGATAAAACTTAGTTCATAAATATGTCATTTAGCAATGTGTAATAAATATTTCACACTAACAACTGTTTTAGTACATAAATTCTTTGAAAACAGGTTTGTTTAAAAAAGAATACACAGCGCGAAACTAACTTCTCATCAGTTGTTAAACGTAAGTGGTAATGTGATAATATAACTGGTGCTTTTTTACTTCGTCATTGTTATGTCCCGGGTTCCGTTCGTCAGTTTTTCCCCGGCCGTTCTTTCCACTGGTTGTTACACAACTTACGTCACGAGGAATTGATGAAGGTACACTAACAGATCTTTCGTTAGTAATTTAAAATTTCGGTTCAATGCAATTAGAGCTGAAAGGGTTAACCGATTAATCGATTAATCTATGATCAACATCTTGCTAGATCCAAAAAGTAGTTGATCGAATAACCGTTACTTTTGAACTACTGTATTATATGGGTTAACAAAGGAACAAACTTGCTCCAAAACAGGAAAACCTTGCCATACTGCCTCACATCAATTATATGAGACAGAGTAAAGCATGCAAGTTACTTGCTGACATACTTGTTCACTTGCATGATCATTATACTGTATCAGTAGCTGGAAATGGTCATTCCAAATCCTTTACCCATCCGGTAGCAGACGATACTTGCAAAATAAATTCAGGAATTACTAAAAATTTTAAATTTTTGTCTCAAAAACATAGCTTATGACCCCTCATTGGAAGAGCGTGTTCCAATGAGGGGTCATAAGCTATGTTTTTGAGACAAAAATTGAAAACATAACAAATTTGAATGGAGATTTTTGTATATAGACCTAGTTGGGGTTTTTTGTTACCTTGTGTAAAGGGTTCATGCTGTAAACCATCAGCGGTACGGTGGTTATTCAGATATCTATTTGGACGACTGATAAATCGGTTAACCAAGGTTAATCCACGTGATTAATCGATCAAGAAAACCTCTTAACCGTTTCAGCTCTAAGTGTAATGTCTGCAATATGAGACATGACGTAAAAATCACAATGATTAATTAGACCTTCACCCAACGCGACTGAAAGGCGACACGTGAAATTATTACTATTATTTTTTTGAAAAACTAAAATTTGTAATTGTTTGCCTCACAAGCACAGTTGCTTTAAAGCATTGAAAATTGCGCCTTGTTCCACTTAAGAGACGTTTTGTGATCACAGTGCAGTAAATATAGTTCTTCCTTTACACGAATTATTTGTTAGTATCGCTCTCAATTTCTGTCATAGCCAGGGAGGGGCGGCTGGGGAGCCTTACTCCCCCAACCCAGGCTTGGCAATTTCTGGAGAGCGATTTTTTAGCTCTCCTTACTGCCCTCCTGAAAGAATTAAGGAGAGCGAAAAATTGCCCTCCTAAATATTTTGGTCTGGGATGACTGAGATTACATGTATTATGCTCACATTAAATTTTTGATGTAAAGCAAAAATGTAATTTAACTTCGAAGTCACATAACATCACGTAATTTCATTTTGAAAGTGGTTTAGTGGTAAAAGGTAATGGCTGCAACCATACACAAACACAGTTGCAATCATTTGAAGCAAAATGGGTCACAGCAATATTTTTTATTCTGTCAGTTTCAAATTCAACAACTGACATCACAGTTTGAGGGGTAATTATTCAGGGAATATTGACACTATAATATACTACCATTGCTACTATCCTGTCACTTGAAGCACTTGCACCAGGATGTCAGATTCAAGCAGACCTGTTGTCCAAGAAAGTCATACGCCTACCACTACCACCTTCACCCCCCCCCCCCCCAGGGGGGGTGAAGGTGGTAGTGGTAGGCGTATGACTTTCTTGGACAACAGGTCTGGGTACACACACAGGTCTTGTCAAGTGTGTGTTCGGTTGTTGAGTGAGACATCTAGATGTCTAAGAGATTTCGCTTTACCTTAGTAAAGTTAATAAAATCACTGATGTAGTCTGTTGGTTTCAGTTTCAATGAGTTCGTTGAACTGGATACTTAAAAAGCTGTGTAAAGCTAATTGCTCTCCTAAGCTGATTGAGGAGAGCGATTTTTTGCCTTCCTGCATATTTCAGAATGCCAGGCCTGCCAACCAACACCCACACCCTAAAAATCTTGAATTCTACAATCTGTATGGGGCGTCAACTAACGCAATTGCGTATGACATACTACGCTTGACATACGTTCGAACCTGGGGCATATTTTTCAAAATTCCTGAAAACCGTCCCCACCAACGCGTGGGAGGGGAGGGGCACCACTTTGATACCTTTTCCCACCAACTGAAGCCTTTGATCTTCATCATATGCCTATGGAATAAAAATCCTTAGACTCCTCAAAAGACCCCTCTCCCAATATGAATACCTGGGTACGCGTCTTCTCTCAATTTCTGCCATTATCTAAGCGATATCACTCGACCTGACATTCGATGGGAAATGTAGAGTCGACTCACGCCATCCAGAAAAAGGAATATGTTTGCTGTCAATCATAGCATACATGTATACTAGGAATGGTTCCAGTAATAGTCTTCGCAACAAATCATATAAGTGATGAGACCATAGATGCGCACCCTCCGCGATTTTCTGCTTCATTTTTAACTATTCTGGTCATTCTCCTCATGGGTAGGTGTGTGTGGGAGGGGATTTATTCATAACTTTCCCTTTCACTAAAGGAGTATATCACTCTCACGAGATCTCTACCAGCAGCTGAACGTTCCATGATGCGCTACCCAGGGGAGTTCCCCTCTCAGCAAGCATTTCACTCTGCAAGGTGACCATTCATTACGATTTCGCACCCCGATATGTGCTTCTCCATGCGTTTTTGTCTTCTCCAGTTCCATATCTTTTTCCACGTGTCACTTGTAATTTTAAAAAGATTAATACACCAGTATGTTCACCTCAAACATTGGGTATAATCTGGGTATTTGAGGAGGTGTATGTTTTCGCAAAACAACTGTTTTTTTCAATTGTACATGTGAATGACTTTCTTCACCAGCGTTCTGGCGTCATTAATAAAAGATGGGTTAATGTTGTTGTGACGAGGTCTACGTTGAGATAAAATTGCTTAATCTAAATAAATGTTGTTAACAGTAAACATTCTTCACTGAATATTTTGCGTAAATAAAATGCCGTCTTTTGATTTCTATCAGTGCATAAAAAAACTTATTCATAAAGTTATCTCAGTTCATGACTGAAGAATAGTCGCGATACATTGCATATTTAAGAAGATCAAATTTTAATTTAGATTACAACTGACGTTAACGCTTGAGGAACGGGAACATTTTTCAAGATTATTATAATCCCTGATGGGAAAATCTCACCCGAGGGCAAGATATATGGGCCAGACACGAGGCTTGCCGAGTGTCTGGCCCAAATATCTTGTCCCGAGGGTGAAATTTTCCCACCCCACACCCGTACCCATCAGGGATTATTTTTCTCCCCCCACCATACAGCGGTTACGTTTGCCAGAGGTAATCGGCGATCACGTGCTGATATAATCAACTCATTTAGTATTCGTTGTTTTGAAAAACTAATGACACCATCGGAAAGAGCATGCAAAAGTTATGTATATACCATAGGTATATACCACGAAATCAATTAGGAACGGTGGCACCTTGGGGTTTAAAGAGTTTTAGAGCATTAAACTTTGATCACACGGCATTCCGATGACGTCAATATGAATTAGTTGGTATCAAGAAACTGATACGATATGCATAACGTCATAAAACGTTATAATTGTATAACGTCACGTGGGTGGGGTGGGATACATCTGTCTCTCCCTGCTATCTCACCCGGGACACACGTATGTTACACATGCAGTGGGGGGAGAAAAGTATAACACGTCCTGGAATGACACGCGAACTGATAAATCATTATGGAATACTGAACGTTCCACAGAATTGTGCTTTTTAGCTCAGCACTTAAAGTATGGCAAATTATTGGTTTACGCGGTTCGGAATAGCCTCTTCTTGAGTATGTTAAAGGCGAGTAACCCATCAGTCACAGGTGGAGCAACAAAGTGATACAGTTGCCACCGCAAATCTTTAAAACTAAATTTACTTCACTGTTCCGTGTCATAAAGTGGAGCATTTGCATGGTTTCGACAAATTTTGAAACGATGTTATGGTTTTCAGTGTAAGCTGTAACATCTGGTGATTCAACTATGTCGCTTGTTCGATCAGATGGTCGTAAAGTATTTCACGCTCAAAGTTCACTCTAAAATCAGTTGGGTAAAAATTAATCCAGATTAACTCACCCCAGTTGATTTGGGCTGATTTTTAACCCAATAGAGTGTCCCAGGTTTATCATTGTGCACTAGACAAAAAAGCCTTTTTCAAAACTGCCATCTCGGAGTTTGATCTATGAGAAGGTCACAGGTCGCGAGGTGTAAACAAAGTGATTTCCATGTTCATCGCGTTGAATTTGTTGTCGGCCAAGTCAACTGATTTTGTGAAATATCAACTTTAAATTCGCAGAACCTTAGTTATCATTCGAATAAATTGATAGGGCAACCCTAGACGACTTTAAACGATGGGATATCGCAGGTTTAAAGAATTTTTTTTACGGAAGCGAGGACTTGTGTTGAGTGGCAACAAGGAAACTCTCGTTTCACGGAGTTTCTCTGCTTGGGAAATCCCCGAAAGCTGTCGAAATAGTGACTACTGCCACATAGTTTTGACACAGCAGCGTGCATTCAAACACCACTGAAGTCGAAAGGAACTCTATTCTGAATAATGAATGTTCTCATACAATATTGCCGTTGCTTTAAAGTTTAACCCTTTACCCAACGCAGACGATATCAAAATTTATTATTTTAAATATCATTTTTTTAATTTTTCAAAAAATTTCAACAAAACCATATCATGTGAACCCTCGTTGGAACGAGCTCGACGAGCTCGTTCCAACGAGGGGTCACATGATATGGTTTTGTCGAAATTTGTTGAAAAATAATATTTTTTCAAATGCTGAATTTGCATATTACGCGGGCGGATGCGGGCGATTCGTTGGGTAAAGGGTTAAACTCATGGTAACCTTGGCTAAATGGGTGTTTTTTAATTAACACTAATGAACGTAAGGTGTCCGAAGCACTTCGCCTGCTCTCTTCTCCGATTGCTTACAACGCGTGTTCTTGAAATGTTTACACCTCGCGACCTGTGACCTTGCATAGATTAAAAGCCAAGATGGCAGTTTCGAAAAAAGGCTTATTACAGCTTCATGCGAGAATGAGGGCCACGCTTGAGACTGGTCGCAAAATACAACTAGGAATTTCAATTTACCCAATTCAATCTTTTTTGACAGAACTCGACGAGCTCTGTCGACTTTGTTTTGACAGATCTCGACGAGTTCTGTCAAACGATTTCGGTTGGTAAAATTACCAATTAAATTTGGAGGAAACTACGTTGAAATTATATTTTGTCCTCGGTGGGCAAGAAGTTAACTCTTTGAACCCTGGTGGTATCTTCCATGTCAGTTCAATGGAAGCAGTTATTGGAAGGGTCTGTATTTACTATTTGGTGGTGGACCAATTAATATTTTCAACGTGCAGCATCGGGGCTGCACGTTGAAAATATTAATTGATCTGCCCCACACTTTAACTTGGCAGCCATCCTACTTAATGTAAGTAAGATGTATTATGTTCTGGACCGGAAAAGCGACCTCTCGGGTTCAAAGGGTTAAAAGCGAGCGTTTGGTACTCCATGTTAGTCGTCAAATATTACCAGTTATTGTAAAAGGTCGGTGCCCCATATCATACGAATTGGATTTTGAAAACAGTGAATGTAGTAAACGAGAACTTTCCGCCGGTCTCTCAGACATTCCGCCATTTTGTATGAACATCCCACAAGATGATATAGGGCCGTAGGACTGAATTATTACTCCCCACAAATTTAAAATGGTTTCGCCCATTCGCTTTCATAATATAATAATTCTTTGGCCAGCGGCTGGTTTGTCGCGATTCTCATTTGAGAAGGCCTTAATTACCCATGTGTTCTCAAAATCCGCTCCCTACCTGCTGCACTTACTCTCCTCCCAACACCCAGAAACGTACTGTTTAATTCTATCCCGTATTTCTGTCTTTCGAATTTCGCTTATCGGTATACTAACCTTCTCCTTTGTATCACGCAATAACCACCCGTCCTTTATACCCCATCCCATTTCCTCATCTTTCTCATTCCGAAATACTTAATCTCACCATTTGAATTGTCGAAATTTCTTTACTTCTTATTCTCATCCTCCTTTTTCATTATAATAACTCAAGATAACGATAATTATACCACGTTACAGAACTTCTCTTTTACAGGAAACAAAATGTGCTTACGTTGTGATAGTAATGGCTGTGTGTTGGTGCACAGAGGCGATACCAATAGCTGTCACCTCCCTGCTTCCGGTTGTAATGATTCCTATGATCGGTGTTATGAAAGCGGCTGATATTTCCAAAGAGTACACGAATGTAAGTAGAACTTGAAAAAGGTAATGTTTCTTTAACCCTTCACCTAACACGAAAAACAGACGACACTTGCATTCATAATTACTGAAAAACTATTTTTTTTCATTTTGTGCGTCAAAAACAGTTTTTCACCCCTCATTGGAACGAGCTTAACGAGCTCATTCCAATGAGAGATCATAAGCTGTGTTTCTGAGACAAAAAGTGAAAAAATACTGAAAATTGAATGGTGATTTTTGCGAATACCGCTGGACGGTTTTGACCATCACATTGGGTGAAGGGGTTAAACTATACCTCGCTACTTGAACCAATGCCCCAAAAAGTTTTATAATTGCACTAGGGTCAAGGTGACCCTCCCCAGAAAATTAAAAGCATTCAGAATAAGTACCTGTGTGTTATCACAAGAGTCTTGGGAATCTTAAATTTCGGGTCGAATCGAATGCAGAATCGGATGATACTGAGGATTTCGAATTGATTCGAATTCCGCACTGAATCGCAAGATTTTCATGTTGCAGATATTGCACTTTCTTACAGTCGTATTTCCTATTTCCCCTCGGGTATTTTATAATTTTATTGTCTTCTCTTTGCGCACGTCAGTCAAAAGAGCGGAATATACCAGAATGCAATAAAAGTAGTTTCGGGAGGGGAACCTCTTTGAAGTCTCCTTCTATCATTAGGGGCCAATCCTATAATATTTCTATAATTGTATTTTCCGGAAATGTTTTTCTTTCTTTGAATGCTAATGGCAGAAATGAATCACTGGCATTTTGAAAGATGTGGCGATTTATCTGCCGGTAATTGGCCACATCTTTTAAAACCCTAACGGTTCGTTTAAGTCATTTTAATCACAGAGGATGAATACAGTTTTTGTAGGACACAATAGTAAACGAACAGGGGACCAGGGACCAATACCATAGATCGTTTACAATTTTATTTTCTATAATTGTATTTTCAAGTTAGGACTTTAAATGGATTGAAATGAAGCATTAGCATTTTCAAAGATGTTGCAAGTTGTCAGTTGGCAAATTGCCATATCTTTCAAAATGCTAATGATTTGTTTTAGTCAGTTATATTAATAGGTAGAAAATACAATTCTAGAAAATACTATTGAAGTTTTATAGTATTAGCTCCTCATGATGGAAGAATATTTCAAAGTGGACACCTTTTAGGATTTTGGGAACATCTTGACGATTCGAAAATTGCTGAATCTGCGCGAATCGAATGATCGGAGTGATTTCGAATCATATTTCGAAGATTTGCAGGGTTCGAGTTATCACAATCTCATTGTTATCATCAATCAGGAGCTGTCCAAATTTTTAGGAGGTTAAGAAACGAAAACTTGAAACGTGTAACTTGTGTCGCCGTGACGACTGGGCCACATCGATCACACACGAGCTTAAAAGACCATTGATTTCTAAACCTGAAGGATTAAATCCCCGCTGTTTCTTGAAATGGAGAACAAAATCCTTCAAACGATTGTATATTATTCTGATACTAGATTTGCGAGCTGATATGGGAGAAGTCACATGATCGATGACGATACTGCCCAATCGTTTCGGCGACACATGTTATAAGAGGCTGTCTGTGAGGGGGTGGGGGGGGGGGGGGGTGGGATGTGTCACCAGGAAAGCGAATTTGTTAGACTAACATTATCGTCCGGTAGTTGAAAATTTACGATCGATTGATGCAAAGGACGCGTTCTTGAAATTCGGTCCCACGTGTTAGAGTTTGCTCTGAATTTGCGTCCATTTCCTGCGGATCACCATGTTTAATTTTCAAACCGATGACATAACGGTGATTAAGTTGTTTTGTAACTTTTGCCACTGAACGGCTCAGATCAGGTTGGCATTTCACAAAGCGCAACGATTGATGCGAAACGCAGTCAACATGTGACGTCATACCTCTCAAATTTTAGCCATGCGTTATTTTTTCATGACGATTTAGACAAATCACCTCATTCCTTTTCCGTCGTATTAAAATACTGCAGTAGCTCATCGTGTTATATATCAATGGAAAGGACTATTTTTTTATTAAGTATCAGGCAGTGTACCGGGGACATTATAAGTTAAAACGAGCACGTTTTTCTTAGAACTGCAATATACATGCGGCCATATGATATCTTATAATTTCGAAAATACCCCTATATCACCTCTGTCCGCGGTAGTAGTAGGAGAAGTAGAGATTGTCCCGTACTGGGATGGGTGAGGAGACGGATGTGACGTCATAATCAATTGGCCCAGTTACGTCATGTTTGACATAGGTTTGGTGTGTTTTTTTTAATGATTTGGAGTGATTGTCGGGTAGTTTTACTCCTAATCAATCGAAAGCACCCTTATGTCCTATTAGAAGCCTCCTTTCGGTCTCACTGCAACCATATGCTGCATAGACACCAATATGGCGGTCCCCATTATACAAAACTGACAGCGGAAACTTGTGTCATCTAAACAACACGCGCTGCGCATGAACACTAAGACCATGTATCACTATGGGGTTAGCGTCACAAGATGGCCGCTCACGTGGACTATTCTGTCAAACATGACGTAACTGGGCAAATTGATTATTCATCCGCCTCCCCACCCATCCCAGTAATGGACGATCTCCACATTTCCTACTACTACTGCGGGCAAAGGTGTTATTGGGTCCTTTTTGAAAAGATAAGACATCATATGGCCAAATGCATATTGAAATTCTAAGGAAAAGTTCTCTTTCTTACTTATAATGGCAAAGGTACGCCCCAAGGTCTGATATTTAATAAAAAAATGCGTCTACTTCTGCTTTTTGTCCGTATCACCATACAAAAGCTCAAATCAGCTTTTTGGGGAGAGGTTAAGTTCTTCGATATAAAATGTCCATTTGGTCATGTAATTATCATGTATTTAATATCAACTTACTCTAAAGTGATTTTCCTTTCGATTGAGATATAACACGACGAGCTTACGCGCAGTATTTTAATACGGCGAAGAACGAAAGAAGGTGATTTGTCTGAATTCAGTGTTCGCCTTATCCATTCCAGCGAGGCAATCCTTGTCACAGTTTTTCACATTCGTACCGTAAGCGAATTGTTCATGAGCATCGTGACCAAATTTGCATCGGATATCCAAGAGAAATGCTAGGAATTCCAAACACTTGAAGGTGTTTCGACAGGGCTGCATCCAGGAAAAAACAAACACCGTCGATGCTCGTTTTTTTCTGTGGAAGGACGCCATATACATAATATGAGTGTTTTGTCACGCGATACCACCCACTCACCTGGAAAAGATTTCGAAATTCTAGTAAATTCAGACAAGTGTCATGATACGTTTTCTTATGATGACAGTCTGTAGTGTGATGGCGATGTCCTTTTTGTGTGACGGTGCTTTTCTGTCTCTGCTCACTTTCACCGAAATTTAACCAAATAGCATGACGTTCTTACCCGAAGAACAAGGACGAGAGTGTTGTCATTTTCCTTCACCTTGCCTTGTTACTACATCTTCAGGTGTTTTGAACTGCTTGCTCTTGGATACCCGAGGGCACATTTGCCCACAAGTTCTCATGAAATAAAATTTCATTATCGGTTCTGGTATTCATACGGTAGCAGACTTCCATAACCATTTATGTCTGCCACCAACTTGTAAAGTTAAAAACGTATATGTCGAGTTCTTTTCCCCACAGTCTTCATATTGAAGAATACTTTGTGTATAATCATTTGCATTTTAAGGAATGGCAGACTTGGGATTTTCAGAGAAATTCAAATTCATTTGTTGTTACTTATGCAGCACTAATAAAAACTGGAATGAAGAACTCCCTAAAACCTACACCATTTCGTCCCCTGAGTTCCAATGTGTTTTATATGCCTAATGGCACATTGGACACATTGGAACTCGGGGGACAATTTGTGCTCATAATCCTGTGAACGCGAATGCTCATTTTTCCACCAAGGATTGTGATACGTCTCAAATTCATAAAGTAAATTGTTGGCCATTGAACTTGTGTTGTAGGTCAGTCAATATTTTCCACTTCAGTCCAAGTCTGCGCGTAGAAAATATTAATTGCTCCACTTCCAAATAATGAATATGGACACTTTCGATTGATGTCGTTGACCCGATACTGAACATACCATCAGAGCTTAAAAAGTTAAATCAGTTTACAAGTGGGTATTCACTTGTGACGAAATGAACTATTGTATGATCGATACTTAAACCGCTATATTATCTTTGATACTCAGCTGTGAGAAGCGGAAGCTCATAAGAACGTCGTTTTCCGCCCTGGTTCTGCTGTGGGTAAAGGTCATAAATAGAAGATATGGATTAAGTGTTTGGTCATACTCTATTTATGAAAGGCGTCTAAGAATTTTCGGTTTTGCTAAGCCTCTAGTTTAAACATATTTTATTTGCTAAATTAGAGCAAAAAGGGATTACAGGACAAGTGCTCAACACTTGCAAAACATGTTTTCCCTAAATCTTACTTGAACATAAGTTACTAACAACAAAATACAAATAAACTGTTAACATAAACAAACTTACGAAGATACATAAAAATCTGAAGTGCTGAAAGAATGTGAGTAGAATGCTGAGCCTCTAGCGAGGCAAAACGCGACATTCCTAGACGAGTTTTATAAATAGTGCGTGACTAAAACACGAATTTCATTTTCTGTTTATCATATGACATCACAGTTACCACAAACACGTCATTTAGATAAAAAAGAAGTGTTAAAGAATGAAATTGCACCTTGAACGTCATGCATTTGACTTCGAAGCGTCACAGCTGCACGCAGTCATACGTCATAAATGCGACAAAATATAGTTCAACAATTCGGAGTTATTAATACTAATTTTCAAGTATTTATACATGTCTTATCAATGGGATTTTGGTAACAAATAAAATCAGGCAATGTGGCATTGTTGATGTTTTGAAATAGTTCTATTTACACGCGCATTAATTTGACATAGATCTTTTCGGTAATAACCAATCAGAAAGCGTTCTTTTGAAATTGACCATTCAAAAAACTTAAAGTGTTATGAAGCTCTAATTAATATTTATTGCAAATATAAAACGGTAATAAGTCGAGAAAGCGGAAAAGTCATATGATAAAATATGGATAGTTATGCCGTAGGGCCCTGTGATTATTCCAATTTAGATCCGATTCTCGTATCGGCTTCTCGATTTCCTTCGATTCGCTACCGAATCATGGACATCCGGTCGAATCGATTCGGCCGCGATCAACAACGATCGAGTCAGGTGTCTTAAGGTTCTGTCTTTTTGACAAATGGGAAAATCGGGGAAACGGGGAGAAACATTTTCACATACCATTTTAGATAATTAGTTCTTATTAAAAACAAAGAAGCTGATAATGCACCCCACTCAGATTTTTGGGTGAACGGCACATCTTCAACACGCATTATGCCCGCGTGTTGTACGCGACTACACCAGTGGCGTAAGTAACTTTTTTCTGTTCGTGGGGCGAGACCATAGAAATGCGGCAGATTTTAGTCATGCAAACATGGGCGTCGCAAAGGCGAACAATTGGGGGCGGGCGAGGATGATAGAGCAGATTTGACCAACTATGGTGGCTCAAGTACCGACTGATAAAATATTTCGATCACATCATCAACATTGAATGACCACACCAATCATTCATCGAAGGCATGTCTTGATGATGTAGTTGGAATATTGATCAGTTCAGATTTTACTTCAAAACTATGATTTTTTTAATTTTGTGTGTGTATGTATACATGTATTCCTGAAGCATGGGCTTCACAACTACTTACGTAGTCCAAATGGGTCATACTGGCCCAACAAAATCCTCAAACAGGTAAGACGAATCTCCATTTGTATGACTAAGTGAGCAACATAAGCCCCGGGGCCAAGACTATGCAACTTTTACAATTGAATTTTTTGAAATTGTATTTTCTAGTTACGATTTTAAATGGGTTGAAGTGAACCATTAGAATTTTCAAAGATATGGCAATTTGCCAATTGGCAAATTGCCATATGATTTAAAATGCTAATAATCAATTTTAGTTAGTTCTATTAATAGGCAGAAATACAGCTCTAGAAAATACATTTTATTGGTCTCTGATATTAAATCTGGTCATGTTACAACGTACACGATTACTAGAAAGATCGAATCTGTATCTTAATTCCAATTCGGACGAAGATGATGCCCCGACTGGAAAAAGTATTGGGTGGTGTCAAATCTCACTATACAACCCCCTCCCAATGGCGGATACAGAGGGGGGGGGGCGGTGGGGCGGTCGCCCCCCCCCCTCCTTTAGCTCGTGTTTGTCTCGTATGTAGGGCGTAGCCAGGATTTTCATTTGGGGACAATACATGAATTGAAGTAAAAACATACAACGACATTTATTTCCTCCATCACCATTCGCTATGGAACACAAATATACTGTTGAAATTATGCAAAATATATCTGCTGGTCGCCTCCATTTATAGCGTCACCGACACAGCATGATTTTGTGGCGTTACATGCCTCTAGCCTCAGGTACCCCATGGCTATGCCAGTTATGGGTCAGGATCTTAATTGGCATAGTAATGGCGTACCTAAGCCTAGAGGGCTGACTGCTGAAAACTTTCAAACGCTGGCAGATCGCAATGTTCTCCTGAGGTTAAGTCGGTTATGACTGTAAACAGTGTGTCCAAAATACAGTATTATGGTAAACGGATCTGAAGAGCATATTTCAAATTTTCTAATTCTGTCTTGAACGTATGACAGAATTTGAAATTCTGAAACATGCTGTTTAAAAAGTGTTAATTAGCCATTCAAAAATTCAAGAGGATTTCCACCCCAGAAACCACCAGAATGCCCCATTTGGTCGCTCATTTCCAAAAAATTTCTGGGGGGAGAACCCTCCCCTCCCACCCCCA
Organism: Pictodentalium vernedei; assembly: GCA_031216915.1. NCBI lineage: Eukaryota > Metazoa > Mollusca > Scaphopoda > Dentaliida > Dentaliidae > Pictodentalium > Pictodentalium vernedei. Next base: position 299,509,933 of record CM062294.1, read on the forward strand.
GACCCCCCTACAAAAGCTCGTGCCTTCGGCACTCGGGGCAGATGCCTTCGGCATCTGCACGATCCGCCCCCCCCCCCTTTGAGAATTCCTGTATCCGCCACTGCCCCTCCTAATTATTCCCCTTCACTCGAAGCATCTTCGAATGTCAAAAATGGCACGCGGCGATGTATTGAATCGCTATTTTTGTCGAAAAAAATCAAGTTAGCATACATCACCAATTAACCCTTAAATTCTTATTTTAACCACATTTTACTACAACAGGACAGTTGATCCAACATACAACCTATGGGTACACTCACATGTTAAATTATTGGAACCATAGCAGTTACTACTAGGGAAGTCTTGGCTTCCTATATTGGCAGCCAAGACTTGTCTAGAAACAACGACAGAGCCACAAGATGTGGATCTAGAAACAACGACAGAGCCACAAGATGTGGAATTTCAAAGTGTAGTAAACACGTATAAAATCTGAATGGTTGCAATGGTTAAGATATGAGCGTTTGAAAAAGAGACGCGATCTCATTGGTTCCAAATGAAAAATTACAGTTATCTCCGTCAGTCTGAACTTATGTGTATCAATCAGTCTTCAGATCTAAAACGATTTCCCACACCCCTAAACATCCAACAAACTCATGATGGGGCGTCACACCCTGTATCTACGATCCTGTTTATTAATCTGAAGCAGGCGTCTCAACCATCATAACGTTTTTGTCTTGACAGTGTATCAAAGGTCCGTTTTGTCTCGGTAAAACGCTCGATTTTATTCCGTAAGTGTTAAGAAAACCTCCAGCACATTCAAACCAATTCAAACAGTCTGTTGCAGTTAAGAGCAAAACTTCATTGACTTTCTTCACCAAGTGTGTCCTTACAATGCCTAATTGTACCTCACGCGATCTCACCTAAATGGAGCATGACCTTCAAAGAAAGCCGGGTAGCCCATCAATTGCATTTAATGTATTCTTTTGATCAATTTGATGTGTATTCAGAAATCGGACAACGATAATATCTTAAGAGAAGTACTTTTAAATGCAGCGTTTTATGCCAATGCATTTCGTACGACAATTATGAGAGGTCCTGCTTTAGATCTGAAGAATGGTTTTGACAGACATGAACACCAAGTATTATAAGGACCTTTTTGTGACCCTTATGAGCAATTTATGGTTTTTGCTGTGGTAAAAGTAGATTCTACCTCTATAATTTGTAATTTCAGCTGTGTTGAAAAATCATGAGCTTTGAGAGTGGCAACAGAATTGCCAATTTTATGTTTGTTTATTGGGTTTCAACAACACCTCAACAACCAGGGCCACATCGTGTCGGACAGTTTTACGAGTAGAGGTAATCGAAGTACCAGCATAGAACCACCGATCAGAGGCGAGCAATAAATAGCTAGTTAGGCTATAGCATTTTCGCAAAGGACTCTCATGTTAACCCTTTTCTTACCCATCGACACTCCCCAATACTTTTTTCAGTCGGGGAATTTTCATCTAAATTGGAGTCTTTTATATCTATTCGTTCTTGCTGATGATCATGTGCTTTCTTGTAAGACTTGACTTGACACTCGTGCAAATTTCTCACACAGCCAGTCATTCAAATGGATATCTAGGTACCCAATTAGTTTTGCAGTGGCCCAGTAGTTACGGAAGTGGACTTCAAATCGAAAGTGTTCCTCATCTCGATCCCCGCCAGGAGTAATAGCGTTGTGTCCTTGGGCAATCCCGATTGCCCACGTGGAATCTCATTGCTTTTCAATCTCACATTTAGAGTTGAATTGAATCTAGAATCGAATCAAGAAGATTTACAATGGAATTTGATTTCGATTCGAATCTCACTGCTTTTCAAGTTATAGATGTATAGAACATACCCATAGTAGCTTGGTGTACCAAATGTTCACCACGAGTGGTGAAGTGGTGTTAACTGCGAGCCTTTGGCGCGCGGTTAACACCACTACACCACGAGTGGTGAACAAATTTGTACATCAAGCTACTGTGGGTATATTTTATTTATACCATGATCGTCAGATTATTAAGAATCCCTATCACTTTTTCTCAATTTGATTGAGCAGCAGACGTACATAGGTGTGAATATGTTTTTGTTTACATATGAGCATCGGTGGGCGGTACTTCCGCTGTCAATTTTATCGACGAAAACGAAATGGAAAAAGAAAAGGTGCCTTTTTCATTTTAATAACAATAATATACTATTTCGAGTTATGGATGCTTTATTAACATGAGACAATACATGTTTGTTAATTTGTTGTGTCTTATGAGGTAAACTCATTTAAAAACGTAATAAATAATTGCCACTTTCATTTCACTCTTCGCGAGGCGACGGGCGATAAATTTAGACGAGTTCTCATTCAGGTCGACTTCACCAAAGGTCAACTTGAATGTAGTCCCACTGTAGGTGTAAATTTTAACTACTGAAATCCCATTGCCGGCGTGTTCACCACGGTGGTGTGTAAAGCTACAATTTATGTCATAGGCTTTTCATGTACAGTAGAATAGGTAATCACCGTATAAATTGCACCGCCTTACAATCGAAAAATATAGAAAATATTGTCAGTCTCCACTCTGGTATTGTATTCAACAGCAAAGCGTCTGTTTGGGTAAGTAAAGCAAAAAGCGGAATATTACAGAAATGGAATCAGTGTAGTTGCATCAGTTTTGCATACTGCACTGCAAGGAAATCACTGAGAACTTCTCTTTCCAATTGGTGCGCGTGGTTCAGTATTGTTTCGCTAGACAGTTGGTGTCGTAGCCTCGCAGGAAACTCTCGTTGTGGGTTCTAACCCCCTTCCATGCAATTGTAAACAAAACCAGCGTCCTTGATTCTATGGCACACGAAAATTTGATAGAGAAGTTCTCACTGATTTCCTTGCAGTGCAGTATGTAGAACTGATGCAGTTACGTGATGAAAAACTTTAAAATAACTGAGAGAGAATTTCGTGTGATCTGTACTGATCTCGTATATACTTGGTTAATTAACATTCCTTTCTGGGATTGTCGGTTGCCGAATGGTGTGCGTGGTTCAGTATAGTTTCACTAGGCGGTTAGCGCCGTAGGAAACTCTCTCGGCGTGGGTTCGAACCCCTGCCCTTCCATTAAAATCAGAGTAGTTTCGGAAGTGTAAGCCTCCTTGAACTCTTCCTCTATCACCAGGTCTCCTGTGCAGAAGACCTGGTGGCAAAAGAAGAGTGCCAGGGGAAACACATAGTAGGACTGGGAGAACATCTTATCGATTCGAAAAGCTCCGAGTCAATCCTACTTGAATCGAATTATTGTGACGATTTTGAATCTAGCGGAATAATACATTTATCACACACCTATTCATGTAAAACACGGGGTTTGTACTGTTCTGCCTTTACGATAAAAATAAGGTTGTATCGCATATGTGGTCAAAACACGTTCGATTTCGTTTCCAACGTAAACAGAGAGGGAACCCGTCTAAATAAATCACGTTAAACATAAACGTTGGTCGAATGCACGGGAGTCGAGATCGCTTGGAATTTCCATGTTCATCATTTAAATTTGTTTACCCGGGATATTTAAACAATCAGATTCGAGTCAAACATTTACAACAGTAAAATAACATTCTGACTGCTTGTTCTTTGACAAATGGTTTCCGCAACTGGTCATATGATGATGGAGTGTGCTAAACTTATTCGCTATTGAAAAACTTTTTGTTGTGTTATTACCCGTTTAGTCAATATTTGAAGTTCCATCTTCGTATTAGTGACACTGATCGGATCTATTGGTTTCTAGAGGGAGATTATATGCTTCGCGGTTTCGACCACCCGATTGCCGTAAAAATTAAAAAGCAAATATGGGTTGGAACCCGGCCAGCTAATAGTGGTGTCTCGTTGGCAACGACGAAAACGCAGCAATTATCCAGCTGAAGCGTGCTTTTAATTCAATTTCGTGTAGACTGATTGTTACATGGGAGGTATGTTATAAATACAGAACCGCACATACGTTTGAATGGGTTAAGAATTATCGCACTCGATTGCTTTGTACCAGGAGATCACGAGAGTCAAACATAAGTGGGGGGTTGTATATGAACGGAATCAAAAAGTAGTTTTGGAAGCGGAGCCTCCTTGAACTCTTGTTCTATGATCATGTATCCTGTACAGGTGACCTGATGGCGGTAGAAGGGTTCAAGAGGAGATACATCGTAGGATTCTGAGAACCTCTCGACGATTCGAAAAGTTTCGAATCAACCCGACTCGAATCAAATTATTAGGACGATTTTGAATCGAATCTATTTTTGAAGCTTCGTGGGGCTCTATAAAAAGGATTGTACAATCCGGCAAATATATTATGACAAAAGTTTCTGATTGTGGCTTCGTCTTTGCACCCTCCCGTTTCTACGTCCCTTACGTATTGGGAACCCTATATTTAATCAGCACATTCAAAATATGTTCCATATCGACTCTGAAGAAAGAAATGTCAGACGCATATTATAAATAGAGAATCTCCAATGAGTCACGTTCAATGAAATGGGCGGGAACCGCACCTTAGGCTGCACCCAGATCTACTTAACAGCGGTGTTTCCTAGGAGAACGCGAGGGATGCCGTTCCCCTACCTTTGTCTGAGAGGGGCCTCCGTGCTCCTACAACTTCAGCGTCTGGCATGGCTCGATCTTCACGAATATCCAACTGAATGAGCACTCACGCGTCTTGGTAACCGCAACAAACCCATTCCAGATGTGTGTAACTCACTCAGCGTCGCCCAGACAACAACGCCACTTCCCTTGAAGAGTTTTGAATACTACATTTTTTCCGGAGGTGCACTCCTAACCCTTTATTACGCGGTGGGGGTGGGGGGAGCTCCCTCTCGACCTCTCCACAACGAAATGTCACGCGTCGGCTATCCCTACACGTCTTCGCGTCAGTACGGAACGGGCGCTCTTCGTGCAGCGGACCGTTTCCTCGCTCCTTAAGTTTGGAAAGTATCATTGCTACTTCAGTGAACGAGTTTCGCATGGTTTATCGTAAACTTGGGACCAGCCAACAGCGAGATCGCGCGCTTTTGCTATTTATTTGAGCGGATTTGGGCGGAAACTGGTTATCATTCTACTCATATGTGGATGCAACGCGCAACCAATGCGTCGATTTAGACCCGCGAGATTGTCATGTCTGACAGCAGACAGGCAAAAACTTCTTCATTAAGAATTTAATTTATGTTGTATTATCATGGTATTATTTTGTCGTAACATGAAGTTCGTTCGCGTCTTTCACAATTGACGTAACACCCGCGTCACCTAAACAATCGCTGTCGAGTTATTTTCAGGTCTGTATATTCAGTCGAACCCAGAGCGTACGTTGATCCTGATCATTTTACCCTAGGATGGATTTTTCTTTATGCAAACTTTTTAGTCTGTTGTACTAAAAATGTAACTATGAATGTTCTATATGCGCTGCATTCATCTTTTCTACACCATTATGAGAAAGGGGGGTTCAAAAACACCCCAACTGGGAAAAAGTATTTTTTGTCCCTTTCTTCCTTTGAAAATTACGTTTATGAGGCACTGCGATTCTCATTTAAATAGCTAACATTTTACAAAATTTGCATTTAAACATTTTTTTTATTTTTTATTCAGAACACACTGATGCTGTTTTTGGGCGGTCTGATCGTTGCAATAGCAGTGGAGAAATGGATGTTACACAAACGTTTGGCCTTGGCTGTGTTGATGTTGGTTGGATCGGAGCCTCGTTGGTATGTTTCATTTTTCGTTTTAAGTGACGTTTAGCGCAGGCCGGAGAAATTTTGCAAAACTTTTCTCAGTCACTTCTGATTTCTTTAACCCTCTACGAAACATGAATGCAGAATAGTATGACGACACAGGTTCAAAAAAAATTTAAAAAAATTCTTGAAAAACTACAATTATTCCATTTTTGTACCCCAAAAACATAGCTTATGACCCCTCATTGGTCATGAAGAGATCATAAGCTATGTCTTTGACGCCAAAGATGCATGGTTAACAATTTTGTTCATTGGAAGAGATTTACAGAAAAGTTAGCTCCGCTTAATTTCCTAAAATCAGGGTTTCCGCTATGAAGACTATCAACGGCCCTATTTCCCTCGCTGAATTTCCCCTCCCCAAAAGGTACGCGAAAGGCTCTCATCAAAGACACTCGAAAGGCTCACATCAAAGGGAGAGAATAGTAGTATGTCATGTACCCGGACAGGTTCAGGTTGGATGACCTCGGTGGATGACCTCGGAAATGACGTCATGTCACGTGACCTAATGGCGCCATGTTGTGTTGTCATGGTAACCCGCGTGAGCGGCCATGTTGTGACGTCATCTCCGTGGTGATACGTGGTGTTAGTGCGCATGCGCAGCGCGTGTTGTTAGGGTGATACGTGTTTCCGTCGTCCATTTTGTATACTGAAGGCCGCCATCTTGGTCACTATGGTAGCACGCGGTTGCTATGTTACCCATTTTTTCTGCAATTAGACGGGGTATGTTTTGAGGGTGTGTTCCTTTGTAGAAGAGTAAATCTGATTACCACAAACAACCCGACAATCTCTCCAAATCACCAAAATCCACCCAACTTTTACTATTTCGAATTCTTTCAGAATTCTCTGCTTCTATTTATCTATGTAATAGTTTACGTCTATCTGAGCATGTTCCTTTGCCCTGGAGTATACCCCAGTAGCGTAGAAGAGCCTATTAGTTGGAACAGTTTACCTTATTATTACTATACTTAGCAATTTCTGGTCTATGGTTGTTAGTTCTGACCCTATTCCGTGTACTCTTGTTGTTTCATTTATCTAGATCATTTATAACCAATCAGATTGCTTGATTTCCCATAATCTGAATGCAGGGTTATCTCCCTTGTGTAACAAAAACAGTCACAAAGCCAATAAGCTATCGAGCAGTTACTGATCAGTCAATGCTCGAACGACTCTAAGCCCATCGAGCAAATGAGCTATCGAGCAATTGCTCCATCGAGTGACTCCTCGAACGACTCTTAGACTCATTTCAGTATTTGGGGATACCTATGGCCCGGTATTGTATTATTTGAGGATACCTATCCCAGATATCCTTTATAAGCTAAAGAGCCAAGAGAGTAATTGCTCCATGAGCAATTGCTCGAACGACTCGAAGCTCATCGAGCAAAGGAGCCTTAGAGCAATTGCTCGATCGAGTGACTCGACATACTGCTCGAACGACTCGAAGTCCATCGAGCAAATGAGCTTTAGAGCAAAACATATATGCACGAGATAGAAATGATAAACTCTTTTCACGTTGGAGATTGGTGAAATATAAACGGAAACCGGTTATACAACCCGATATTTATAGTGTTATGCGCGTCGAAGTGTTTTATGCTTTCATAGACAGTTAACCGTGAAAAATTCAAAAAGTTCTCGCCTATATCAACAAATTTATCCAGGAGTGGCGCCAGGATTTCCCTGACACAGAGCCTATGATCCCCGACACGGGAGGTGTGTGGGGGGGGGGGGGGCGAGAGAGTCCCTGGAGATGGGAGAAAATTGTTTTAATTGTGAAAAAGTCGCAAAAAAGTGACTCTAGAGGCTTTGAGAGAGTCAAAATGAAACGCAGAAAAAAATTGTGGCTTGTGGAACTACTGTGTCAAAAACAGGTTTTTGATACCCTGCTTCCACAAGCCACAAATTTAATATGTACGAAATAATCCACAACAGAGACTAGATGTGCGTCTACCAGTGATAATGTAGAAAGTTTCTGATATCGGAGTGAAATAGCACTCTCGCAATGTAATTAACTCTCCCCATGACACAGTGATTATTTGCCCATCGGGTTATTCCTATTGGGCATGTGTATCAGGTCTTCGGCAGTATTATCTCTGCCTTTATGGTGTTTGTATGACTTTATCCCCCTGTCGAATTCGACCGATTTCCCCGACAAGGAAGGAGATGGCCCTCCCCGGTGGATTATGTAACCACTGACACTCCCACTCCCGGCACCACTCCTGTATATATCTGTTTGGTTGTGTCGCTTTGTTATATGCTAAACCTGATTGAGTACACCGATAATAAGACAAAATTATCCTGAGAGATGGGACCCATTTGAAGGCTACAGTGTAGCATACGTTAGTGTAATTATCAACTACTGGGTAATATTAACCAGTGTTGTAAAGAAACCAACCAGTAGAGTAATAATCAACCAGTAATGTGATACAAATCAACCAGTAATGTGATAATCAGTAATGTAATAAACTTAAACCAGTTATCGTTGTATCTTCAAGTCAGTATAAGTCAACATTTTTTTAACAAACTTTCAAAAAGTTTTCGGGTGGCTCAAATTATAATTTTGATACATCTTAGTAGTAGATGTGGGGATCGGGCCTTATTGGGGGCGGTCATGGGATCTCATATGTGACGTCATGTCACGTGACCCAGTTGCGCCATGTTGTGTTGTCATGGTAACCCTCTTTAGTGGCCATTTTGTGTCGCCATCCCCATAGTGATACGTGGTGTTAGTGCGCATGCGCAGCGCGTGTTGTTAGGGTGATACGTGTTTCCGTCGGCCATTTTGTATACTGGAGGGCGCCATCGTGGTTTCAATGGTAGCACATGGTTGCTATGTGACCTAAAACCTTCTTACAGGATAGGGGTATGTTTGGAGGGTATGTTCCTTTTGTACTGGAGTAATTTCCCGGTTCACAGACAAATCACACAAACAACCCGACAAGTTTTACTATTTCGAATTCTTTCAGAATCCTCTTCTTTATCTATCTATGCAATAGTTTTCGTCTACCCGTCGTCTGTTCTGTAGTATACTCCAGTAGAGTAGGAGAGCTTATCATGTGGAACACCTTAGTTTATTGTTACTATATTTAGCTTTTCTGGTCTGTTCTGGTTAGTTCTGACCCTATTCCGAGTACTCTTGTTTCATTTATCTAGATCACCTAATCAGTTCACTTTCCTGGCGCTAGCTAACCAATCACATTGCTTCATCCATCGTATTTTTTATGCAGAGTTTTCTCATCTTATTACAACGAAGTCCTATACGATTCTCACCGCCTCTGTATCCAATGGCCACGTCCCATAGAATCCCCTTTTTGTGAAACGTCTCTGGTTATGGAATCCTGTTTTCGTCGTGTGAGGCCATGAGGGCAATGAGAAATTCCCCCAATGAGGTCTAATTTACTATCCCTCTTAACTTCATTTTGGTATTTGAGGATACATTTGACCTGGTATTGTAGTATTTTAGGATACCCATAGAGGATACTTTCTGAAGAATCCCTTTTTAGTCGTATGAGGCCTTGAGGGCTATGATAAAATCCCCCAATGAGGTCTAATTTACTATCCCTCTTAACCTGATTTCGATTGTGTTAACAATACATTAAGCAGGTGGTTTCGGGATTTTGGCAATATTGAGGCACCAATCGTCCGCTGGAATCTATAACTAATTATTTCTCCCTTACTTATTTTCTATACGATAACAAATTGTTGGCAAAAGAATATGAACACCCACCCCTCATTAGGAATTAGACTAAATGCTTCAAGTCCGATCACAGTCTGTTGCGATTTTTATTTTCCTGGGGAGTGTTAGATAGACAGCCAATTTGGCTATCTCACTTCCCACGGTATGCTGAATACATTATCTGTAAACATGTATCTGTAAAAACGTTTTTATATGTATACCGTAAATAAAGAACCTGAATCTGAATCTGAATTGAGGTCATGAGGGCCATGAAAAAAATCCCTCAATGAGGTCTAATTTACTATCCCTCTTAGCCTCATCTCGTTATTCACGTCATATCCCATTAAATACCATTTTTTGAAAACATACGGCCTTCCGTATCCGTTTTTTCTGAAATGAGGCCATGAGGGCCATTTGAATATCCCTCAATGAGGTCTATTTTATTATCCGTCTTAGCCTCATTTCGTTTGAAGCAATGAGGGCCATGAAAAAGCCCTCAATGAGGTCTAATTTACTATCCCTCTTAGCCTCTTCTCGGTATTTAACAGTCATTTCCCGTGGTATCCCAATTTCAGCACCCCTTTTTAGAAAAAGTCTGGCCTTCGGCACCCTTTTGTAGTCGGATGAGGTCATGAGGGCTATGGGAAAAGCCTCAATGAGGTATAATTTACTATCCCTCTTAGCCTCTTTCGTTTGAGGCCATGAGGGCAATGAAAAAAAACCCTCCCTGGGGTTTAATTTACTACCCCTCTTAGCCTCATCTCGGTATTAACAGCCATATCCCCGAGCACCCCAATTTCAGAACCCCTTTTTGGAAAACGTCTGGCCTTCGGCACCACTTTTTAGTCGTATGAGGCCATGAGCGCTATGAGAAAAGCCCTCAATGAGGTCTAATTTACTATCCCTCTTAGCCTCATTTCGTTTGAGCCCATGAGGGCCATGAAAAAATCCCCAAAATGAAGTCTAATCTACTATCCCAATTAACCTCATTTCGGTATTTAAGGATACTTATGACCCAGCTCCTCTACAGCTCCTATACATATAGCCTTAGTGGCTTCCAACTTATCTCCAAAGCTCCAAGGCCACTACTTGTTTATGATTTATCTGTCCTATCATTAGCTTCCACGGCAGTCACCCAATGCAATTGTCTTCTAACACTCTGGCCACTGTTATTCTGCCCAATGGGGATCAATGTCTTATCCGATTCCGTAAAATTTGGATTCCGTGATTTGATATCAACACTCGAGGGCAGGGAAAGGGACTGATAACACCCAATTATTATTGCAGGAATCTGAACAGATAAAACATACAACCAACCACTGCAAAACAACGAAGGTACAAAATTAACAAAGATCCAACACAACTTGGATATAAGTGAACAGAACAATGTGAACAAAGTTTTGAACTATAACCCCTAAATATAACTCAAGTTTAACCCTCTTGAACTCATAAAAGTTTATGTGATTGAAAACAACAAAGTTGTCACTGAGGGCTTTTTATGGCCCCATGGTCTCAAACGAAATGAGGCTAAGAGGGATAGTACATTATACCTCATTGAGTGATATTCCCATGGCCCTCATGGCCTTATTTCAGAAAAAGGGGTACGGAAGGCCATATGTTTTCCAAAAAATGGGATTTTATGGGACATGGCTGTTAAATAACGAGATGAGGCTAAGAGGGACAGTACATTAGACCTCATTGAGGGATTTTTTTTCATGGCCCTCATGGCCTCAATCGAAATGAGGTCAAGGGTGATAGTAAGTTATACCTCATTGAGGCGTTCTTCTCATAGCGCTCATGGCCTCATACGACTAAAAGTGATTCTCCAGAAGATATCCTCGATAGGTATCCTAAAATACTACAATACCAGGTCGTAGGTATCCTCAAATACCGAAATGAGGCTAAGAGGGATAGTAAATTAGACATCCTTGGGGGATTTTCCCATGACCCCCAGGGCCTCAATCGAAATGAGGTTAAGAGGGATAGTAAATTAGACCTCATTGAGGGAATTTCTCATAGCCCTCATGGCCTCATACGACTAAAACAGGAATTCATAACCAGAGACGTTTTACAAAAAGGGGATTCCATGGGACGTGGCCATTCGATATAGAGGTTGTAGCAATCTGATTGGTTAGTTGGCGCCAGGAAAGTTAACTGATTGGGTGATCTAGATAAATGAAACAAGAGTACTCGGAATAGGGTCAAAACTAACCAGAACACACCGGAAAAGCTAAATATAGTAACAATAAGCAACGCTGTTCCACATGGTAGGCTCTTCTACTCTATTGGAGTATACCCCAGGACAAACGAACATGGTCGGGTAGACGAAAACTATTGCATAGATAGATAGAAGAAGAGGATTCTGAAAGAATTGGAAATAGTAAAACTTGTCGGGTTGTTTGTGGTAATTCAGTTAACCGGGAAAATACTCCTGTAAAAAGGAACATATCCTCCGCATATACCCCAAACCTATGAGAAGGGTTTAGATCACATATCAATCACGTGCTACCATAGAACCAAGATGGCGGCCTCCAGTATACAAAATGGCCGACGGAAACACTATCACCCTAACAACACGCGTTGCGCATGCGCACTAACACCACGTATCACTATAGGGATGACGTTACAAGATGTCCGCTCACGCAGGTTTCCATGACAACACAACGTGGCGCCACTGGGTCACGTGACATGACGTCACATATGAGATACCCCATGAGATCCCCTCAATAAGGCCCGGTCTTCACATCTGATACTACTCATCTTGTTGATTTTTAATCATTTCATAAGTCTAAATATGTTTTCGAGGTCAAGTCGCCGCCTGAGTGCTAGAATGTTCTATGTCCCACAGGGGATATAGAACATTATAGCACTCAGGCGACGAAGTGTCATTTGTTTGGGTCAATAATGTGACGGAAGGAGTTTTATTACAAATGACCTTTTCTACAGATATGCATCGACTATTACTCAAAATAAGATAGCGAGTTAACCCTTTAACCCTTTACCCAAGGTAACAGCCAAAACCAGCCAGCGCTATTCTAAAAAATCGCTAATTAATTTAACATAAGCTCGTCGAACTCGTTCCAATGAGGGGTCATAACCTATGTTTTTGAGACAAAAAATGAAAACAATTAGTTATTCAAGAATTGTTTTTGCAAGTGTCGTCTGCTTTTCAAGTTAGGTAAAGGGTTAAACCCTTATGGTATTTTCCATGTCAGTTCAATGGCAACCATTGGAAGCGTGCGTATTCATTATTTGGTGTTAGACCAATTAATATTTTCAACGTGTATCCATGGGGCTGCTTTGAAAAGATTGATTGGTCTACCCCACGCATTCAATTAGCATTTAGCGGCTATCCTACTTAACTGATTGAGTGTTAGAAGCCACTATCAGGGCTTTCGCAAAATTTAGGGTACCTCAGTAAAAGCCATCATTTTCCTTTCTCGTGTTTCATATTCAGTCAAATGCAAATAATATTTTATTCATATAAATTTGTTTTATTGCAATTTATTGGAAAATGCCTGTGGGAACTCTTCAAATAATTTTTAATAAAACAAATTTTAATGAACAAATTCAGACCACGAAAAATAATCTAGCCCTCAACCAGTTAACCCTTTACCCAACGTAACGGCCAAAACCGGCCAGCGCTATTCTCAAAAATCGCCAATTAATTTTCAAAATATTTTCATTTTTTGTCTCAAAAACATAGGTTATGACCCCTCGTTGGAACGAGCTCGTCGAGCTCGTTCCAACAAGGGGTCATAACCTATGTTTTTTGAGACAAAAAATGAAAAAAATTAGTTATTCAAGAATTTTTTTTGCAAGTGTCGTCTGCTTTTCATGTTAGGTAAAGGGTTAATGAAATTATGACGTATCACGTTCTTGGACCGATAAAAGGACCTCTCTCTTTCAAAAGGTTAATCATATGATGAACGTTTCTTCACGCCATTATTTTGTCCAAGTAAAAGTTAAATCAAATCAATAAAATTTCAACCTTTACCCAACGTAACAGTCAAAACCAGCCAGCTCTATTCTCAAAAATCGCCAATTAATTTTCATTATTTTTTTCATTTTTTTCCTCAAAAACATAGGTTATGGTCCGTCGTTTGAACCTATGTTTTTGAGACAAAGGTATTTTCCATGTCTGTTCAATGGCAGAAATTGGAATAGTTCATATTCATTATTTGGGGATAAACCAATTAATATTCAACGTGTATCCATGGGGCTGCGCTTTGAAAATATTGATTGGTCTACCCCACGCATTCAATTAGCGGTCATCCCACTTAACTGATTGAGTGCTAGAAGCCACTATCAGGGCTTTGACAAAATTGAAGGTACCTGAGTAAAAGCCATCATTTCCCTTGCTCGTGTTTCATATTCAGTCAAATGAAAATAATATTTTGTGTATATAAATTTGTGGATTGCAAATTATTGGAGAGTGCCTGTGGGAACTCTCCAATAATTTTTAATAAAACTCATTTTAATGAACAAATTCAGGCCACAAAAAATAATCTTGCCTGTGGGAACTCTCCAATAATTTTTAATAAAACTCATTTTAATGAACAAATTCAGGCCACAAAAAATAATCTATCCATCAAACAGTTAATGAAATTATGACGTATCATGTTCCTGGACCGAAAGAAGAGCCTCTCGAATTCAAAAGGTTAATCATATGATGAACTTTTCTTAACGCCCTTGTTTTGTCCAAGTAAAAAATTAAATCAATTATATCATCTTTGACATAGATCAGTGAGTAAAATCTTAAAGATACCACTCCAGCCCCAACCCAACTGCACCCAATGGTGACTTGAAGTTTTTTAAAACGTTCTATAACACAACAATGAAAAATTCATGAATTGGTTTCTGCCTGCATATGCATCTCGCCCAACAGAGACTCTCCGTACAAGGTATGTGAATGTGCAGATGTGAAAAATGCTGAGGCGAAGACGAGGGTTGCTATACGAAACAGGAGAGCGCCAGCAAGTCAATGGTTAGATCATTGGACTTTAAACTGAAAGGTCGACGATGACCAGCTGTAACTGGGTTGCGACCTTGGGCAAGACAGACACTTAATCCCGATTGGCTACGTGTGGGGGGGGGGACACAGTGCCGCAGTGTACAGTTAGAGTGACTGACAGTTGCTCGCCGCTGCTTGTGGTTCTCTCCAGGTACTCGCGCTTCCTCCACACGTAAGACTCTCCGAAACGATGCCACGCTGATTGTTGAAAGTATCATTAAACCCATCTTAACAGCCTATCAAACTGCACTGAACAACACGTTTGCATGTGGATCGGCACTGGTGCTATGATAATAATGTTTATAACTTCATAAGTGGTATATTGCTACATCCAGAATACCAGATGTGTTCAAAGCATTTTTAAGTACTAGACCCCGATGAACTATCTACTGACTCAATGATCATTCATGTTTTTCTTTCTTCTTCTACATAATAGCACTGCAATCCCTAAAACCTATCCTTTTATTGCACTTTCCCCTTGAAACAGCGCACAAAATGGCAAGCTAAACTAATACTACGCTGGTAGCACTTTGGGACAGGGATATCATGAACAGATTTTCAGTTCAAATCGGTTTGTAGACATGTTATAATTGTGAACATGTAAAGTACGATTACGTTTTGCTGTTTACTTAATAGTGCTGTAGGTTAACCGAACCGAGGTTTTTAGTCTTTTTTAAAAACCGAAACCGAAACCGTCGACATTCCGTAATCTAAGATTTATCGTTTTTTATTAAATACTCTCTTGATGCAGAAATTCACAGAATGTAGCCATCCCAGACTAGTGAGAGTACCCAGACACTGCCAATGGCAGTGTCTGGGTACTCTCACTACTCTGGGAAGGCTACATTCTGTGAATTTCCGACATTTCAGTTTAGTTGTGTTTGCAGCTTTCCTCAAGTTGCGTGTAGGTGTCAGACCTCGAAAAATGGCCAAGCACAATAAAAGTTCTGTATATTTAGGCAATTATTATATTGGACTTCCTGATTCTTCATGTATTATAGCTTATTTCGGGCATTCATTGAGTTTCACTCAGTTTCACTACCATTCAGTTATGACTCCGGACATAAGAATGAGTTTTATTGAATTTTATTTGGCCCCATGAACAAACCGAAAACCGAACCGAACCGAGGTTTTACTCCACTTGAAAAACCAAAACCGAAACCGAACAAGAAATTTAAAAACCTACAGCTCTATTATTTAACTGGTAAAGTGCTAAATTATTTTTGGCCATCAAATCATTTACACATGTCTTCGCCTTGTTACAATTTATGGGAGAGTGCTCGTGGGCACTCCCATCAATTGTAAGAAGGCAAATCCTTACAGACTAAATAATATCACTTGAAAGATAATACAAAGCACATCCACTGAATATCAGTCTTCAAGCTGAAATACCTGCACTTGAGAATAAAAGCCCAAATATGGGCTTCCAGCACTCTACCAGTTAACTCACTGTTGCTGTATGTAGGTGAGAAAGAGTACCAGTATGTTCGGCTTACTTTTTGTAACATATCTTTGTTTTGCGCCACACGCTTCTAATGGCGAGTTTGAATCTTATTCCGTCGATGGGGGATTCTACACGGGCTCTACGGGGTCCGGTTATTGGACGCTATACTCAAAACAATTTAGTCTATTCTTCCCCAATTGCCAGCCACTATTTTTCAACCTGCATTGATCCTTTATAGGCTGTGACAATTTTAAAAAATTCAACTACAAACAGCCTGTAATTCTAGTGGTGTCGCAGTGATCTCAAGTCGGGCCTTGGCTGCCTATGTGTGTTTTAACTCTCTGCACGCCGATTTCAAAATTTCACGAAGCAAATACTAACAAATAGTCCAAATTTGTACGGTAAGTCTGTATGTTGATATTTGGTGTGGTAAAGTTACTGGACGTAGCACACCACACCAGACCACACCATACGACCCGACACGATATCACTCCAAAACTTAACTTTCAGCCTAATACTGGGCAAAGAATGTGCTTACTTGGGTAAAAGGCAGAACTACTGTTTTTCACTTTAACTTTATGTCTGATCGCATTTCAGTGGTCGTATAAACGAACTTCATATCATATTGTGACAATTATAATGTTTATCTGTTATCAGTATCTGTAGTGATTTGCTGATTTTCTGGATTGCTCACTAGCCTGTAATATAAAACAATTATTGACTTTCCTTGAGGTCGATACAAGGAATTATCAATTTTCAGTGAATATTACTTTTCTCAGGTTGATGATTCCTCGTATCAACCTCAATGAAAGTCAGTTATCGTTTTATTATTATGACAGAAAAATCGTTTGCAAATTCCTTGCCTTTTTACATATTTTTCGAAGAAAAACAGCATATTCATATGAAACAAAATAAATTTAATTTCAACATATATATATAAGAAGCAATGCGCATTAACTTATTTGTTCATGTTGAAGTTAATTGTTATATTTGAGAACAGTTCCTAAACATTGAAAACAGGGAAATTAATGGAAGGAGCAAGTTGGAAATACCATTTCTATTTTCATCGCAGACAGGTCTTTGGAATCATTATATCAAACTACATTCACTATTTATAGACAACAATGATAGAGCGATGAAATATCAACTCGATTCCCTTAAAAGTAGAATAGATCAACAATACTGGAGTGTATCAACACTTCTGATGAGTGTTTTAACCAATTAAATTTCCCGATATTTTCTGTAGTATAATAAGACCCAGTATGTGTGTCTTGGTTGTCACGCGTATGATGTATCCACTGAGGTATCGTATCACAATTCAGTGTAAGATACGCAGTCCTGTTTATAACAAACACGGTCAAACCAACATAAACAAAGATCAGTTAGAAAACTTTTGCAGCGTCTGCAAAGCGTGTGCCAAAATCGTTTTTGTCATTTCGACCACAGGTACTCGGCACAAGCCGTGGAATCGAAAGAAAAATGATAATTGATAGCATTTTTGAATCGATGCTGACGTGCCGCCGTAATGGTATATAAATATAAACAAGGTACACAACTCGCTTTTCGAAAAAGATAGCACTCATCTTCGTTATACCCCACTCAAATTTGATTCACATAACATATCCAGCAGTACCCAGTGTCAGTGGAAAGGGGGATGAATAAGCTTTACAGCGGTGCATTGCACGACCGTTGGGTGTTCTTGGGTTGCTCGTGATAACTGGGAGAAGTCGCAGAAAAGGTCGAAAAACATTTAGTTGGACAAGAAAGTGCACAGTGGAAAGTGGGTTACGAGCGACAATTATCCGATTTATTATAAATAATTCGAGATCCCACTGTCTATGGAGGGCATATTCAAACATTAACCCTATACCTTTATCAATTACTAACCTCGGATCCACATTTATTCATTTCTGGCAATCACATTGGCCGTCTATAGATTTTTTAACCTTTTCTTGGAAGCTCACGAAGCCAACGGCGGCCATAGAAGCTGAGATGCTCACAAAAACATCCCATTGGCTACTATTTAAAACGAGCCAATGGGAGAATGGGGAAAATTCGCCGTATCTCAGGACGCGTAAAAACTTCTTTAGATGTGAAGTGGCGGCTAAAAAGTGTATAAACGGCAAATGTGATTGCCAGAGATGATATAAATGTGGATCCGAGATTAGTAATTGATAAAGGTACACGGTTAATGTTTGAATCTGCCCTCCATAGACAGTGGGATCTCGAATTATTTATAATAAATTGGATAATTATAATTGTCGCTCGAAACCCAGTTTCCACTCTGTACTTTCTTGTCCGACTAAATGTTTTGGGCCCTTTCCGCGACTTCCCCCAGTTATCACGAACAACCCAAGAACACCCAAAGCTTTTTCATTCCCCTTTCCACTGACACTGGGTACTGTTGGATACGTTATGTGAATCAAATTTGAGGGTGGTATAACGAAGATGAGTGCTATCGTTTTCGAAAAGCGAGTTGTGTGCCTTGTTAATATTTATATACCATTATGGGGGCACGTCAGCATCGATTCAAAAATGCTATCAAATATCATTTTTCTTTCGATTTCCCAGCTTGTGCCGGGTACCAGTGATTTCGACAGTAAATACCATGGTTATCTTACTCAGACAATCGACTGGCAATTTAATGTTTGTGCCCAGCCTACTAATTCAGAAAAACAATATCAAATTAATGTTGTCTGATCACTACTCCTACAAAAGATGTAAGTAAGAACACTAATTGCAATGTTTTCAGAAGATGAACCCTTTAAGAGTGATAATTGTTTCTTCAGCCTCCAACATCACTGGTGCAAATATTTTCATAAAGGTGTCGCTTTGCGCCCAGATGTCAATACATAATTGTATAAAATACTTATTCGTCTGATATACAGTACTGTACGTGAAAAAGTTACTTCTTCCGGGATGAAATTGGGCGCGACGTACTTGTTCTAGTGGGTCGAAATTACCTAAATAAAACATTGCGAAATTAAGACCGAATCAATAAAAACAAACGAAAACTGGCATCATAGCTTCAGTGGTCTCGTATTTACTTCATCACGTGATATTCTACAGTGTGTGTGTGATGATGATAATGTACCCACAATTTCGGCCGGTCAAATTTTCTGTCTACTGCTGTAATCTCAGCTCAGTAGGATCTCCATCTGGACACGTTGAGCTGTAAGAAGAGAAATTTCCTCACAAAGGTTTTTTTCTCATGCAAAGTTCTTATTTCAAAATGCCGCTTAGGATTATTCACCAGAACAAGCACTCAACCCTTTGAACTCTAGTGGTATCTTCCATGCCAGTCCAGTGGAAGAACTTGGAAGAGTCCATATTCATTATTTGGGGTAGACCTATCAGTATTTTCAACGTGCAGCCCCGAGGCTGCACGTTGAAAATATTGACGTGTCTACCCTACACATTTGACGTGATGACGTATCATGTCCCTGGCCGGAAAAAGCGGTCGCTAGGGTTCAAAGGGATAAGATACTTTAAATATTTTTAGGTTACTGTTTGGGGTAATGTTTCCATCGTGGTTCCTTTCCATGTGGATCAGCAACACAGCAACAACCGCCATGATGATTCCCATCACACAAGCTGTTCTCGACCAACTGGAAGGTGTGTCAGGTGAACCTAAAGGTGCGTCTTAATTTGTTATCGTATCCATGAAACTATTTGAAATGTCAGCTCGGACTAGTTTGTTTGTTGAATTGGGGATTAACAACACTTTCAACAGCCAGAGTCACATCGTGTCGGACAGTGAAAGAGAAAGTTGGAGTACCCAGATTGAACCGCCGAGCATCGGTGGGCAACTGTCAGGCTACCCAACGTACTAACTCTCCACAAACAGATTTAGCTGCGGCTGAAGTAGAGTGTACCATAGACGTGCAGTATGACTAGTACATTGTGCCCTCATGGACGTGGTCAATCGGAATGAAGTGTCTTTGACAAGGACACAACCGCTGGTCAGGATCGAACCGTCGACATTTCGGTTTAAAGTTCAATGCTCCAACCATTGAACTACACGCTTCCCATCGCGGATTTATACGAAACACGTCCCTGAACAAAGTTCAGGCACTCAATCGGATGAGTGCTGGAAGCCCATATTTGGGCTTTATTTTGAAGAGCAGGTACTGCAACTTTAAAATGTTATATTCTTTGGATGTGCTTCATATTATATTTGGAATGACCAAAGTCTGTAAAGCTTTTACTTGTTATAATTTTTGGGAGGGTGTCTATAGGCACTCTCGCAATCATTGAAACAAGGCAAAAAGAGGTGCACAAATAATTTAGCTCCATATCAATTTACTATGCTTCCGTACTTTGTCAAACAATGCGATGAGGTGACGTCCTGTCACCACATAAGTATGTGGCTAAGGTCATTCTGGTAGACTTGTTAGGACTTAAGAAGAGGATGGAGTAACTTATGTAGCTCCCTGATTATGTGCTCATAGTCTCTTAAATGGTAGATCGCCAGTTTACACTCACATACCAAGCGAGTTTAGTACATTAGGTCTGGACCGTTTTGGCGAGGTTCACTCATAATTTACTGGATGAGTTTCCGAAATTTCTACATAACTTGTTTTGCTTACCAACTTTACATGGAAATTGCGAGTATACTACCTTTGTTAAAATGTGATGAACCTAAACTCACAAAGATATACAAATATTATTTCGTGCTCCAATTATAGATATTCCAATCAATACGTATTTAATTCATCTTTCAACCATCAAGATATTAACATAATTAGTGGAACTACGCAGCACAATCATAAAATTGCATCAGTGGTGCCTTTTCTTTCATAATGGTAAAATGCATCAAAGATTCGGGAGCCCGGTGGCTCAGTGGTAGACAGTTAGACTTCTATGCTAGAGGTCCCGAGTTCGACCGCGTTGTGTCCTTGGGCAAGTCACTTTATCCCGGTCCCCGGTAGGGGCACGATGACGCCGTGCACCAAAGCGTACTGCACGTCGATGGTGCACATGTCTTCAACCGGTGTAACCCTGCTTGAGCGGAGCTTGAACAGTGTTAGAATGTTGAGAAGCTGACAGTTGCTCGTCGATGCTCGGTGGTTCTCTCCGGGTATTACTGCTTCCTCCACCCGGTAAAACTGTCACAGTCACGATTAGCTATTATGCATAAGTATGTGACCTTAAACACCACTAAACAAACAAGAGCAACGCTAACGCGTGTGCTGATGCCCCCGAAAGTAGCAAAGTCGAACTTGCATGTAAATAAATAACTTCTGAATGTTTGAAGAGAATTGGTTCATCCAAACAAGTTTGAATGAACGGAATTAAAAAACACTATGATTCTTGTGTCATCCATATTTATATGAATAGATCGATACGTAGTAGGTTAAAATGATATGCAAACCTGCCCTGCAAACAATGGGCAACACAGAAATAGTGGACTAGAAAAAATTGGGATAGTGGACTAAAAAAATGGGCAGCACTTTCCTTATAAGACACTGGCCAGTAAGAATAAAGCTGAAATTGGCATCCATATTTATATGGTTATATCGATATGTAGTAGGTTAAAATGACATGCAACCTCCCCACCAAGCACTGGGCAGCACAGGTATAGTGGACTAAAATATTTATATGGTTATATCGATATGTGGTAGGTTAACATGACATGCAACCTCCCCACAAAGCACTGGGCAGTACAGAAATAGAGGACTAAAATATTTATATGGTTATATCGATATGTAGTAGGTTAAAATGACATGCAACCTCCCCACCAATCACTGGGCTGAATAGCGGATTAAAAAAAATGAACAGCACTTCCCACATAGGCACTGGCCAGTAAGAATAAAGCTGAAATTGGCATCCATATTTATATGGTTATATTGATATGTAGTTTAAAATGACATGCAACCTCCCCTGCAAGCACCAGGCAGTACAGAAATAGTGGACTAAAAAATCGGGCAACACTTCCCCTATAGGCACTGGACAGTAAGAATAAAGCTGAAATTGGGAAATTTGTGACTTTTTTAATTCAAAAAGAGGCATAACTCTTGCAAGAATGGTCGGAGTGAACCTCCAAATCATTTTGACATTAGTACTGAGCAAATAAAATTTGAAATCGATTGGTGCGGTGATACAATTTCAAATGGTCTGGAACTAAAATCACTGTAATTCTTGTGTCATCCATATTTATATGGATATATTGGTATGTAGAGGTTAAAATGTCATGCAACCTCCCCTGTAAGCACTGGGCTGCAGAAAAATAATGAACTAAAAGAAAAATTGGGCAGCGCTTTGCCCTACAGGCTATGGTACAATTTACCTTAGTCAGAAACAGAGGCTAAAAACAAACAGGGGCCATAACTCTACCAAACACGAATGGATGAAACGCTAGGTACGAGGGCATCCGTTCCCTCAAGCTGCCTTATCACCATACCAAAGAACATTAAAATCCGACAACTGATGCTCGAGTTATAATACAAAATGTTGACACGACATTGATTAGAGGCATTCACATACCTACTCCAACAAATATTCTCTGAATACATAACTGAATCTTATAATTACCTGTACACGTGCATCTAATTTTGACCGTATGAGTTAATCTACAATTATCACAGAAGCTGTATCGAAGAAATGAATTCCAACGATTGTTACCGTATCGGCTGCTGGGATTGGTGATTTCGAACCTCATCAACACCGGCATTGATGTTATCATCATGTTTTGTTAATATGTATATATTGTTTTTCTACCTTTGTATTCATACATCTGAATCAGCAGTATTTCCCCGTCCCTTTTCACCTTTCATGTTAGACCATTCCTCCTTTTCATCTAAGTTTGTACTCATCTTTTTTCTTACAAATGTGGTGTACCTTTTTTTTGACTCAGCGGGCATGTTTCAATGTGGTTTGAGACCTGCTTCTTATTACAGTAGACAGTTTGTGACTGAATAAAAGTATGGATGATATTGATACATATAGAATGCGAGTAGGTCTCTTCACAACGCGTGCGCGTAGGAGTGTACACAGGGAACTACAATTAGATTTGTTCTGTGTCATTTTGGCCAACTTGATACTGAATTACAAGTGCAAAGTTGTTGCGTTGGCTGTTTGGCTTTTTCAGTTGACATGTACCGAGAAAAAACTGGCCAAACAAGATGTGCAATTAAGGCATGCACTCAATGCATCTTTGTATGAAAGTATCTGGCCGACCAATAGTAAGGTCATAAGTGATCACACACACACAGTACAATTGTCGAACAGACCCAATATAAAATATGAAGTTAAGTCTTATCTTTTGGTGATGACTGGTATAGCCGCATATGCACTTGGATTAATGCTTTTGTATCTCTCTGGCGATATTGAACATACTCCGGGGCCCTCTGGTGATCACAGCTCACATAATTCGAATACTGATACCTCAAGAACAGGATTTGAAATTTGCCATTTAAATATACAAAGCTTGAAACCCAAAATTGATCGTTTGCAGTGTGAAATATCTATGATATTTGTACTTTCACCGAAACATGGTTATCGCCTGCCGACGACAGCTCAGAAATCCACATTACTGGCTTCCAGTGAGTCCTAAGGAAAGATCGCCCAACCAGAGGAGGGGGATTGCAATATATCTCAAGCTTGGTATTCCCTTCAAAGCAAGATCGGATCTGGAAATTTTCCCTCTCGAATGCTCATGGATTGAAGTATACACTCGCATAGGACCCTTCCTGTTAGGAGTCTTCTACAGACTCACATGATGAGCTGGTTGGGAGAAATCCAGGACCGTATCCGTCTTTTTTGTTACAGGACTTGGTAGTATAGTATTGAAAACTGGACTTGAATACTAGCGCAAGATCTTCGCTTAACCCGACCATTCACTTCGAGCTTTCTTTTTTCAGGTGAACATTACCATGTTTAAACACATGTTGCATTTACTATATTTTTTTGTTCATTTTATCTTCTTTTCCTGCTCCAGTGATGATGCCAACCCGTGTGCCCCATGCACTAAACCTGTGGAAAAACGAATGTTTGCCACTCCCACTGATACAAAAAATCCTTCACAAACTAAAGTGAGAATTAAATATGGCGATTGACGCAATGCAACACAGACACTCAGTGGGAATTTTCTATAATATTCTTAACAGAAACTCAGGTCAGTCAGGTGTGTGCTTTCGGCCGTATACAGGTACAGTCCATCTCAGATGTTTATCATTCAGAATACCTCATTGCTCCTCTATAATTACTACTGTTATTATGATAATACTCTTACTCTGTGGTGATATTCACCTGAATCCCGGCCCAGTTCGACCAGCATCAGGCAGTGAAAATTCAAACACAATCTCTATCTTAAACTACAATATCCGTAGCATCCGCCACAAACTGTCAAAAATAGCAGAAGACGTGGACGACTTTGATATTATCTGTTTTACGGAAACACATTTGGATGACAATGTGAATATAAATGATATATTAATTCCAAACTATTCTGTACCTATTGTACACAATCGTAATCAGTTTGGCGGTGGTGTAGCGGTATATTTTGCGGATCACATCATCTTTAAACAAATAACACACTTGTCATTTGATGACGATATTCTTTGGTTCGAAATTGGTAACAAAGAAAAATTTATTCTCTGCGTTACATACAGATCTGAACGAGAATCGAGCGTAAACTACTGGACAGAACTAGAAGATAGAATTGAAAAGGCTTTAGAAATAAATCCAGCAGTGGTATTAACTGGTGACATAAATTCCAACCTTTTTGATGAGCATAGTAGATTGAATCAATTATTAACCCAATTCAACCTAACAAATGTCGTATCTGAGCCTACACGAATTGGTAGAACGTCTCGAACACTGCTAGACCCATTCATTATTAGCGATGTTGTTACGGTTGCCCAGTCTGGCACACTTGAATTGGGTTTTTCCGACCATCTTGCGGTATTCGCGCATGTAGTTTGTTCTCACCCAACTCAACCCCTCACCTGTCGCGAAGTCTGGAATTACAAAAAAGCAGATTTTGAACAAATGAACAATCTAATTGATGAAACCGACTGGGAGAACTTAATCTGCAAGGAAGAAGACATGGATGTTGCTGTTTCAGCGTTTATGTCTTCTTTCTTGAAGATTGCGGAAAAATGCATTCCACACCATATAGTTACAATAAGAAAATCCGACAAGCCATGGTTTGACAGCACAATCAGACGTGCTCTCCGCCTACGCGATCGATTACGTAAGTCGGCTCTAAAAACAAACAATCCTAACACATGGGCAAAATATAAAGTAGCTAGGAATAAAGTTAATAACATGAAGAAATTTGCTAAAGAACAATACTTCGAAAAAATTGATGATCTGATATCTGAAAATCATGATCAACGTCAATTCTGGCATGTTATTAAAATGTTTCAGAACAATTTTGCGTCTGAACCAGGTATACCAGCCCTTAGAAAGACCGTGGGTGCCTATTCTGATATCTTAGAAACCGATATTGGGAAAGCTGAACTCCTGAATGAAACATTTATCAAGACTAGCTTGTTGGACTCTAAGGGCAAACAATTCCCACCCTTCAAACACAGATCAATTAAATCAATAGCTGACGTCACTTTTACGCAGGAAGACATTGTCAAAATAATCAAAACTCTCAAAACCAGCAAAAGTAGTGGCCATGACGGCATCGGACATAGAATGCTGAAGGAAACGAAATCTAGCGTTAGCAGACCCCTATTTCTGTTATTTAGAAAATCATTGGACTTGGCTGTTTTTCCATCAGAGTGGAAACACGCTGATGTAATTCCACTGTATAAAAAGGGAGACCGCCAAGACCCTCATAATTATCGACCTATCTCTTTACTATGTTGCATAGGAAAAATCATGGAGCGAGTGGTGTTCAAAGACGTTTACAATCATTTTAATGAGAACAATCTATTTTACCATTTACAATCTGGCTTTCTTCCAAATAACAGTACTGTATTCCAGCTGTTGGAAGTCTACCACCGCCTTTGCGAAGCTGTAGACAGAAGTATGCATACGTGCGGCGTCTTCTGCGATATATCGAAGGCGTTTGACAGAGTGTGGCATCAAGGGCTTATTTTTAAACTAAGGGTATATGGAGTTTCGGGAAGTTTACTTAAATGGTTTCATAGCTACATATCATCTAGAAAACAAAGAGTTAAAATTAACAGCTCTTATTCCAATTATGAAGAAGTCACAGCAGGAGTACCACAGGGATCAGTTCTTGGGCCTTTCCTCTTCTTAGTATACATAAATGACATTGTTGACGAAATAGACTCAATCACTCGCCTTTTTGCGGATGACACGTGCTTGACTGAATCATCCAGTAATCCTAGTAATATTGAGTTGAAAATGAACTCTGAGTTAAAAAAGATAAATGATTGGGCCGAAACTTGGTTAGTCTCATTCAACGCGAAAAAGACTAAAGCTGTCCTGTTCACTCTAAGCAAGACAATTTCGTCACTAGAAATTACATTTAATAATGAAGAAATTGAATTCTGTAAACACCACAGCCATTTAGGCCTAACATTGCAAGCAAACCTGTCGTGGTCAGAACATATTGACAGTATTTGTAAAAAAGCTTACGCGAGGCTATCCCAGTTAAGAAAATTGAAATATGTTTTTAATAGGAAAATCCTTGAAAAACTGTATCTTGCTTTTATCTTACCAATTTTAGAATATGGAAATTCAGTATGGAGCTGCGCTCCCGAGTACCAACTCAAACGAGTGGACGATGTTCACTGTGACGCTGCCCGAATAATCACAGGACTTACAAGGTCTGTTTCAAAAGAACGACTTCTGCTGGAAGTAGGTTGGAACAGTTTGGAAAGTAGGCGTCATGTTCAGAAAATGTGTACTTTTTATAAAATTGTTAATCGAACAGCCCCGAATTTTCTACATCACCTACTACCACAACGTGTCTCCGACAGATCTCATTATAGTCTACGCGATGCATCAAATTTTGCCCCTTATCATTGTCGAACGGAACTATTCAAGCGATCTTTTTTCCCTTCCTGTACTGAAATTTGGAATAATCTGCCCGAAGCCATTCGCAATAGCACTTCACTAATCGAATTCAAAAGATTGATCTCACCAGCCAATTTCAAACCACCTTCTCATTTTGCGACAGGAACTCGTAAATATAACATCATCCACGCGAGGCTACGGACTGGTTGTAGTGACCTTAATGGTGATAAATATAATAATTACATTGGTACTTCCCCAATCTGTTCTTGTGGCAGAGGCGTTGAGGATGCAGAACATTACTTTCTGCACTGCACCAACTATGACGACATTCGTCAAACCCTATTTGACGAATTGAGACGAGTAACAAGTGACAGGGCTACAATAGATTTGTTACTTTATGGGAGCCCATCATTGTCATTCAACAGTAATGCATGTATTTTCCTGTCTGTTCAAAAATTTACTCGGGACTCACTCCGGTTTAACCCAGACCACGGCGCATAGATGCAACCATGTAGGATATGACAGTAATAACGTTCAATACGGGTCAGGTGGCACAACATACATGACGTACCGACTGGTTTTATACATGTAGTTGATACTGTTTCTTGCGGCACTGCATCAGCCAGAGACACCGGAAGCAGGGTGTGTGAAGGGAGGGCATCATCACTATATGTATATAGTGTAGTATGGAGCAGGTTTTTTCTTTCTTTCTGTTTTTCCTTTTTATTGGTAACTTTTTCACTATCTAATTAAGTCTTTCTTTTTATCTATCCTAATTTGTTTTTCATAATTTTGTTCTGCCATTGTATTTCTGTTATTCTATGTACAGGAGCGGAGAGTTTTCTAAGTGACTAGCACTTGTTCTCTAATCCTGATTTGCATTCATTAATGGCAAATAAAAATATGTTTAATCTACAGACCCCCAAATGCTGACATTACCCAATGGGACTTGATTTTTTCATCTATTGAAAAAGCCATGGATTCTGGAATTCCTCATATAATTGTAACAGGCGATTTCAATGATAACTTACTCCCACCTAGGCGAGATAAATTCACTGAAGTGGCCAATTACTTTAATCTGAAACAGCTTGTGTCAGACCCAACATTCTTCACGGAGTCTTCAGCTACTTTTCTGGACCTAATTGCTGTTAGTAATTCAGTTAATGTGATAGAACACGGCGTGGAAGACCCATTCGTTCCAGATCTTATTAGATACCATTGTCCAGTTATGGTAGAAATTGACTCTCAAAAAGTAATTTCTAAGAATCTGAAGCGCCATGTGTGGTTAACGAAGGAAATTATGATGACCTCAATCATGCACTAGCAAATACTCCGTGGGACAATGTTTTCTCTCACTTAAACCTAGACACCATGGTAGAAGCCTTCACCTCTAATGTCATCAACTTAGCCCGCACGTACATCCCTAACAAAATGACTATCGTCAGGGGAAATGAGCCCAAGTGGGTGCATAATCAAATTATACTCTTGATACGGCAACGTAAACGTCTACATCGCGTAGCGAAATCCAGAGGTAGGCCAGAGGCATGGGATAAATACCGCCGGAAACGCAACGAGGTCGTCGCGGCTATTCGTAAATCAAAACCAACTTCTATAATAAAATCCAATCTCTACTCGATAGTACAGGAACTGATTCTTCGTTATGGTGGAAAACACTTAAAACAGTTTTGGGGAGAGCTAGGGTTGAGATTCCTAATATTATTCATTCTGACAAGACTCTGTCTGTAAATATTGATAAGGCAAACGCGTTCAATGATTATTTCTGCAGTATATCAAGAGTTGATGATACTTATGCATGTCTTCCCTCTTCGCCTCTCCCGGATCGGCCAACTCTCAGCTCCCTAGAGTTTTGCTCCAAAGAGGTATTAGATTTAATGTTTCAAAAGCCTCTGGACCAGATTTGATCAGCCCACGAATCCTCAAGGAATGCAAAAAGTCCCTAGCCGAACCACTCACTATCCTATTCAACATATTAATCAATCGTTCATATTTCCCGCTACAGTGGAAGAAAGCGAATGTAATCCGAGTCCTAAAAAAGGATCCTTACAACCTACGGTCGAATTACCGACCTGTATCCTTATTGTGCTGTCTTGGCAAGTTTTTTGAAAGATGTATCATTCACAAAATTCGGCATTTTCTGGAGGAATACAAGCTACTAAGTCCTTTCCAGTCCGGATTTACACAGCGAGACTCAACTGTGCTTCAATTAACTGATATTTACGATGCGTTCAGCTGCGCACTTGATGAGGGAAAAGAAGTGAGAGTGGTTTCTTGCGACGTCAGTAAAGCCTTTGACAAGGTTTGGCATCGGGAGTTGACTTACAAACTAAACAAAATTGGTATAACAGGCGAACTTCTTGAATGTTTTAAGTCATATCTCAGTGATCGACACCAATGAGTGATTAACTCTGAAGCGTCCTCATGGAGAGGTATTACCAACGGAGAGCACCAGGGGTCTATTCTTGGGTCTCTGCTGTTTCTTGTATATATTAACGATATAACGCTAGACTTAACTAGTTGCATTCGTCTGTTTGCGGATGATACTACTTTGTATTTGATAGTGAATAATCCTGATCAGGCATCAGACATATTGAATAATGATTTAGGCAGAATTGAACAGTGGGCACAAACTTGGTTAGTTAGGAATTTAATCCCTCGAAAACTGAAACTATGATCATATCCAGGAAAGAAGACACTTCAAATCACCCTTCCCTCCGTATGGCCAATGTCCTGATCAAAGAGGTTACAGATCGCAAACATCTTGGTGTGATTCTTAACTCAAGCTGTACGTGGGATAATCATATTGACCACATTTGCACCAAAGCCTGGTCCCGTTTAGACTTAATTAGGAAGAACAAATTTACGTTACACCGCAAAACATTAGAGAAAATATATTTTGCGTTCGTGAGACCTTTACTTGAATATGCCGACACGGTGTGGGCAAACTGTAGCGACACCAATTCAACGAAAATTGAAAACATTCAGATTGCAACCGTTCGTATTGTTACCGGTGCTACACTAAGCGCCAGCAAAGAACTTATATATGTAGAAACTGGGTGGGAGTAACTCCAAATGAGACGAGACAAACATAAATTGATACAATATTTCAAAATGTACAACAACATTGTGCCGAGTTATATTTCCTGCAGAATCCCACCTCCAGTCTACATGACTCAAACCCACAGTTTTTGTAACGAAGGTAACCTACGAGATCCCTATTGTCGGACGAAAAACTACCAAACATTTTTCTTCCCATCGACAACTAAACGGTGGAATGATCTGCCTATTGGTGTTAGAGATGATTGTTCTTTGGTGGATTTCAAAACATTTTTAAACGCGAAAAGTCGCAGACCACCGCCGTTCTTTTTTAATTCGTCGTCGAGAAAGGCACAAATATACCACTGTAGACTGAGACTCAGATGTAGTAATCTTACTGAACATCCCTTTAACAATCATCTAGCTGACTCGCCTCTTTGTCTCTGTGGCGAGCGTGAGACCGTTCATCACTATTTGTTAACATGCTCTCTATATATTCGAATACGCTTTGAAACCATAGCTGAACTTCCTTACCTAACTGACTACAATGTATTATCGTACGGGTCTGAACTCTACAGTCCTAGCGTGGATAGTAAAATATTTGAAACTGTACAGAAGTACATCTCAGCTCCGGAAGGTTTAACTGACTGCGATAAAACTGAGTATCCATTTCTCTTGTATATATACCATATGTTTTGCCTATTTATCTGGGTTTACTGCGTGCATGGCAGGCGCTCGCACGCGCTTATGTATGTGTGCATACGTGTGTACATGTAAGTGTGTGTGTATGCACACGTATGTGTGCGTGTGGGTGGGAGAGGCCGGGCATGTTAAGGCAAACTATATAACCGACTAATGTTTTAAACGAATACATGCTTCTTAAAGTCGTGCCTACCTGTTGATGGTCCTGTGTTCACTCCCGCGCGCAGCGATTCCAGCATCACGCTTAAGGTGGTGATTACTGGCGAGAACACCATACACCACATTATTCTCTACTATTCTCCATTATCAGTTCAACTCCAACATTCTCCTTCCTTGGTAATAATCTCAGATAAGTTTCTAGCCAAACCATTTCCATCGTGGTTCTATTAGCATTCGACTCCTAGGGCACAGGCATCCTTATCACCATTCCCCCGATCAGTAATTAGGAAACAAACTATGCTTTTCCCCGTTTTTCCAGGGGCATTTTATCCTACATTGTCATTCGGGATAGTGTGATAACCGCGGCCTGTATGGGACCCGCGCGCGGGCGACGTCCTCACTCGCGAGAC
Organism: Pictodentalium vernedei; assembly: GCA_031216915.1. Taxonomy (NCBI): domain Eukaryota; kingdom Metazoa; phylum Mollusca; class Scaphopoda; order Dentaliida; family Dentaliidae; genus Pictodentalium; species Pictodentalium vernedei. The sequence continues at coordinate 299,541,069 of CM062294.1, forward strand.
AATGCATTGTTAGAGGTAAAGGTGTCATTTCTGGGAGTTACGTGCGCAGTGGGGGTGGTTCGCGTGTGGTTTTTGAGTGGTCTGCGTTGGTGTTACTGTTGACTTATATAAATACTCAGTCTACAATCCTGTGCTTGTAACTCACAAGGAACATTCATTTCAAGCCGACGCCAGTTTCAGTTCCCTTCGGTTATCTCCTTCACGCTACCCGCTTATCCTGCCAGGCGGCTGCAGACTGCAGTTGGTAATATATCATCAATACTCCGCGCATAGACTTCCAATTATGATACTAAAATGGGAGAGATTATGTCTTGGACAGAAAAGCCGGCCTTGTGAGCCCAAAAGGGGTTAATTACTTTCTCCGGCGTACCTTGATTTCTCATTCCTCTGCCTGTGAGTAATAAAAATCAATGGTAAGCCTAGCAGGTAGTGGAATATATTAGGAATTCTATTGAGTATGGAAATGGTTTGGGGGTCACTGACTCATATTACCCAACACTGCTTGGATATTGATTCTCAGAACAGACTTATCTCTTATTACGGCCCAGTAATCATTCCTTGTCTAGGAAGTTGGTTCCAGTATTCCATTGTTATAAATTCAATCTCTCATATTTTCTTTTCTTTCCATTTGTTTTCTCAATTGCCCTTTCATACTAGAAAATGGTTCACAAGCTACCAAGGTCTGACTGATAAGATCTTTCTCGTCGTCTTCTCATTGTTATTTGTAACTGTTGTGTGAGTGGAGACGGTCACTTATAAGCTGTTAGCTTACTGCCGAATCCACAACATAGATTATTGTTAGAAATTGTACATAGTGAAGAAATTTTGAAATAAATATTGTTTAAACTGATACAAAATGTTCGGACGTTCTACCGCAGATGTACTTATGAAGTGATTTTAGTGTTGGTATGGGGAAAATTGCGCAACTCGCAAGTGGGTTTTTCGCACCTCACAAGTTGAAAAAAACCCACAAGTGGTTGGTGCACTAACGGTTTTATCCCTCAACCTCACAAGTAACGACTGTACACGGACGGTCACCTCGCAAGGCCATCAGCGGTGGCCCGGACGGACGGACGGACGGACGGACGGAGACCTCGACTATATACCCCTTCGAAAATTTTTCGGGGGCATAACAAACAAACATCAAAGATTCGGTTAAATCAAGTCTGTTTCGAGAAACGTTTCTTGCATTGATTCAATGAAAATGAACGTTTATCAAATTGAGATGGCAGGAATATTTCAGGTGGTTGTTAGACCTTTGAGCTATCATCTGGTAGAGTCTATATTGGTCACTTCGGTAAAACCAATCAATATTTTCAACGCGCAGCCTTAGGGCTGCACGTTGAAATTCTTGATTGGTCTACGACGCAAATTCAAGGATCACATATTTACTTTATAAATTCAGGTGGTATCGCGATCCTGGACCGGAAAAGTGGCCTTTCGTGTTAAAGCGAGCGTAGGTTTGTTTTCCAGGCAGCGCAAATATTTCAGCCGACTGAATCTAAACGTGGGCGATGGACTATTTCAGGGCTAGCCTGGTTCTAGGCCATAGCAGCGTCGAATTCTTTACAAAATTAGGCTGGTTGTTTAAGAGCTTAATTTATCACATAAAAAAATCCGATAAAAAGATACCAAAATGGAGCGGGAAACAACTAGCGCTTCTTATAAAGTCTATATATATATATCCTTGGAAGAACATTCACCCCAAAATTTAGTCTCCACTGACCGAGATATTTTGGAGCATTCAGTAAAATAGGTTTATTGAAACAAAGGCTCATGAACACAAAAGCAGTATTTTTCAATGTGTAGTGCCAAAAATTATCTGAGTGACATGAAGCAGGATGCCATCAACTGATTTTATTATTCAAAACAAAGACCTGATGAAGTACGTTGGTTGCTTTGACATATATTCAAGGAAAGAAGATGGTACAGGTTACAAACTCACTGCACCAGCAACACTTGCTTTCATTTGATTACCACCACTTTCTAGTTTGACATATTCATTATACAAGTCTTTGGCAGGGGACACAGTCCCAAGTACCCTGTCAGGACTTTATGTACCCCGAGCCGCAGGCTCAGGGTAGATAAAGTTCTGACAAGTTGCATAAGGCTTTATATCCTTCCAGTAATCAGTATATCAAATAATGTAGTTGATGTGTGCCTTATAACATGTCCTGGTGACATCAGGGTGATACATATACCAAGTTCTTTATTATTTGCAGAAGACAAGGATACACAGCTGCCCCATCTTATCATACGCATCCATCTTCGGATGCCAGGCTTGTACCACTGACAAAAGACGCGGATAATGATACCCAGTATATGCATTATGTTTTCAAATGAAGACGAGAAGCAAATTTAGTAATTTACATTTAGCAAACAGTTATTCATAATTCTTGGAAATTTATATTACGGTGTTTTTCCTACTTGCACGTACTTTCGTGTTGTTGGCGCCAAAAAGATTTTAGGTGTTTCCCATAGGGTATTAAATCAGGCTTTAGATCTTTCTTTAAATACAAAACAATCTTTAAGGTTATTACAAATGAAAACTTCATCCAAATTTGGGTGTTCCGTGAAATATTTCAATATTTCAGTTTATTGTGTGATTAATTGCATTGCTTACAGATAAGAAATCAGAGGTCACAAGTGACCAATCAGTGAGTGTTGGTACCGAAGAAATTGAGCTTGAATTGGAGCTCAGAAAAGAAATCCAAAATAAAGAAGAGCAGACGGTAGTAATGAAGGATAGGTATGGATTAAACCTATATGGAAAAAGTTCTTTCTACGGAAAATGTTTTTTTGGCAGCATTCCCTTATTTAAATATGTTTTTCAAACGGCTCTGAACGGGGAATACTACGATAATAATCTTTATTGTATCGTAACTTGAAGCCTAGAGAAAAATGTTTAATAATATATTTTTTCAATACCTTTTGTCATGGTAGATAATAGAGAATATATCTCCAGATGCGACGCGCAACATGCAATTAGTTTAACTCGATGTCACTCATCATTTCCGTGGTTTGGGCCTACAAATTAATATTCAGATAAGGTTTATTAACGACCCGATAGGAATGAATTACAGCCTGAGGGTTTATTATCCGCCCGAGGCGAAGTCGGGAAGTTAATAAGCCAGAGGGCTGTTATTCAGTCCTCGCAGGCTGTTAATGAACAGGGACACCCGACAAAATCATGTTATTTCTATATATATTACCACGACCGGAAACGGGCGGCGGGGCGTTAATGAATTTTGTTTAAATTAAAGGTCCGTCGTCCGCTTCTGGCTGGATGATGCCATACATTACGGGCTTTTACTGCCGTATTAATCTTCGTTCAAATCCCAGAGAACGCCCGCTGAAATGGAACATGTTATAAGTGCAAATAAAACATCACAATATATATACTAAAACATTACATTATGGCTTTGATGAGGTACCAGAATTTCAGCCGCTCGTGAAAACTTTATTTCCTTGCGGTCACTTTTGAGATCATTCATATCCTTCATCTCTATTACGCGCCAATCAATATCCCAGAATTGTTTCACATGTCGTCCCCTGAGTTCCAGTGTGTTCTATGTGCCAATAGGCACATAGAACACACTGGAACTCAAGGGACGATGTAGCAATACACTGTGAAGTGTGGTAACTAGGTCCGTAGAGGTATGGTGGAAACATTATGTTTACGGAGAATCACTTATGTTCAATCCTAACCAGTTTTCGCGCAAGCCCGAACAAATTTGAAACCACCTTTTTAGCCAACGTATTTCTTTGACGCCACACAAAGTGCTTAGATGCCAATGCCTTTGTCCTTAATGGAGCAGATTTAGTCTCTTTGACTGAACATGACGGCACCTGCAAAGCTTTAGCCTTGCAGATGGCGCCTTGTTGCATTCAACGGACGATCTCTGTGTGTGGATGTGTATTTTGTGCGAGATTATGGCCAAATGTGTGTGTAAGTGGGAGGGGGGGGGGTCAAAGCTTAAGTTCAGGAGGCATCAGCTATACTCTTCGCTGCTGCAGAGGCTTCTTTAAATGACCGAGGTGATGTTTGGTGCCAAAACTATAGCCAATCCGGGTAGGGTAGTGCCAAATCAAAATTGTAATTGCAGTTGGCTAAATTGGCACCCGACAGCTTGAACACTAATCATAACGTTTGGCCACATTATGCTCTCTGAAGTCCACGGAACCTCTTTAAAATTTTATTAAAGGAATTGAAATTCCTTCAAGGTTTACTTCAGTCGGAAATAGTTTACGTTACAGTTGTGGAATTTCGTCGTGAATCAGGGAGTGAAACGGTGTCCTTGGGGAAGTGCAAATGGAGAGAAATAATAGTAACCAAGATGGAATGTCACGAACTAAGAAATGCAAATCAATGTGTTCTTTCTTCAAAAGTTCATATTGATCACTCCCTGCATGAAACACGTTCCCAGGGTACTTTCTAAACATCTATGTCATTTGTGGGTGTTATCGGTGAATATAAAAGGAGATGAATTCAAGAGTGGCTGTGCTAAAAAATGTTTATAATGGTAATGTATACAAATTAGCAGGCATACAAAAATGAAAAATATAACTTATCATGGATTTATAAACATTAATTGATATTCTTTTAATAACATTGTTTTCAGCTTATATGGAACATCACATTCCGAGAACGTGAAACAAATCTTGATGTTCTTTTTTTCCCTGTTGGTATGACCTTGTGGGGCAGCAGTCACGGGGGTGGAGAGCTTAAACCACCCATGTCCAACATTCACACGAGGTTGATCTTACCGATCAATAATCTCTTCTGCGCGAAACGATTGCTAGATAGAGTTACTCCCCTTACATTGTAACTTTACATCTGCTTGCTTACAAGTACGAGACCCAACGAGAAAATAAATTTCCGGGCCGATTAATTAAAGGGATATACTGGATTTTCTCCACTGACATAATAGATACGTTGCGGGGCGTTTAATGGTCGGATATTATAAGTTACGGGATGCTTAGTGGTCGGATATGGAGTCGATCACGAAACATGTGAGGCGGAGTGAGATCAATATTAGGCGAGGCGTTAGCCGAGCCTAATATTGATCTCACTGAGACTCACATGCCACCATATCTGACCACTAAACATCCCGTAACGTATTTATTATGTCAGCGAAGAAAATCCAGTATGTCCCTTTAATTAATCGTACTTGTGAAAATGCAAACAAGCACACGCAAGTTTATAACGTAAGGGGAGCAACTCTATCCAGCAATCGTGTCGTGCTGAAGTGATTATTGATCGGTACGGTTAACCTGTTTGTTGGTCGTGTTTCGATTTTACATTGGACTGTAGGATGGGATTATCGATCGAAATAAGTTTCTCAATTTGGGACACATATTATAAACAGTTTATTTCTTTTTGTTCAAGTGAGTTTAATGAAATTTTAATCACATTGAACGGATGATTCAAAACGTTTGTTGTAGGACTGCCATTTTTGAAAAGGAGGCGGTTGTATTTTATTTCTAAAAAACAATATGGTGGACACACACCTAATATTTATTTTATATGGGGTCATCGATGACGTCATCATCGACCTGATATGGCTTCATAGGCCAACACCATTTATCTACGCTGATTGGCTGATCCCAAGATCTGACATAATAAGGTGTTATATGTTAGGCTAGGTGTCTCACTTCGTCTCACATGACGCCATATCCGACCACTAAACATCCAGTAACTTATAATATGTATCCTCCAATAGACCCCACTAGTCCCCTGCAGTCCCCAAATCATTACAAGTAACCCCCAAATCACTTTATTTAGTTCGAATTTCTTGAGAATAATGATGGTTGCACATAAACAAGTATCGATACTAGATCAACAGACAGTTTCTTATATGTAAGACATCCTACCGTGCACAGGGTTAAGGAAAAATGTAGATAGTGTTGTGGACTTGGGGTTACGCTCCCTAGCTGATCTAAAGCTGTAACACAGGACAAAGTTCGTCGTGTTAACTGATAGAACCGCGAAGCCACGCGAATACAGGTACCAGACAGTTTTCAGCTTCCCAGTAACTGCACGAATCTTGTCGTGTGTCAATTAATAAAGTGAAGTAACGAACACTTAAAATCAAATTATCTAAAATTTAATTAACTGTACAATCAAACTTAACTGGTCATCTTCAGCAGGGTTGGGGTATTCGTATTCAGTATTCGTATTCAGTCGTATTCGAATACAGTTGTCAAGTATTCACAGGAATTCAGTATTCACTGAATGTTATGAATACATGTATTCGTATTCGTATTCAAATACATTAAAAATTTGAGCTGTATTCATGAATACATTTTGAATACTTTTTGAATACTTTCTATATTTTGGAATTAAAGAACCATATACTGAATAAAAGGTATTCACAGATCAAGCCCATGGACTCCAGACAACAAATTCACACCTCATATCAATGTTAAAAACTTAATGATCCCCGATATTATTTATATACCACCAAACGAATGTAGGACGTTTCGGACACGGACGTTTCGGACCGGACGTTTCGGACTAGGACGTTTCGGACTAGGACGTTTCGGACAGAAATATTGGACAGAGCGGACGTTTCGGCCAGAATGTATTTGGGTGTACTTTTGAGATTGTTCTCTTGTGGGTGGAAGGGAGGGGGAGGGGGTGGGGTGGGATGTAAATTGTAAAATGAAAATGAACTGCAAATGTTGTTCTGTTGCAAAAATAATCACACGCTCATCAGCATTAGGACCATTGTCACTAAATAAAAATGGAATGGGTTGATCACCTGAAGTCATAGTCCATTCACCAACTATTTCTAACTCGCGGAGTGTTTGTGGATCTTTGGGTCGATGTTGGGCTCTAGCCCTCCTGAGTACTCGTTTGGCAACGTCTGAATCTGGAAGACGAGCTTTCACTTCATCAGATACTGTTAAAAGCATATTTGTGAATATCTGGTTTGGCTTATCATTAGTTGTACTGGCCATATTCTTCATGTTTTGTCTACATTTAGAAACATCTACTTCTGTTTGGTCAGCTAAGTGAGAATGAATCTTTGTTAGAATTGGACATTCATAACAGTCATTAGTCTTTAAGGTAGCTGCACAAGTTACAGGGGAGTCTCGTTTCACACAGCGCCATGTTATAGATTTCTGTTTCTCTGAGATTGACTTAATAGTGTACATGTGTCCCTCAAAACACAATTTTTTTCCACCTCTTTTTGTTGATAATATTTCCATCTTGAGGCAACTAAGAAGCAACAAATTATGAGGAGACAGTGATAACAGAGAATTTATATTAAAAAAAGCAGAATAGTTTTGAAGCCACATAAGTCAGAAAAAATAAAAGGACACTTTGAAATTAAGTGTTGCAACAACAACAAGAATTGATCTAAAAATTATCTGCCATAAAAATTTAGTATGAATCACTGTAAAAACACACTCAACAATGAGGGAAGCTGAGAAACACTCTTGCTATTAATTGTAGCTGTGGTGAAATTGCTATAAAAACACAAAGCCAGAAGATAAGAAGCTTTGAAGTCTAAAAAGCCTGAGAGAAAGAAAGTAAAACAGATGCCTACAATTGTGTTTTTGATAGTAAACTGAATGAATGGAGTATGATACATTGTAGCTTTATTTCAAAATTTTTCATCAGTTTGCATTACCACTATGTTTTACAAAAAGGCTCCCCCCCCCCCCAAAAAAAATTCCCTAATAAGCAAAACTCTTTTGTAACAAAAATTTGTGCAAAATTAAATAAATTGAAAACCCACTAACAATATCCATATAAAAATATCCACTAAAAATTATATAAAATATAAAAAAAGTCCGAAACGTCCGGGGTCCGAAACGTCCTAGTCCGAATCGTCCATGTCCGAAACGTCCGGTCCGAAATGTCCTAGTCCGAAACGTCCGAAACGTCCGTCCACCCCACCAAACACCTTGTCTGAAATTTTTGCATTGAAAGCAGACAATAGACTTAATTATCAATTAACTTGTAACAATACAACCTATTTATATAACAATGGCCACATATCCCCATGGCTTTTTAAATTGTTGAAAACATGGACAATAAAAATTTAAAAAAAACTTGCGTTATTGGACACAACTCAGTTATTCAATGATATTATATTCTAAAATTTTGGATTTATTTAAAGTTTTTCTATTTATCCATTATTTCACAGTGAAAACACATATTTATTTATTTATTTAATTATTCCTGTTTAAGCACAGGGTATAAACCGTATAAACCTTTAGCCGGAAGTGGAGATAAGCGAGGCGAGAGATTTCTATTTTTATCTCAAAGTTTCAGTCGCAACGTATCCAAGATCACCGAAAACAAGATTTTTTTAATAAAAGGAATGACCGAAGAAAGCAAAATCAGTAAGCATGTTATATAAAAGAATATTTAAAAATGAAACGACACAACTTCATGGAAAAATCGACTCTTGTAGTATGAAAAAACAACTGCTGATCATCTCGGAAAATGAATTTCTCGGGCAAATTTCTCCTTCAAATATCGTTTTTCACATGTTCGCACAAATGTAACATGTTAAAATCATAGATCGACAGATTCGGCGTTCAATTCCACACCAGAAACTATCAGCCATAACAACGAAGGAGGTTCGGTGCTACTAAAACTGTTCAAAATATAATGTCACCTTATCGATTTTTTTATACGCCCAGTTGTATACGCTCGTATCTTCAGTTGATGAGTCGTATACATTTTTTATGCTTGTCAGGTGACCCTTTCGATGTGGGAATCTGGTAAATTTGGAGCCTGTAAGTTCTGAAAGCAAGATAGGCCTATACGCGCACATGCCGGGTTGAATGCAACATTGCATTGCGTTGAAAAAGCGAACCACAGGTTACCTTTTTCAACGCAGAGAAATAGCCCATTTTACTGCATTACAGAATCTAAGGATAGGCGGGGTGAACTATATGAAGATGAGAATGGGTTTATGGCATAGCGTAACAATGTCAGATCAAGTTGGACCGCATTATTTACTGTAAGTTGACTCTTTCAGACACAATTTGTCCAAAACACGTTTTGGGGATGAAATATATTTTTATTTTTTTTTTGGGGGGGGGGGGGGGGGGGCAGTCAGGATTTTTTCGGGCACTCAGGATTCTTTCGGATGAAGTGGACCTCAGCTCCACATCCTCCCCCAGACCCCCACCCCACCCAGAAAATAAAAATTACCGTATGCATATGGCAATATAGATAGCACGAAATGGAACTGACCCCAACCCCCCCCCCCCCCCCACCATTGTGAATTTCAGGGTCCCAAACCCTCGTTTCCTTGCACCTGAGTGGATATTTTGAGGTTTTTTAATGGAGAAATATTGGTAAGATTTCACACTTCCAGAGACGGTAAATGCCGACGTGGAGTATAAATGACAGAACGACGAATATAAGACTCAGTATTGAACTGAGAATTTGCTTTCGAGATATCTTTAAAAAAAACCACCAAAACCCCCCAAAACTATGATTGAGATACAAACGGGATACTAAATATATGGGAATATATTAAACCTACTGTATATAACTTGAAAACCCTGAGCTTTTGCATGCGCCGGGGAGCAATCTGAAAGTGTGTGTGTGTGGGGGGGGGGGGGGGGCAATGTATCTAAGGTTTCTGCATTACCCCCACCCCCCACCCCCCACCCACCCACCCAAACACACGCGCGCGCGTGCGCACTTTTACAGAGTGTTGGGCATGCTAGTATGATCTAGAGGGAATACATGCTCCCAAAGAAAGAAAAAAAAAAACACAAACGAATGGGTAAACCAATCGAATGAATTTAGAAGCGAATCTAATAATGAAAGGAGCAGAGAATTCGAATTTGCAGCGTTCAACAGTCCTCATCTGAGGAGTCAGTCTCAGCAGCCTCAGAATCACTGAGCATGTGAGTTTTGGCCCTCATTTTTCAAAATATCCCAGAGAAAGCCCGCAGACCCTCACCACCGAGAATGGGATATCGTCTCTTGTGCTACCCCCTCCCCTACCCCCCCCCCCCCACACACACACCACCTAACCACTGTGCGGCTCGGATGCTGCTGCACAGCACACGGTGAGCATACATGGTGGTCCCCTTGGGATTAGCTCTGATAGCCCCCACCCCCCACCTCACCCCCAATATTTTTACCTTCCTTCGCTCCTGAATAATCAACTATACTCTATTTTAAAAATAAATATGTGGAACTGATTCAAATGAACGCCTTTCCAGTGTGTTATCGTATTACTATAAACAAAGAAAAAATATGGTATACATGTAAACTACATTTTTAAAATTGCATGTTAGAGGTCAGTGTAAAACAAAACGCAAACGAAGAAAATAACCAAACGAATAAATTTAGAAGCGAGTCTGATAACGAAAGGAGCAGAGAATTCCAATTTGTTGTGTTCTACGACTGGATCTTTAGCCTGTGTGGAGTCTGTCTCTCTCCGTACAGAGGACGCCCATTTTACTTCCCCACCCAATAGGACGACACGCCGTGACATCATCAACCCCGCAACTGATGCTGCCAGAAAGGGTTCAGATACCTCCATATCTTTTCTCAGCCGGGGATCTGCGATCCCGCGACTCCTGGCACGAGAGACCAGCGAACTTATCCACCACTCTTTTCAACTTGTCACCCACATTTCAACTTGGGGGGGGGGGATGTGCCCCCCCCCCCCCCCCCCCCCTGGTTACGTTCTTGAATGAGAGTAAATAATTTCAGTTTACAGGCATGACAAACTGGAAAAATATATCAGTAAAATATATTAGTTGCAGGTGTATTTTATAGAATAATGTAATGGCCGGTCTGGGTTTGAATGAAATTGCGGAGTCGAGAGGCCGGTTTGGGTGTATCAAGATATGACCAGGACACATGGCGTACAAAATTATTTTTTCCAAAAGGGTTAAGAAGGAAACTGGAGAGCAGTTTGGATAACTTTGTTGGCGGCCTGTTTGGGTGAAATTCTCAGATACCGGGAAGATCGGTTCTTGTCACTCTGAAGCCGATTTGGCTAGTGACGCGTGTCAGGTGTGCGTTTCGTTTGGCTGTGCTATTAAAGTGCGGGATGACCTCTTCGCCTAGTCTCCTGTGCATCCCACTACCCTTTCACCTAGATGAAAGCAAATGGGATGCGCAAGAGACTACTCTTCGCCAGCAAAGATAAAGAGCACTTAGGGACGTTCCGGCGGGGGGGGGGGGGGGAACATTTAGTTCTAAGCAAATATAGAACTAGTGATTCTTGGAAGAAATACATTTATTCTTTATAGTATGACCCACTAGTTCTTTTTCGCGCAGAACTAAAATGTTGATAACGTTCCAAGTTTGTAACTGCGTAAGCTAGCAATACATCGAGATTGCGCTTTCGTAAATGCACACAAATAGTGTCAATTTGGAACACCGGGGCCCGCCGATTTTCTCTAATTGCCTTAAGGCAGGATTCTCTTACGTGAGAGTCCTTCACTGCTCGTCTAAATGTGACGTGCAGTGAAGGGGCCGCACGCACGAGTATCCCGCATTCAGGAAATTACGGGAATCGGCGGGGCCCCAATAACGCCGGGCCCCGGAGTAACTACCCCCCCCCCCCCCCCTATCGACGGCCCCGCACAATATAGCAGTATCATGTACCACAAGAAGTCTTTTGTTAGGCCAATTACAAAGTCTACTCATAATTATGGAGAAAAGGCCAAAGATCAAGCGAATATAATGTAATTTGTACATAAATCTATAAAGAAAATTCCTTCTCAAAACCGATCATCAAATGTCGGAAACTTTTTTATGGTATCATTTTGATATGAAAGTTTGGAAATTTGAGGATCTCACTGTGACACACACCGAGTCTGAACTACCCAGAAACGTCCCTGGGAGCATTTGGATCCGAGAAGTGTTAAATTGTTCTTCAGCAGGAGTGAAATGGAAATGAGAATGTGAATAGTATTGAAGGCTATCGTCGGACAATAAATGAGATCGATCAATTTGAAAGAAATGATCGCTTTGTATTTTTGACAACTTGACCCTGCTCTGAACTGCTATTGACAACAACGTAATTTAATTTCAGCTACTGTTGACCTAACTGTGCTTATCCAACATCATGTAGAATGTTGTTTGGCATTCAAGTTTCAAAAAGAAAATTGGTAACCGAAGTCTTGTTTCGAAACTGTTTCCGTGAAGTCGTATGTAAATTAAGTAAAAATAAGATGAAAATTTATAAAATACTTATGTAAGGCGTGAATTATTCTATATATTTCATCTTTTTGCCTTTGTCACACGGTAGGGTTCGCTTGGTGAGTATAAAGCTTGTTTTCGACCCTGGATCTGTTTGGTTTCAACACGACATTGGCGAGATATCGAGGGAATCCCATGTGATGTCACGCCTTCTCTAAAAATACTTTAGTTTAGTTTAAACAGTATTTATTTCAGATAAAATAAGTTCTCAAAGAACAACATTGAATATTCACAAAAGTATAGGTATGGTATACTTTATGTAGGATTCCATAGTGTGTCGCTAATTTCTCTAAAAATGGAATCGTTAAAAGCCAGATACTTATTGATGCAGTTGCTTCGAAGAGAATACTAAAAATAGCCCATTTGATGTCTGTTCGACAGTTATTGGACACAAAAGACTGTTGCCAAAATGAGAGTGAAAATGAGAGAGCGCGAGAGGGTGAGGTGGGGGTCGGGTTAGGGATTACTGTCGAATAAACTGCTAGCTCAGCATGCTGTCAGGCAAACTGGTTTCAATTAACGGAGGATTGGCGTATTGTTATAACACGCCGTTATCTGAAGTGAAAACATTTTGTTCCCATTCGACTGCCCCCCCCCCCCCTCCCTCCCCACACACAAACACACACTTCAACAACATAAAATAAAATAAATAGAAAAAAATAATTAAAAAAAGCCAGGCAAAACCGCAAAACATAGACAAATGATCGTTATGAAGTAAAAACGACCACGGTCAATAACGGTAAACAAATTTTTTTTAAAAAGGTCATAAAAAGAATAAAACAAACCCCAAGTACCCCAATTGGAAAAATAATTCCCTGACAAAGCTGTGTGAATGTATGTGTGATGAATAAACAGCTCACAAATAACAAAAGGATTATCTTCAAAGACAAGTGATTATGGATATGTTAATTACAGGTGTGAAAGAATTAGAGCCAAGGCAAAATGAAGTGTTACAGTTGTAACTGAACTAATTTACCCTAATGCATAGGTAAATTAAAAAAATGAATGCCGATTAAAAAACATGGTGTGAAATCTTTCGGGTGGGGGGGGGGGGGGGGGCGAAAGTTCTTCGGGGGGGAGGAGCGGTACTCTCGCCCCTCCCCCGTGGTTGCAGGTTCGGTGGTTCAGTCAGTAGTGTTTCAGCTGAAAGGTGTGACGTCGCCGTTGTGCATTCGAGTCTGTTCATATGGTTTGTTAACTGATTAGACATTCGTACATGCACAAATATGGGTACTGGAACGATCATATGGGAAATCGAATAATCTCAACTGGACGTATAATTATCACCAACTCCCGATCAACGATTTTACCAACTGGGCGTATAAAAAAATCGATAAGGTGACATTATATTTTGAACAGTTTCAGTTGCACCGAACCTCCTTCGTTGTTATGGTTGATAGTTTCTGGTGTGGAATTGAACGCCGAATCTGTCGATCTATGATTTTAACATGTTACATTTGTGCGAACATGTGAAAAACGATATTTGAAGGAGACATTTGCCCGAGAAATTCATTTTCTGAGATGATCAGCAGATGTTTTTTCATACTACAAGAGTCGATTTTTCCATTAAGTTGTGTCGTTTCATTGTTAAATATTGTTTTATATAACATACTTACTGATTTTGCATTCTTCGGTCATTCCTTTTATTAAAAAAATCTTGTTTTCGGTGATCTTTCATACACTGCGACTGAAACGTTGAGATAAAAATAGAAATCTCTCGCCTCGCTTATCTCCACTTCCGGCTAAAGGTTTATACGGTTTATACCATGTGTTAAGGTCACCTTTGTACAGCTCAGTATGTCTAATTATAATCGGTGAAAGCACGTAAATATTATAATGAAAATACTACTGCTGTTAGCAAGCTTTCAGCCAACAGACCTCCAGGTTTAACCATGAAGTGCATTGGCTAAAGCTTCACTGGTCCTTCTTATGTGGTGTCATTGCAATTGATACTTAACGTTCAGAAGGAAACGCCAGTCTGTGATTTCTTAGAGGTAATCCACTCACATTTTGTGATGTGTTGTCCATGGAGAGTAGTCTAATTACTATGACACCCAAAGAGTTTATTTCCTGTCAGGTAATTACTTTAGTTTTCCAACAAAGCATGGTAAGCACAATTAAATCTTCAGCTAAAAGATCATCATTTTAAAAATGACTTTTAACCCCAAACAAACAAAAAACTTAAAAGGCGTTGCTATAAATACTTCTAATTTAAAAAGTATTCAAGTATTCAAAAATGTATTCATGAATACATTGTAATGTATTTGTATTCGTATTCAAATACATTTGAAAATTTGTGTATTCGTATCCGTATTCATATTCATGAAATTTCAAACTATTCGTATTCGAATACATTTACAAAGTATTCGCCCCAAGCCTGGTCTTCAGCTAATATTTACAAAGTGTAACAACAAGGTTCAAGCATACCTTAAGTTAAACTAACAAAGTTTAAGCCGGGCGGCATCCAACTAGTAAAGAGGCAGGTAATATAACGAGGCTTTGTACGCTTCGGTGATGAGCTGCAGACAACTGGCCCATCACCCCAAAAAAACGGTGCTTAAATACACCAATTTCCGATGCAATACATAATCATGCAATAGACCACTCACAGGAAAATTTCGGGGAAATCCCATGATGTGGCATCCGCCATTTTTTGGACTCTCCTATGGCCATGCGGGCTACCAGTCAGTCTGCATGCAGTCTATGGGGTGTCCAAGTCAAAAACGCATTCTGCCGGGTGTCAAGCAGGGTTACAGCGGTTGAAGACATGTGCACCATCGATGTGCGGCACGCCTTAGTACACGGTGTCATCGTGTCCCCATGTAGGCAACCGGGATAAAGTGCCTTGCCCAAGGATACAACGCGGGTCGCCCCGGACGGGGATCGAACTCGGGACCTCAAGCACAGAAGTCCACTGAGCCACTGCGCTCCCTACGGGCTTAGATAAATGGATTGGTTGATGAAGGAGTCGAAAAAGGGTCAAGGATAACTAGTAATCCTGTGGTAGAGCTACAAGTCGGTAGTAAGTGTGGGAGAATCTAGTACAGAGCACCTAGTGGTAGTCAATAGCAGTGACACAAAACTATGATAGTTACTGGGTGACTACAGAAGAAGCCAATCATAGAACGGAGAGTAGTTACGGTGGGTAAGTCAGCCGTAACCATCTTAGACCTATTAAGGATATATGACGATCTAGATGCCGCCACGAATTGGACAGATACTAGGATCCATAATAATTATCGTCTAAAATGTATCCTTAAAAAGATATCCCCAAAAGGTATTCTGCAATAGTACATCACCATGTCATAGGTATCCTCCAATACCCAGGTGAGGATAAGAGGAATGGTAGATAATGATTATACCTTATTGGGGGATTTCCTCATGGCCTCATGTGATAGAAAAGAGGTGCTGGAGGTCAGTTGTTTGTTAGTTAGGGGTGCTGGAAGTAGGGTGTCATCGG
Organism: Pictodentalium vernedei; assembly: GCA_031216915.1. Classification (NCBI taxonomy): domain Eukaryota; kingdom Metazoa; phylum Mollusca; class Scaphopoda; order Dentaliida; family Dentaliidae; genus Pictodentalium; species Pictodentalium vernedei. The sequence goes on from CM062294.1 coordinate 299,556,731, forward strand.
ACGTGACCGCTCGATACCCAGATGAGGACAGGCCATATGGTAGATTATATCTCATTCATGGATTTCCTTATGCTCCGCATGGTTTCGTGCAATAGAAAAGGGGGTACCGATGGCCAGTCGTTTGTTAGGGTGCTGGAAGTGGAGAGCCAGGGGGCGTGGTTATTCGATACCAGATGAGGATAAGAGGGATGGCCGATTATACCTCATGAGGGATTTCTTTTTGGCCCACATACGACTGAAAAAGGGTGCCGAAGGCCAGTGTTTGTTAGTTAGGGGCGCTGGAATTGTTTGGGCTTTTTTCGACAAAGATACTCCAGTTCAGTCAAAAACTCCTTGTTATTGGACAAAACGGAGGATTCTCCAGAAAACTGGCACCATTTCATCCCTCTTCTACTACTTCCCTTCTCCCTCCACTTCCCAACCCTGCAGTTGGCCAATCAATCCCTCTCCCAATACTTCTCTCCCCTTCCACCTTTCCATCTCCCTGAAATGGCCCGATCTATCCCATTTCTACTACTTCCCCTCTCCCTCCACCATTCCCTCCCCCTGAAATGGCCCTCTCCATCCCTCTCCTACTATTCCCCTTCCTTGAGCCACCGTGGGCCCCATGAGCTCACCAATCTGGGTCGATCCATCCCTCTCCTACTACTTCCCTTCTCCCCTTCCCCTGAATTGGTCCGATGCATCCATCTTCTACTACTATAATTGCTTGCTTGGACCCCCGTGAAGTCTCTGATAAGAGCCCCCAACTGGGTCGATACATCCTCTCCTACTACTTCCCTACTCCCTCTCCCTTTCCATTCCCCAAATTGGCCCGATTCATCCCTCCCATACTACTTTTCTTCTCCTTCCATCTCCCCCTTTAATTGGCCCGATCCATCACTCTCCTACCACTTCCCTTCTACCTACACCTTTCCCTCTCCTACTACTTGTGTGGATAAGAGCAATCGGCAACCCCATGTCCCGGCCCTCCAGTATATGTTGATTCTTTCGGGCATGTGATACATTAATAAATATTACTTCTCGCGTTGTATGTGTTTCATCTTGTAACGACCAATTCTCTCCTACGAGTTATGAAGTTTGTATAATTAAACATTTTTCATTTATAAGGATAGTTTTTTGCCCCTAATAGTTTGTTGCAATTGGACAATATATAATATTTACATTTTGTTCTTTTTTCAAGTAATAAAACCGAGAATGACATCAATAACAATAATAAGGAACATAAAATACTTTGCAAAGGACTGTGTATCGCTGTTGCTTATGCTGCAAACGTCGGAGGGATCGCAACGCTACCTGGCACTCCACCGAATATCGTATTACAAGGACAAGTTGACATGTGAGTTTATTTTCAGTAACACATCGTGTTTAATGGGCGGATAAATTCGCACCTAGTAACCCTAACCCTCATTTATTGTAACTCAATTTAATTTTTTTTTCACTAGTGTCGAGTCCGGGGGATAAGGTATTATCCATGATAACACGTATACACCCACCAACAGAGCCATAGCTTCTGTACAGGTAAAAAAAGCAGGGGGCGTAGTTAGGGTTTCATATTGAGGGAGGGGGGCATACTGGTTTAGGTATGCCAGGTCGATATATGCCACAGGCATCTCCGAAGGCATAGGTGGTAGTTATGGCCCTCCCATTGGTGGGGGTTCGGAGGCTCCCCGAACCCCCACCTGTAGGAGGGGCATACCCCACTTCAGGGCTATAGTGCCCCCTCCAGTTGGTGAGGTTTTTCATATTAAGAAGGTGGTGCATTAATATTTAGGGGGCTATGCCCCCTAGCTAGCTCTCCCCCTGGTACACCACTGCTATAAACTTGCTTCCATTTTCAAATTGGAATGAGTGCATATGAAATTGCTGGAAGAACAGTGTGGTCATATGCAAAATGGCCACTCTGACCTGTTTTACCAATTTTCCCGGGGAGGACCCCAGACCCTGCCAGTGAGAGCTTTATGTCCCCTCCTTTTGAGCTCGCCCCAACTCGCCGATATATCTCACCTTCAATCTTTCCCAATATTCCCAAGGGAGGTCCCTTGACCCAGTCGACCAGAGTTTGTTACACCCCTCTCGTGCCCGCCTCCAGGTCCCTGCTACGTGTGTCTGGGGGGGGGGGGGGGGGGTATTTCGCATCATAATTCATGTCATGTATGGAAGGTGGCGACCCTTCCTAAAGCCAGAGTCTTGAAACTGTCGCTGTCTCCTGTTATATTGTTCATTCTTTGTTTTCTCGCATTAATCTTTCCAGTACCAAAGTCTGTGTATCGTCCATGCTTCATAAACTGTTTGAAAATTATATGAAATGGCTCTTGATGACTTTTTAGAGTGGACCTATTATTATATGTAACCTGCATGCATACAACTACAGACGAAATATGAGCCATTACATTAACATGGTGTTTATTTATTTATTTATTTATTTATTTATTTATTTATTTATTTATTTATTTAATTTATTTATTTATTTATTTATTTATATATTTATTTATTTTTTGTTGAAGGTCACTTTCTGTATCGATGGCTGTATCATCATGATCACAACACAAGTATAACACACCCTCATATGCAAACTCTCTCTCTCTCTCTCTCTCTCTCTCTCTCTCTCTCTCTCTCTCTCTCTCTCTCTCTCTCTCAACCACGATTTCGGTGATAGCCTCTACTAATCTTACTTCAACTTAACGAGAACACGAAAGTCCGCATCCTGAAATATTAAATGTGGGTTTTTATCTAACCACACAAAGCAATCATGTCCGTCATGTTCACCACCAGAATTTGAAAAATGAAGTAAGAATGTCGCTAGAAACCCTTTGTCTATTATGCGACCGTCAAATGTGCCAAGCACTGTAAATAAAACTCACTATTTAAATATTTGTTTTTTTTATAAGGTTAAAACATGAGAGTTTTGGTTCACGGGCAATTTCTCACAATAATTTTACACCCTCGTCGAATGTTTTTTATTGTCTTGCAGTGTCTTATTATTATATCGCAAGACCTTAAATTTTTTTTTTAATGATATGTATTTATTTTTATGTGATTACAACAAAGGTATGATTAACTCTTCACAATGATTTCAAAATGACGAAATTTCAAGCAGATTTTATATTCCCATAATGCAACAAGGAATTTAACCAATTCAGTCTTGTTACATTGATTAAATTCTTAGTTGCATCATGGGAAAAAATTCCAGCTTGAAATTTTGATTTTTTTATATCAGTATGCCGAGAGTTAAAATACATTGTCTACCCGCGAGAGGTTTCTCCCCTCCCAACACCCCAGGCATAATGTACCATCTCATAGATTCTAACTGACAACTAGTTGGCGTTTTCATTTTCACGGTATCAATCAAAATTGCGGCTTTCAAACTATCTGAATACGAGTCAAATTATCACTGGAAATGATCAGTTTGTTCTAAAACCGTATTATGAAAAGAAAAGAAAATCTATTGTTTTGAGTGGATACCGATCATTTCCAGCAATATTCAACACTTATTCACCTTGGTATGAAACCCGCCAGCTGAAGCAGACTGCAAGACACAACCTGTTCCGAGTATCGATCAAATCACTTCTGCATATCATTTGGAGTAGATTAGCTTGGTCAAATCGTCCCTTTTTACCAGGATCTCGGGATCCGACCTCGGGGTCATCGACCCCGGCGCTCAAGTCCGTTAGGTTTCCCCTCTCCCCTCCCGCCCTGTACGTACCCTATTGTTTATACCCCACCCCTATACGCCCTATATGTACTGGTTTGCCAGAACATGGCTGGTGGTTTGAGTAGAAAAACCACAACAGGGGGCAGGTCCTTACAATGTGCCCCTGTTACGGTGTTTCCCGCAGACCCATACACGCTTTCTCACACACACAGAAAAAAGAGATTCTGTTGGTACCAGCTTGAGTAGAAAATAGGTGGGTTAGTATGCAGTGATAGTTACAAATGAGTGTACTTGGTTTTCAGTTAAAAGTTGAAGGTAGGGGCAGACCTTTGCCAGAGTACCACACCCGGGGGTGTTTCCTGCCCTTACCTCTTTTTATGATTTTTTAATGATTTAGCTGAGTCGGCGAAGACAGCCCAATCTGGTAGATGGTCACAGCTGAGTCGTTTTTACTGCCTGTTTATTCACCTTCTCTTTCCTAGTTTTTGTTTATTTTTAGATATTAAATGTTTAATGATTTAGCTGAGTCGGCGAAGACAGCCCATCCTGGTAGATGGTCGCAGATGAGCCGTTTTTTACTCCCTGTTTGTTGATCTTCTCTTTCCCAGTTTTGTTTATTTAAGGACGTTGGGTTTTAATGATTTAACTGAGTTGGTGAAGACAGCCCATCCCGGTACATGGTCACAGCTGAGCCGTTTTTACTGCCTGTTTATTCACCTACTCTTTCCCAGTTTTTGTTTATTTTTTAGACATTAAATTTTAATGATTTAGCTGAGTCGGCGAAGGCAGTCCATCTTGGTTGATGGTCACAGTTGAGCCGTTTTTACTGCCTGTTTATTTGCCTTCTCTTTGTCCTTGAGAGTACGTATATGGGCTATGATTGTGATAAGAATTATTAGTTTGCGTTTGCGCGTGGACATGACAGAGTCTGCCCAGATCGCATGTAATTGTCTGCAAGGCTGCGGACAATCGCATGGCATCCTTGCGTATCCTGTTCTGTTTGGCGGCTGAGTGGAGTTTAAGTTACTGCGTAAGATGTGGGTTTATTTCTAGCTAGTCGCCATTTCGTTTTATGCGACATGGTCGAGATTCTTTCACTCATTAATTCGATGTTGCTCTGCTCGTGAAGACTAGCTATGCTGGTGCCCTACGGGGCTCCGAGAGCCGTGAGTAAGGCATAATTTTGAACTCTCTGGAGTTTGGTCAAATTAGTTTCGGAAATATTTTCGGTTATAATGGCCCCGTAGTCCATCACTGGACGTACAAAAGGCTTTATAGAGTTTCCGTGGGGTCTTGCAATTAGCGTCCCAGTTGGCACCGCAGAGTTTCCTCATTAATTAAGTGAATCCGTTTAGTGGCTTTGCCTAATGTTTCCACCCGATGGGTTTTAAATTTTAGTTTTTTGTCTATTGTTATGCCAAGGAATTTTGCTTCGTTTTGTTTTTTTGTTTCGGTTCTTTCTACTTTTAGTTCGATAATTGGACAGGAGACCCGACTTGAGAAAGTGATCATTTGTGTTTTAGTGGCATTTATTTTAATTCTCCATCTGGCACACCATGTTACGTAAATGATATAGAGGATGTGGATAAGTACCGATCCTTGGGGGTACCCGCCTCGAGTTTAACTACAGGTGGGAATTGTTGGGAAATATGGGAGCAAATGGAGACTCGAACTCAATGAAAGCAAGAGCAAAGTTATACCCGTGGGCCGCAAAGTGGACCCCACTCGAAGGTGGAGAGTGGGGGAGTTCTGCATTCCGGAAGGTAGCAGTAGACTTCTTAGCGGAAGAGAGACTGGCGATTACGAGTATTTGGGATTAAATATAAACATCACAGGAAGAGGCATCTACCGAAACCACACAAATAAATTGATTCTGAAGGGGAAGCGAATCCTTAACCAAATGAAACTTATAGGGAGAAACAGTTTCAATAAGGTTTTCGTGGGGAAAACTAATTGGGGAATGGTGGGTCTGCCAAGTATAACATACGGTACGGAAGTTGTACCCCTAAACAACACAGTCGTAAAGAGCTTCGAAATCCTGCAGAACGATGCAGGCCGATGGATAACAGGCTCGAGTAATGCCGCAGCGCTAGAAGCGATCAGGGGTGAGCTTGGATGGATGAGGATTAAGGACAGGATAGACCTATTGAAACTCGGTTATCTTAATTATTTGGTAAATCTCCCCGATAGCCGATGGTGTAAAGTAATGTTCCTGAAACTTTCAACTCAAATATCAAGACGGGTGGATGGTCCAAGTGAGGGAGCTAGTAGAAAACTACTCATTGGAGATCTCGGACCTTGGCGTTGGGGCAAACCAGGGCAAAAAGATCGTCAGAGAAAGGGTCATGGAGGATTGTAACCGTAATTGGCGAGAGGGAGTCAAATCAAAGAGATCTTTGGGTGGCCTGCGTGATAAAGAGAAGCCTGGTTTTGAAGAGTACCTTGATGGCACCTTTGAGGGGGGGGGGGGTCACTGTTGTTCAAGCTGAGGTCGCGGTCCCTGGAGCTGAGGGAAAAAATTGGGAAAAACAGTGAAAAGGAGTGCCAGATGTGTAACTTGGGCGTGGTGGAGACCCTGGAACACTTTCTTCTAGAATGCCCAAAGTATCAGTCTAAAAGAATGAGATTCACTAGGAGTATAATGGGGAAGTGGGATGGGAGAACGAAGGACATGGGGTTAGGGGGAGACTCAAAGGAGAGGGTTAATATGCTAATCGGTGAGATTGGAAAGAATGGGGCAAGAGATGTCATCAAGCAGTTCGTTTCCGAGTGTTAGGAGGAGAGGAGAAGCGTGGCAATAGGGAGGCAGTTGGGAGTTCAGGGGTAACCATGGCCTTCTCGTCCGAGAACCGCGACAAATCAGCGGCTGGTCAAAGTGTTATTATATTATTATGTTTCCAGATTATCAATAGCTGACAGTTGCTCGAAAGCCAACGCTAGTTCGTCAATGTAGTACGAGTGAAATAACTGAGACAGTTATTTCGCTGGTGCTGCATTGACGAGCTAGTTAAGTAAGTTCGAGCAAGATACATTTAGCCCACAATAGTTTTTACTTGGGTATTCACCAACCGTCGGCTCTGCAAATGATCATCATCACACGCAGTGCTTTCCGCCCCAGTTCGTCAAGCTAGTTCGAGCAAGATAACTTTAGCCCACAATAGTTTTCACTCGGCTATTCGCCCTTTGCTCTGCGTAGCGTCCAAAACCGACCAACGCTTTTCACAAATAACCACCGAATCTGCGTGCTCATCAAAGTGAGCCTGTTCCTATGGGGGCCGTGGACGGTGTATCTCGACATAACGGATGGAACAAGTAGCATAGAACTTGTTTACTATTTCCTAGTGTCATTCATTCATTCATTCACTCATTCGTTCGTTATTAGTGTTACTAGTGTCATTCATTCATTCATTCATTCATTCATTCATTCATTCATTCATTCATTCATTCATTCATTCATTCATTCATCCATTCATTCATTCATTCATTCATTCATTCATTCATTCATTCATTCATTCATTCATTCATTCATTCATTCATATATAGTGTTACTAGTGTCATTCATTCAATCGTTCAGTCATTCGTTCTCTCATTCATTCGGTCGTTCGTTCGTTCGTTCGTTCGTTCGTTCCTTCCTTCCTTCTGGGTGGACGATCGGATGGATGGATGTGTGGGTGCTTGACTGATCGAGCGTGTGGATGTGTGACTGACTTGCTGTTTAGGGTAAAAAATTAAAGTACCTCCACCTTATTTATTTTTGATCAAGAGCACTTAAACAATTCATCAGATAATTTATACCCTGTAGTGCCCTCTTGCGCTAAATCGTCAATTTAGCATCATTGGGGTCGTGAGCTGGAAGACAAATCGGTCTCTCAATAATACTTCTTATGAATGTCGTCTGTTGGTCGTTTTAAGGGCTGTTATGTTTATTAATTGTTAGTTATCAAAGTGTACATTCCTTGATGTAATTATGCAATATTATTCATTAACAAATGAACTTTTAATTAGTGAAACTATACCTTGAAATACAGCCAACGCTAGTTCGTCAACTTAGTACCAGTGAAATAACTTTAATCCCAAATTCTCACCCGGTTGCTCATTGACCGTCTGCCGTCTGCCAAGTGTAACGTCAAAACTCTCAGCGCCATTGACAACTATTCAATTTTCAAGGTCTGTACACTTTTGTTTGTTTTTCGGGATTTTTTTTTTTTTTTTTTTTTTTTTTTTTTTTTTTTTTTTTTTTTTGTCTCTGAAATAAGGCTTATGACCCCCTCGATGATGATAGTTCATTCATTCATTCATTCATTCATTCATTCATTCATTCATTCATTCATTCATTCATTCATTCATTCATTCATATTACTCCACCTCGTCTTTTACAAATTGACTCACTCATTCTCTATCCTCATTGAATCCATTGTTTTACTGTAAAGTCCTTTAATTGTAAATTTATTTGTTCAATCATTCATCCAAGATACCATATCACTTTGATGTGATGTTAGGTAGGGTGATGTTGCACCCGACGTACTTGTATATAAACTACAGTGTTTTTATCCTGTTTGTACAGAAAATTTTCGTTTCTAAACAAACTCCCAATTACATACTATTACCGCAACAGACTGTGACTAGAAATGAAAAAGAAATAACGTCTCAACCCGTCCAACAGTTGAACTTTATCTGGGACTTAACCTCCTTTTATCTTCATCTTGGAACAATATATTGTAGTTATGTTTTATATATTTGTCCAGCGAGAAAGGATGGTAGTATGTTGGTGAATTATGGCGGGTAACATTACACTCGACGAGGTGCAGGTAGACGCAGAGTACGACTTTATTCAGCTCTATAATGAGAAAATATGTTCCTTGACAGAAAATGATGAATCCCCATATAAAAACCACGCAACTGACTGCAACTACTTTTCGCCTAGAGACTTTCAGTCAATGGTTTGTAAAATAGACGCAGGATTCTCAATATTCCATCTCAATTGCCAAAGCCTGAAGGCCCATTGGGATTCCTTTCAAAACATGCTATATGACCTACAAACAGGAAAGAACTTCTTCGACATAATAGGACTTACCGAAATTTTACAAATTCCTCCAGAGATGTCGTTCAGTCTGGATGGCTATGCCCCGATTATTAAACGTATGAGACACGAGAATGATGATGGTCGAGGAGGGGTTGGTCTATATATTAAAGAAGGAATACCCTACAGAGTTCGTAATGATATTTCGTTCTTTATTCCCCATGTCTTCGAATCTCTGTTTATTGAAACTAAAGATAAATACCAACCCAGAATTATTGGCGTTATTTATAGACCCAACACTCCTCCTAAAGCCGACATCAACCTTTTCTTATCAAAATTAAATGAAATAACGAATGTTTTAAATGCCGAAAATAAAAAAGTTTATATTATGGGGGATCTTAACCTGGACCTTTTAAAAGCAACTACACACTCAAAAACGGAAGAATTTGTTAATCTCATGTTCAGTCAAGGCTTTCTGCCGTATATCACCAAGCCAACGAGAGTAACCTGTCGTTCTGCTACTCTGATAGATCATATCTTCTCTAATAATGTCCCACAAGCAGCATTACCTGGAATAGTCATATCTGACGTGTCAGATCATTTTGGTGTTTTCTATATTGAGGAAAACCCCAAACCAAAAGATACACCACACTTTACACTAAAAAGAATAATAAATGCAGAAAGAATAGTTGAATTTAAAACACTTATCTCGCAAAGTGATTTTAATCCTGTAATGCAGTCGAATTGTCCCAATGAGTCATATGAAACCTTTCTAAACATCTATATGGAAGCCTATGAAAGAGCATTCCCTCTCAAACGTGTTAGCCAGAACAAAAAATTTATTAAAAAACAGCCATGGATGACAAGGGGGCTTGTAATATCCTCCAACAACAAAGAAAAATTCTACAAGAAAAAACTCCATGCTCCCACCGAAAGGAACTCAGAAAACTATAAAAAAAACTACTGTAGAATCTTCAACAAGGTAAAAAAAACAATGTAAAGCTACCTATTATAGAGATATCCTAAACGAAAACAAAAACAATATGCGAAGAACGTGGCAGATTTTAAACGAAGCCATCAATAAAGGAAAACCTGAAGCCAGATTACCATCGTTCTTCATCCAGGACAACATCGAGTTAAACGAGCCCCATGCCATCGCAGAAGAATTCAACAATTTCTTTATCAACATTGGAAAAAACACATCCGAACAGATTCAGAAAACTAATAAGTCCTACACAGATTACATGGACAACAATGTCTCCAATAATCTCTATTTAATACCCCCAAATCCCACAGAAGTCAACCGAGTAGTAAATAAAATGAAGCCAAAATTATCTAAAGACTGCGATGACATCACAACCTGTCTTCTTAAGCATACGATAACCGAAGTATTGGATCCTCTAACACATGTAATTACCAACTCTTTCCTAAACGGCAAAGTACCAGACAGGATGAAGATCGCGAAGGTGATACCCATATTTAAAGCGGGTGACGAGCACAGCTTTACAAATTACAGACCTATCAGTATACTTCCGGTATTCTCAAAAGTAATGGAAAAACTCATGGAAGTGAGGCTAGAGAGTTTCCTCAATAGGTTTAATATTTTATACCCTCACCAATATGGGTTCCGAAAGCGACATAGTACTATTCATCCAGTTCTTCAGCTCCTTAAAAGCATTGCAATAGAAAATAATAAAGAAGAAAAAAACAGCACCTTAGCACTGTTCCTGGATTTGTCAAAGGCTTTTGACACCATAAATCACGAAATACTATTAGGTAAACTGGAAACATATGGCATCCGAGGTGTCACCAACAATTGGTTTAGAAGTTACTTGTCCAACAGGTCTCAATATGTCACGTACGGAGAGCACAAATCGAACTTAGCCAAACAGAGTTGTGGTGTACCACAGGGCTCGATTTTAGGCCCTATTCTTTTTCTTTTATATATAAATGATATAAGTAGCTCAACATCACTCAATCTTTTATCATTTGCCGATGACACCACTGCACACTGCCCGGGCTCCGATAATAATCCCATTACATCGTATTTCAATGACGAGCTCCAGAAACTATTCGAATGGTGCTCTGTGAACCAGTTAATGCTGAATGCTAAGAAGACCTCGTACATCATACTTAATCCAAATAAAGGTAGGAACAAAAATCTTTGTCAAGAGGTAAAAATAAATAACCAAAACATTAACAAAGTTGGGGCCACCGAAACAGAAAAATCTGTTAAATTCTTGGGAATTAGCATTGATGAACATTTATCCTACAAGGCTCACATATCCCGATTATGCTTGAAAATAGCACGCGCAAACTATAGTCTAAACAAAGTTAAAAATATCCTCCCCCACGGAGCTATGAAAACTTTGTATTACGCCCTCATACATAGCCATTTGGTATACGGAATCCAGGCATGGGGCAACTCAAGAGCTATCAAAAAACTAGCTGTCCTGCAAAAACGTTCAATACGAATAATTAATAACAAAAAGTACAATTCTCATACAGATCCCCTGTTTAAAGAAAACCAAATACTCAAGGTTGATGATTTGTTTAGGCTACATGCACTACTGTTCGTGTTTGACTGGCAGAACGGCAGATTACCGGTGTCTTTCAATGATATATTTAAAATTACTGACAATCCATCTGGTAGGAGAACTAGACAGTCAGGCCTCCTATACATAGAAAAAACACGGACCCAAACTCTGGATAAATTTCCTTTATACTCCTTCCCGAAACTATGGAATGCTCTGGACGACACAACTCGTAATATTAGCGACAGAAGCATGCTTAAGAACAAGCTAACTTCCACATTCATTTCCTCATATTCCAGTTATGTCAGCTGCAACAATCCCTATGTCCTGATTGCACTTCGTAAACTTCGTAAATTGTCAAAGTCGTGGTCCGCGTCTAAATCTGGAATCCTCGTCTTGTGCAACCTGTCGCCCTTCCTCCTTACAGTGGTGCTATGTAAAATACTATATGGATATAAGTATGAACTTGCAAATAAAAGTCTACACAAATAAATCAATAACATTCGTCATCCTACGATGATGATGCAGCTAACGTAGACACCACACCCAAACATCATGACCAACCTCCTTGTCGCAGTCTAAACGATACGAACTTCACGATGGGACTTGTTGCCGCCCTCATGTGTTATGATAAGTAGTGGAGGGAGTCCTATAGGCAGGTTGCTTCTTGCCTACCTTGAATCACCGTCTTTCCGCTGGCGAAAATGAAACACTAATACTCTAATATCAGAAAAGTAATGATTCGATCGTCATTCTCCATCATGTGTCACATAATTGGCTCTCTGTTCATTCTTTCAGTCACAGTCTGTTTGCAATCACCCCATCTTCTTCCAGGGGGTGGCAGGTAGACAGCCAATCTGGCTATGCCACTTCCTACGGTATACTTCACATTACATTTGTGCAATATGTTTATTTGTAACCATTTTACATGTATGTGTACCGTGAATAAAGAATCTGAATCTGAATCTGAATCTGCCATAGGCCCACATACCCATGTCATCAGCAAATTGGGACATGTCAATTAATTGGTTATGTCGGATTTCTATATCGTTCACGTAAATGATATAGAGGATGTGGATAAGTACCGATCCTTGGGGGTACCCGCCTCGTGTTTAACTACAGGTGAAATTTCATTTTTGACTTTAACTGTAACAGTTCGACCCGAGAGGAAAGATGACAGAAGTCTGACAAGTTTAATTGGAAGTTTTAGGTCGTTATGGGATTCATATCTTAGACCATTGTACCAAACTAAATCGAACGCTTTTTCCACACCAAGGAAGATGGCTACATCTGTGTATTTAGTTTTCAGGCATTTTCGCATGCGCTCACATAGACTGAACACATGTTCAATGCCCTCTTTGTTTTGGCGGTATCCTTTCTGTCAGTCCTTGAAGAAGTTTTCTGATTCCGGATGGTCCTTAAGTCTGCGGTTAACGCAGCTTCAAAGAGTTTTCCGATACAGTTTAATAAGCTGATGGTGCGATAGCTTTCCGACAGGCTACTGTCCTTGCATTGTTTGGGTCATGATACCTACGGTCGATTTCCAACACGTGGGTAGTACCCTATTCTTAAACAGCTGTTATAATTAGAAGTGAGTTTGGTGATGATTATATCCGGACAGTTTTTAGGATTTTGTACGATATGTCATCCTCACTCGGTGATGAGGTTGATTTACATTTGCGGTGAAGGTGTTTAATTTCCAAATATGAGAAGGGAAGACTAGATCATGATTATCACCCGGTTCGGTTTTTATGTCAAGAGCAGGTTTAGCGAATATACCATCGTTCGTACTTTTTGACAAATTCAACAACCTGCTGTTTCCAAGCTTTATCAAATTTTGGACATTCTTGGGCACGGTGAGCTTTACTGAGGGTTTACCCGAATAAGTCTGCATACTCGATGTCGTCTTTGGTCCTAGTCCCGTCAGGGTTTCGAAGATTTTTGTGATTGTCTCTGGAGGGATTTTGAATCTTTTAAATGATTTCCAGAATTTACGGGCATCTCTTTGCGCGTTAAGGCTGTCAGTCGCGGATTCCTTTCAAAACCTTCATTGTGGGTTGTATTAAATTGGTGTTTGAGCTCGGTTTTGCGGTCTGGGTCTTCCTCTGTTTTCCATTGTCTGAAGAGTCTACGTTTCTCCCTAATTAGGCCTCTTGTTTCTTGTGAGAGTTTTAGTTTGAAGGTTGGCTGTTCCTTGAGCGGGCACACTTCATCTAGAGCTTTCGTTTTGGTTTCTTTGATATTTTTCCATTCCTCATTTATTTTATGAGGCGTGTTAGGGGTTGTGACCACAGTGGCCATGTCTACATTATCTCCGAACAGTGACCAGTTGGCTCTGCTAAGATCGCGTTTCAGCTGCGAGGGAACTGTTTGGGTACCTTTGTTGCTAGAGGCGGTGAGGTGAAAAGGAAGGTGGCAGCTTCCAATGTGGTATCCCACTCTGAAGTTTTCAATTTTTCTTGCGAGATTACTGGTGGCTATCGCGAGATCCAGTATCTCCCCATAGTCAGGGTTTACGGCAGGATGGTACGTAGGTTGAGTTATGTCATTTACGATAGAGAGATTACGTTCTTGAGTTATCTCAAACAGGATGTCTCCATTTTGTGTGCTTTTCTTGCACCCAAAGAACATGTGACGTGATTTAGATCGCCGAGTAGAATAAAGTATTTATATTTTTCTGAAAAATAACGGTAGATAACAGGGTCAGGGTTTTGCGATGGTTCGTTGTACAGTGATATGATAGCATTTTGTTTGTCATCTATCAGTATCTCTATACCCACAGCCTCAGCTTGTAAGTGGTCGGCCGGTATTACGGAGTACTTTAGGTTGTTTTTATAAGAGCTACTCTACCTCCACGTTGGGTAGGGCGGTCGCGTCTAATTGTTGAGTATCCTGGAATTTTGAAGTTATAAGATGGTTTAAGCCAAGTTTCATTAATAGAAATTACATCCGGTGATGTTTCATCGGTGTACTGAATTAAGTTGATTTTCTTGTTTTGCACACTCTTAATATTAACTGGTAGAGTGCTGAAAGCCCATATTTGGGCTTTATTTTGAAGTCCAGGTGCTGCAACTTGAATGCATCATTTTTGGTGGATGAGCTTCATATTACCTTTGAAGTTGAATAATTTTGTCTGTTAGGAATAGCCTTGTTACAATTCATGAGAGAGTGCCTATAGGCACTCTCTCATGAATTGTAACAAGGCAAAGACACATAAACAAATTTTGATGACCAAAAATAATTCAGCACTCTACCAGTTAATGTGCGTTCATTTAAGTCCTTGGTCTTTACCCATGATTGGGTGTTAATTAATGACGACTCTGTTTACGCTTTACTGGTTTGTTTTTCCAATAGCTTGATTGTAGTCTCAACCATTCTTCCGGAAATGTGTTTTCAGAAGAATTTGCTGGCTACTTCACAAGACGTTGTACAAACATCTTCTACATTTGTGTCATTATATTTATGTAAACATTTATTAATATTGGCAGTTGCTAGGGTGGTAATTGTCTCCGGGCAATTAATTTTACCGGGATCGGTATATTCTTTGTTTTTCAGCTCTAGCTTGTTTGCAGCTACTTTGTATTTTGTGCATCCCCTGTAATTACTAGGGTGAACTCCTTCACAGTTTGGGCAGGTTAGTTTCTTTTCTGGGCAGTGGTTAGTCGTGTGACCTTTGCCACACTTCATACATCTTAGGTCAATGCGGCGTTGCTGTGTTCGATGGCCAAATCTTTGGCACTTGTGGCACAGTGTCGGGACAGAAACTGCTTTGTAGGCTTCGGCAAAATGGTTCTTCTGGCAGATTCTTAGACCATTTCTGAGTATTTTAGTAGCTATTTCTTCATCTGGACAAGATACCTTGATCCTCCAGGATTCTTTCCCCGTAGCACTGGACACGAACCTATTCCAGCCGCACTTTGGAAGGGCAGCTGAAATAAGATCCTGTTTAGTGTCAGGGTTAACTCTGGTTACCGCTACGAAGTGTTCCCTGCTCATGGGTTTTTCCACCTTTAAGGTTTATGTGATTCCCAGTTTTATTGGAGTTTGCTGGGACGGGTTTTCCTGGCTTTTTAGCTGCTGTCGCACAGGACTGCTTGGGCTTCTCAGCGATCAGGACCTTGGAAGGGTCAGGCTTTACCCCTTTCCGTTTGGGAGGGGGTGGGTTCCTTGATTTCAAGACTGCGACGCCTTTGTGGAGGATCTGGGTGTGCTATGGGTAATAGAACTATAGATATCAAAATTTGGCACACTGCCCTTACCTTTAATGATTGTAGAGTCTAGGGCGCCCATGCTTTCCCCCTCTGAAATGAAAGATGTTTGGTTCAAGCAGTCGTCGCTGTCGCTGACGAAGCTTGAGTTGAAGAGTCCGCGAAGCTATCTTGGGTAGCTAAAAGTTTTTTGATTGAGGGCGCCGAAGAGGTGCTAAGATAATCTTTAGGTTCCTTTATATATGTGATTGGTGTCCTTGACTCATCAGTAGGTTTGTGGGGTTTGCAACTGTCTCATTAAGTTTTCGAATCTCCCCTTGAAAACTCTTGATCTCCTTCCTGTGGTTCCGCCTTTCCTCTTCTATGGACTCTGCGCCCTGAAAGGGACCTGAGTCTGCATATGATGCAGAGGCAGAGCTTCATATAGCAGATGGTGTTTTATTTGCTTTCTCCATTTTGGGGTTTTGATCTAGCCATAGTGTAACGTACAGTAATTGCAAGATGTGTGTCGAAAACCTGAATCTGGCGAATCGAACCTGGGAATGCCTGTTATGTTTGATGAAAATGGTTTCGCGCGCCGAAGTCGCGCTGGGATGCTGTGAGGCAAGCCCCTTTCGACCCTCTGTGACTGTTGAGATCAGTAAGCTACATGTCTAGGCGCGTGGAAGGAGTAAACGGGATATATACGGCTAGATGATCGGGAAGAGTGATGGATTGTCTTTGTTTAGGTCGATGACTGAACCCTCGGGTGAGGGCCAGATTGAGAGGGGATCCTCTCCCAAAGGTGCTACCTCTCCCCGAGGTTGCTGTTGTGTTTTTTCGGGCAAGTGTAGTCTGCCACTTCGAAGGTAGATCATGGAGCGGTGGTGGGCCATCATTGGCAAATATAATCTGTCTCAGGCTGTTTTAATCAGTTTTTCTGACTTTACAGTTGGATGTGTTTTTGGATAGACGACAACAACTGCCCCTTTCGGCTACCACCCATAGAGAGACCCGACCTTTTCTCTTCGGAGGAAGGCCTGCTTTGGAACCTATTTGGTTGGGTCACAAAAGCGCTACAGACGCTTAAAAAGGGGTAGAAGCGGCGCTCAGGACCAACGCTCGCCTCCCTGAAGGTAGGTGACCGCTTCTAGGGATGGAGCGGAGGATTTCAGAGTCCATAGCGGTTACTGTGTTTTATATCGGTTTTAGTTTCCATATCGGTTATTGGGGTGCTGGCGATAAAAAAGAATGCATCTTGATGTACCTGCTAAAAGAAAAGGCACAATTAGTTGATTAAAATAATCAATAAATACAAAAATATGTGATTGCATTTTTGGATAGTTGTCGATCACTGGGAACAGCTAGTACAATTCTTTTGTTCAGTTTATGATTTTCCGGATTGATTTTTTCAGCTAAGAATTGTAGGGAGTGGGCATGCCTGTACCAAAGTACCACACCAGGGGGTGTTTCCTGCCTTTACCTCCTCCTGGTGTAGTTGAGTCGGTGAAGACAGGTCTTCTTGATAGAAGATCACGGCTAATCCGTTACTACTGCCTGTATGTTCACCTTCTCTTTCCCAGTATTTGTTTATTTTTAGAGATTAAACTTTAGTTTTTTAGTTTAGTCGGTGAAGACAGCTTTTCCTGGTAGAAGATCACGGCTGAGCCGTTATTACTGCCTGTATGTTCACCTTCTCTTTCACAGTATCTGTTAATCATTAAATTTTATTATTTTATTATCATCTCCCAGTTCATTTTTCAAATTTTACAACACGCTTATCTATTGGTCCCATGGAAAATACCACCGTGTGGTATGATCTGATTGGACAACTATGTGACCATTCAGACGCTGCCGCGATCTTACTGGGTTGTCAAACACCTGCAACGTGACACTATCTTATCTATCACATAACCAAACAGAGTACATGGTCTTTATCATATTAAGCTTCTTATAAACAAATGAGACCCTTATCATAATACCTTTATCTATGACAAAATCAAACCAGTTATCTCTTATCTATTTGCATAACTCTACAACGTGACACTATCATATCTTCTTATGAACAGATACTTTTGTATGTACATAACGTCAGATGTTCCAATATTGGCTTTTTCGTAATCTTTTTACATAACTGTTTAGTCACTCCAGGTAGCCTTCAAATTTAGCATTTTGTTTGTATGTATTTACACGTACATGTCCTTGACAACATTTACCTTAGAGAATCCAACAGAGCTCGAAATTTACGAGGGGAAGGGGAGTGGGAACTTTTTGTTAGTACTCATTGCACGCCTCAGTATGGAAGTCCCCGAGCTTTGGGCTAGCCTTGGGAAGGGTTAGGGACAGCCCATACAAGGACTTTGGTGGGGAGGAACTGGGCTTTGGTGGGGAGGAGGAGCCCACATACAGCGAAAGCCAAAACAATGTGGGGGAAGCCTAAATTCGTGTTGGGCTATAGATAGCCGGGTCCCCTTTGGAGACGCTTTGAGTCTGGGCACCACATGGGCTTTGGGAAGGGAGAGCCTGAAAAATAGGGTGCATATAGGGAGGGTAGGGAGTGGCGGTGCCTAACAATATGGTACATACAGGGGAGGAGGAGAAGGAAGGCCTAACGGATTTGAGCGTCGGGGTCATTGACCTCGAGGTGGAGGTCGGATCCCGAGATCCTGTTAAAAAGGGTCGATTTACCGAGCTATAACACTAATGCGCATCAGTTGTTTACTTTCATGCATCAATTCAAGATTGAAACGAGTCGAATTATCTATAAGCATTGTGAGTTACGAGGTGGTTAATGTATCACTAAAGGCCTTGGATTTTACATACCAGTTATCTACAGGCACTCTCCAATAATTTGTAATAAGACAAATTTATATAAACAAAATATTATTAGCATTTGATTGAATATGGAACATTAGTGAAGAAAATTTTGGTTTGCTTTTGCTCTGGTACCCTAATTTTTTTGAAAGCCGTGATAGTAGCTTTTAGCACTCAACCAGTTGAGAACGAACACAGTCCACGAATATTATGGATGCGCAATTTAGAAAGTCGTTGATAGTCCGTGGGCACTCTAAGTAAATTTAGTAATCTCCCTTTTAAAAAAAAGCACTGAACCTCGCCAAAAAGACGCCATTAATTGACTAATCGACTTTTCGATCTGAGGTCCAATGCGCTAACTAATGGACCACCGGTCTTCCGAACGTCGGTTTGATAATGTGACACAGAATATTTTTGGATAATCAGCAATGTTTTTATATGTTGCACTTTTTTTCGAACATGTTTTTTTTTTCAATTCAGTGCCCAGTATTGACCAATAAATAAGTTGTGATACGTTATCAACGTTATCATAGTTCCATACTCTTATTTACCGCTGTTAAGGGTATCGCCTCTATTTCCTAAAGTTAGAGTAGTAAGGGGGCAGGGCGTGCCCTTCGTCGCCATAAGTGCTCTAATGGAAAAGACTTTACTTTCCGAGAAAAGTAACTGAGAATCTATCGAGTTTTCGTTTCTAACGTATTTTATGTGTGCCATTGCCAGTGGGGGAGAGGTAAAATGACGGAGGCTATATTTCACTCCCAATTTAATCGGCGATATGTCCACAACTCTTGTTTTGGGAGGTATTAAAATCGACAAGTAGGTATAGCGCCGCGAGGTGTTAAGCTGTATGAATAAAACTCTATGTTCAATCTAGTGGCTCGGCCCGAGGACTATGACTGGTGGAATTCCTGCTTGACATTGGCGATATAAAATTAAATTCAGAACTGCATAACAGTAATCTGTTCCAGTTGCATCGAATGCTAAGGCAAACGATCCGCGAATAAATCTCCAACAACAGCCTAAAATACAGACCACGTGTAGACAATTACGAATCAACACTCAAAACAATTTCAATAATTCAGTTATTCTTGAATATCGGTCTCGGGCAGGTTGTAAATCTGAACTAACCTACTGGCTGAGTCATTAAATTGCTGCCTTGGAGGGGGGAGGGGGGGGGGTTGCCTTTAGCTCAGTTGGTATGGTGGCAGAGCATTTTTGGCTTGGCGATTGGGTGCCGTAGACCTGGAATCGACTCCGTCAGGGTCACCTTCCGAAAAACTTTACAGTTTTCAGTCCAGTGGTTCGCTGTTAGGACAATGCCTGGTGGAATTCCTGCTTGACATAGGTGATATAGATACAAAAAACATAGCAGATCGCGCTTTGTTGAACCCAGAGGACGATAAAATATCAGTGCTATTGAGTGACACGTTACAATTTATGATACATAGTATACTCCTGGTCTTAAATCATAACCAAAGTCGAGTGCCCTTTCTGATACCCCTGCTTCCCTTGCCCTCGGATGCTTCCGGCGCGTCTGTATAAATCATTAAAATTCCTTTTTCTTCTTTTTCAGTGTCTTCGATGTAAAAAACATTGACAATCCAATTACCTTCGCATCATGGATGATATTGTGTCTTCCTCTTTCTGTGATATTATTTTTCGTTGTGTGGTTTTGGCTACAGATTTATTTTTTAAGATGCAGGTAAAGATGGCGTTTAATATTTTTGTAACCAGGTTTTGTTGCCCTATTTGTCTCTACTAGCTGTCACCCCTCACCTATCCCAAGACAAGCCCCCCCCCCCCCCCCCTCGGTTAGAGTGTTCCCCCCATAACATATATTAAGACATACCACATGGAGGGTGGAGCATGGGGGGGGGGGGGGGGGCTGGAATCAATGACCCGTGCTGAAGTCCTCCTTGTATTTCACCCGCGCCGAAACTCCAACAAGGGTCATTAATCCCGGTCCACCGTAATCTACCCGAGTTGTGTTCCGTGTGTATACATTTGTACCTCGATTAAACTTGAATTAAGTGTATGAAGCTGATATTTTTAGAGAAACATATCACCTTCAGCGGTCTGTTTGCATTCTTGCTTGACACTATTTTGTGCCAACGCATTTCCTTGTGGTCATAGCGTCACTCAGATGCGTAATGACCAATCAGATGCGTTTTTACATGATGTTTTCACTTGTAAGCCTGTTTCCACGAGTGGTGTACCTAGCACATTTCTAAACATCGAGTGATGTTGAGTACTCGTGATTTTAACTGGATGTAGTGATGTTATGGCTATCCAGTTTTTCGAGGATTTGCTTCAGTGACTTTTCGTCAGGTCAAAACTAATGTACTAAAGATACAAGAGGAAACTAAATGAATATGGTACGTCCCTAACTACGGTCTTCAATTCAGATCAGTACAATTTGCTCAACACCTTCATTGTTGTATATTTCTGTTATCTCATCAATCTTTGGAACTGTTTTATATTTTATTTCAGTTTGTTTACGTTTTACAGTACGGCCGATGTGGACTGGTCACTTTCCACAGATGGACAATATTTCCACGGACGTAATAATATTAGATTCCACACACTAATTATAGGAATAATCATCAAAAATTTGAGAGAGTCAAAGCGAGACGCAAAAACAATTGTGATTTATGGAATTAGAGTATCAAACACAGGTGTCATGGTGTGTTTACATAATTCGTCCACTGAGTTCCAATGTGTTCTATGTGCCTACTGGCACATAGAACACATTGGAACTCAAGGGACGAATTGTATCTCCCTGACGAATCTTGAACCCTCTTGTCGCCATCCTTTTTTAAAACATCTTTCTAGTTCAACTGAACTGAACTGTATTTTATAATATTTAAACATGTGGCAATAATTGCGCAAGCAAAATTAATTTTAAAGATGTGGTTTGCTGAGTGCCTACGTTTTTGAAATCTCAAAGGAGTATCACTCTCATTTTTGTTATTATAATTTATTATTTGTCTACAAAATCTGTGCTGAATCAAAGTTATTAAATCGAAGTTGAGAATTAAATTTATGAAAAAAATACATTTTAGTTTAAGTTTTCACCCAGCTTTTGTTCTTTGAATACTCGTGGTTTTAATTGGGTGAAATGATGTTATGGGTGAAGTGAATTTTTGGGCACATAGGAGTAGTAACATATCGTCATAACTTCATTCTTATTCATCATCTATCTTCACCTGATGTCTTACGTGGCCCTAACTTTTTAACTGTTCCAAGGTTACTGTGTGATCGGCAACTGTCAGTACTGGCTATAATAACTTACTAAGACTATCTGATCTTGGAAGGGACTTATTTATTTATTTATTTATTTATTTATTTATTTATTTATTTATTTATTAAGGTTTAATGACACTTTAACAACCAAGATCATATCGCTTCGGCGACAATTTTACGGGTGGAGAAAGCCGGAGTACCCAAAGAGAAATAGCGAGTAACAACGAGCAGCTGCCAGCTCCCCAACATCGTAACTCCACACTGTAGCACAGGCAGGATTAGATTGGTTGAAGACAAGCGCACCATTGATGTGCAATACGCCTCGGCACTCGCCGGCATCGTCCCCATGCGAACAATCGGGGTTAAGGGCCTTGCCCAAGGACACAACGCGGAAGTCCGAATCGATCACTCAGACGGTCACCCACCCAAACACTAACCGAGCTCGACGTTGCTTAACTTCGGTTATCCCCAGAGAGCCGGTTACCACAGCGGCACCGCGTCCCCAAGGGACTGATTAATATTAGAATTAAAGTATGAAATATTTGCTCTTTTATATCCAAAACTTTCGGCCAAAGGCCTTCATCGATGGAAGTGAAAACAAAACATCGACCACATGCTTTGAATATGAGGTACAATTTGCAAATTGCAGCTTACATGGAAAACATGTAATCAATATTTTGTATTCATTTCGACTGATGAAGGCCTTTGCCCGAAAGCTATGGATATAAAAGAACCAATATTTTATACTTTAGTTCAATAATTACTTAGTTTTTTTCAAAATGGTGGGACCATAGGACATTTGATAGTTCAAAATGTATTCAGAAAATGGTTTGAGTTTTTTAACCCTTTGAAAACTATTGGTATCTTCCATGGTTCAATGGCAGCAATTAGAAGAGTCCATATTCATTATTTGGGGAAAACCAATCAATATTTTCAACATGCAGCCTTGGAAATATTGATGGGTCTACCCCACACATTTACTGAACAGCCATCCTATTTAATGATGTTATGACGTATCATGTTCCAGGCCGGAAAGGCGGCCGCTCGCGTTCAAAGGGTTAAAATAAAACAATTGAAGTTAATTCTTTCAATAGAATGTACATATACAGATTGTTATCAGATGTAGTGCAATGGAGTAAATTTAGCATAAGAGGTAATATAAATGAAACAGAAATTTATTTATTTATTTATTTATTTATTTATTTACTGGGGTTTAACGACACTTTCGACAGCCAGGGTCACCTACTGTCGGACAATTTATAGGTGGAGGACGTCGGAGTACCCGGAGAGAACTATCGAGCAACAGCGAGCAACCGCCAGGCTTCCCAACATACTAACTCCATACAAGCAGAGTTAGTATTGGTTGAAGACAGGTGAGCCATCGACGTGCAGTACGCCTTAGTACACAACGCCATCCTGCCCCACGTGGGCAATGGTGGGAGGGGGTGTCTTGTCCAAGGACACAACGCGGTTGCCGCAGGTGGATTCGAATCGAGTACCTCTCGGCTTGCAGCCAGACTTCTACCTTCTGAGCCACCGTGCCCCCAAAGAGAAATTACTATCAACTAAGGTTTCCATATTTCAATTCCATGTATTGGTTCAATAATGGGTTCAAAAACGGAACCATCCATATTGGGTTCTGTTTTAGAACCAAATTGGTTCTATATACGTGACGATATTTTATTACACATTTGGTTCTTTGTGGTTCCATTTTCAAATAAAATGATTTCATATTGGCTCCATTGTCTGAACTGGTTTGGTTCCATTTTTGAACCAGTCAGGATCCATTCATTTGATCCAGTTTCTTTCCAATTACTGAACTATTTTGATTCCATTTTGGTTCAACCAAACGGGTTCCATTTTGGTTCCAAAAATGGAACCAGTGTTGGCTCTAATATTTGTTCGATATTCGGTCTGTATGGAATCAATTTTGGTTCCATATGGAATCGAATTATTTTGCAGTGTATATCCAAATCTGTACTTGCAAATATCATTTAATTTCTCATAGGAATTTCGGATCAAGACATGTCCATACTATGACCAGTGGTGGCCTGTGATACATTTCCTGCGTTCGGTAATCATGTGAAAGAACAAAATATGTAATTTAACCCTTTGATACTTTTGTATGTCTTAAGACGTACGAAATCAAACAGCGCATTGATACTTTGTGGTCATTTGTTTTGTTATTATTTTTCGATTTTTGAAAGTTTTAACCTCAGTCCCTATTTTCCCCCGAACAGTGATAAGTGACAACCGTTGAGCCAAATGTTATTGCAGTTAAAATACTAATGTAATCCTGCTGTCAAGACTTCTTAACCCTTTACCCAACGTAACGGCCAAAACCGGCCAGCGCTATTCTCAAAAATCGCCAATTAATTTTCATTATTTTTTTCATTTTTTGTCTCAAAAACATAGGTTATGACCCCTCGTTGGAACGAGCTCGACGAGCTCGTTCCAACGAGGGGTCATAACCTATGTTTTTGAGACAAAAAATGAAAAAAATTAGTTATTCAAGAATTTTTTTTGCAAGTGTCGTCTGCTTTTCACGTTAGGTAAAGGGTTAACTGGTTGAGTGCTAGAAGCCACTATCATAGCTTTCACAAAATGAGGATACCAGAGGAACAGCCAACACTTTCCTTGCTTATATTTCATATTCAGTCGAACGCAAATAATATTTTGTTTATATAAATTTGTTTTATTACAAATTATTGGAGTGTGCCTGTGGCGCCCCCCCCCCCCTCCCTCGCGGGATACGGCTCTGCAGCAACCCGGGACAATTCTGGTTTATCTCTATCATTTGTTTTGCAGATCAAGAAAGGTTACAAAGGATGAAAAGAAGAGAGTCAGTAAATTTCTTCGACGCACTTATAAAGAACTAGGTCCATTCAGGTAATATAAATCTGTGAACAACAAAAAGGTTCATAACACATATTGCCCGACTGAAATATTTTGCGTGCATTCTATTTCAAAAAATGTCTCCAGAATTTAAGTGATCCTTCGTGGATAACTCGGGTCGATCAAGAGGTTTTAGGAGGCTGGGAGGGGGTGAGTGCAATAACCAAGCAATATTTGCAGTATCAAGAACAATGAGGTGGCAGAATGATTGACTTGTCCCCGTTGTTTGTCAAAGTGGCATTCACATTTCCGTATAACCCGAGTTCTAAGACTGGTTCTGATCATTTCAGGTGATAGGAGACCACCGTGCTCCATTTTATTCACAAATCGAAGGGTTTAGCAGAAAAAAAGCAATGGGTATAGCGACAACCCAACTGTGTTTGTGTCGATCATTTTGAATACAAATTACAAATCGCCGTAACTTATGTTAGATCTGTGCATGCCAGAGCGTACAGATAGATAATCATCATACAATAGGTGACAATATTCGCTTTCGGCAGCGTAAGTGTTCAATAGACTTCAAAAGATAAGCATGTAAATAACTATGGTCGAAAAATTATCGAGTTCCGTCAAAGTACTGACATGTGCATTCTTAATGGTAGGGTGAGTGAGGATGCGAGGACTGGGAAACTAACCTGCAAGGTCTCCAGTGTGTTTGACCACTGTGACTGACAATTTCCAGATTAACTGGGCTATTCGTCAGCTTTTCTGTGATGGAGTTTTGTAATTTATATTCAGATGTACATAGTCCACTGCATTTTGCGATCAACTGTAATTCACCAATAATCGAAATTGGAAGAGTGGGTCCGAAGCAGCGATCGCCCTTCGCGCCAACTAAAATGTTGTGGCAAAATGACAAAGAAAAAGAATTTTCTGAAAATATCAATCAACGGGATGTCCGCAAACTCACAGACAATGTTAAATAATAATAAAATACCATTTACGCAAGAGATAGCAAATCGTATTGTAAGTGATGTTGGGAATATCTTTCATCATGCAGCTTACACGGCTTTTAATTCCAATAATAATAATAATAATAATAATAATAATAGAAAAAAATTAGAATAATAATAACAAAATTAATAAGAAGACATTTTTAAGCTTTGGTTTGACAGAGATTGTGAGTTTGCTAGAAACAAATACATTTACTGTCTAGGTTTGCATTTAGTAGTTATAAAACAATATAAAACAACATGTAACAGGAACAGAATGCGATGCTCGGGGAGAGAATATAAAAAAGTCATAAATGTATGCATTCGAAACTATAGAAATGAGATAAGTAATACATTAACTTTTGCCCGAAAGTCAAACCCCAGAGTGTACTGGAAAATCCTCAACTCAGATGAAAAAAGTTAGTGTACCTGTCTCAGACATGTTTGATGTTTTGAAAAGACACCAATTGTAGCCATAATGACGAAGAAATTGTTTGGACTCAAATGAGTTTTTAAACGGACCAGAGACTGAATCTGAGATTCGTAGTGCTATCAGGTCACTGAAAAACAATAAAACCTCAGGTTATGATAAAATAATTAATGAATAGATTAAATACACTGATAACACTTTTATGGAATTTTATATTAGTTTTCTCAAACAGGATAGATACAGTACGTGGAGAGTGTTTTGTCACTAAATCACCCACAGAGTGGAGATTCCACTCGAGTAATAATTGCAAATTTGTAGCAAAGGATAAGAATCACAAGCAAAGTTCCAGCCAATGGGCCTCCGGGTTGTACCCGGAGGTCCATTGGCTGAAACATTGCTTGTGTTTTTGTTCACATGTACAGAATTTGAAAATAATACTTTGGGTGTCAGCTCTACTCCCCGAGTCATTTAGCTGCAATCCACTCTCCACGTACTGTAGATAGATATTTTGTATTCACAATATGTAAGAGACATTTACATTACAGTGCAGTAAACTACAAATACTGTACATAATGAATATTTCAGAAATAAAGGCGAACATACTGCAGGGGATGACATAGCCAGATTGGCTGTCTACCTGTCATCCCATCTTGGAACAAGAACTCAGATGCATACAGTCTGTAAGAACGTGAAAAGGCTACAATTTGGTCATATTTCCAATCAGCTGAAAATCGAATCCAACAGAGAAGAAAATAGTCGATTAGTGCTCTTTCTAAATTCTCAGTGTAGGTTATAAATTTGTTTGGGTCTGTCAGACACTACTGTCCCACACTGGCTTGATGGTTCACTGTCAAAATTGTTGAACCTGCATGCCCACTCCACCCCATCATTAATGAACGTCAATTTCAATATAATAAGTTAACTCTTTAGTTAGCCGCTACTTTGTCGCAGTAATAGTAATAAGACAACTGTTAACGGATATTGGCTATAACATATCATTGTTAAATGGGTGTTGATGGGTGTTCGAGGGAGCGAACTTGAGCAGCAGGATTGAACTAGACGGGTGCCCAGATTACGTGCAGAGCGCGACCACCATTGTAGTTATTAATTGACGTAATGAATACAGTTGGAGCCGGGATGTAGAATTGATTAAAAGAATTAAAAGAATTACGAAGTACAGTCGGGACAATACGGATTATTACAATGAACATCAGCAGAATATGAAGACAGGAAGTTTGACGTCAGTGTTTTTTTGAAGAGCTTTCTATTACTAACATCAGGAATGGAACTGTCTAATGAATCCCAAGTCCTCGGATATGTATATAACGGGAAGTTATCTATTGATTTGGTTCGGGTTTTTCCTACAATCAGGAGACCGGATTGTCTGGTTGTCATGCCTAAGGGATTATCTACTATGCTAAATGTATTATTAAAGGATGCCGGTAGTCTACCATTGTGCCAATCAAAGATAAACAAGGAGGCTTGAAGTTTAAACATGTCATCGACCTTGAGTATCTTGTCATTTTTAAATAGATGATCGGTATGAGCATTGTATCGTTTATTGTTGATTATACGCAGGGAACGCTTTTGCATGACCATTAATTTTTTTTATTGATCTTGAATTTCCCAAACTTGAATTCCGTATGTCAAATGGCTATGGGCTAAAGCATAATAGAGAGTTTTTAGTGGTTCGTGTGGAAGAGTCTTTTTAACCTTTTTAAGACTATAATTTACGCAGGCTATTTTAGAGTAGATTTGAGATATGTGGGCATTATAGGACAGGAATTCATCGATACTTATACCAAGAAATTTTAGTGATTTTTCAGGTACGGTGTCTCCAATGTTAGTTATTTTTTGGTTATTGATAAAAATATCCTATCCTGAACGACCATTGTTCTTTCCTGTTTTGTTTATATTTGGTGTCATACATTTGGTTTTATTGGCATTTAACAGCAGTTGATTGATTGAGCACCATTCGAATATGGTTTGAAGTGCATTATTGAAATTCGTCCTTAAAAGGACTTCGTTTGGACTAGAATCATGTCCTGTCGTATCGTCGGCAAAAGATAGAAGATTGAACGAAGTTGCATTAGCAGTGTCGTTGATATATGAAAGGAATAGGATTGGACCTAAGATTGTACCTTGCGGAACATCACAGTTCACTTCGGCTTAGTCTGATTTGTGTTCATTGCACACCACATATTGAGATCTATCGGACAGGTAGCTTTTGAACCACTTATTAGTAAGTCCTCTGATACCATATATTTCCAATTTTCCCAATAAAATATCATGATTAATGGTAGAAACAAGGCTAGCGTATTATTTTTGTCTTGAGTATTGTTTTCTTTCGCGACTCTATGTAGCAGCTGAAGAATGGTGTGAACAGTAATGTGGTGTTTTCGAAATCCGTATTGGTGAGGTTGTATGATATAGAACCTGTCCAAAAAACTTACAAGTCTAATGGAGATCAGTTTTTCCATTACCTTAGAGAATATAGATAGCAAGCTGATTGATCTGTAATTTGTAAAACAATGGTCATCACCAGATTTAAATATGGGCACAACCTTCGCTATTTTCATTTTATCTGGAACTGAGCCTTCACTAAAGGAAGCGTTGGTAATGTGTGCAAGCGAATCAGAAATTTCGTTCACCGTCTGTTTCAGGGGTCGTGTTGAAATTCCATCGCAGTCCATTGTCGATTTGGATTTTAATTTGTTAACAACAAAACTAACTTCTAGAAGACTTGTAGGTCTAAGAAAAAGTTATTTGGAAAATTGTTGATCATGTAATCTGTATATGCCTTGTTTGGCCTCTGACTTTTTTCGGATGTTGACTTTCCTACATTGGCGAAGAATTTATTGAATTCATTGGCTATTTTATGTGGGATATTAATTTCAGTATTGTCATGCGAGAAAAATGACAGGGGCGTGTTAGTGCGTTTTTTGCTCGTTTGCGAATTTGAGTTTTTTATGGTAAAACTTCAATTTGTTGTTAGAGGATATGGCAAGTCTCTTGGTCATCCAGGGTTGCTTTTTAATAAACTTCTTCTTTGGGCGAACGTTCTTCAGAGAAAATGCAGAGTGGAAAACATTCATATAAATATTCAGGAATGTATCATATGTCATATTTGGAGATGTAGACTGCATGACAGGAGAGAAATCATTTTGTGAGAGGAGTCCTTTGAATTCTGCAATACTTTCAGTGTTTATGATTCTTTTTTGGAAATACAAACTGGGTACTGGTTGTCTTGGAAGTTATTTCGGCATGAAAAATTCCAAAATGTTCGGAGACGTTAGAAATAATTATACCGGAAAGGGTGTTGGGTGAGAGACTGTTAGAAAAGATATGATCAGTAATAGTTGCAGAATGGCTAGTCACCTCGATAATAACATGAGGTAAACATCCTTCGCTGAACATGAGATTGACAAATTCTTCTGTTTTGTTGTGAGTAGATGTTTTCAACAGATACAAATTGAAGTCGCCCGTGATGTACGCCTTTTTGTTTTGTGCGTTTAAAATATCAGTTATTTCATTTAGTTTAGATAGAAAGATATTAATATCGGCTTTGGGTGCAGTGTTCGGTCTATAAATGACCGAACACTGCACCCAAAGCCGATATTAATATCTTATTACTATTGTTATATTTAATTTCAACAAAGAGTCATTCAAGAATATGAGGGATAAAAACTGAGAGGTCTTTTCACACTCTGTATGCTAAACCCCCTCTAATATACATTTTCACCCCTCCCCGACAGTCGTCTGTCTCAGGCCTTGTGTATTTAATGAGTGAGTCATAACCCTCCAGACCATAAGAAATATTGGGAGGAATTTGAAATATTTCGGTAAGTCCGATGATATCGAATAAATTCTCGCCCTGTTGTAGATCGCATAATGTACTTTTGAGATGATCCCAGTGGGATTTCAGACTTTGGCAATTGAAGTGGAACAAGGAGAAATCAGAATTTATTTTACTGATAGTCGATCTGAAATTTTTAGATCGAAAATAATTACATTCTTTCACGCAATCCGTGAAGGGGAAGTCGTTAGATTCAGACATCGAGCTTACTTTCTCGTTGTAAAGGTGGGTGAAATCGTACTCTGCACTTTTCTGAACCTCGCCATGTGTTACGCTACCCGCCATTGAAATCAGGAGAACCATCATACGTCCCCAACGGGCATCCGTGTAAGACAGACCTTATGCCGTGAAGTTGGATGAGATTTCTTTCAGCTGAAATCTACATTTTTTCTCACAGATTGCAGCAACAGTGGAATGAAATGCTGAACGGCAATAATACAAAGCAAATAAATGATGAAGGGAAAAAAGCTGAACATTTTAGAAATCATAAATCAATGAAAAGGGAAGGAGAATATTACATCCCCATATGATTCTCGACAGTGGAATCGTCCCCAAGGAATGGCTAATTGGGTTGATAAGTCCAATATACAAAAAGAAGGGCTACCACTCACTACCTGAAAATTATCGACCCATAACTCTTTCAAGTTGTTTTGGGAAACTATTTACTAAGATTATTAATACCTCTCTCATAACGTACACGGATACAGTCAATCTCATCTCAGATTGTCAAGCAGGATTCAGGAAAAAATACTCAACTCTAGATAATATGTTTGTGATGCACGTTTAATTTCATCTACTATAGAAAAGAGGTAAACGTCTGTTTTGTGCGTCTATTGACTTTAAGCAGGCTTTTGATACAGTGTAGAGAGTTGGTCTGTGGTGTAAGATCATTTTACGGGGTGCTAATGGTAAAGTATTCCAACTCATTAGAAATTTGTATTCTGGAAAAAAGTCCTTGGTAAGGGTTGGTGGAGAATCTTCGGAATTTTATAGTTGTAATACAGGCCTTAGGCAAGGGGAAAACCTCTCAACAATTTTGTTTGTTAAGTACCTTAATGATCTGGAGGACTGTCTTCATTCTATTATGCAAACAAACACGATAGAATCAGAGTTGCAAATATTTGTTGGTGATAAAATGTGTTGTTTGTGTTGACAGTTCGTCCCCTGAGTACCAATCTGTTCTATGTGCCTACTGGCACATAGAACACATTGGAACTCAGGGGACGAGTTGTCAAATGAATTGCGGAGTATCCTTCTAATAATTGGGTTTTATAGACGTGAAAACGGCTAATAAACATAGAACGACACCTGTGTTTGAATGGGGTAATCGATATGGCACTTGTGCCATCGCGGAGGGATAAAACACGAGGCCTGGAACTCGTGCCATATCGATTAACCCTTTCAGTAATCGATATGGCACTTGTGCCATCGCGGAGGGATAAAACACGAGGCCTGGAACTCGTGCCATATCGATTAACCCTTTCAGACGCGTGTGTATTTCTGTGTATGTTCGATAGTTGTTGATTTTCAGACATTTGGTATTATCAGGAATGTTACGCTGCCGAGGTTATATGACAAATTGTTTAACAACCAAATCAAGTACATTCTGTATTTTTAAGGAGTGTTTTGGCCTGGAAAAATAGTTTAGAATTTTGAAAAGATTGGAGGCAATTACTTTCGTGCAGTTCCGAACCTCCAATCATAACTTACCAATTGACACGGGGAGATGGATGAGGCTAATACGAACGAACGGTTGTGTAATCTTTGCAACTAGAAGTCGGAGATGACTACCACTATATTCTTGAGTGCACACAATTATCAGGTCTGCGTCGGAAGTACATCAGTGAAGTCTTACGACACAGATCAAGCTTTTTTCAAATTCAAAAAGCTAATGACAAGTAATGACCCACATTCAATAAGGCTTGTGTGATAGTTTATAAAAGAAAAAATCAGCATATTACCCAATCTTCATAATTTTAACCTTGTCGTCAAACCCGATACCAGAATTTGTGTGATACACTTCAAGACACTGGTGTATGGACAGGTCGTGGATAGGGACTCTTATGTGTGCCTTTGACCTTGTGTCAGGACGTTTTTCCCGCCACCCCCTCCCCTCCCCGATTGATCCAATCGACTCCTCTTGTTAGAAATAAACAACGTTGATGAGTTCGACAGAGGCAGCATCCATACATTGCAACAGCTATGTCTAAGGGCTCATAAGCAACACAGCCTACAACTTCAGCGTAAATGATACACCCATTGATGTACTAAACGCCCTCGATGGTTATTCAACTCATTGGTGCATGTTTTGTCTCCCCATCTCTCTCTAAGACCATGCGCAGTTCTTTTGGGAGCAGTACAGATGCGTCCAATGGCTGGGTGATTGTCACTGGAACTCATGTGGAGACAGGGGTGGGTATTGTGTGGACAATGGAGAAAATGCCTACATTTTTATCCAAACGGTGTCTACTTTGTAAGCAGTACACGGGTTTCCATAATTTATGCAACCAGTTTCCACATTCAAACTCATGTAATACACAGAGATTGCATTACAATGAAGATATCCCTGGATATTCCCTTGTTTGCTGTTGTGATGTTACAATTGTTATTCTCATGCGTACCCTAACTGTCTAGAACTAACTTGAGAGTTGTGGCAGCAACTAAAGTTCACCATTGTGAATTCCACCATAGTGTCCAGCATAGGAAATCTTTGATAAAGACAGTTATATGCCTTCAGTCTTTTATAATCATAAGGATATAAATAAAACGTTGTTTGTTTATTGATTGGCATGAAAATGAAAGAAAAGGAAACAATAAAATTATGTGCGGTATGTCGTCGCATCAGCTTGCTGTTGATAAAATATCACTCAACCTGATTCAACATAATAACAGAAATATCATTAATAAATAATGAATTATTCATATATCTGTTACTGCTATTGGAATTACCTTATCAGATCTGGTGTCAGCTTTAACTGGTAGAGTGCTGAAAATATTTCCTGAACACACAGGGCACAGGGTTTTTTTCATCAAATATTGCTCTGTCACATATCATTGGATAATGTGGCTTGATCACTCTACCAGTTAATTGTTTGAGTTATATCTGGTGACAGGTATTGAACATACATTGATGGTATTGATCATGTACCTCACATTACATATTATTATATTGACTTGCAAAGCCTTCCACATTCCGTTTACCTGCAAAACATAAGCTTTTGATGTTGGGAGGGGGGGGGGGGGGGTAAAAAAATGGAGGCAAACGTGGGTAGGTCCGAAAAATGGCAATAACAAAAAATGAGACGTTGTGTCAGCAGTTTTTCCCCCGAGCCTTGGGATAATATATTGTTTCAATAAACATTTGAAACAGTCTACTGACATTTTGCATTATTGTTGATTATTCCAGATAAATAAAGAGGGTGATTTGATGAGGGTAGTATCACCAAATTCACCCTCTGGGGACCTCATTTTGCAGATGACAGTCTGCTTATTTTCTGGCTTCGAGAAGAAAGTGGTAACGAAATAAATAATTCATAGTCAAAAAACTCTGTGACGCACAATTATGAATATAATTCGCACCTGATTCCTCACAACGTGGTTACTGGATAATAGCTCGCTGCACCTCTCAACAACTTCTCAATTCGCGTATAGAAAATTAGAGCTGAAACGGTTAAGGGGTTTTCTTGATCGATTAATCACGTGGATTAACCTTGGTTAACCGATTAATCACTTGTCTAAATAGATATCTGAATAATTGCCATACCATTGATGATTTACAGCATGCGCCCTTTACCCAACGTAACAATCGATACAGAATAGGCCTATATACAAAATCTCCAGTCAAATTTATTATGTTTTCAATTTTTATCTCAAAAACATAGCTTATGACCCCTCATTGGAACAAGTTCGTTGCGATCGTTCCAGTGAGGTGTCATAAGCTATGTCCGTAATGATTAAAGGGTTAAGAATGACCATTTCCAGCTACTGATACAGTGTGATGACCATGCAAGTGAACAAGTATGCTTTATTGTCTCATATAATTGATGTGAGTTTGTATGACAATGTTTGCCTGTTCTGGAGAAAGTTTGTTCCCCCATATACTACAGTAGTTCAAAAGTAACGGTTAATCGATCAATTACTTTTTGGATCGATCAAGATGTTGATCATTGATTAATCCGTTAAACATTTCAGCTCAATAGAAAACATGTGCAATAGGGCACGGACATGGGCCAGTAATCCTTGCCAGTAAAAATATTTTCCCAATTCGACCGCCCCTGCTTGGTAATATAAATTGGAGATCCAAAATGGTGTAAATTCTTCTCATTAGTTTGATGTATGTTTTTACATTGCAATTTAGGTTAAATCTTCAAACTCTAAATTTTAGTGCCTTCAGTCGCAATACATTGCTTTTCAGAGTCAGTAAGTTGACCAACTGACCCGACAATCCATCCATGTCTCATAAATTTGACGTTGATGGAGTATTTGAACATAAACAAAAGTGTGTTTTGAAATGCTAAATTCTGATCAGGTTTTACTAAGCACTTACCATACCAGTTTGGCTCTTGCTAAGAGCTAACCAAAGATGCCAAGGGTTCCTATTGGTGATCGCAAATTCACTAATACCGAAAAATTACTCATTTACTTGATGGTACCACGTAGATTAGACATACATATATGATATCAATGAATTCTGCAAGAAATGAGCCCAGCATATTAAAGAAGACTTTCGGAATTAGTATATATTCATCCAATGAAATTCGTTGTATAATTCATTGCAGTATCGTGAATAATACTTGTTATGCTCGGAAATCGGGCTATGTTGCATGGGAACTTTAGCTTGAAAGGCCAATGAAACCTTAACCCTTTACCTAACATGAAAAGCAAACGACACTTGGAAACAAAATTCTTGAATACCAGTTTCTTCATTTCTTTTTGTCTCAAAAACATAGGATATGACCGCTCTTTGGAAAGAGCTCAACGAGCTCGTTCCAAAGAAGGGTCATAACCTATGTTTTTGAGACAAAAAATGAAAAAACTAATGAAAATTAATTGGCGATTTTTGTGAATAGCACTGACCGGTTTTGGCCGTCGCGTTGGGTAAAGGGTTAAGCACACATTGTTAGAGTAAATAATAAATTCATATCTTTATCTGATACCGGCACGCATTGTGAACTGTTCTTATGATTGGGTTTTCTATGTTACTGAACATAATTCTTCTTTTAGGCGCCTTGTCAAGGTAAGCACTGCGCAAAGCATATTTGCCTTGAACTGTTATTACGTCTTGTCTATTCTTTCGGGTTGCTTTTAATAGCATTTGTTTGAGACAAGACCAATAAATGCAGAGGGACATGCCCACTTCCTCACGCCCCACCCTGCCCACTATATTTACCTTATATTACTATTGCCGTTTTTTTTTCTTTTCCCTTGACCCTCGTGGCGTGGAGCCGTGGCGTTCAGTCGCCCAATCCTAATACAGTTAGGAGAGAGACGAAAGTCCGTGGTGGTTCAGCTACGCAGTCTGACTGGGCTGTGAGACTGGATAATCACAGGACATGACCGCCAAAGCACTGCCGACTTGAACTTTATGCGGCATATAGTTTGTGAAAAGTACAGTACGCATAATCACAAGCGGTGGTGGCGAATGTGTGTGTGTGGGTGGGGGGGGGGGGGGTGCGAGCTAAACTGCGCAGGAGATTCCGTGGTGGTCCAATCAAATATCAGAATTATCAGACTGGACCGGATGATCCATGGTAGTTCGACAGTATAACCCTTTAGGGCTGTATGGTTGGACTAACATCGAGACTCTCTATGAAGACAAGTAGTATGTCTCGTATGTTTGAGGGAACATTTGCCGGACCCCGGTGCCGGACCCCGGAAGTGACGTCATGTCACGTGACGTAGTGGCGCCATGTTGTGTTGTCATGGTAACCCGCGTGAGCGGCCATGTTGTGACGTCATCTCCATAGTGATACGTGGTGTGAGTGCATATGCGCAGCGCGTGTTGTTAGGGTGATACGTGTTTCCGTCGTCCATTTTGTATACTGCAGGCCGCCATCTTGGTTTCTATGGTAGCACGTGATTGCTATGTTACCCAATTGTTCTGTAATAAGACGGGGTATGTTCGGAGGGTATGTTCCTTTGTAGAAGAGTAAATCTAATTACCACAAACAACCCGACAATCCTTCCAAATCACCAAAATCCACCCGAAATCACCGAAATTGACTTTATTTTCCCATTTTATCGGTTTAGCACGTAGTGCTATAGTACTAAGGGGTACAAGGGGTGCATTCGACTGAAGTGGAGTAATTTTCTGGTTCGGATTTTCCCTATTAAGAGTAGCACGTAATACCGAGGGGGTGTGTTCGTTTGAAGTGGAGTAATGTTCCCATTTTTGGATCCCATGACGTTTTCCCCTATTAAGAATAGCACGTAGTGCTATAGGACAAATTTACCCAGAAATCCATTATTTAAATTACAAGTAGGACCCATATGTGTACATGAAGGCCATGAAGCTAAGTTCCACCATATACTCATATGAGGATCTACCCAACAGATGTGACGTACGAGGTCTAATTTACTATCCCTCATTTTGATTTTTCTTTGTACTTCGATGGAAAGTTTAAAAAAATAATAACACTAAATATAAATTTAAATTTCTTTTATTCAACAACAAAAATACATCTTTTTATGGTATGTAGATTGTTAGATATTCATAAACAGTCTTTCTGCAGATTGGACATCTTCTCAGTGGTTTACAGCAGTCTTTGCACAGGCACAAAAGGTTGCATGGTCGCGGAGCGACATTGGCTTCAGCTAATAAACACACACTACATTTTGTCCTCCGTGAATCTTCTTCTTCTTGAGATGATGTGTCCATTTCTTCTTCTTCTCTGATGGCCATTTCTTCTTCTTTTTCAACGTCTATGAATTCAGGTGGTAAATTATGAATGTAATAACAGTCTGGAGAATATTTTCTGTGTTCTTCTATAACATCATCTTCTGTTTCCCAGAAACGAACAATAATACCACAATGAAAACATTGAGTTCTGTCTCCTGTCCCCAAATAAAAAAATCCAGCTTTTGTCAGTTCATTCGGGGTTTTCACACTTTCACTTTGTAACATGAATTGGAATGTCTTGAGACGATTTTCCTCCAATGCATACTTGATGTGTTTTGGTGGTCTTTGCTCTGGTGTCTTTCTTATTTTATCTTCTCCACGTAATAACTGCTCCAGTACCGGTGGCGGAATATCACGAAAATACGTTTCGAATGAAACGCTCATTCTCTCTACAAAGTCTCTTGGATTTCTTGTTTCTTGGTTTCTTGATTGATAATCATTCAGTGCCATCCTGATCAAACATGGAATAGTGAACATTCTTCAATCCTTTTTATCTTCATTCTTCTTTGGTTTTCTTTCTCTTTTTGGTTTGGGTTCTCCTATTTCAAGACTTCTCTTCTTTGCAATATCCACTGCTTTGGTCACTTGTTCCCAATCTCTGGTGGTAAACTGGAACCCAACGTCGTTCTTGAATAGTTGAATCTGTAAATCGTTGTTAAGTTTGAAGACGGTCACATTAGTAGACATCCTTCTTCTTTGGCTGTCGAAACACAAATGAGCTGAACACCAAGTGCACCAGTTTTTATAGTTTTCCTTCAATGCAGCGACATCTAGTGACTGGTTTCCTCTATGACGTCATTAACCAACACATCATTATCCGTTAGATCAGTGGTAAACATGTTGGATATGGTTTCCATCGGTACACCGCGACAGCGATGTTTCAAGTAAAACAGACAGTATTGTCCACACACTGGTAATGGTCCTTGAAGGCGTTTCGTATTATACTTCCAATATCTGGAATTCTTCTTCAGGAAATTCTCGAATGGTCTGTGTTGTGGTGGTAATCCATAGGAATCGAAGTATTCTGCGTTGTGGTGACTCACAAAGAGAGCCACCCAATGTTCTCCTTTTCTGTGGTCTGGATCCGTGTTGGCTATCAAAGCCACTGGTCTGTGATCTGGTAATCTTCTTGGTAATTTGTTTCTTGAAAATACACCCAAACATATTCTCTTCAAACAACTATCTGATCGAAGTGCATTCTCTAACTGCAACGTGTTCATGTTGAGTAATCGAAGATTACTTGTCTATTCTTATCCACTTCTATGATGTTCTGGAATTCTGCATACACCAGTACGTTGATTGTGGTTGGTAATGGGTTTTCGAAATGGACTTCTAGTCTCAAGTTTCCTCTCTTCACCAGATCGAAGTGTTGTCCATGTGATAGATCTGGAGTCAGGTCGAATACGAATAGGGTGTATCCATTTATGTACTCTTCTCGTCTGATGTGGTTTCCTTCATTCTCATACATTTGTCCAGTTCCTTGGAACAGAGTTGCATAACATCTCGCCACTTCTTGTTGTTCGAATCTAGGTTGTAATGGTTTGGCTGGAATCTGCTGCCCATCCACGTACAATGCCAAGTAATTGATTTTGTAGTTCTTGAAATTATATGGATTCTTTGAAAAGTTTCCATTGAAAGCATCGTTGTCTACACATCCCACTACGATGCGTTTAGGTAGTTGGCCTAAAAATAAGTTTTCTTGTGTAATGCTCAGATTTCCTTTCGGCGCTGAAAACACCTTGGTTTCCACACGATCGATAGGATATTTTGCAGTTGCTTTTGTTAGTGCTTTCTCGTGAGCCATTCTCACGAATGATTGGAGTCTCTCTTTGCGTACAAACATGGATACATCTAGAATTTTGATCTTGTATGTAGCGGTATCGGCCATCAATGCGAAAGCATCTTTGGCTCTATTCATTTTAACATGAACATTAACTCCATTCAGCAAGTAACGAGTTTGGAAAAACATGTCCAAATGTAATCTTCCAGTCATGTCCACGATTTTACTTTTCTCTATAAATTTCTTTCGAAGAAGAAATCCCTTGTTATCATCTGTCAAATCTTCCATGTGTCCGGCCGTATCCTTGTACCATAATGCATTAGTCAGTTGTGACTTCTTGGCAGCTGGTCCATAACTCAACAAAGTTTCTATGAAAGCTCTGTAATGATAAGTGTTGTTGGAAGGAGATACCAGTTTTTCATTCAAGCTGATATCGATTTGATTAAATAAGGAATGCATCCATAAATTGACTGGGCCCACTTTGGCATCGGGTGCAATTGATGCCCCATTGGAATCTACAACCGTTGCTTTAACATACAAGTATGTCTGTGCCAAATTCAAATAATCATCTCCTAATCCTGCAATGTGGAATTCTATTGGACCACTGTTTCCTATAGTCGCCAAAGGCCTGTGTTCTACCCATTGCCCATGTTCCACACTAGTCTGTGTTGGTGGTATGGAAAACAAGTCGAGTTCACTGTTGACACACTCACAAGATTTTTCATTAATGAGAGACATCATGCACCGAGATGGTCTTGGGTCTGAACAGTTCTCTTTCTTTTTGTCGATTTGCTAGTTTTGCGTGGTGCGGGCCTTTTTATACTTTTCCTACCGGGTGGTTTTGAACCACCAACCACTTCATTCCAAGCTCCTGCACCAGCCTCTTTGACTCTTTTTATTGCTGCCTTTTTTACATTTTTCCCTTCAATGACATCTTCGGCAATGGCTGCTCCTTTTCTCAATAACTGTTTTCCCACGGTCCTGGCTGTAGTTTTCAATAAAGGTAACACCATATTCTTCAGTCCTCCCAATATACTTCCCAAACCATATCCTCTCTGTATTTGAGCTCCAGAAAAAGCCGGTAGACCATTCCCAGCTTGTTTCGTGTAATATTCTTCATATAATTTGGACTTACAACAATAAGTCATGTTTATGTGAAATGAAGAGATCTACGATTTCTGAAATGAAGTGTCACTGTCACTTTCCCGAACTCGAATGGTACTATGGCTCCTGTGTCACCCCTTATATACACCTGGACGGTACTGAATTTTTTTCGTTCTACTGGTACATAATACACATTCTCAAATATTTTAGAGATGATATCCCCATATTTTCCACGCACGGGTACGATACGAAGAAGTGGTATTCTTGTATCTCCTACGACTTGGTCACGAACCAAGTCACAATATACATAGAGTGAATAAAATCCTTGGTTGACATCGGCAACTCTGGAAGAATTGTAAGTTCCTGATTTAAAAACACACTCATTAAATCCCAAAATATTTTGAAGTGTAGGGCTCAATGTGACCACGACTCCATCACGTACCATGATACGAACTTTACCAGTCACTCTATCCAGTTCAAAAGCTACCTTATCGTGACGAGGCAAGAGTAATTCTTTAACACCATTGATAGCTCGTATTACATCAATGGGATCCGAATAACGACCTTCCTTGAGAGTAAGTCGGTAATTCTTTTTCGAAGACCAGAACACTGTAACGAAAGCTTCTTCTCCACGAATATTGAACCAAGTATTTGGATACTGAATCTCTGCCAGACCTACTTCCCATTCTCCCGTGAGAATCACTGGTTGTGATAACTGAGTGGTGTACGTAGTCAACGTGTTTTCTGGAAACACGTTCATAGAACTATTACTTGGTAGAGTCAAATAAAACATTACTTTTTCTTAATGGTTGGATTTGGTAACAAATATCCTATGCTACTACTCAAGAGAGCAGTCCACAACTTGCTGTCTGTGTTTTCGAGAGTGAGATTAACGACACTGGTAATGATGATGATATACAAAATGATTATTTGTGAAAAATAAGTGATCTCGCTCCTTGGAATTCTTTTACCAAACAGAGGCCAAGAACCGTTCGATCCTTCTTCCATTTTGAAGAAACTTCAGAGGTTCACTTCCTTTTATAGGTGAGCTGACTCTGTTTGATCCACGAATTGAACGAAGTTGGGTATCCCAACCACTTTACGAACAATTCCCTTTTCTTACCTCGACCACGTTTCTTGAGTACGTGTTCGATTTTGTAAATAGTTTTATGTGAAACTCGCTGAAGCTCTTCAGTGTAGAATGACCCTTTCAATATTTCTCCATTATCATCTTGTAACATGTATGTGACTGGATGTCCTTTCTTGATGGCTACTACTGTGAATAACTCTTCGGTCCAATTGGGCAAATAACCTTTCTCAAAAGTTTTCTTAACTTTATTGATTCTCACTCTGTCACCTACTTTGTACTTTGGTGTCTTGTGTTTTATGGGTTGTCCATACAACCTTTGCCAAACCTCTTCTTGATTTTCAAAGTTCACGGCGATGGGGGCCATACCTATACTGCGATGATGAGAATGATTATATGATTTCACCAAGTTTTGAAGTGGAAAAGTTAGTGTATCATTCTTGGTAAAATATTTCCACATTTTGGTTTTCAAAGTTCTATTGAATCTTTCTACTATGGAACATTTTGTTTCCACATTTTGTGTTGTGAAAAAGTCGACTTTGTGATCTTTGAGAAAATTCTGAAATTTTCTGTTTAGAAATTCTTTGCCTTGATCAGTTTGTAATTTTTCTGGTTTACGACCTTGTTTGAAAATTTTACTAAAAGCTTTCACGATGGAATCACCAAGTTTGTTTTGTAATGGTATCACCCAAGCATATTTACTAAACACATCTATACATGTCAACAAAAATTTTATGTTTTTGTTGAATTTACTTATGTTTGAAACATCTACCAAGTCAGCTTGCCATTGTGCATCTATACCACTAACTATTACTTTTCTTCTACGAAATGTACGACGAACAGGTTTGTGAAGAGTGTATGTGTCTTGAGTCTCTAACCATTTTACAACTTGTTTGGTTTTTTTCTTGGACGCTCTACGAAGAGCGTCTACACCACCAAAACTACCAGGCACTTCAGAATCATAGTACAATGCTTCCATGACTGCCTTGTTCAAGTGTCAACTCTATTTATACCTTTTTTTCGATCCACTTTGGCGTTTCTGTTTTCTTTGGTTGTTTTGGTTCCGACTTTATCGGTGCCTGTTTCATAAAATCCCAACGTTCTTTATGACCAATTAATTCTTGGGGTATGTTACTATCTCTCAAAGCTTCGGCCAACATTTCCCATCCCTTTGGTTGGAAAGATTTTCGTCTTCTAAGTAAATCGTTTAGAAGATCTGTTACATTCGACCCTACCACTGTTTGATCTTTGTAGACTAATTCACCCTTCTCATTCCAAGATATATTTGGGTCACTTCTAATACGATTCAACAACAACTTACCCTTTCTCTTCATTGTCATAGGTACAGAATCGAGAATGTCTTCGTCTTTATTATCTTTCTCGAATTCGACTTTAATTGGTCGAGGAGCCATTACCTTTTGTTGAAATGTCAAGTATCTTTGTAAAATTTGATTATATTGAGTCATCTTTTCATCAGCCGAAAGAAAAGGGGCATCGAGAATATCTCTCATTTCTCTATCCAGTGATGAAACAGCCAGTTCATTCGGTTGTCTTGGAGTCTCTTGTAGACGTTCCAATAACCTTGGTTCTACCAAAGCCATCTTCTTTGCATATTCCATCATCCAAATATACCTTTAACAGCACCCAATAGTACAGGAGGTAGCAATGCCCCCAAGAATCCCCCTTTCTGCAAGATTTGTCTCCTCTTTTTGTCAGAGGTACCTTTGTTTGCCACTGCCCTAACTAGTTGTTTCTGACGAACGAGTTTGGTTCTCTGAGCTTTGGTCAGAGGTACTGCTCCCTTCAGTATATTCGAGGCACAGTCACACAAACAAGTTATCAATTCTTTGTCTGCATGTTTTAGTATGGATTTGACGAGTGCGGGTTTCGATTTAATAAGAACCTTGAGAAGAGCGATGTTGCGCTTTAGACGGTCAGACATGCTTCTGACTCGAGTCAGAATTGTTGCTCCCCTTTTATACTTTTCGGAGGTACACATATTGGGTTTCCCCAGGAAAAATTTGACTTCTTAATCTCATGTGCTCAGGAGTATCTTGTTTGAGATCTATTAAAAGGTAACCATATGGTGTCGAAGTGGCATCTTCAAAAACTTCTCTCAGAAACTTGGAATGACCAGGATACATCTGTGCTGCCAAGTGTGAGATCTGAGAACGATCCCTAGGATTTTTAAACAGGATCATGTAATGACTATTGAGAGCTACAGTCCTATGAACTTTATTTTTATCGAATAAATTTTGAACAATGTAGATCACACTAATGTTACGGTGATGACTACCTTTAGTAAATAATCTAGACACTCGAACATCTGCATCGAGCATCAGATCATCCAATATGACTAAACTATCAGATTTTAATTCTTGAGGGAGACCCTCTACGAATTCTACTTGGGGTAAAGTATTGTATAATGGTTGCCATTCACTATAACACCAAATGATGTGACTTGGGACAGGTGATATAATATTTTGAATGTTTTGAATAACCCGATTTACAAAGGATGATTTACCACTACGCGTGGGACCACACAATAAACAAGTGAATGGATGCTTCCAACGAGGATCCATCTTTGTTGTTCTATGTGGGTACTACTTCCCTTTTATACCTTTTGGGGAGGTGGCCCCCACTGAACGTGGGGACTACTCCCCTTTTATACCTTTTGGAGAGGTGGTCAATATGAACCGCCATCCAAAAAATATTTAAAATTGGTGGCCCTCTGACTTACTGGCTGAGGACAGTTTAAGTTTGTTTGATATTTGTCAAGAAGATAAACATCAAATAACTTAAGCGTCATTACCACCTTTTTTTTTCTTGTTTCTTCATTTTATACTTTTTTTCTTCTTTTTTCTTCTTTTTTTTTATAAAAAAATCATCTATTTACATCTTCAATTAGAATCCAATTGTAACAGGTTTCTTGATGGTCATAAATTCAATCACCAAATCCATAATACAACGTCTCTGTTCATTTGTGAGAGGTTTCTCGAACATATCTTCATATTCTTTCTGTACTGGTGGTGGATTCATTCCAGAAGTATTATGGTGCCACAGTAGATG
This sequence comes from Pictodentalium vernedei, assembly GCA_031216915.1. NCBI lineage: Eukaryota > Metazoa > Mollusca > Scaphopoda > Dentaliida > Dentaliidae > Pictodentalium > Pictodentalium vernedei. The sequence continues at coordinate 299,600,235 of CM062294.1, forward strand.
AACATCATTCTTGTTAACTCTTTCAAGTGCGTCACTAAAACATGTTATAATCTTCTCTCCTTCAGACATCGTTAGGCATACATTATGCTGAATCTGACTTGGGTGATCGACAGTACATCCATAGCATTTTTCTTTCATTACAGCGTCATTGTTCTCTTCGACATAATGAGCATATGCCAAGCAAAGTTCATGCTGCAAGCGAACTTGCCTGAGTTCACTATCAATTTCATCAACGATCAATGGTCGTGGTTGGGTTATTCTCACTGTGATCTTCTTCTTCTTCTTCAAAGGTGGCTCTTGATTTGGTTTTTTGAAGTCTTCATGGTTAGTAGGTTTAGTGTCTTCAGTTAAAGTTGTTTGTTGGGTTTTGATGGCTGCATCTACTTCTTCTATTTGAGATTTCAAGCCATTCCATTCTTCTAAAGATAGAGCAATACCAGTCTTCGTAGGATAAGGTTTCTGGTCTTTTCCCTCAAAGTATCTTCTGAGATGAATCTTCAGTTCACCCTGGTACTGGGTGACATTAGCATAAGTCTGCTTGGTGCCAATTCGGAACATCTTCTCTGGTCAATGGTTCGATCGTGAATGATGCCAAGTCCATGCTTTGCCTAATCTTATATATCTTTGACGGACGTGATTGAAAACATCACCCCAGTTGAACAAATTTTGATTGAGTTTTTTATTCTTGGTTGGGGTTTGTGTTTGTTTCCTATAGGATTATAGGTTAAAGTTGGAAAATTTAGAAAATTAGTATAGAAAGTAATGGGAAAGAAACACAATGAGAATACAGAAATTTGATTGGTTGATTAACTTCGATCTGATTGGTCAGTTTGGCGATCAAACTGCAATCTTGATCCTTAAACTGTAGGATATGGCCCTCTGCATTTTATACTGGCTTGGGACAGGTCAAGCTACAAACCTCTGTCCAATGGAGATAAGTCAAATAGCTCGAGTGCATTCCCACCCCCTACAGTTCGTATCCTCTTTGAGGGAATTTTTTTTTGTTTATCAAAAAAGAAAAAACGAAAACAACATGTCCAACTTAGCAATTTAGTTTTTCTATCATAAAAATTTCTCATTTCTTTTAAATATTCACAACAGAGAATTTCTTAGTAATGGTGATGATGATGATTTATTCCTTTGGTTATACAATAGGGGTAGCCTAAAAGACACCAGGAATCAACTTTAAAAAAATGAAATGAAACTAAAAAGTAAAGAAGTATCATCTGGTTCCAATAGGTGTAACCTAAAAGATACCATGAATCAACATGTCTTTTAAAATAAATGGAACTAAAAAGTTTTGAATGAAACTAAAAAGTTTTGAATGAAACTAAAAAGTAAAGAAGTATCATCTGGTTCCAATAGGTGTAACCTAAAAGATACCATGAATCAACATGTTTTTAAAATAAATGGAACTAAAAAGTTTTGAATGAAACTAAATTTTGAATAAAGAAGTATCATCTGGTTCCAATAGGTGTAACCTAAAAGATACCATGAATCAACATTTTTTAAAATAAATGGAACTAAAAAGTTTTGAATGAAACTAAAAACTAAAGAAGTATCCTCCACTTCCAATAGGGTTAGCCTAAAGTATATCAGGAACATGATGATGATAATGTTGAAAAAACTCTCTGTATTAGAATAAATAAAAAAAAATTGAAAAATCTTTACACTAGAAAAAATGTATTGCCTTGTAAGACTTGCCATTTAGAATTTTTTTTTTGAAGACTGCCATATAGGACTTTATGAGGACTGCCATAAAGGACTTTTTACTTGTGAAAAAACTTGCCATGTAGGACTTTGAGGACTGCCATAAAGGACTTTAGAGAATGCCATAAAGGACTTTAGAGAATGCCATATAGGACTTTATGAGGACTGCCATATAGGACTTTTTACTTTGAGAAAAAACTTGCCATATAGGACTTTATGAGGACTGCCATATAGGACTTTTTACTTTGAGAAAAAACTTGCCATATAGGACTTTATGAGGACTGCCATAAAGGACTTTAGACAATGCCATAAAGGACTTTTTACTTTGAGAAAAAAACTTGCCATATAGGACTTTATGAGGACTGCCATAAAGGACTTTAGAGAATGTCATATAGGACTTTAGAGAATGCCATATAGGACTTTATGAGGACTGCCATAAAGGACTTTAGAGAATGCCATAAAGGACTTTAAAAATTTGATGAGCCTAATATGATTGAGTAGACCACCTAAAAACCATTTCGGTTTTTTTTTAGGAATTTTTTGTAGGCAAAAGCTAGACTTGGTTCAGGTTGTAGAAAAATATGACACTCACTCAATTGGTTCTTCTTTAAATCTCTAGTGGTATGGTACTAACTCCATCTTCTAAAACTCTTCGTTTTGGGTAGAAATATGATAGTCCATCTCTGCTCTGCTGGTAGGTATACATAGTGTTGTCATTCATCACAAATCCTTGGTTGATGCCAGATCCACTTTGTTGAGTCTTCAAAACTTGCAAATATCTGTCTTTCGTCAAATCATTGTGGCGTTTGCTGATTCCCTTACAACTGAATTTATTGGTGGCTCCGAAACAATAATATGTTTTACTACACAGTCCAACAATGCCGGTTCCTTGCCATTCTACCTTAAACAAGCCTGGAGTTCTCCTGTCAAAACGCTTTCTTTCTTGGCAGCATGAGGGTGACAGCCATTCTTTGCCTTCTAATTTGGTTTTCACATAATCATCTCTGTGGAAATCACAACACTCTGATGGAAACCACTTGTGATTCTCTTTGTAAAATTCTACTCTCTTCTCTGGTTTCACTAATTCATCTATGGATGGTGACGAGGTACATATATATGCAGAATCTGTGTCCATTTCAGCATATTCGAAATCTTGGCGGTTGATAAAAGTATCGATGACATCATAATAGAACTGAAGCATCCGGAGTTTCGCATACTGGTAAACAAAGAATCCGATGTGAAGTGGCAGATCCAACTTGATGGTCTTCTTGTTGAGTTCGACTTCATATAATGTATCATCTAATGGATTCAAGGCTCTGAAGGACATGTCATTTACAGCTTTGGTAACTTCTTCGTCGTCGCAATAGCACACACGTCGATGCTTCTCTTTGTTGGTGACGGTTTTGCCATATCCAGAATTTCCCAACAGCTTCATGGTGTCGGCAACGATCGACTTGTCAGGGTCAACATCTCCTTGTCTTCTTGCTTCAGATACTTCATCTCCAAATTTTTCAAAACATCTTCTTGGTTTATATTGGATAACTTGATAGACGTGATCAACTTCAATACCATGCTGGAGGTACCACTGCAGTAAAGGGGTTGCAAATAACATTTTCTCCGCTCCATAGCTTCCGATCAAACTTCTACGGGGTTTCTTCATGATTCCATTCTTCTCGGCAAAGGCCTTCATGTGTTCACCAATATCATCTATGGAAATATCTGTATTCTTGAAGATAGGTGTCATCTCTTCAAAGTACTCTTTCAGGTGATCTGGTACATGTATATCACATTCGACTAAACCAAACAGTTCACCGGACTTCACTTTGTTCATTATTTCTTCCTCTGTCATCGCACCATCTATTTTGTCTGAAAAGTTCTCTTTCAGGAAGGCTTTGAGTGTGGCATCGGTCTTCTTCATCTCTCTCCACTCACACTCCCAGATTTCAATAAGTTTATAGCCCAAATCGGTGATGTACTTTGCATTGGTACGGGTGTCTTGTAGTAGTTCTTTCATCGGTTTATCTCTGACTTCATTATGGATAATAGGAAGGCCATTCTTATCTTTCATGCAGGTATGTCCGTGCCAGAAGCAGCCATGGAACTGGTATACAGTCTGTGTCTCTTTGCACCAACCATCAACAGGCAACTGTCTTCGACCAATCATTTTTTCAGCTCCGTTAAACTGATGTCTGATGTGGATGTCATCTCTCATGGATAAAAACTCTAACCATTGTTCAGCCATTTTACCATACTTCATTGGATGTTCTGGTTTAAACTGGTTTTCTTCACGACGTCTAATACTCCAACCCGTTGGCATCTCTTGCATTAGGCACCAAAGATATAATGCATTCGCATCAAAGCCTATAATACTTCCACATGGTTTTGCTTCTTTGCCATATTTTGTTTCTCTGATTCGGGTAACATCTTTCTCGTGGTATCGGTTGAAGATAATTGAAGGTCCACCAACGATATTATCTTTCACCAAGTGATGCAAGTCTTTATTCTTCTGGTTAAATAATGTGAAGTAAGTTTCATCATTCATGGTCTGTAACAGGTATTTCAACGTGAGGCCCGGAACACTGATACCATCTTTAAACATGTCGATGTGGCGTTCTTGGTAGAAAGCAAACTGCTTGTCAACTGCTTCAAGGAATGGTTTTACATCTCGGTTATTATACCAGATCAGAAAATCACGGAAAGTTGTCATCTCCAGGTCGTTCCATACATGCTGGCAGTACTGGTATTCTTCATTGGATATATTTTCTTTCTTGAGAGAACTGTAGAAGGCTTCATGGTCTGGTAGGTGGTCTTGATCCAATTTGTTCAAGCTGTCGATCCATTCATATGGTAAAAATCCCTTTGTCACGGAGCAGCCAAATGCTTTCAAAAACTTGTCATAGCTGAATCCTGGAGCGAGGTAGTTGCAAATATCAACAAACTTGAAAGATTCTGTCGAGACGCACATGTAGTTATTCGATTTCTTCACTGCAAACTTGAGTGGATTCTGTCTCTTCAGGTATGTCATCAGTTCACGCTTGACTACATTCATATCATATTTTCCAGAGTTGAATCCGATGACGGGCATCTCTTGCAGATAGTCTTGAAATTTCTTCTCCAATTTTTGTAAAGGGTGCATCTTGGATGTATCTTCTCCAGTAGCTCTGGCTTCCGCTTCCAGCGTTTCATCAATTTTCTGTCTGAGTTTAAACAAGGTCCAAGCATGATAGGTCTGCATCAGTTGGTGGCAATGAGATGAAATAGCTGTGAGGTATGTCATCATTTCTTCAACAAGTTCTTGAGAATTTCCATTTGTAATAAAACATTTCGGTTCTTGGTATTCTGGAACATTACTACATATGCTCACACTCAATGGTCGGTGTTCTGCTTCCCATATCAGTTTATCACTGTCAGCAGGTAGACTGGATTTGACAAAGTAACTTTCAAAATCAAACGTTGCACGGTATGGATAAAACTTATTCTCTTCAGATACTTCTATACCTTCATCTTCTAACAGATCAAATATGGACTGGGATGGATGGTATACACCGCCAGCATACTGGTAATTGACTTCATCTGTACAGGTTTTCTCGTGACGATTGAGTAGAAATCCATCTTTCCATAGTTTGCCGCATTTGCGGCATTCAAAGGATTTGCAGTATTGGTCTATATCGATGATGTAGCTAAAATGGTTCTTGTAAATGTTCACATACATGGTATCTTCATACTTTCTGTGAGATCTCTGTACTAATTTGGCAACAATTTGGTCATCATCATTCTTGACAAGTTCATATACTTGGATATTTACTTCAAAACATTTCTCCAAGTCAGGTAATTCGGCTAACGTTACTCCACGGAATTCATTCTTTGGCTTCTGGGTATACTTGTTGTACATGGCATCTGTTGTTTTATTCAAATTGTCTGTTATGGAACCACTCCATAAAGCTAAACAGCGGAAAATACACAGGTTGTCTTCATAGGTAAAATGGTGAGCTCTATCTTTCACCAAAGCATTTACTGCTTTGTTCTGGAGAATGTAGTCAGGAAGATCTTCTGCCATTCCAATTGGGTGGTCTTTCAGCTTGTTCACATAAAATGTGACGTTGGTAACTCTCTCAACAAGCCATTTGGTGTTGGGTCGTTTTAATTTGGCCCATTCTAGGATATCTTCTTCCATGACATCATCAAGGAATTCTTCAAAGTCTTCTTGGCAGCATACAAGTTGTGGAACATCAAGTACCCGGGCGTTGTTTTGTGATGGATGGTAATACTTCAGTTCATTCGTTTCATTGTGTCGCAGGATAAAACCAAAACTCAGATTAATTTTAAATCTTAGCTGTTGTGGCAGAAATATGGTAGTCATCAATTCATCAGTCATCATCTTCAGGTTCACATCATTGATCCGGTAGTTATATTGGTCCTGGACTCTTCTGTTCATCATGTGGCGAGTTCTAATAGAACTCCAGTTATCTTCGTACACGGTCAATATCTCATCTGGCTCTTCTTCAGACATATTGGGTCAACATCATAATGGGTGGTCGTCGTGGTCCGTGGTTGTTTTGGTGGTCCTCTCTTCGGTTCATCAGTCTTCCTTTTCGATGGTACAGGAACTGGTCGGTGGGCAACGCTCTTGTGTCGATTAAAATGGAGTAGTTGGTTGAACTCCTGGCCGCATTCCATACATGTATATATCTCCAAACATTTCTTCAGATGGTTTACCAAATCTTCTTTCCTCATAAAGGTCTTGTTGCAGTTGGTACAATCGTGGGTCTTCTTCTCTTCGGCGGCGTGCTGGGTGCGTACATGGCGATTCCGGTTCCGACGGTCCGTAAAGGTCTTCCCACACTCTTCACAGGCGTAGACATCAGTTCTGGTAACGGCAGTAGCAGCTTCAGACATCTTCATAAATTTTTTTGCAAAGGCAAAATTGCTATAGAAAACTCTCTAGCGATGTGTTCAGTTCGAAGGATCGAAACAGAATGACGCGACGTTATTCTTCTCCGGAATTTATTTAGACGTGACGGACGTTTTTGAAAACGTCACGACGTCGCAACGTTTTTTCATCGATATTTTCATTCTCGATGGGTGGTTGTGTTTGTTTCCTATAGGATTATAGGTTAAAGTTGGGAAATTTAGAAAATTAGTATAGAAAGTAATGGGAAAGAAACACAATGGGAATCCAGAAATCTGATTGGTGGATTAACTTCGCTCTGATTGGTCAGTGTAAAAACATCTTGATCCTCATTAATTTTATTATTTAAAATCATGTAGTTAGGGGGGTCATTTAAAGAAATTGCTAAATATAGACCCTAGCAATTAGTTAGGGGGGTCAGTTAAGGATGTTACTAAAAATAGAGCGTAGGAATTTATAAAAATATAGTTCCAAGTAGAAGCAGAGGAATTCTGGGTAAATTTGTCCTATAGCACTACGTGCTATTCTTAATAGGGGAAAACGTCATGGGATCCAAAAATGGGAACATTACTCCACTTCAAACGAACACACCCCCTCGGTATTACGTGCTACTCTTAATAGGGAAAATCCGAACCAGAAAATTACTCCACTTCAGTCGAATGCACCCCCTGTACCCCTTAGTACTATAGCACTACGTGCTAAACCGATAAAATGGGGAAATAAAGTCAATTTCGGTGATTTCGGGTGGATTTTGGTGATTTGGAAGGATTGTCGGGTTGTTTGTGGTAATTAGATTTACTCTTCTACAAAGGAACATACCCTCCGAACATACCCCGTCTTATTACAGAACAATTGGGTAACATAGCAATCACGTGCTACCATAGAAACCAAGATGGCGGCCTGCAGTATACAAAATGGACGACGGAAACACGTATCACCCTAACAACACGCGCTGCGCATGCGCACTCACACCACGTATCACTATGGAGTTGACGTCACAACATGGCCGCTCACGCGGGTTACCATGACAACACAACATGGCGCCACTACGTCACGTGACATGACGTCACTTCCGGGGTCCGGCACCGGGGTCCGGCAAATGTTCCCTCAAACATACGAGACATACTACTAAGACATGACAGGCTTGCACATTTCATTCTTTCAAAGATTATATACAATGGTGCGCCAATGCATTTTAATGTTAAATAATAGTGAGGGTCCATTGATAGATTACAGAGCGAATACCAAATTGGGTAGGAATACCGTGGTAGATCAATCAAAAAGCTCATACAATCGTACAGGGAGTAGGGTGAAGCTGTCACAGAACCTCCCTACGAATACAGGATTGACTTGCACTAGTGGTACAGTAAGAACACTTGAAGTCGTATATTAAAACAAACCCAAAACCTCAGTTTAATAATTGATTCCAACACAATTTTTGTTTTTGTATAGCATTTTTCACCTTATGTACAATTGCAATATGGTTTATAAGATAAATAAACAAACAGTATCATCACGTGTAACAACGAACCGTACCAGTCGTATCATTACATGTAACAATTAGCTGCCTCAGTCATCGTACCATTATGTGCAATAATTAACCGTACCCGTAGCATCATTACGTGTAACAATTAGCTGTCTCAGTCTTACCAATATGTGCAATGATTAACCGCACCAGTCGTATTTTTACATGTAACAATTAGCTCTTTTAGTCGTACCATTATGTGCAATCAAGAACCGTACCAGTCGCATCATTACGTGTAACAATTAGCTGTCTCAGTCGTACCATTATGTGCAGTAATTAACCGTACAGTCGTATAATTACGTGTAACAATTAACTCTCTCTGTCGTCCAGTCATGTGCAATAATTAATCGGTCTTGTGGTATCAACCCCCACCCCCCACCCCACCCACCCCCAAAAGGAAAACGAAGTGTCATCAAGGTACTCTTAGTTGCCCAGTTGAATTAGTATGTGTAACAAGTAGCTATAATTTTAGTTTCATTACATGTAACAATTTTCGGAGCAACCGTATCCCTTCTGTGCTTGATAACGCAGTTATCCCTTACCATAAATACTACTTTATCTCCAGTAATATTTTTTAAGAGACATGGTCATAAAAATTGTGATGCTTCGTTTTTACCCAATCCACACGATAGCAACGTTTGTTATTTTATATGTGCCATGAGGTCCAGATAAATGGACCAACGTATTAAATGGAGAAACTGCTCTATTTTAAAGCTTTCGTTTCATTAGTTTTGCTGGCTACAGAAAATACTACATACTCGGTTGAATGCAAATTTCACAATGGTATTCAACCGAGTATGTAGTATTTTTTGTCGCTAGCAAAACTGATGAAGGCCTTTGGACGAAAGCTTTAAAATAGAGCAATTTCTCCATTTGTTATTTTAATTGATTGTTTTTTAAACTTTTTCAACTATTTTCAACAAAACTATGTCATGTAATCCCTCTTTACAACGAGTTCGATGAGCTCGTTCCAAGGAGTGGTCACATGATATGGGTTCGTTGAAACTTTTTAAAAATATATTTTTTTCAACAACTTCATTTGTAAGTTACTCAGGCGGTTGCGTTCGATTCGCTAGATAAAGGGTTTACCCATTCTATTTTTCTTATACAGCTTTGCTGAGGGTGCTGTCTGCGTACATTTCATACTGTTGGTTGTATTATGGATAACACGTGATCTGGGTGGCGCAGGTGGCTGGGGACAACTATTTCCAAAAGGGTGAGTATTTAAACCATTAACATAATGATCTGGTATGAATCCGAAGAGATCGGTGTCTCCTTTATTTAAGACTAACCCTTTAGCCTAACGTATTAGCCAAAAACGTTTCTCTTAACACAGTCTTCATCGCATTATTATGCTCCCGACCTCCGAAGGAGGATACAGTGGTATCTAGTGAACCCTCTTTCTGTCCGACCATCCGTTCGTCTGTCCGCGTCCATGCGACCATCTGTCTGTACAAACGTTTTGCATTGTAATTTTAAAGCCATTGGTCGGATTTGGATCTCCTTTGGTATGCTGATAGACCCTCATGGGGGAACGGATATGCACAAGGAACGGGTTCCTCAAATAATATCTTCTCAGAGTTATGGCCCTTTTCACTTTTTTAGACTTAGAAAAAAAAATTTCTGTTTTCTCTTTTTCACTTAGAGACTTTTCTGACGCATAATACCTTTAAGGCTACTTGGAACATCCCTACGGGTCGGGGGCAGTGGCCCACGCTTTGTGTAGTTCTTGTTTTATTTATGAAACCTCCACCCGTCAATGTAAATATGTGGAACCAGATCTGATCCCGAAAACGACAACTTGCTCGATCACGGTATTGTTGCACGAGCCTTTTTCAGGTAAACAATGGCGTGTGTTTTTTATGTAGAAAATTAAATTTCAACAAGTAAATTTCAATTTCAACGTGAAATATGAAATACATGTATACTGTTTAGGTACTTTGGGGGATCTCTAGCACTCATCTAACTAACCCCCACCCAGAAAGACCACGAAAATGGTGACACAAATTATTTTTCTGCATAATTGAAAAACCTCCATTTTTGTAAACAAACCATAGCTTATGCGCCGTAGTTGAACTCGTGTCATAAAACTTGATTTGATTAAATATTGAGTGGTGAATTCTGTGTATAAGGCCGTTAGGATATAATCCATACATTGTCTAAAGTGCAAACAACTCGGTCAAAAACAAGTCCATTGAATAATTGTTTATGAACCGAGCATGCACCGGAATGCACGAACACAAACAAACGAACGTCCATAGGCTTTGACATTCGAGCTATGACTTTCGGTCGAGGTTATGACACACTTTTGGGGCAATAATTGTGTGAAATGTGAACAAGATCGGTCTCCTGAATGATTTTTTTATGGACCGGACAGTTAGAACGGAGAAACAACCAAACGAATGGTACGTGACCTCGACCTTGGACCAATGGATTTGTGATCTTAGGTCGTGATGACACAACTTTAAAAGCAATCATTATGTTAAGTATGAACAAAATCGATCCATTGAATAAAACAGAATAATTTTATATGGACCAGAGAGAGCTAGAAAGGACCAACCGACGAATGGAACGAGCGGACGAACAGACGTACAGACGGACAAAGAGCCTACTATATGAGCCCAGAAAAAATTTCGATGAACATAAAAACTGAAAAAGGGGACAAATTTCATCTAAACGGGAACCTGAAACTCAACTTGACAGCACGACTCAAATGCATTTTTATGTGTACCCATACTATGTATGGTACACATAATGCCGGCACCCGGGGTGGTCATCCGTCGTTCGTCCATCCTTTGTCCATCCGTCTGTCCGTCCGTCTGTCCGTCTGTCCAGGCCAACTAAACCTGTTAAGGAGCTATTATTTTTAGGGGTACCTCCAAATTACGGTAGTATTAGGGTTAGGAGAGGAGTGTGGGGTTAGAGTTAGGGGTAGCCCCAGGCAGGGCTTAAGGTTGCAGGGGGTAAGGGTCCAGGGGTCGGGGTCAGGGGTGGAGTTTTAGTTTTAGTAGCTCATAAACCAAAAATAGCCCCTAATCCTTTTGGTCTGGCTAGGGTGGGGTTAAGGTCAGGGTTGGTTAAGGTGGGATTGGGTTAGGGGTAGGGGTAGCCCCAGAGTAAATCTTAAGATTGGGGAGAGTTAGGTCCCAGGGGGGTGCGGTTAGGGTCAGGGGTGGGGTGGGGTGGGGTTTTAGGGTTTAGGGTCAGGGTAGGGTAGGGTTAGGGTTAGTGTGTGGTTTTTGAGTGGATGTGGTGGGGTTAGGGTTAAACATAAGTTCTAGGGTGGAGGGGTAGGGTTCTGGCTAAAATTAGGTTACAGACATATAAAATGTTTTTTTCGCAGCCCTTAAGCCCAAATAGTTAGAAGTCCGTCTGTCCGTCCGGCGTTCTTATCCATTTCTTTGGCATTCGATAACTTGAAAACTATTGCTTGAATTGTCAAGTTACTTTATATTTGTGTTCAGGTTACTGATGTGCCGAGCTGTATAGTTTTTGGTGTAAATCTGATAATTTGATCCTGAGATTTTAACCCTTTATCCTTCAAATTGAAAATTCCTCCAATCCCTTGGCATTCGATAACTTGAAAAATATTGCTTGGATTGTCTAGTTACTTTATATTTGTGTTTAGGTTACTGATTTGCCGAGCTGTATAGTTTTTGATGTACATCTGGTGATTTGATTCCGAGATATTAACCCTTTATCCTTCAAATTGAAAATTCCTCCAGTCCCTTTGGCATTTGATAACTTGAAAAATATTGGTTGGATTGTCAAGTTACTTTACATTTCTGTTCAGGTTACTGATTTGCCAAGCTGTATAGTTTTTGGTGTAAATCTGTTATTTTGATCCCGAGATATTAACCCTTTATCCTTAAAATTGAAAATTCCTCTAATCCCTTTGGCATTCGATAATTTGAAAAATGTTGCTTGGATTGTCAAGTTACTTTATATTTGGTTACTGATGTACCGAGCTGTATAGTTTTTGGTGTAAATCTGTTATTTTGATCCTGAGATGTTAACCCTTTATCCTTCAAATTGAAAATTCCTCCAATCTCTTTGGCAATCGATAACTTGAAAAATATTGCTTGGATTGTCAAGTTACTTTATATTTGTATTCAGGTTACTGATGTGCCGAACTGTATACTTTTTGGTGTAAATCTAATAATTTGATCCTGAGATATTGACCCTTTATCCTTCAAATTGAAAATTCCTCCAATCTCTTTGGCAATCGATAACTTGAAAAATATTGCTTGGATTGTCAAGTTACTTTATAGTCCAGGCACATTAGACATAAAAATGAGAAAGTAAGGAAAAAAATCGGAGAAAGCGGATTTTTTATATGTTTCCGGGACACACATTGCGGATAAAGTGTGAAAAGTCCCCGCGAATCCGAGTTGAGCTTTTTTAGTTATAGCGTTTTTTTGATGAAAAAAAAAAATTAAAAAAAAATTCGACCCAGCTCCATATTTCTCATTCTTATTCACCTTAGAAGGGTGAGAATCATAAATATCGTGCTGAATTATATTGAGAATACATATCCCCAAGAGAAAATGCCAACTTTGTACCAATCCTCACACTCAATGGTGAAATATTCACGAAAATGTACAAAATTACGAAAAAAAATTTATTGTTTTCATACACACAACGGTACACAACGTCCATTAAATCAAATCTACGACTACTTTGGGAGTTAAATTATATATCAAAAATTGCAGAAAAGCAGTGGCTTTATAATGATATATAACAATAGTCATTTATTCCATAATGAACTGGTGAAACGTGTGAAATATTAACCATACCCCCTAAACTCAAATTCAAACGGCATCGACTTTTCTCATTCAAATACCGTATTATAGCATCATTGTTTCAATTTCCATGTTCGATTAAATCACATAATGTGGTGTTCGCCTACACTCAAGATGCATTAGCATGTAATGTGTGCATTGTGATGAAGGATTTATCAACTTTGGGTGAATCTGATCCGAAAAATTTGAAACTCGCAAAAACAGTCGACAGTCTTTGGTCTTTGACGCATGTACTGAGAGTACCTTGCCCATCTTGGGCTGGATATATGCACATTGTCACATCATCAGATGATTATGAAACAAGTGATGTCGAGATACTTCCCTTTATTAATTTTGATCCATCCAACCCGAGCACAATTTACACTGCTCTCATGTTTGCACAAACTGAATGTGAGAAACAGGGACTGAACGTTTGTCCAGTGACGTTTGACCAACCACTTTATATCAAAGCAGTGGAGATTGTGTCTTCGTCAGATAAGTTGACAAAAGTTTTCGTTAGACTCGGCGGCTTCCATATGATTATGTCATATTTAGGGGCAATTGGTTCGATCATGGCTGGTAGCGGCTTGGATGAACTTTGGGGGACTGTTTATGCTGGTGGGTCAATCCATCATTTGATCAGTGGTCATGCATATTCAAGAGCAGTTCGTGCCCATTTGCTAACACAAATTGCCATTACAAAACTTGTGTTTGAAGAAAGCCGAACACTAGATAACATAGACTGCACAGAAGTCAATGAAATATTCTGTGGACTTGCCAGAGGTGACTGTACAACAGCTGACGCTGTCAATCAAGAAAGTGTCAACCATCTACTGTCAAAATTACACGAACTGCCCCAGAATGCGTCCGTAGGACGCACAGGAAAGCTTTGGGTACAATACTACGAGCAAATAGGTCTTCTCCAGTTGTTCTTGAGAGCAGAGCGCAGAGGCGACTGGGAACTCCACACATATTGTGTTCGCAATATGATTCCAGTATTTCACGCAGGTGGTCATTTTGCATACGCAAAAAGTTCTCATCTCTATTTGCAGCAGATGAATGAGCTAACAGAAATAATGCAACAGGATGATTTGAAGTTGTTCACTGAGAAAGGTTACTTTACCATAAGGCGCTCAGATAAATTCTGGGACGGGATATATTCTGATCAGACCATAGAGCAGTGTTTAATGAGAATGTTCAAGCTCCCTGGTGGTCTCACACATGGCAGGGGAATAACCGATAGCACTGTTGCGAAATGGGTACATGGACTACCTCTTTGCCTTCCGATATGTAATGCTCTCGAAAATTTTGTTCATGTTCACACTGGTCATGGCGAACAACATCGGGATCTCCGTCAAAGTTCACAATTGACTGATGCCAATGATATCACCAAATTATTGAACTGGCTCAGAGTGCATTCCCCCTTTCAGAATAGAGATCCACTACAATTAGTCTCTATAGCGACCGGGCTTGTGGCCGACGAAACTGTGAACTGTGACCAAGTTCGCAAAATTGGTGAATGTTGCGTATCGAATGTTGTAAGCAAAACGTTCAACAGCATCAAACTACGACGTGTTGACACTGTGAAGTCTTTCGCATCGATGGCAAATAGCATCAAAGTCCGTGGAAGTAAGGTAGTGATTGACCCCACAATTCTGTTCAACTGCATCACGTGTGTTATTCAGTCACAAGCAGAGATGGAAGAGTATCTCAAATATGAACTCGCCCCGAAACCACCAGCATTGTTTGATTCTGCTGGAATGAGGAAGACACAGAAAAGCACGCTCGGTAAGATCCTCAAAACATACGGTTCCGAGCAAACTAACAGAACATTCTCTGTTTGTTGTAGATGGTGGATTTTTATTGAGGGCAGTTGTATGGCCTAAACAGTCGTCATATAAGGACATATGTACATCATATTCCAATTATCTAGTGAGACATTTTGGGGCGAACGTCGTGGTTGTTTTTGATGGTTATGCTTGTACAATGTCGACAAAGGGCATGGAACAAGCCCGTAGATCTAAAGACAGGTATTCCATTGATATCAATATCTCACCCGAGTTACCAGCCACCACACCCCAATCCGATTTCCTTGCAAATGCCAAGAACAAAACCCAACTGATCGATCTTCTAATGCAGGAGCTATCTGCTATCAATATTCAGTCCAAGCAGGCCGAGGCTGATGCTGATGTACTGATAGCCGAAACTGCACTTGACATCGCTCAAGATGACAACAATGTTGTCGTTGTGGGAACAGACACAGACTTGTTAGTCATTCTTACCTCTCGAGTTCAACCGGGATGTAATATTCACATGATGTATTCCATTACCCCAAACTTACTAGTTTCAGTTAGTGAAATAGCAACCAAAATGGGTGACCATAGAAGCAACCTCCTTGTAGCACATTCTATAAGTGGTTGTGACACTACTTCTGCACTCTTTCGAGTTGGTAAGAAGAAAGTATTCAGTACAATTGTCTCCGATGTTACTAGCGACTCACAACAGTATGTCAACACAATTTTGGCGGATGACAATACACCAAGTGCAGTAGCCGCTGCCGGGGAACAACTTCTCCTGATCTTATACGGGAGTAAAACTGTTTCCTCTCTCGACCAATATAGATATGTCACTTACAAGCGTTATGTAGCAAAATCTAAACTGAATAAACCCATCAACCTAGCATCACTCACTCCCACCAAGCAGCGATGCTGCACAACAACATGTCTACAGATGTTATCTCCAGGTCCAACAATGGCTGGGCACTTCGCTTCCTCCGACGGATTGGGGGTGGTCGCTAGACAATGGACTTCTTGTACCGACTGCAGCCACAAAGCCATGTGCCCCCGATAACCTACTGAATCTGATCAGTTGTGGTTGCAAGAGTGCTTGTACAAAAAGGTGTGGGTGTAAGAAGGCAGGACTCTCTTGCTCAGGTTTGTGTAATTGCAGTTCGGATTCTTGTAACAACCACAGAAACACTGTCCTGTCGGAAATTTCTGAGTTCGATGAATAATATGTATATAGGTCATGTCATTTCTGTATATAGCGTTGATAATAGTCAATGTAACTTAATCCATGTTGATTGATTTGTACATTCTGTAAATATTATTTATTGATTTTTGTACATTCTGTAAATATTATTTATTGATCTAATGCTGCCAGACACAGACGTGTCTGTTCGGTCCCAAGCCCGAAAATAGTTGAGTTCTCATGCTGACGAATTTTATACCAAAAGGGGAACTCGGGCAGAAGCAGAGGGGGTCTTCCATAATGTCTATTTTGTAAGCAATGATAAAAGTCTTCAAATGGTGATGGATTTTTTATCGTCTGTCCAACTAACATCCCGTTCTGTACTACGACCCTTTGGGCAAATCCGTTAGGAAAATCGTCATTTTTTGCGTAAATCCGATACTTTTTTGTGAATTTTCAATAATTTTTCGCAGAAATTGTCACAGAATACACATTTTCCTCTAGGTAAATGTATATTAGACATTATGTAGCTCGAAATACGCGTAAACAAAAAATACAGTTGGATCAATTCGAGGTTACAAAGTTCGTGCGATTTTTTTTGATTTTTTTCAAACGCGTTTTCAAAAAAAGGCTGTAGAAAAAAAAGCTCAACTGGGATTTTAGGGGACTTTTGTCCAATCGTTCAGTGACATGTACTCGACATTCCCTGAAAAAATCAGCTTTCTCCGATTTTTTTCCCTAGTGAAACCTAATGTTCTTGGGCTATTATATTTGTATTCAGGTTACTGATGTGCCGAGCTGTATAGTTTTTGGTGTAAATCTAATAATTTGATGCTGAGATATTAACCCTTATTCTTCAAATTGAAAATTTATCCAATCCCTTTGAGATAACTCAAAAAATATCAATCCGATTGTCATGTTACTTTATATATGTATTCAGGTTACTGATGTGCTGTGCTGTATAGTTTTTTATGTAAATCTGATAATTTGATCCGGAGATATTAACCCTTTATCCACCAAATTAGTACTCCTCCAATCCATTTCTATATGTAGCCATACCATGTATGGTGTACATAATGTCAGCATCGGTGGTGGCCCTCCGTCATGCAGCTTTCTACTAGTTGCGCGTATGGGTACACATCTGACGATTTCACCGGCCTATTTTTCTCGCGAAGCGTGTATTGCATACACTAACCTTCGTTTGGAGTATGCGAGCTGCACAGAGACGAAACTGAAGGATTCTTTCAAGGCTTTGAACTCAAGGAAAAAGTTAGTTCGAGTTAGTTCCCCTCTATTACTCAAGAGTCTCGTGGGACACTGGCGAATTTTGAAACCTTGCTGGCATTATTTTTTGTATATTTTTGTATAGGTACGTCAGTGATGCCACACCGGCGATGTTAATCAGTGTACTGCTGTTTCTGTTTCCATCCAGTTTGAAGGATCTCTTCGCGAGTACATTGGGAAAAGGTAAGCATAATGTTTATTATAGTTATCCCTTCACCCAGCATGAGTTAGGATTATACATACACAAAATTGTTCTTCAAAAACTGAGAATTGGCCTTTTTGAACTCAAATGCATGACTCATGACCCATCATTTGAACAATCTCTTAGAGTTTGTTCCTATGAGGGGCAGAAGCTCTGTTTGATATTTGAGAGGCAAATCTAAAAACATAATCAAATTTGAATGGCTATTTGTGTGAAGAGAACTGTTCGTATAGCCACTACGTTTGGCAACAAGGTAAATCCGCAAAAAAATATTCTCAAGTCTAAAAAGTAAGCAAATCCTTTATGAAGTTAAATTCGTGAAATTCTCCTCTTTCTTAATATCAGTTACTATTCATTTCATTTCTGTCCATTTGTCTGTATGCTGGGTCGGGGAAAGGGTGGGGGGTGGGGTGGTAACCCCGGGGCCTGGAATTTTGGGGGTTGGCACAGGAGTCCATGATTTTGGGGTAACGCTTGCGTCCCCAAACTTCTGACTCCTGAGTCAAGCCTGGGCGAGAATCAGCAAGATAAGATGGAATAAGCCTTTATCGAAACTGTCATCTTGGCTTTTAATCTATGGAAGGTCACAGGTCGCGAGGTGTAAACATTTCAAGAAAACACGATGTAAGCAACAGGAGAAGAGAGCGGGTGAAGTGCTTTGGACCCCATTACGTTCATTAGGGTGAATTGAAAAAAACATTTAGCCAAGATTACCATTTGTTTAAGGCAATGGCAATATTGTGTGAAAACTTCCATTCTTTCGAATTGAGTTCCTACCGACTTAAATGGTGTTTCAGTGCACGTTGTGTTATGACTCTGTGGCCTTGGGCACTGTTTCGACAACTTTCGGGGATTTCCCAAGCCGGGAAACTCCGTGCAATGATTGTTTCCTTGTTGCCACTCAAAACAAGTCCTCACCTCCGTAAAAAAGTCTTTACACCTGCGATATCTCATCGATTCAAGTCGCCTCAGTTTACCTCTTCCTTTACTTCGAATGATGACATCGGTTCTACAAATTTAAACTTTATGTTTCACAAAACTAGTTGACTTGGCCGTCACAGAACTCAACGCGACGAACATGAAAATCGCTTTTACGCCCCGCGACCTATGACCTCACATAGATTAAAATCCAAGACAGCAGTTTCGAAAAAGGCTTATACTAGTTGCCACTCATGTAAAGAAGAAATTGGAGTGCTCCGTGGAGATGCTGAATCCGTTAACCCTTTACCTAACACGAAAAGCAGGCGACACTTGCAAACCAAATTATTGAATATCTATTTTTTTCAGTTTTTGCTTCAAAAACATAGCTTATGGCCCCCTCATTGGAACGAGCCCGATGAGGTCATATGCTATGTTGTTGAAGCAAAGAAATGAAAAAATAATAAAAATCGAATGGAATTTCTTTTTTGTGAATAACGCTGGCCGGATTTTTCCCTTACGTTGGGCAAAGGGTTAATAGACTGTTATCTATATACATATGCACCAGACACGGTGTTATCACTTCAAGAATTTTGCACCTCAAGAACACCTCAAGATGCATCTACATCAGTATCCCAACACTTTCGAAAGGGTACCCGTAAAAGAATTAACCGTGGGGTCCGAATTCCTCTCCCAGGCCCTGTCTGTATGTTTGTCCATCTGTCTGTTTTCTGAAACTTTGCATTTAATACTGACATTATCGTCTGGAGAAAAAACTACTTGGAACGTTGGTGGAAGTATAGGTATCATGTTACTAAATATTTCCCAAATGCGACCATTGTAACGTTCAGGCGAACAAAAGTATGATCACATCACTTTAATATTGGCATTCAAATATCTTTATGAAGTATAGCCCCTCAGACAACTTTTTCAGACCAGAAAACAAGAGTGGATGCAACAAATAAGAGAGAAAAATTGACAGGAAAGAAAGTACTGGTCACGTGCACATGGAAAATCCCATGCAAAATACACCAATAGTCAATTGTATTGTATGTTTTAGGTTCAAAAGGTCACCATATCACCCTCTTTATTTATCTGGAATAGTCAATAATAATGCAAGATGTTAGTAGAATGTTTCGAACGTTTATTAAAACAATATATTTTCCCAAGGCTGCTCAGTTTCGGAGATTGCATCATTTTCGAGTGCAACATTTCGAGGCGGGTAACTCTAATTCAAATATTATAGTACAGTCATACTAATACAATCGTCAGCAACAGCTTGTGCTGAAAAGAATTATAAAAGAACACGAACTAAACAATAGTGAAACTGCGGAAATTTAAAGTCTCGCTGCCCCAAATTAACAGGAAGTGACCTGCACTAAAATTGGAAGCATTTTGAAAAAATCAGTGTGTCTGAAAAGTATAATAGCAACAGCTCTTGTCGACAGTTGTTAGTTATTTGCAGCATGAATAGGGCACTGGGCAAAGAAAAAACGACAGAAACCCATATTTCTGGCAAGATTATTGGCAGGGAAGCCGCCTGACCCCCATTCGCCTTATGTCTTCGCTATTGAACTCCAGGCCAAATAGACGGTGTCGTGTTAAAATTGTTCGCTCTCACCATTCACTGCGAGCAACATTCCGTTCCGACACGCTTATGAATACACAACTGAGTGACAAAATTCCACTGCTACCGAAGAGCTGCGCCAAGGCATTTGTTTGTGTCTTGATTGACTATATTGTCGCCTGGGTGCTAGAATGTCCTATGTCCCCTATTGGACATTGGACATTCTAGCACTCAGGCGACGATATGTTTGGGTATGCTAGCTTGTGGAATGTTCCAAATATGCTCACCGAGAAAACCCTGGGCGTGCACACGATTATAAAACGGCTACGCATTGCTCGATGCAGTATTCCCATTTGATAATGAGTCTCCATTCACGAACATAAAAATGATTTCATTTCCTCTACGAAATGTCCACGTGTCTGTACCTCGTTATAACGTATGAGAGACTGCCTATAGGCACCCTCCCATAAATTGTAACAAGTAAAATTAAGACAGACAAAATAATTCAGTTTCAAAGATAATATGAAGCACATCCACAGAATATGAAGCCATTAAGTTGTTGTACCTGCACTTCAGAATAAAGACCAAAATATGGTCTTCGAGCCCTCATGCAGTTAATCAACAAACATCTAAACATACATGATGGCTTAATTGCCGACAAGTTATTCTACTAAGCGCGTTAAAAGAACTTTCGTTTTAAACATTCTAACCAATTTCGTGCTGTATTATTTTATTTGTTTTCTGTATACCACAGGTAAAAGCACTTATAAACCTTTATTAGAGTGGAAAGATGTGCAGCAAAAGATGGCATGGGGTGTAGCCCTACTGTTGGGTGGTGGATTTGCTTTAGCTAAAGCTTGTCAGGTATGTATTAACGTGATTTAAAACAGATACGAATGTCACTGGAAGCCTTAGAAACAAGTTATTACAGACATGGGGATAGGTCATACTCAACAGAAAAATGTAAGTCAAGATTATCAACCGAGGTTAATAGATTATAATAGATTAGTGGATCTCAAGTTCTGACAAGCACTGCTAAAGGTTAGAGTGAAATGATCTTGATAGTCATTTGTTAATTCCCACTGAACCAGGTTAGGTGTTTAGTCGCCATTAAAAAATAATAAAAGATAGATTGCTGGTGTGTCCTGGTATAGCTGGCTGAAACCGAGTTGCTGTAATATGTGTGTAGATTCTATATCCAAAGCTTCTCGCTTCCTTTTTTGATGAGTATGAGCCTTGTTGTGTCAGGGTTGCCCCGTAGTGTCTATATGCTGGGACTAACAGATCAGATATTGAATGGTTCGGTGAACTGTAAAGGTTCGAAAGCTATTGCATTTGTGGAATGGACAGATTGTCCGCCTGACGGCTAGTGCGTGTGAGATCCGCTTGGAGGACAAAACATCCATCGAGTGAACAATTAGCGGACAATCTATCCGACACTGAAAAAACGGACACATTATCCGCCTATGGCGTATGATGCATCCGCCTCAAAACCCCTTTAAAGGAGACTGCACGCAACATGCTACCAAAAACCACTGACACGACCAACGCAGTTGAAACCGGCCTTGTTCTCAGCCTACTTGAATATATAGACGTTCTAGGAATTACTTCCACCACTCATTTTAAAATACATCGTGGTTCAAGAAGATATAAGTCATTGTTGGAAAAGACATATATTAGCGAATGAATGAAAGTCACACACTGAGCTGCGGTATTCGCGGTTTCTCATTAGAGCTGAAACGGTTAAGCGGTTTTCTTGATCGATTAATCACTTGGATTAACCTTGGTTAACCGATTAATCACTTGTCCAAATAGATATCTGAATAATTGCCATACCGTTTATGATTTACAGCATGAACCTTTTACCCAACGTAACAAACAAAACCGACTAGGCCAATATTCAAGAATCTCCATTCAAATTTATTATGTTTTCAATTTTTGTCTCATAAACATAGCTTATGACCCCTCATTGAAACGAGCTCGTTCCAATGAGGCGTCATAAGCTATGTTTCGGAGACAAAAAATTGAAAATTTTTAATAATTCATCAATTTATTTTGCAAGTATTGTCCGCTACCCGCAATGGGTAAAGGGTTAATAATGACCATTTCCAGCTACTGCTACAGTATAATGATCATGTAAATGAACTCAGCAAGTAACTTGCATGCTTTACTCTGTCTCATATTATTGATGTGAGTCAGTGTGACAATGTTTGCCTGTTTTGGAGCAAGTTTGTTCCTTTGTTAACCCAGGTAATACAGTAGTTCACCAGTAACGGATAATCGATCAATTACTTATTGGATCGATCAAGATGTTGATCATTGATTAATCGTTTAATCGGTTAACCGTTTCAGCCCAATTTCTCATCTCTTATGTCAACAGTTCTCTTGCTTAGAAATCTGTTAAATGGTTACTTAAAAAGGGTTGGCATGAAGACAATAACGTAATCTTCTTTTTTTCGATTCGCCTTAGCCCCCTCCAGTCTGATTTCAAAAGACTTCAATTTAATGCAGCAGATTTCTCCGAAATGCAGCTAGGAATTTAACTAATCCAGTCAATGAGCAGATAAGATTGAATTGCCAAGATTCTCATTTGCATTATGGAAAAACATGCTTCTTCAGATTGTGTTATTTTGATATCAGTGTGCTGAGGGTTAATGTCTAATTCGCCTTGGTCTAAAACTCGAAATGTTGACAATATACAATATACGACAGTCCAAGATTGTTTCATGAGAACGGCGGCTTCCGAGAATGGAAGCCTAATGCCATTTAGATGGGAACCAGATTTATTATATGATTATGCAATTTAACCGCTGAATATCGCTACTGTTTGAAGATCTTTTCCTGGTCCCCGGAAAATCAACAGTGTGGAATCCGATCCCGTATCACTATAGTATGACGGACTATTTAAGGGTGCGTTCGAATTCGCATAATTAGCTGTTCCAGTCGCAGAGAGTACTTTACTTCGAGCTGGCATTGGTGCGCTCGAACGGCGGTCCGGGTCAAAAAGAAAGTTGACTGTTCACTTTGTTACGTATTTATGCTCATCGGGGGGATCTCCCGGATGTGTGCACCTTTTACAGAAATAAGTGTAAACAAAAATAGTTCTTTTCTTATTTCAATCCAATTTACTAAACAAAGGTTGGGGAAATTGTTATTGCTAGCGTTGGCATGCGATGTTGAACTATAAGTCATATCTTAAACCTTTTATCGCTACAGTGAAGTGATCTGGGTCGTCGCATGACGTCTCCCTGAGAAGGTCAGATCGCCAGATGAAACTCGCTGCCTACGGGAGCTCGTTTGATCCAGCGATCTGACCTCCAACTCGAGTACGACCCAGATCACGCAGCAGCGAGTTTGATCCGGCGATCTGACCTCAACGAGACGTGATGCGACGATCCCGCTCACTTCACCGTAGCGATAATATGTATTTACAATCAGTCGATTTATTCACTGATATGAGCTAAAACGTCTTGACTGATACCAGTATATCAGCCACAGTACCTTCTTTGAGCACATGCGATCATTCGATTTAGAAAGAGAACGTTTTTACCTGGATTCACCGAAAACTGATTACACATGTCAAGGTCACTGTTTTGATAACAGTAATTATATGACAAATAATCGCCAGCTCATGGAAATAAATAAGGAATGGATCATTTGTTTCTGTCTATTTCTAGAGTTATGAACACAAAACAACAAAAGCCAAACTGTGTAAATGGACGTAGCCCATTTACACTATGTTTTGCCTTTGTTTTTTGGAGTTCATAACTCAAGAAATAGACAGAAACAAACGACCATTCCTTACAATTAAACCTGGATGCATTAAATGTAAACACTCTCCCCTTTGTGGAGTTACAATAAAAATCAGGCCGCATCATGCTTACTAATGAGAACTGAATAAAAAGGGCATAGTTTTTTTTTTAAATTCGGTTTGAAATGACGATAATTTCACTGAAACATGTTCTTTTGTCATTAGAATTTTTGTTTACCAATAAATTGCGTAAGTTAAAAGGAACGCCACTTCAAACTTCAATCTTTTCCACTCGACGTGAGGGTGATGTCATTCAAAGCAAGGCTGGGTTAAATTTAATTCTGATTTTGAATATTTTCTGAGAAATTAAAAACACAGTTTGTAAATGTGCAATTCGATATAAACCCAGATGACATGAAGGTGGCTGAACGTTGTCTCAAAAAGAGTTCATTGAGGCTCGTAGGAAATTGGAAAGTTTTGATTGCGCGAGTTTCGTTTGTGGATGCCATCGACGTCAGTGATGTAGCGATTTTGTTCATGTTGACATTGTTGTGCACGATACTGAATTGTCATAGGGGACAGTGTTTGACTGATATTTTGTTTCATTAAAGTGTGACATTCTCTATTGTAACCGCCGACGGAACCTTTTATTTCGATGTCCTCTCACGTACATAATGTGTTCAAATCCAGTATCATGCATCCTCTGGATGCCAGTTGTACGTGAACAGTGTGGTGTGTATGTTGTGCTACAATGCCTACATTTTGCATTTCTTGAAATGTCAGACATAAAGTTTGAGAACTGATATTCTTTTACACTCTTGTCAGTGAACCACAAACATTCATTTGATGGTGAAAGAAGAGCACTGTGGAGTGCGTACAGGCAATTGGCAATTTTATTCTAAATCTGTCCAATAAATTATATCTTTATGACAGATTGGTGATGATTATGACCAGCCATTGTTTACGTTTGATCTGGGGAAAACGATGAACGTGGACGACCATCTATTAATTTTTATTTCGTATAAAAATTTAAATACGGATTAAAAAGCATGATAAGGATTTCATTGTTTATTTGATTTTATTTTGAAAGTATTTTTAAAATGGTGAGATAAATATTAATTACTTTTTATTTTGAAACAATATGAGTGTGCAGAGGTTCTTTTCCATTCTCAATGTGCAGCGTACTTTTAATGACTGGTATGGGGGCGTGGTTTCAGGCGTACCTAAATGCGTTTTTTTTCAGTTCATTGTGATATGAACAGAAAAAAGAAGACATAATTTAACCAATCATTTTGACTGAAAATGCATGAACAGAAAAAAACGTTTAATGTTATTATCAATTTTTGCCATAATTTTATTTTTATATAGGCCTACCGTGCGTTAAAGCTGAAAAACAAAGAAATACACGACATAAACACTACTATGAACTGTGGCGGCCGTAGTACAAGTGGAACAATGAATGGGGAAAACGCCGTGCACTGCTCACATAGTGGTGATAACATATATGAATCGGAATTAGCAGCATAGATGGAATATCCATACTCGACGACCAAATGTAACCTCGCGTTTTAGGGTTTGAGGTTTCGCCGCAAGCGCCAGTGATACCAGCAACCTAAAACTCGGGACAATAATCATTGTATAAACTTTACGTTTTCAGATCAGACCCGATTTATTCTCAGCTTCGTTGCTAGTTCAGCGACCTCAACGTAGCGGCAAATACTGGAAATAAGTCTAGAGACTTTGTCCTAGTGCGCTTCATTTCCAGTGGATAAGATTGTCTTGTGATTCTAGGTCTTCTATTAGTCATCGAGAAGAAGTTGTAAAATGAGACTGGCTGAGTATTGTTAAGCCAGTCATGAACAAATAGGAGAGATTGCATCTTATATTGGTCCTCCACTTTTAGAATACGATCTCTAAGAAACAATGGGTAGGTGTGGGTGTTGTATCGTTTATTATTTATAATGCGAATGCTTCTTTTTTTGTATGAGAAATACCTTCTTTATAGATTTCGAGTTTCCCCACATATGTATTCCATAATCTATATGACAGTGAATGAGCGCACAATATAGTGTTACCATTGACTCGTGTGGTGCAATTTTTGTACATATTTGGACAATGTGGTATTTATAAGACAGATGTTCATCCAATAATATTCCTAAGAATTTAAAAGAAGATTCGGTTTCATTTTGTCCCACTCTGTTTATTTTCAGTCCATTGATTGAAATATTATAAGTCATAGTAGTTGCCTTTTGTGTTGGATTTATTAAAATATATTTCGTTTTCTTTGCGTTTAACATGAGTTTGTTAACGGAACACAATTCAAAGATTTTATCTAATTCACTATTCACATAATTGGTCAGATGATTAATATCTTTACCAGAAGTGAATGTGCTGGTGTCATCGGCAAAGGATAGGAGGTTAAGGGAGGTGGAGTGTTGGAGATCATTGACATACAACAGAAATAAAATTGGCCCCAAATAGACCACTATGGCACTCCGTAAAATATTTTGGCTTTGTCGGATTCGCCTCCTCTATAATTAACATATTGAGTTCTATTTGAGAGATAACTTTTAAACCAATCATTAGTGAGTCCTCTAATTCCATACTTATCAAGTTTTTGGAGTACGATATTATGATTTATCAAATGACTCGTCCATTTTGTTCACTTTAAACCATTTGATATTTTGTTTTCATATCGATCAGTGATAAATAAAGCCTTCTGCCGATTTCATTGGTCAATTTCAAAACTAGACAATTTGATTGGCTGAACAAAATACAACTGGGCCACATTTTCATAATTTGCATAATTAGAGTTGGGAGCTTCCATTGGTTAACTTCAAAACTGGACAGTTTGCTTGGCTAAACCAAATACAACTGGGTCATATTTGCATAATATTATATTATTATATAAATATTATATGAGAAAAACACTCATTCCATGTCCTCTATTTATAGTATCAAATGTTTTTGACAACTCGAGGAAGATAGCTAGAGTGACATCTTTACTGTTTTTATTGTTTTCAATGGCCACATGTTTAATAATATGCATGACAAGGTGTATAGTGGAGTGATTTTCAATGAAACCAAATTGATAAGGATTTAAAACTTTGTTTCTCTCCAAGAAGCTAGTTAGCCTTTTGTACATTACTTTTTCCAAAAGTTTTGAAAAAACTGGGAGAAAACTAACTGGTCGATAATTTGAAATATCTTGGACATCACCTGATTTATATAAAGGAATTACTTTGGCTATTTTCATATGTGTAAGAACCTTACCCTGCAGGAATGAGTTGTTCATAATGTGGGTTATTGGGTTGACTGACAGGTCGGTAGTGTTTTTTGAGGAGGCTCATTTTTATGCCATTACAATCTTTGCTAAACTTGGATTGCATATATTTTACAATTGTAAGAACTTCAGTATTGGTTGTTGGGGTAATGTAAAAGCTATTCAGGACATCTTAATCAATATATTCAGAAAATGATTTATCCCATTCCACAATTGACTCTCTGGTTTGTTTGCCGATATTCGAAAAGAAATTACTGTATTCTTTGGCAATACTGTGTGAATTATCAATTTTATTATCTCCATAATTGAAATAGGAGGGTAATTTCGTTACTTTCTTAGCCTTATGTATTGTGAAATTTGGGATTTCCCATGCTTCGCGCATATTATTTTTACTAGTTGCTAGTGCATTCTTGTAGTACAGTGCTTTACTTTGTTTTCTAACTTTATTAAACATTTGACAATATTTTTTATAATTTTGAAAATTACGATCAGTGGGTTTATTTAATTTTTTTCTATAAAATTTAAAATTCTAAAAAAGTAGATATACTTATTTATATGTGTACAGCTTAAATTAGCCAGAATTGGGATTAATTTATGGGATATCGTGAATTTGACACCGACTAACTGCACTGAACTTCGTAAACACGCCATATTTGTTTATGTATTCAAACACGTTTTCAATGAGGCCCGGACGCTTTTCAGCTGCACTCTCGTGAAGAGACGAATGACATTGGTATTGGTCTATGCACGTTCCGGCCCCTTTTTTCATCACATGATTCCAATTGTAAACAGTAAAGGAGACCTTTGAACATAAAAGACAATGCCACACTGTAGCAAAATTTGATTCATTCTAAAAACTGACGAAATGTGAAATTTGAATAAGTAATTGATCTATCGATGACAGTAAGAAAAGAAGGCATGCGATCAATAAATATTTCTTATTTTTATAGCCAAAGCTCCCGCCAGTTTTGAACGGGGTGATTGCTGAGAAATTGAATGGACGGAATCTGAACGTTGTGGGGTAAGCCGCTACGCTCAGATGGCTGAACTATTAGCCTGGAAGTTCTCCAAGTACATTCACCGAATGTATTCTTCGATTTATTTTCAGGTGTCCGGACTAACTTCCTGGGTAGGAGAACAGCTTTCAGGTCTCGAGGGTATGGACTCTTGGGTAATTAATTTGATTGTGTGCTATGTTGTTGCTGCTGCGACTGAATTTACAAGTAATACCGCCACCACCACTATAATGATGCCTGTTATGGCCCAGTTGGTAAGTTGTAAATATTGTTGCACAATGACGATAGATAAAAGTATTATTTAAAGTGAAACTGGTCCTTATTGCTTAAATACTTTCATCGCAATTCATTGGCACAGAAGGTTATGAAGCCTTCAAGTAAGTTGTGACACCTACACGTATATTGGCTTCCAGCTCTCTACCATTTAAGGAACGGAAATTTCTCATTTGGAAGTTCTGGTGTTGGGCCGTCTCAGCCATTAGAAATGTCATTCAGATGATGGTTCGTGGAAGGATCACTGATTTGTGGAAGGATCATGTGTGTTGGAGACCGCATATTTTTGTATATGTGTATGCACCTGTATGTATGTGTGTGTGTGTGCATTATATATAGTCGAGTGTTTTCAAACATCTGGTTTCTCAATTACGCCTCTTTGTCTTATAAACAATTTTATAACTCCTAAAAGGGTACTCCCATCATTTCAATGACACCATGTTTCCGCTCACACATTTTTGTTATTAGTGTAATCCCACAAATACCTAATTTCTTTTGTAAATGTGCCATTTTAAGTAAAAATATGTCATCTCTCAAAGGCAGGGCTTCAGTTCACTCTATTTTTGACTATAGCTAATGATATCCCTTTTGATGAGATAAAGACGTCTGATGTTTATGACTTCATATCTAAGTTTAACACATCACTGAGAATTGACGATAGTGACACAGACCCTCCTACACTATTGAAAACCCCAGCTGTAAATATTATACACCAGAAAACACTAGTTGAGAAGTACTAGCAAAAAATGAGTCATTTTCTCTTTTCAACATGAACTGCTGAAGTCTGAAATGCTAACTTTGAGACATCCAAAATCTCTTACACGAAAAAATAATTTGATGTCATGGAACTTACTGAAATATTCGATGTCAAACAGAATAACTGTTTTGAACTCTAAGGTTATCACCCTCTAATTCATTACACTCGACCTACAAATGATGATGGCAGGAGAGGTGTAGGATTATTCATCAAGGACAACATCAGTTTTAAACATCAAAGTAATCTGTCAATCTTTATACCACAGGCATTTGAATCCCATTTTATTGAAACTATATCTATAACGAAATGCATAATCGGCGTTATCTATAGGCCCAACACTGCACCAAAAGCTGCTGTTGACCTTTTTTGTCCACAATGTCTGAACTGTTGAATAAAATTACAACCTCGAAAAAAAAGAGCCTACCTTATGGGTGACTTCAACCTTGACCTACTCAACCTCACTAATCATAATAAACTGAATTTTTTATCGACTCTCTGTTCAGCTCAGGTTTTATGCCCCTTGTCACTAAAACAACGAAAGTTACTGATACTTCAGCCACTCTTGTAGACCATATCATTAGTAACGATTCCTAATAATAATAACACTTTGGCCGGCCGCTGATTTGTCGCGGTTCTCGTATGAGAAAGCCTTGGTTACCCCTGTTCTACCAACTGCCTCCCTATTCCCACGCTTCTTCTCTCCTTCCAATACTCGGAGACGAACTGCCTGATGTGCTTGATGACATCCCTTGCACCATTCTCCCCAATCTCTCCGATTAGCATATTAACCCTCTCCTTTGAGTCGCCCCCTAACCGCATGTCCTTCATTCTCCCATCCCACTTCCCCATTATACTCCCCGTGAATCTTGTTCTTTTAGTCTGGTATTTTGGGCATTCTAGAAGAAAGTGTTGCAGGGTCTCCACCACACCCAAGTTACACATCTGGCACTCCTTTTCACTGTTTTTCCCAATTTTTCCCAATTTTTCCCATCAGCTCCAGGGACCGCGACCTCAGCTTGAACAACAGTGACCCCGTAAGGTGCCATCAAGGTACTCTTCAAAACCAGGCTTCTCTTTATCATGCAGGCCACCCAAAGATCTCTTTGATTTGACCCCCTCTCGCCAATTACCGTTACAATCCTCCATGACCGTTTCTCTGACGATCTTTTTACCCTGGTTTGCCCCAACGCCAAGGTCCGAGATCTCCAATGAGTAGTTTTCTACTAGCTCCCTCACTTGGACCACCCACCCCGTCTTGATATTTGAGTTGAAAGTTCTCGGGAACATTGCTTTACACCGTCGGCTATCGGGGAGATTTACCAAATAATTAAGATACCCGGGTTTCAATAGGTCTATCCTGTTCTTGATCCTCATCCACCCAAGCTCACCCCTGATTGCTTCTAGCGCTGCGGCATTACTCGACCCTGTTATCCATCGGCCTGCATCGTTCTGCAGGATATCCAAGCTCTTAACAGTCGTCTGGTTTAGAGGTACAACTTCCGTACCGTATGTTATACTTGGCAGACCCACCATTTCCCAAATGGTTTTCCCCACGAAAACCTTATTGAAACTGTTTCTCCCTATAAGTTTCATTTTGGTTAAGGACTCGCTTCCCCTTCAGAATCAATTTATTTGTGTGGCTTCGGTAGATGCCTCTTCCTGTGATGTTTATATTTACCCCAGGTACTCATAGTCACTAGTCTCTCCTACACTAAGAAGTTTGCTGCTACCTTCCGGAATGCAGAACTCCCCCACTCTCCACCTTCGAGTGGGGGCCACTTTGCGGCCCACAGGTATAACTTTGCTCTTGCTTTCATTAAGTTCGAGTCTCCATTTGGTCCCATATTTCCCAACAATTCCCAGCATCTTCGCTAGCCCCTCTTCACTTTCTGACACTAGCACCACATCGTCTGCAAAAAATAGCCCTGGGATCTTCAAGTCACCAACTGTAACCCCCTCGTCGCTATGCAGGAGTTCATCTCCTAAACCCTTGATGTACAATGCAAAAAGAATTGGCGAAAGGATACACTCCTGTTTTAGGCCTATCTCCATAGGCACATGTTTGTTGTAATGTTTCCCAGGCTAAGTTCACTCTGTACATCTTTATATAATGCTTTCATAATCCCAACAAACTCGCCTCGGAAGCCCAGAGCCTCCAGCTTGCCCCACATACCCTCCCTCCATACTCTATCGTATGCCTTTTTAACATCCAAAAAGGCCATAAACATCTTTTTCTTGTTTGCTTTCGTGGATTCTATCATTTGGGATAGCGTGAAAAGATGGTCAGTGACTCTCCTCCCGTTCCTGAAGCCATTCTGGATTTCTCCCAAAAATACCCTCTCTTCAATCACCTCCTCTAATCTCCCATACTGGACTTTACAAAATACTTTTCCAATGTTGCTGCTGACAGAGATCCCTCGATAGTTATCCAAGACGTCTTTTTCCCCCTTTTTGTGAATAAATGTCACTTTACTTTCCCTCCACTCCTTTGGGACCTCTTGTTTTTCTATGGCTAAATTGAATAGGGCAGTTAGGCTTTCCAAGAGTTCCTCTCCCCCTTTTTTGATAAACTCGTTAGGAATTTCGTCCACCCCTCCCGCTTTTCCATTCCTTAATTTTGAGATCACCCTTCGCACCTCCTTAGTTTTGATTTCGCTGCACACGAAGTTCGATAGATTTTCCTCGACCTGGTTCGGACACTCTGGTGGGTTCCCCATGCCCCATCGCTTATCGTTTACCTTTTTCCAGTGCTTGACTAGTACTAATACGATTTGATCTCGCTCTTCTACAACTCTGCCATCTACTTTAATACTCTGTGGGTTACTCCCTTTGTTACGTTTGTTCACCCATTTCCAAAATAGGTTCGAACTCGACCCCCCTGTCGTTCTTATCGTCCTAATAAGACTACCATTTCGCACTCTCCGATTGCCGTCTTTAATCTTATTTACTTTATTTCGTGCTTGTTGGTATTCTTCCTTTGCTACAATGACATCATTGCTTTCCACCCCTTAAGTTTTCTACTTCTCCTGTGTGCAGCACATTTAGCTTTTCTACACTTTATGGCCCTTTTCAGTTCTTCGTTCACTCTGTACCCACGTTCCCGTGCTGGCACCCTAATCTTTCCTACACTTTCCTTCCCTGCCACCATTAGGCTCGCATCTCTGGTGTCGGCCATGTTCTGGATACTGCCCCCCTTGTGTACGGTTGCAAGCTTTGGCTTCAGTTTTTCTTCGAACTTCGCACAGTCGGCATCCTTTTTCAGTTCCCAAAACTCCATGAAGCTTCCTTTGCTTTTATCTAGGTTTTTGGCCCTCATCGTCACTGTAATCAAGTCGTGATCACTATTCAACTCCATTTTGCCCTCATCATCCACTTCTACCCCTATTACCTCCCTCCATAAATTAATATCTGTGAGAATGAAGTCAATTATTGATTTTCTGTCGTTTCTCTCCCAGGTCCATTTCCCCTTACATCTCGCGTCCCTGTTCAGAATCTTCAGACCGTGCTCATTTGTGAAGTTCAACAGCTTCCTTCCATTCCTGTTGACTTTCTTCTCCCCACCCTCTATGCCTTCTTGCTTATCACCTATGTGTCCATTAAAGTCGCCCATCAGAATTATACCGAGCCCCCCTGTTGAGCATGTTTCTGCAATTGTTATTTCTGACATCAGCGACCACTTCGCAACGTTTTGCATCGGTAACTTGGAAGAACAATATGCACGCCCTACCAAAATTCATAAACCTCGTTCAAGAAAGAGAACATCGGTCGCTTTAAAATACTCTTTTTAGGCAGTGAGTTTTCTAGCGTCTTCGACGCTTCCGATACCACCCTGGCATACCACCTATTTTGGACATCTTCTTTGAAGCATTCAATGAAGCTTTCACATTTAAAGCAACACCAGTTCCCTCAAATATATTAAACGCTCGCCCTGGATGACAGCTGGATTATTACAGTCTTCCCTACAAAAACAAAAATTGTACTTCAAAAAGCTAAAATCTTCAACAGCTCAAGCCTACAAGCAGTACTGTCAAATCTTCAACAGGATTAAACGGACAAGCAAATCAGATTATTATCATAATATTTTACTATTTTAATGGAAAATAAAAACAACCTTAAAAAGTCGTGGGAAATATCCAACGTAAAGCAACTAATAAATCAGACCGAAAAATTGAATCACCCGATACTTTGTTTTATGGTAATATCCCTCTAAAGGATCCCAAAATCATTGCCGATAAATGGGAGCGCGGTGGCTCAGTGGTAGACTGTTGGACTTCTATGCTAGAGGTCCTGAGTTCGATCCCCGTCCGGGACGACCGCGTTGTGTCCTTGGGCAAGGCACTTTACCCCGATTGCCTACATGAGGGCACGATGACGCCGTGTACTAAGGCGTATTGACCGTCGATGGTGCACATGTCTTCAATCGCTGTAACCCTGCTTGAGCGGAGCCTGAACAGAGTTAGAATGTTGAGGAGCTGATAGTTGCTCGTCGATGCTCGGTGGTTCTCTCCGGGTACTCCGGCTTCCTCCACCCGTAAAACTGCCACGGTCACGATTAGCCATTGCGCATAAGTATGTGACCTTAAACACCGATAAATTCAATGCATTCTTCGCAAACATTGGAAAATCAGTAGGTGAACAAGTGGCCGATACGAACATCCACTTTTCAAATTACTTGAAGCAAATTAACAGAAACTCATTATTTCTGACAACAACGAACATCCAGGAAGTTATCCAGGAAGTTATTCATAACATTTCTAAGTAGTCCTCAAAACCAACAAGGGATCAGGGCGAACTGTGCACGAAACTCCTGAAAGCAGTCGCTTATGAAGTTACTAGTCCATTAACAAACATCATTAATACTTCATTTTCATATGGCCAAGTCATACCAATTTTCATGTCTGGTGATCCTCAAATTTTTAACAACTATCGCCCTGTCAGTATCCTACCCACGTTCTCAAAAGTACATGAGAAATTAATGTACACGAGATGGGTGGAGTTTATAGATAAAAGTAACATCTTATACAAGTACCAGTTTCGCTTTAGAACAGCCGTTCGACTGTCCACCCCCTATTGCACTTACTGAATAGGGTGGTAACTGAAAATGATAACCCAATAAAGAACTGCACCCTTTCTATATTCTTAGACCCCTCTAAAGCATTCGACAGCATTGGCCATTCAACCTAACTCCAGAAACTTGAATACTATGGTATTAGAGGTATAATCCACCAGTGATTTCAAAATTATTTAACCGACAGAAGCCAATTCATCTCGTTCTGGAATATTATTTCAGAAACCTTAACCATAAATACCGGTGTACTTCAAGGGTCTATTCTTGGTTCCCATTCTATTCTTATTGTGCATTATCGATATTAGCAACTCCACTGTGCTCAGTCTTCTTTCCTTTGCCTATGATACAACGGCTTATAAATCAGGCAACAACCTTGATACTTTTACAGATAGTGTAGATTCAGAATTAACCAAAATAAATCACTGGTGTTTTGCCAACAAATTAGCCCTCAACCCCACTAAAACTAACTATATGCTTATTCACCCACAAAATGATTTGTATAGGGAAAACAACGTTAAGTTATCTCTGAAAATTACAAATATTGAGGCCGTTGGGAACGAACAAGATCGAGCCGCTCTAAAGTTCCTCGGCGTGTAAATAGACGAAAATATGAAATTTAAACACCATGTTTCTGCAGTATGCTCAAGAAAGGCAAGTGCAATTTTTCCCTAAATAGGGCAAAGAAATTTCTCCCCGCAAAGGCAATGGAAACTTTGTACTTTTCATTGATCCACTGTCGTCTCATATATGGTATGGTATATGGTATTCATGTTTGGGGTCATTCGGCCTAAGTAGTTTAGGTTGCATGGATAAGGCCACATCACCCGGATCTCATGCCGGATCTCATGTGACGTAATAGTCACGTGGCCGGTGACCGCCAAGTTATGTTGTCATGGTAACCCGTGTGAGCGGCCATCTTGTTACATCATCCCCATAGTGATGAGTGGTGTTAGTGCGCATGCGCAGCACGTGCTGTTATTGTAATATGCGTTTCCGTCGTCCATTTTGTATAGTGGAGTCCGCCAATTTGTTTTTTATGGTAGTACGTGGTTGCTATGTTACCCAATGGCTTCTTATAGGACAGGGGTATGTTCTGGGGGTATGGTCGATTGAATCGGAGTATAACGAATTACCCAAATGAGCCCGAGAATGACCGGAAATCACTGAAATGATTACCGAAACGGACTTATCCTAACTAGAATCTTGGATGTAAATAGTAGCATGTAGTGCTATAAGGCAACTATGGGGTTTGTTCCGTTGTAGTAGAGTATTTGTTTACCAAGAATTACCCAAATGAGCCTGAGAATGACCGGAAATGACCGAAATGATCACTGAAATCACCAAAAGGGGTTCGGATTCCCTAAGAATTCTCGTCTACTTAGACCATTTGTGCCCATCATTCGTTGATCTGTAATGACTTCTGTCTAGTATACTGACTCTCCCGTATGTGTATATAAGGGCCATGAAGCTATTTCTCTTGATCTAACCTCAAGTCCCTTATGTTTACAGCCCGGCTACCTTTTTGGGATACCTATTTGGGGATACCTATCGGAGAATATCCATCTGGGAATGTTTTGACAACCCGTATGGGAGGTCCATGAAAATATTTCTCTTGATCTACCCTCAAGCCCCTCGTGTTCTCAGTCAGGTCTTTATGGTATGGGAATGCTATATTTAAAAAAAATAACAACACATTCTTTACATTTGAATTTCTTTTATTGAATAACAAATCACAATACAACTTTTTATGGTATGTAGATTGTCAAATATTCGTAAAATGTCTTTCTGCAGATTGGGCATCTTCTCAGTCAGTTACAACAGTCAGTACACAGGCACAAGTGGTTACATGGTCGCGGAGCGACATTGGCTTCAGTTAATAAACACACACAACACTTCCGTGAATCTTCTTTTCTGACGGCCTATTCTTCTTGTTCTTCATTGGATTCTTCTTCCGCCTCCATCAATTCGGGTAGGTTGTGAATATAGAACATTCTGGAGCATAGTGTCTATATTCTTCTATAACATCGCTTTCTTTGTCCCAGAATCGCACAACTATTCCACAATGAAAACATTGTGTTCTGTCTCCTGTCCCCAAATAAAAGAAGCCAGCTCTCGCTAGTTCTTTCGGGAGTTTTGCACTTTCTCTTTGTAACATATTTTCAAAGGTCTTGAGGGGGTGTTCTTCCAATGCATAGTTCATGTGGCGCGGTGGTCTCTGTACTGGCTCGCATTTCTCCAGAGCAATCAGTGAAGGAGAGTCTCGACGTAGCATCTGCTAGTA
Organism: Pictodentalium vernedei; assembly: GCA_031216915.1. Classification (NCBI taxonomy): domain Eukaryota; kingdom Metazoa; phylum Mollusca; class Scaphopoda; order Dentaliida; family Dentaliidae; genus Pictodentalium; species Pictodentalium vernedei. The sequence continues at coordinate 299,636,530 of CM062294.1, forward strand.
CTGGTTGTGAAACATCCTGATAAAACGTTTCAACGTTCATTTTCTCAGCAAAATATCGTGGAAAAGGATTTCTCAAATCTTGGTTTCTTGGTTAAATTCATTCTGAGCCATCGTGATCAAACAAGGAATCGTGAACATTCTATCTAATCATCCTTCTTCTTGGGTTTTCTGCCTCTCTTTGGTTTAGTGGTGTCTTCTTGATTCTGTTCAGTGTTTCCCTTCTTTGCTATGGTTACTGCTTTGGTGACCCGATCCCAATCTTCTGTGGAAAACTTGAATCCCACGTCGTTCTTAAACAGTTGAATCTGTAATTCGTTGTTGGTTTTGAAGACGGTTATGCTAGTAGGCATCCTTCTCCTTCGGCTGTCGGCACACAAATGACGATTTTCGCTGGAAACGTTCCTTTTATAGGTTTTATTCATAGCAGCGACATCTAGTGGCATATTTCATTTATTACGTCATCAACCAACACGTTATTGTCTATTAGATCAGTTGTAAACATACCAACTATTTTGTCCATTGATACACCTCGACAGCGATGTTTGAGATAAAACAAGCAATACTGTCCACATACTGGTAACGATGCTTGAAGATCCCACAGAAGTCAGCCGAATAGTAAATAAAATGAAGCCCAAATTATCAAAAGACTGCGATGGTATAACTAGTAGTCTTCTTAAACAAACAATAAATGAAGTATTGGATCCCCTCACACATGTTATTAATAATTCTTTTATTAATGGCAAAGTACCTGATAGGCTGAAGATTGCAAAAGTGTACCTGATAGGATGAAGATTGCAAAAGTGATACCTATATTCAAAACAGGCGACGAGCATAGATTTACCAATTACAGACCTGTTAGTATACTTCCCGCGTTTTCAAAAGTACTGGAAAAGCTAATGGACACGAGACTTACAAATTTTATAAATAGATTCAATATTTTATACTCCCACCAGTATGGATTTAGAAAACGCCATAGCACCATTCACCCAATCCTCCAACTTCTGAAAAGCACCGCAACAGAAAACAATAAACAGGATAAAAACAGCACTTTAGCACTGTTCTTGGATTTGTCAAAGGCCTTCGACACGATAAATAACGAAATTCTATTATGTAAACTCGAAGAGTATGGTATCCGAGGCCTCGCGAATAATTGGTTCAGAAGTTACCTGTCTGACAGGCTTCAGTATGTTAAGTACGAAGAACACAAATCAGATTCAGCGAAACAAAGCTGTGGAGTCCCACAGGGCTCAATTCTGTGCCCTGTACTCTTCCTTTTATATATCAACGATATTAGTAAATCAACATCACTCGATCTATTGTCGTTTGCGGATGATACCACGGTACACTGCTCCGGTTCAGACGGGAATGCCATAACTCACTATTTCAACAACGAAGTTCAAAAAATATTTGAATGGTGCTCGGCGAACCAACTGCTGTTGAATGCTAAAAAAACACTTATATTATACTTAACCCAAATAAAAGTAAGAATAATAATTTCTGTCAAGAGATAAAAATAAATAATCAAAAGATAAGCAAAGTCGGGGGAAGTGAGACAGAAAAATCTCTAAAATTTCTTGGAATAAGCATTGATGAACACTTAACCTACAAAGCTCATATATCTAGGCTATGCTCGAAAATAGCTCACGCAAATTATAACCTCAACAAAGTAAAACATATTCTCCCACGCAAAGTCCTAAAAACATTGTACTATGCCCTGGTTCATAGTCATCTGGTATACGGGATTTTAGCATGGGGCAATTCAAGAGCTGTTAATAAACTAGTTATCATGCAAAAGCGATCATTAAGAATAATAAATAACAAAAAATACAATTTCCATACAGACCCCTTATTTAAGGAAAATAAAATACTCAAAGTAGATGATTTGTTCAAATTGCATGCATTACTGTTCGTCGCGCATGACTGGCAAAATGGCAGATTACCGGCTTCTTTTAACGATACATTCAAGGTTACTGACAACCCACTCGGTAGGACAACCCGGCAGTCGGGACATTTATACATAGAAAAAACACGTACACAACTATGGAACGCTTTAGACGACACAGTTCGAAATATCAGTAACAGGGCTACATTTAAGAAAACATTGACCTCAACATTCCTTTCGTCATATTCGACATATGTCCGTTGCGATAACCCCTACTGCCCAGACTGTACTTAGTAAATATTGATCATAGTGACACATTAGCAAATTAAACAAATCCGCAATAGAAACATACTAGTCGTGCGATATGTCTTAATCTTGCATCCTCGTCCAATGCAACCTGCAGAGTTTTTCCCTCTAGTTGCCCCACTAACCTCGTGTAGAGCCACACACGGTTAAGAAGCTGCAAACAATACTCCTGAGGAACAAATTTGCGTTCCGGAACACGTATTTAAGCAAGTGGTTGGTCAAGTCGGTCGGCTAATCATGGGAAGTCGCATGCGGTGAACTGACCGACACCTAAATGCTGTCAGCTAGTTTACGGCATTCGCCCCCCATGGTGCGCCCACCGATATTGACCCCTCGTCCAATTATAAAGATCATGATCTTCTCTAGTTAGAACGATATTATCCACTCGATTTGACTGATTGTGTCTCTTGAACTTTATGCGGAGCAACTCTGCGGACTCTTTCTAAACAGAAACACCACCCTACCGCTGGCTTTTTATCCTAGCTTCTCACACTTGAGCGTAATTTCGACCCAAGGAACGGAAAAACCATCATCCCTATCATAGACCGGATAAATCGCCCCATGTTTACTCATCTAGTCACAGTCTGTTCGCGACTTCTGTTTCCTTTAGGGGGTGGCAGGTAGACAGCTAATCTGGCTATGCCACTTCCCACGGTATGCTATTTGTTACTCATGTATAATCTTTATTTTTGTTTACATCATACATATATGTATATCGTGAATAAAGAATCTGAATCTGAATCTGACGTTTTTTGTTGTATTTCCAATATCTGGAATTCTTCTTGAAAAAATTGTGGAATGGTCTGTGTCTTGGAGGTAATCCATAGGAGTCAAAGTATTCTGCATCTTTGTGGCTCACGGAGAGAGCCAACCAATGTTCTCCTTTTCTTTGTTCTGGATCTGTGTTGACTGTCAAAACCACTGTTTTGTGATCTGGTAGTCTTCTTGGTAATCTGTTTCTTGCAAATACGCCCAAACAAATTCTTGTCAAACAATCATCTGATCGGAGGGCGTTCTTCAACTGCAACGTGTTCATGCCGAGTAGTCGAAAATGACTTGTCTGTTCTTGTCCACTTCTATGATGTTGTGTACTTCTGCATTCACCGATACGTTGATCGTGGTCGGCAACGGATCTTCGAAATGGACTTCCAGTCTCAAATTTGCTCTTTTCACTACATCGAAGTGTAGTCCATGTGATAGGTCTGGAGTCAGGTCAAACACGAACAGAGTGTATCCTTTTTTTATATTCCTCTCGACTAATGTGGTTTCCTTCATTGTCGTACATCTGTCCGGTTCCTTGGAACAGGGTTGTATAACGTCTCGCCACTTCTTGTTGGTCGAATCGAAGTTGTAGGGGTTTTGCAGGAATCTGCTGTCCGTCAAGGATCGTTACCAGTGTGTGGACAGTATTGCTTCTTGTATCCCAAACATCGCTGTCGAGGTTCATCAATGGACAAAATAGTCGGTATGTTTAATAGACAATGAGGTGTTGGTTGATGACGTCATAAATGAAATCTGCCACTAGCTGTCGCCGCTATGAAGAACTACTGTAAAAGGGACGTTTCCAGCGAAAATTCCATTTGTGTGCCGACAGCCGAAGGAGAAGGATGAATACTAGCATAAACGTCTTCAAAACCAACAACGAATTACAGATTCAACTGTTCAAGAACTACGTTGGATTCAAGTTTTCGACAGAAAATTGGGATCGGGTCACCAAAGCAGTGCTCACAGCAAAGAAGATAAACATTGAACAAAATCAAGAAGACACCACTAAACCAAAGAGAGGCAGAAAACCAAAGAAGAAGGATGATTAGATAGAATGTTCACGATTCCATGTTTGATCACGATGGCTCTGAATGAATTTAACCAAGAAACGAGAAACCAAGATTCGAGAAATCCATGAGACTTTGCAGAGAGAATGGACGTTGAAACGTTTTATCGGGATGTTCCACACCAAGTACTGGAGCAGATGCTACGTGGAGACTCTCGTTCATTGATTGCTCGAGAAATTCGAGCCAGTGCAGAGGCCACCGCGCCACATTAAGTATGCATTGCATTGGAAGAACACCGCCTCAAGACGTTTGAAAATATGTTACAAAGAGAAAGTGCAAAACCACCAAAAGAACTAGCGAGAGCTGGCTTCTTTTATTTGGGGACAGGAGACAGAACTTAATGGTTTCATTGTGAAATAGTTGTGCGATTTTGGGATAAAGAAGGCGATGTTATAGAAGAACATAGACAAAAAGCTCCAGAATGTTATTATATTCACAACCTACCTGAACTGATGGAGGAGGAAGAAGAATCCAATGAAGAACAAGAAGAAGAGGCCGTCAAAACTGAAGTCAATGTCGCTCCGCGACCATGTAATCACTTGTGACTGTGTACTGACTGTTGTAAATCACTGTGAAGATGTCCAATCTGCAGAAAGACAGTTTATGAATATTTGACAATCTACATACCATAAAAAGTTGTATTGTGATTTGTTATTCAATAAAAGAAATTCAAATGTAAAGAATGTGTTGTTATTTTTTTTAAATATAGCATTCCCATACTTTAAAGACCTGACTGAGAACACGAGGGGCTTGAGGGTAGATCAAGAGAAATATTTTCATGGGCCTCTCATACGGGTTGTCAAAACATTCCCAGATGGATATTCTCCGATAGGTATCGCCAAATAGGTATCCCAAAAAGGTATCCTGGCTGTAAATATAAGGGGCTTGAGCTTGGTTCAAGAGAAAGAGCTTCGTGGTCCTTATGTACACATACGGGAGAGTCCGTAGTTTAGTTTAAACATATTTTATTCGTCTTTGATGATAGTTGACAAAAAGGATTGGAACACAAGTTATAGCAACTTATTTACGTTCCTCTCCTGCATAATGCTGTAACAATATAAATAAAAATGTACAAGAACGACATACATAGGTGAACATTTTAACATCCTTATAATACAAAGTTTAAGTTTCCAAGAGAAGAAGATAAAGATTGTGGGAAAAGCAAATATAAAGTAAAATAAATAGTGCTTGTTTTAGTAGGCTGCAACCCGATCTCCACTCATCAAAAATGTTTTAGGCACAATATTTCAATCGACGAAAAGTTTAAATTTGTTTTATTAGGTAGTGGGCAAGCTCCAAACACCAGCTTTTCTGGACCAAGTTTTGATGAATGCAAATCAATGCAAATGCAAACCCCGCCACTCCAAAGTATGAAATATGGAATATCTGAAACGAAATATTTGCTGCCCGCCCGTAAGGGCCCCATATAGGAACTCTTGTGTTTACTTGGACTTGTATATAAAAGCACACATATACACACATGTTTATATACTCGTTCGAATTTCGCGCACAGTACGGAGGGGCTGGACCAAGTCACCGAATCGCGGCGGGGTAGACTCTCCCCACAAATACTATCTATATAGTTTCAAAGAACAATGAACGGAGAACACGAGTAGATCCACCGCCCATGGAGCATGGGGTTTCACTCCGTGATCCACATGCTGAAAACACAATATTTTCAGTATGATTTTGAAAAATCATCATCATTTGCAGGTTGGAGAAACCATCCCGCCACAACACAGTGACAGTCCATCCACACAAGTTGAAGAAATTTTTGCTCAACCGCAAAAGTGTATTCGTTTCCAAATTTCCAAAGATTAAATCTTTGAGTGCTTGAAATAAAGGACTGGACACACTTAAAGATAAATTGGTTGTCTGAGATAGATAGATTTGGATTTCCATACAATAAATTATCCGGTGATACCATTATAAAACTAGAAAGCCGCCGTTTCAAAGTATTACGCTGCGTTGCATATAACGGACACTCAAAAAAATAATGTTGGGCATTTTCAAGTTCATGTCAACAACTGCAGCTAGGAGCTTCGCAAATATAATTAGCAAACTTATCGGCGTTCAGGTCACTACACTGGTTTCGTAGACGACAGTGTGTGATGTTTAGCATTCGTTTCCCGCTAGGAAAATAAGCGGGTGGTTTCGTTACAGGATTCAGGTTAATGTATTTCTTTTTAAATTCTACAAGAGATTGTGATATATGACTGGGTAATTGATTCCAGGCTGACACTGTGGCTGGCAGAAAAGAGTTCTTAAAATGTTCAGTACGTGTTTTGTATGTGGAAAATTGTTCCGCACGTCGCAGATTATATGAAGTGGATTGTGAAATTCGCGGGGGTAGTAAACGCGTAATATATTCTGGTGCTTCGTGGTTAACTATTCTGTACATTATACTCATTTTGTGAATTTCACGTCTGCGTGTCAACGAGTTCCAGCCAAGCTCAAGAAGGATGTTTTCTGTCGATACTGATCTCGTTAAACCTGTGATAATTCTTGCCGCATCGAGATGTAAGCGTTCGAGTCTTTTCAGAAGATAGGAGGGGGCTGAGTCCCATAGTTCATCTCCATAATCCATTATAGGGAGTATGTACGACACATATATTCTCTCCAATGTTTTGCGAGAGAGCAAGAATTTCAGTTTTCGGAGTTGCGATAATCGGGACGACACTTTTTTGTACAAATTTCATTTATTTGAACATCCCTTTTAAGATTACTTTGTAGATAAACGCCTGAGTGTTTGTAATGATCACATCCAGATACAATGCTATTATTAAAGTGAATTATATGTGGGGTTGTGCCTGGGGAAAATGAAAAATAAACTGACTTTGTTTTGGATGGGTTGAATGAGACCAACCACTGATTAGCCCAGGTGTTATTTTTTTCTAAATCGGCGTTTAGGACATAAGTTAGGTCGACTTTGTTATTTTCACTGGTGGACAGGCACGTGTCGTCCGCAAACATCCGAGCATGTGACTCGAGTAGGTCACCGATATTGTTTATGTAGACCAGGAATAGAAAGGGGCCCAGTACTGAGCCCTGTGGAACCCCCGATTTCATTGTCTTGTACTGTGAAAAATCGTTGTTAATTAAAACCCTCTGTTGTCGATTATCTAGATAATCTTCTATCCACAAAAGTAGATTTTCTGTGATACCATTCTCTCTAAGTTTAAAAACCAAACCCTTGTACCAAACTCTTTTGAAGGCTTTTGATATATCACAAAAAAAACTGAACAAGTTAGGGAGTTGCATAGAGTGTGATATAATTCCATTAACTGAAAGGTTGTACTATGTCCAGGAATAAAGCCAGACTGGTATGAAGGGTTACTTTTTCTATTATTTTACTAAGGCAGGGTAAAAATGAAATGGGTCTATAATTGTTTTTGTCTGAAGGGTCATCTTTCTTGAAATTGGGGTCACGTCTGCCTTCTTCCATTCTTCTAGGAATTTACACGACCGGAAGGAATATTCAAACAATAATTTTAGGGGAGATGAGATACTGGCAGCAGTGGATTTTAACATTCTGACTCTAATTTGATCGTGACCATGGGCTTTGTTTGACTGCATAGATTTCAATGCTTTCATAATGTCGTTTATTTCAAAAGGGATTTCAGCTAAATGTATACTGGAGCGTGATGAGAACGTTTGGAGTATATGATCCGTTTCGTCAATAACTCCGTTAGATATACATGTGCCATTGAGCAGATTAGCTTTCTCTTCGTCTGTAAATGCAATCATGCCGGGGTTTTCTTTATTTGTTATACAGAGAGGTGGCATCTGTTTAGATTTATTTTTATCGAGAAGGTCATTGATTACATGCCAAAATAATTTGGGGGAAGGTTGATCTGAAAGGGTGTGCTCAAGGTTGGATTCGTACTGTTTTTTTGCGTATTTTCGATTAAGTGTGTCCAGTCAGTTTGAAGGATTAATGTATTTGCTAGTTCAAAATTAGCCTTTTTGTAATTACGAACAGTTCTGAAGTATGGGGTATTAAGTGAATATTCAGATTTTATACAGCAGTAAACGGCAAAGTGATCAGACACTTCAAGGTCTATTGTATCGCTTTCTGTGTCTTCAGTTTGGTCACTAACTAAAATGGGATCGAGAATTGTTTCGGTAGTAGCAGTTACAGTACGTGGAGAGTGTATTATCACTAAACCACCCGCAGAGTGGAGAATCCGCCCAAGCAATAATTGCAAATTTGTTGCAAAGCATAATCAGCACAAGCAAAGTTTCAGTCAGTGGACCTCCGGGTTAAACCCGGAGGTCCATTGGCTGAAACATTGCTTGTGTTTTTTGTCGATATGTACAAAATTTGAAAGTTATAGCATGGGTGATAACTCCACTCCGCGGGTAATTTAGTTACAATCCACTCTCCACGTACTGTACACGAGTTGGCTTTGTTACTAAATTGCGTAGACTATAGTGTGTTATAATTTCGCTGAGACGCCCAGTAGTTTGTGTGAGGTCCGAGTTAAAATCACCTAGCAATACAAGGGGTTTATTCGCATCAAGTGCCGTTTCCACAAAACTATCTAATAGGTCCCAATAATCACTCGGTGCATACTGTACCGATCTGTAGGAAACTGCTAGAAGAAATGTTTTCGATTTAGAAGTGACTTCAAAGCACACGATGGATGTATCGAATTCTAGTATGGTTTTACGAAAATACAGAAGACTTTGATCAAAGTATACGGCAATACCACCCCCATACTGATTTCTATCATTTCTGATGGGATCTGAAAAACCCTGTAATTTGATACTGCTCGATTGCACTGAACTATCGAGGTGCGTTTCGGCGAAACAGAGAATATTGAAGTCATGTATAATATCTGAAATTTGCGAAAGCTTGTGTATTATGCTACGTATTTTGTAGTGGAAGATAGATAGGGAACCAGGAAGATTGTTTCTTGTGTCGGGTGGGCCAGGGTTTGACTCGATGTCACCGGAAAGTAACAAAGAAAGCGTGCAAAATAGTAATAGAAATCTCGTTTTTGGGAGCCTAGTCTTTCTAATTTTACGAGAGGGCAGGCTCGAAGATTTTCCTTTGAAACACTTGACGCCACCGCCAAAAACCCCAACTGCAGCTCTATACTGTGCAATTGTGATAGCCATATTATTCCTAACTGCAAAATGACTATCTCTCTGCAAAAGGGTTACCGTCGGTGGCTCACTTTCCAAGGGTATTTCAAACTGATATCTGTAGTATCCTACAGAGTGAAGGGGTTTGCATTTACAGATTGAATGTTTGAGAACATATTCCAATTCTAGACTTATTTCACAGCCTTGTATAAGTCGGGTGAGCTTTTCCCAGAGATGGAATAAGTAGATAGAAGAGTTAAAAAAAAAGCAAAGGAAATTGGAAAAAGTTTAGTATTATTAGTGCAATATATACACTAATCATGATTGTGAAGGTTATAAACAATGACTTCGTGTAAAAGAATGTTGGCAGTTGCAGTTACACAAGATTATAATGGCTCTAAAAGTGAATCTAAAGTGTGACTATTTTATGTATGTACATGTCGTCCCTTGAGAGCATCGATGCGTCAACGGGAGTGCCACAACACCTCACTTAGCTCCCCGATGCTCTGCTGGGACGGCATAACAAGCTACCAAGACCGGCTGGGAAATTCGAGAAGAGTAATTGGTTATTCGATGTGCATACGTCATCGTCCCTGGAAAGCATCAGGGTTCCAACGGAAATGCAGATGCCTCCCTCCCCCCCCCCTCCCCGTTGGCCCTCTGACGTCCTCCGGGGAGGATATAGCAAGCTGATCAAGACTGGTTGAGAGGTTCGAATAGAATGATAATCCCTCATTGAGAACAGCAGTGGGAAGCACAGTCCCCGAGAGCATCTACAAATTGTCTGCTCTGTAAGTATAATTGGCGGTTCGTCCTAGACGAAACCAGGGACCGAGGTGGCCACTTTCTTGTAACATTTTGATTTCTGCAGGGCTAATGATATAAACGAGCTCGTAGTTAGATAATTACTGTTGGTAGTCAACATGGCTACAGTTAGTTAAAATACTCCAGCAGTGTGTTAATATTTCTGGATTATATACACATGTGTGCTAAAACCTCTTCAAAACACAGAGGATTGGGTTTCTAAGTCAATCAGGTGTGGTGCAATGAAAAATGAGTGAGGATTGAAGGGACCTGAAGTCATAATCAAATATAGGAAAGTTCTGTAAATAGAGGGAGGCACAATCACGTACATATGTACATATAAATAAACAACCCTGTTACCTAGTCTCTGCGCGAATCCCAACAGGTAGGTGCCCCTCCGTTATTGAGAGTCCGTACACACTAGATAGAAGTCATTACAGATCAATGAATAATGGGTACAAATGGTCTAAGTAGAGGATGACTCTTAGGGAATCCGAACCCCTTTGGGTGATTTCGGTGATTTCCGGTCATTCTCAGGCTCATTTGGGTAATTCTTGGTAAACAAATACTCTAGTTCAATGGGACAAACCTTACAGTTGCCTTATAGCACTACATGCTTCTATTTACATCAACGATTCTAGTTAGGATAAGTCCGTTTCGGTGATTTCGGTAATCATTTCGGTGATTTCCGGTCATTCTCGGGCTCGTTTGGACAATTCTTGGTAAACAATACTCTAATACAATGAAACACACCCTATAGTTGCCTTATAGCACTACGTCTATTACTTACATCAAAGATTCTAGTTAGGATAAGTCGGTGATTTCTGTAATCATTTCGCTGATTTCCGGTCACCCTCGGGCTCATTTGGGTAATTCGTGATACTCTGATTCAATCGAACATACCCCCAGAACATACCCCCGTCCTATAAGACGCCTTTGGGTAACATAGCAGCCACGTGCTACCATAGAAACCAAGATTGGGGACTCCACTATACAAAATGGACGACGGAAACGCATATTACCATAACAACACGCGCTGCGCAATAACACTATGGGGATGGATTCACAAGATGGCCGCTTACACGGGTTACCATGACAACACAACTTTGCGGCCCCCGGTCACGTGACTATGACGTCATATGAGATCCGGGTGATGTGGTCTTACTGACCTACACCAACAGAATTCTCAAGCTGCAAAAAAGAGCCGCCCGAATTAACTCGCACACACACCCTCTTTTCAGAGATTGTGGCATTCTGAAATTTAAAGATCTCTACAGCCTTCACGTCTCCCTCTTTATGCATGACTGGATAAAGAAAAAAATCCTCTGTCATTCGATAACACCTTTCAGGTCTACAGAAACTCTTCGGGGATGAATACAAGGCAGACAAGTAAAATAGAAACATACAAACCAAGAACTCAATTTTCTGCAGAATTGCCCTTCCATTCCTTCCCCAGAATTTGGAATAGTATCGACCCGCTAACTCAACAATATAGCAGACTCAAGTTCAAAAAATCATTAACGCATAAAGCACCACCCAAACTTCAAGTGCGATAAACCAGCCTGTCCTGAATGTATCAGCCATCAAAACCCTTTGGTATCTCATCAACCTCCCATCATTTGGACTATTGATCCCATCTAGCTGCATAATTCTTAGACAAACTATCAGATATTCCTGTCTTTGAAAACAATTTTTGTAACACTGATGCCAAACCGAGTTGATACATTTTTCACGGGAATGGCAGGAAGACAGCCTTTTAGGCTATGCCATTTCCATGTTATATACTAGGTTATGTTCTTGTAGTTTGTAATGTTATGCTGTTGTTAATGTACTTGTATACAGCAGAATAAAGATATATCTACTATCTATCTGAAATAACATATGGTAAAATCTTCAATTCCACAAGATATGTCTTTTCGTGGTTCGTCGAGTGATAAAATAGTAACTTGAGTGCAGTACAGAAGAACAAGGAAAATTAAAGTCAATTAAAAGTGTAAACCTTTACTCGGCAATGATGTACATAACCTTTCCTGTTGATGCTGTGTATAGGTGGGTGGAGGTCGTTCATTTTTTATCGGAAATTATTCGATGTTGCCCAACCCCAACATATTTAAAGGGGGTTTCTCACACGCTCGTCTCGGAACCAAATTAAATAAATTGGCTTCTAGAAATCTCACTACTTCTTACTGACTACAAGTAATTATTTTAGCGTGAACTGACCGCCGTGTTTGTAAAAACGTCCGAACCGACTGTACATTTTCATCAGAATCATTGAGGACAATTATTCTCAATCCTCATGCCTTTATTTACATCACAGCTGCTCGAATCATAAGGCGTTTGTGACAAGGAATTTCAGAGGTAACTTGGAGGTTTGTCCATGTTCAACACGTGCCGATTGTTCGAAGAAAATATTGGGTACTCCTCAAGTTACAGTTGAAGTTGAAACGGTTAACGGATCAATCGATTAATTAATGATCAACGTCTTGATCAATCAAAAAAGTAATTGATCGATTTAACGTTACTTTTGAACTACTGAATTTTCTGGGTTAACAAAGAAACAAACTTTCTCTAAAACAGGCAAACATTGTCACACTGGCTCACATCAATTATATGAGACAGAGTAAAGCATGCAAGTTACGTGATGACACTTGCAAAATAGATTCTTGAACTGCTAAAAGTTTTCAATTTTTGTCTCAAAAACATAGCTTATGATCCCTCATCGGAACGAGCTCAACGAGCTCGTTCCAATGATCATAAGCTATGTTTTGAGACAAAAAATGAAAACATAATAAAATCTGAATGGAGATTTTTGTATGTAGAGCTGTCCAATTTTGTCCTTTACTTGGGTAAAGGGTTAATGCTATAAATCATCAACGGTACGGCATTTATCCAGCTACCTATGAGGGCAAGTGATTAATCGGTTAACCAAGCTTTATCCATGTGATTAATCTATCATGAAAACCCTTTAACCCTTTCAGCTCTAGTTACAGTCTCCATAGACTTAGAGGTTATTACATGGTTAGTTTCATATCTGCCGAGATATTAGCTTGAGGTAACTTCATATCAGCCTGGAACCGAAGGTTGAAGACTGGTGTGAAGTTACCGAAGGTTGATATCTTGGCCGATAAGAAATAAACCAGGCAATAACTTCTTTATTTGTTTAACCAAAACAAATAATTACAAAGTTTTCTCAGATCTGTTAAAGTTTTCTGACAGTGTTATTGTTTTTTATTCCTTACACAAAGTCCGTAGTTTTCTCCTGCTCTGGTACAGAGATCCGGTCGTCTTGGTTTCCCCACTGAGGATGCCTCGAAGTTCGGATCGCTGAACTAAATGGGGAGGCAAGGAGACAGCCAGTCTGACTATGCCTTTCCCTACCAGTGTACAAAGTTTTCTCAGATCTGTTAAAGTTTTCTGACAGTGTTATTGTTTTTTTATTCCTTACACAAAGTCCGAAGTTTTCTCTTGCTCTAGTACAGACATCCTGGCGTCTTGGCTTCCCCTCTGTGGATGCCTCGAAGTTCGGATCGCTGAACTAAATGGGGAGGCAATGAGACAGCCAGTCTGACTATGCCTTTCCCTACCAGTGTACTTATTGCATTGAATTATTGCATGTTTGTGTTTTTATTGTTTCATGAATCTGAATATTGTACAAACATATATATACATTTGTAAACACTGTATTTTCTTGTATACTGGTGAATAAACATATCATATCTCTTCTCCCGCTTCGACGAATATCTGCTTACGACTATGAATCTTAAGTTTGCGTTGAATTTTCTGTATAACTCTCCTCTTTCTTCTCTTTCTACACACCATCCTCCCGCATTGTCGTAATTAATTCCCCGTTATTCAAACACCCTTCTTTCCAGCCAATCCATTATGCTCGGTAACGCCAGTTTTCCTGATTGCTTTCGACGAGTTGCGGTTTCGTTGCGCCCAGTAACGACACATCAAGGGGAATACCTCTGGTTTGGTTCATATTGGCCTAGATCGGTGTCATATCAGCCAAGTTTGAAGTCATATCGGTCTAGCTTGATAATAGGTAATTCTGGAAAAAAAATCATATCTAATAAATAAAACGCTATAAAGCCCCAAATATAGTGTAAATGTATTGGAATGACAAAACAAGCACAGCACTATGGTTACAGAAGGGGACTGTGTCGAGATATAGTCGAACTTCTCTGTTTATTGTGCAATCTGACATGTCAACAAAGAAATGCGAGAACATTGAAGCTCAGCTGCTATTTTCGTCTGTTTTCCATGATTTGGCAATATTTTATATATAAAATCTGGAACCATTGGTGTTAGTGCATCGTGACCAGGTTGTCGCGATCTGACCAAGGAGACCGCTCTTACGGTCGTGACAGTGTATTGTTATTAGTTTAGCTGGAGCTCTCTGGTTTGGTAACAAAAGTTCAGTGAAATGGCAAACCTACGTAACGCCCAACGTGTCAGGCCGTGCGCGCACGAGTTTCCCATTCGCCCAGCGGCCCGACACCACACGTGACCCGTCAGACTCCTATTATCAATTGCTCTTCTCTTTCAGTCGAAATTATGAACAGTTTAAATAAAAAGTAGCGAATTCATTATTCTATGCAAGACTCCTCATCGCCTCTGGCCTGCCTGCGCTCAGAACGACTGTTGAAAAATATCTACAACGCGAATAAATAGGCCTAGTTATACATGGCGTATATATGTATACACCATTCAATAATTTTAAGTAAAACTGATTGCAAAGTATAAGTCATTATTTTATGTTGGAATGAGCTCGGTAGCGTAATTTGAATTAGGTACCAAGGCTTTAGTACGAGAAGTCTGGATTATCATGGCACCACATATTGAATGGAAACACAAAAGTTAGTTATATGTTGTTTACAAAAAGTACTCGAAGCCCTAGAAAATTTTCAGTTGATATCATAATGGAGTGCAGACCCTCATCACAATATTTAACAAACTGCGTGCTAATAACATGCATGTGCAACTGGAAAATGCCGCTCTCGGATTTTGGCTTTATTGATAATTAATCAACAAGTCTATTCCAACGCATTTCTAGAATTCAATTCACGTTGGAGAAACCATGGGTCTCAACATGGGAAACTCTTGTAAACTGACACTTCAAGATGCAGAGCGACGATTGCAGTAGGCCAGACTGGAAGGCTCGTCACTTTCAATGTGGAGCTAGATTATATGTCTATAACAAAAGGCGAACAAAAGGCGAAAATTCACAAAGAACTAATGGGACCAACGCATACAGACCTTTTTGTTTTCTTTTTAACTCTAACCTGCTGAACGTGAATTTCACACACAGCCCAGAAGAAAATATTCAGAGACCAATACTATAAAACTTTTACAATTGTATTTTCTAGAATTGTATTTTCTACTTATTAATATAACTGACTGTATTAGAATGTTAAAATATATGGCAATTTGCTAACTGGAAAATTGCCATATTTTTTGAAATGCTAATGGTTCATTGCAACCCATTTAAAGTCGTAACCAGAAAAAATACAATTGTAGAAATAACATTTGTAAAAGTTATATAGTACTGGTACATAGGACAGGTGTGTTACTGGTCTGTTACTTCTGTAAAGCTGTCACAGCTTGAACAATTTTACGGATGGAAGAAGTCGAAGTACCCGAAGAGAATCACCAAGCAGGGCCGCATAACGGTTACACTATCGAACTTACTAGTTGGGCGCAAACAGAGTTAGCATTGGTTGAAGGCACATGTATGCTCGGCCTCCAGTAGGTCTTAACACAATGCGCCACGGTGCTTCCACTTGGGCAACGTGGATTACGTATCTTGCCCAAGGGCACAACGCTGATGATGCGGACAGATCGAACCTACGATCCTTCAATCTGAAGTCCTTGCTCTAACCCGTAAGCCACCGCTCACCCACTGTGCAGGTCAAGTGATAATGTAAGAGTATGTCAACTGGAAGTCGGTAATATTTTCCATTTCGTATTTAGACAGCTTATAATTTTGTTCAACACATTACCAGGTGGGAAGTTGCCATTCAGAACCGTTAATACGCCACGAAAATGTCATTCACGCGTATCATTAACTGGTAGAGTGCTAAATTATTTTTGGTCCATAAAATTTCTCTGTGCATTTTTGCCCCATTACAATTTATGAGAGAGTGCCTGTTGGCACTCTCTCATAAATTGTAATGAGGCAAATCCTAACAGATAAAATAATATCACTACCAAGCTAATATGAAGCACATCCACAGAATACGAGGCCTTTCAATTGCAGTACTGGCACGTCAGTATAAAGCCCTAAAATGGGCTTCCAGCACTTTACCAGTTAAAAAGTACAGAATACTATACCCCTTATATAACGTTACCATGTGGGACAAACTCGGCGCCATTTTAGTCAGAAGATGGGAGGGAGGCAAGTCCCTCTAGCCCCCCTTCAATTTACATCCTTGGTAGGTACAACAATGTTTTATAATTGTTATTACTGACTCGTAGTTCTTAGAACAACATCTGTGTATATCTTTACTCTCCATTTAATGCTGGTTTGCGATAAACCGATGAAATGGGCTTTAGGGATCTTTTCCAACGGCCTATCACACAACAGCATGCCATAATCTCAGATAGGGAAATCCGGGAAAGGTCTGGGATAGTCTGAGAAGATAGGATTGTTTATGGAAGTACAACAATTACATTTTATGTTATTTTACAGGCACTGGCACTACAGATGAATCCTTTATACTTCATGTGGCCTGCTGCACTGGCTTCCTCGTTTGCCTATATGCTTCCAGTGGCTACGCCTCCAAACGCAATAGTGTTCTCCGCTGGTCACCTTCGTGTTATTGATATGGTAATTATAATTATTAATTTTTAATTTTAATTACATTGATCATGAATAAGGTTGAAATGGATAAGAAATAGAGGATGCCAAATGAAATTTGTGTACCGAGTTCATAAAAATCGATCTGAGCCGAGGTATACCTCGGCTCAGATCGATTTTAGTGAACGAGATTCAGAAATTGCATGTCAGATCGTGACGAATTTGAGATTATTCCCATCAAATAATGCGTAATTTAAACTTTTAGATAACTTGACGACTAAAGCTGGCCAGCACAGAAAAATGCCATCCAAATTTCAGTATTTCTTTTGCCCCCAAACATAACTTATGGCCCCTCATTGGAACGAGCACGTCACGCTCGTTCCATTTAGGAGTCATAAGCTACGTTTTCGAGGCCAAAAATAATAATATTTATTCATTCAGGAAATGTTTTCTGCAAATGTCGCCTGCTATGTGCATTAGGTTGACATTTAATGAAAATAAGAGGAGACAAATTCGTTTCTACTTACGAAACGGCAACTCACTCACAACGTTACGACGTTGTTATTGACTTTTGACCTCATTCCCGTATTAGACGTGTTGTGAACGATATTTCCGTAACAGGCTGTTTGATGCTGATTATGTGATAAGAAATATTAAGCGTTCGTCGATAGTTAGACGGCCCATCAGCTGCAAATTTGCTTGTTGGTCCTCAAGTTGGTTATCTTTTATCAAGTGAGGGTATGAGTTAATGTATATCCGCAATTGCTTGATTGTGGATGATGATGATGTAAAGATAGAAGCAGATTATCACATACTCAACTGATCCCTGAAGACGTTTTCTGTCGAGTTGACAAGACCAGATCGGCCAGATCAAACAGGACTCTGCAGGCGCCACGTTTGATCTAGCCAATTTGGTCTCGTCAACGAGACGGGATGTGATACTCCTGATTGATTGACTGTTGTAATAAGCTCTTTGTTGTATGGCATTATGGGTATTTAGAAATTGAATACGTAACCTGAAATTTAAATAAAATTAGAAAACTATTTTTTACCTGATAACACGGCACGGAGACGGCTTACATAATTCTTGCTTCTGAATCGAGTTACATGTTTTGAATTGAACGTTGACTGCAGTAAAATAGTATTCAGTCTGGGGGAAACTAAACTCGACAATACCTTATAAATCCTGAAATAATTGAAATATTCATGTCTCGTAGTAACATCGCCGGGAGGTCTAAATTCAACTTTACTGTGAATTAGGCCTACTTTTAAGAACAGAGGTTCCCTTTTATACGCTGTTGGTGGATTTGGCCCATCAAAATAGCTGCGTACAGCATTTCCAAACAAGCCCCTCGAATGGAATGTCCATCTTGTGTTTCTAAAAATCTCGTTTGTAATAAGAGGTTGTTACTTACTTAATTTTATATCGGTCGAGGAAACAACTCGAGGTAACTTCACATCAGCCTTCGACCAAATATGGCTGATATCTCGGCCGATATGAAACGAAGCAAATAAAAACCTCATTATTTATTAACCCTTTAATAAACGTAACGGCCAAAACCGGCCAGCGCTTTTCTGAAAAATCGCCAATTAATTTTCAATATTTTTTCATTTTTTGTCTCAAAAGCATAGGTTATGACCCCTCGTTGGAACGAGCTCGTCGAGCTCGTTCCAACGAGAGGTCAGAACCTATGTTTTTGAGACAAAAAATGAAAAAAATTGGTTATTCAAGAATTATTTTTGCAAGTGTCGTCTGCTTTTCATGTTAGGTAAAGGGTTAAACCATCACAAATAATTACAAATGTTTTCAGATCTACTGCAGTTTTCGGACAGTGTTATTTTTTCTCATTCTATTCAAAAAGTCGGAAGTTTCCTCTTCTCCCACTTCGACGAATCTTCGCTTACGACTCTTAGTTTATATTGAATTTTTTACACAACTCCTCTCTTCTTTGATCTCTTCATCCACCCTACCCTTATTTACTGCCACCATTAATTCCTCATCATACAAAAACTCCACTTCAAATCACTCAATTATACATTGTAACGCTATTTCGCGATTCCTTTCTGTTAATAACTGTGAACGATTTCGAGTAATCAAATTGGTTGCGCCTAGTAACGCATCCAGGGGGACCACTCTAGCTTGGTTCATATCGACCGAGATCGGCTTCATATCAGCCGAGTATGAATCCATATGTGCTAAGTCTGATATGGGCAATATGGGGAAAGAAAATCATATCTAATATACTGAGGGGAAAAAAACGCAAGTTCAGCTTGGTAATATAATTGTTTTACCCGTAGACCAAATGTAGTAAAATTTGACACGTACCAACTTCAGTGTTCTGTTAAAAGAGTCTTTGATTGAAATTCGATTCGGTCAACCATGCTTTCGACAGATTTCTCTACAAAGCGTGCGCCCGGGGCACTCCCACGTGCCATACCAAATCGAAATTTTGAACAAAACGATGTGATTGTACAACATTTCATTTCAACTCGATTACTGTCCGAAGTTGATAGGGGTAGGGCTATTGCTCTAATTATGCAGGACCAATCGCAACATCTCGTCGCCCAGCAATTTGGGGTCCATGAGTCAACGATAGCTCATTTAGTTGGGCGCCTCAGAGCCACAGGGAGATTAACTGACCGTCCCAGGAGAAAACGTCCGCGCGTTACGTCTCCCACCTAGATTGGGGCATACGTCTCTCACGCATCCGTAACCGATTTCAGACGGCAACGGAGACACCAAGTCAGGTTGTAGGCACTCATGGTCGCCGAATGTGTCCAAGAACAGTTAACAATCGGTTGCAGGAGCTCAATTGAAGGCCATAACGTATCCACGTTGGTCTGCAACTTACACCCAGGTGACATCATCGTGGATTGCAATAGCTGCGGGCACATGCCCCGTATCGGTTTCACTTGCCCCACTGGGGGACATGTGCTATTCACTGACGAGTCTCAGTTCGCGCTTTTCGGGTCAGATGGACAACAGCTATCGACGTCGAGGTGAGCGATATTCTAACGCGTGCGTTAACATCGCACAGCTCGCGCAGGCCCTTCTTCAGGAGTGGAATAACATCCCACAAAGGATCATAAACAACTTGATGGGGTCAGTGGTAAGAAGAGTAAGAGCAGCGATTGAAGCACGGGATTGGCACACCCGTTATTGATTTTGATCAGGAAATGACGTAGGGTACACACGTTTGAATGTTATCCATGCAAACGCCGTCTGTGTTAAGACAACAAAACTCATCAAAATTTATTCAGTAATGAAGAAATAACATCAAAACCCAAACAATGAAATAATCATCCATAACACATTTGAATTAATTACCACAGAAAAAACCTTGCCTTTCTTTTTTCCGCTAGTATAAATAAAATAATTACTGTCCACTCGTTTGAGACATACATGGTGACTGTCGGATACCCGTGCTGGAACGGACAATCCAAAATGCTGACGCCCAGTACACAAAATGTGCAGTTGGTTTACATGTTGTGTTGAAACATGTCTCATGGGGGCTTATTCCCAGAACGAATTTTCAAGTCTCGGAAAAAAGGTTCCCTAACATTCATGCGAGGTGCAGTTCTCGTTATAAATTTGCTGAATGGTGCATGCTTCCAGTGTCTACACCTCCAAACGCTATAGTGTTCTCCGCTGACCACCTTCGTGTTATTGATAATTAATTATAATTATTAATTTTTAATTACTTAGATCATGAATAAGGTTGAAATAGATAAGAAACAGAGGATGCCTAATAAAATTTGTGTACCGAGTTCATAAAAATCGATCTGAGCCGAGGTATACCTCGGCCTAGATCGATTTTAGTGAACGAGGTTCAGGAATTTCACGTCAAAATCCTGTCGAATTTGAGATTATTCCCATCAAATCATGCGTAATTTAAACTTTAGCTAACCTAACGACTATAGCTGGCCAGCACTGTTCACAAAAAAATGTCATCCAAATTTCAGTATTTTGTTTTGCCCCCAAACATAACTTAATACCCTCTCAATGGAACGAGCTCGTCAAGTTCGTTCCATTTAGGGGTAATAAGCTATATTTTCGAGACCAAGCACCATACACGTGCTGGAATGGACAATCCAAAATGCTGGTGCCCAGTAAACAGAATGTGCAGTAGGTTTACATGTTGTGTTGAAGCGTGTCTCATAGGCAAATTTCCCAGAACGAATTCTGTAGTCTCAGAAAAAGGTTCCCTTACATTCATGCTAGGTGCCGTTCTCGTTATAAATTTGCTGAATGGTGAAATTAACGTGGTGAGTGGGGATCAACGATAGAATTTTTTTCGAGGCGACGACGTGTCCATCTTTTAGTCGATTTCAGACCCTATAGTGACGGTTCGGAAAAATTCTGGATTGTCGCGGCAAATTAGGCTACCATAGAGTAGAAACGCGCAAGCACAATCCCTCACAGATGCAAATTTTCAAAAGTCACTTTTCTGGTATTAGACATCGAACCACTGAAGGTTTGTTCACTGCGAAATTGTCTGATAACCTAAACGTACCGCTCATTCCGTTTACTGGGCGCCGCCATTTCGTATTATCCGTTGCTGTACGGGTATCGGACAGTTATGATATGGATTTAGAAAAGTTAAGTATCTCGTTTTCCGGTCATTCTAATTTGATGAACAAACTGTAGTGGTATTGAACGGTATTAAGGGACTATTTTTGATTGTCGTAGTTCAAGAATATAAAAATGATTTCAAAAAAATATATGCGTCATAACTTCTCTAACCCTCAATACATTCTTTACATACTGCCATCTTTGTGCAGACGGTACACGTTTCCGGCTTGTAGCGCAAGGTTGAAAAAGATACGGTAAAACATATATGCAGAGAACGACACACGCATGGGAATGGCTTAATCGATAAGGCACTAGTGCCAGCGCGGAAGGAAAAATCGAGAAGTGCCATATCGATTATTGTTTTTTTTTTTTTTTTGTATTAGGGTTTAACGACACATTAACAGCCAGGGTCATATCATGTCGGTGACAGTTTTACGGGTGGAGGAAGCCGGAGTACTCGGAGAGAACCACCGAGCAACGACGAGCAGCTGTCAGCCCTCCAACATCGTAACTCTGCACCGCGGCACAGGTTGGGTTAGATTGGTGGAAGACATGCGCACCATCGACGTGCAGTACGCCTTAGTACACAGCGTCATCGTGCCCCCATGTAGGCAATCGGGTTTAAGTGACTTGCCCAAGGACACAACGCGGGAGCACGAATCAGTCGCTGAAATGGTCACCCATCCAAGTACTAACCGCGCTCGACGTTGCTTAACTTCGGTGATCTGACGAGAACCGGTTACCGCGACGCCACCGCGCCCCCGCCATATCGATTAACCGTTTATTGTGTGTCCTTCTTTGTTTATTACACGCCTTCACATCTATGAAAGCAATTATTAGAAGGACTCTCAGCAATTCATTTGACAATTCGTCCCCTGAGTTCCAATATGTTCTATGTGCCAGTAGGCACATAGAACACATTGGAACTCAGTTGACGAACTATCAACAAAAAGAACACATTTTATCATCAACCAAATTTGCGAGGGGAAACCATGTTATTATTTGTAGATATCGCCAACTATTCAAATTGTAATTGTGGTGCACGATTTGTAGAAAACTGTAGTGAAATTCCACTTCTATTTAAAAATAGTCTGTCATCCATGTCCGTTCCGCACATGTGTGCGGAACAGATTTTCATTTTTCGCATGGTTTAGTGTTACTGTAGACTGTTTTAATAAAACAGCCGTGTAATAAACGGTACAAACGTCGACGCTTTAAATCATTGGCAAGAACAAACAGATAACAAACAATACATTTCTTGAATCTTACATGATTTTTTCTTGACATAAAGCTTATGGCTTCTCGTTAGAACGAGTCCGCTGAACTCTTCTAGTGAGAGGTCATAAGCATTGATTAGGAGCGAAGAAATCCGAACAGTTGAAAAATAAATCTCATACCTCAGAAACTCGTGTACTGTAAATACACGTAAATGCACAACTCAGAGAGAAGATCGACAAACCTCATTTATCTTTTTACTGGCTCAGTAAAGCCCTGTTGTACTTAACCTAAACAGCATGTCTATAGTAATACAAAACGCAACCCCTTTCATATCCTAAATTGTTTACTTGTCTCTTTAAACCTTTACCTAACGTAATTGCAAAAATCGGATAGCTCTGTTCACAACAATTTCCATTCAAATTTTATTATTTTTTGTCTCAGAAACATATCTTATGACCCTTAGTTGGAACAAGCTCGCTGGGTTTGTTTCAGTGAGTGTCATAAGCTATATTTTTTGAGACAAAAAATGAAGGGATATAGTTATTCAAGAATATTTTTTGCAAGTGCCGTCTGCTATTCGTGTTGGGTAGTGGGTTAAACAAAATGTTGAGAGATGAACTTTTTCCTGTTTGCAGGCGATGGCTGGCTTCGTTTTGAACATAGTATGCGTACCAATTCTGGAAATGGCTGTTCATACCTGGGGAAATGCACACTTCCACATGGACCAACTTCCGCTGGAATTTATCACAAATGGAACAATGCAGTGAACGGTTTATATGTGAACATATCGTAGAACGTTGGGTGACTTTTTGTAACTTGTTGAATGCCGTTGCTGTGAGGGTAACAGTACGCGTTAACAGTGTATTACAATGCAACCACTCTCAAGAAACTATAACAGTGGTGAAGCCTTGGGGGGGGGGGGGGGGCTGATGGGGGGCCCTGCCCCATCTCCCCCCACAAATTCAGTCATGCCCCCCACCCCACCCCCGGTGATGTCGCATAATTATTGATGCCTTTCAAAACTTATAAATTATGAACACAAATGGACTCAGAATCAAGGAAATGACGTTTTCTGTCTCGAATTTCAATTTTCTTCCCGGGGGTGCGCCCCCCCCCCCCAGCGATAAGGGGTAACCCCCTCTTGTGCTCGCTCCATCTTGCTGCTACCTGGCTCGGATGATGCTGCACATCCTATTCTGTATTCCCCCCACCCCAGTAGTTCAGCGATCTGAACGTAGCGGCTACCCCCTTTGTTTGGGGGTAGCCGCTACTTTCAGATCGCTGAACTAGCCTCCCTAGATATTACACTTGCCCCCCCCCCCCCCCCCCCCCCCCCCCCCGCTCTAACTTTAGTATCCTGGCTAGGCGCCTGAATTATAATAAAATAGATCTTGCGAGGTATTTACAAAAAGCATTTTCGACTTAGGATTCTTTGAAAAGAAATACTTGAAAAATATTCGTCAAATGTAAATTCAGAAAAGTTAACATCAAATTTATTTATTTATTTATTTATTTATTTATTGGTGTTTAAGATCACATATTTATGCACAATGGCTAATCATGACCACGACAATTTTACGGGTGAAGGAAGTCGGAGTGAACCTCAGAGCAACTGTCAGCTCCCCAACATACTAAATCCAGTTAGCATTAGTACACAGCGCTACCGTGCCCCCACATGGGCAAACATTCAATGTAAATGCTCTATTAACAGGCGGGGCTAAGGGTGATTAATACTTTAGAATTTTGAAATCTTTTGGTCACGCGATCTTCTTTCAGCATTTCCTGAAGTCACAGAGAAATTACAAATTACCTCCCTTGATTTGTAACCTCCTCTCCATCCACGAACGTGACAACCATTACTTATTTCCGGCTCCTTATTCGACATTTGCTATCAACCGATTTTCGCCAAATAAACTGCATTGTTGGGTGGCACAAATAGATTCATGGAGATTACCACCAAAATTGGGTACCTGACCCTCCCAAAATTGTGCACCCTAGGAGCCCAAAAGTGCTGAGTTGCTCCAAATTACATTTATCAACCGATTTTCGCCAAATAAACTTCATTGTGGGGTGGCACAAATAGATTGATGAAGATTGCCACCAAAATTGGGTACCTGACCCTCCCAAAATTGGGCATCCTAAGAGCCCAAAAGTGCTGAGTTGCACCAAATCGCATTTATCAACCGATTTTCGCCAAATAAACTGCATTGTGGGGTGGCACAGATACATTCATGAAGATTGCCACCGAAACTGGGCACATGACACTCCCAAAATTGGGCACCCTAGGAGCCCAAAACTGCTGAGTTGCTCCAACTCGCATTTATAAACCGATTTTCGTCAAATAAACTGCATTGTAGGGGGCACAAATAGATTCATGAAGATTGCCACCAAAATTGGGTATCCGACCCTTCAAAAATTGGACACCCTAGGGGCCCAAAAAGTGCGGAGTTGCTCCAAATCGCATTTATCAACCGATTTTTGCCAAATAAACTTCATTGTGGGGTGGTACAAATAGATTCATGAAGATTGCCACCAAAATTGGGCACCTGACCATCCCAAAATTGAGCACCATAAGAGCCAAAGGTGCTGAGTTGCTCCAAATCGCATCTTTCAACCGATTTTAGCCAAACAAACTGCATTGTGGGGTGACACAATTAAATTCATGAAGATTTCCACCAAAATTGGTTACTTCATCCCCCCAGAATTGGGCACCCTAGGAGCCCAAATGTGCTGAGTAGCTCCAAATCACATTTATCAACTGATTTTCGCCAAATAAACTTCATTGTGGGGTGGCACAAATAGATTCATGAATATTCCCACCAAAATTGGGTACCTCACCCTCCCAAAATGGGCACCCTAGGAGCCCAAATGTGCTGAATTGCTCCAAATCGCATTTATCAACCGATTTTCGACAAAGAAACTGCATTGTGGGGTGGCACAAATAGATTCATGAAGACTGCCTCCATAATGGGGTACCTGAGCCTCCCAAATTGGGCACCCTAGGGACCAAAAAGTGCTGAGTTGCTCCAAATCGCTTTTATCAACCGATTTTCGCCAAAAAAACTGCATTGTGGAGTGGCACAAATAGATTCTTTGAGATTGCCACCAAAATTGGGTGTCTGACCCGCCCAGAATTGGGCATTCTTGGAGCCCAAAAGTGCTGAGTTGCTACAAATTGCATTTATCAACCGCTTTTCGCCAAATAAACTTCATTGTGGGGTGGCACAAATAGATTGATGAAGATTGCCACCAAAATTGAGTACCTGACCCTCCCAAAATTGGGAACCCTAAGAGCCCAAAAGTGCTGAGTTGCTCCAAATCGCATTTATCAACCAATTTTCGCCAAATAAACTGCATTGTGGGGTGGCACAAATACATTCATGAAGACTGCCACCGAAACTGGGCACCTGATACTCCCAAAATTGGGCACTCTAGCAGCCCAAAAGTGCTGAGTTACTCCAAATCGCATTTATAAACCATCCGATGTTCGCCAAATAAACTGCATTGTAGGGGGCACAAACAGATTCATGAAGATTGCCACCAAAATTGTGTACCTGACTCTTCAAAACTTGGGCTCCCTAGGGGCCCGAAAAGTGCTAAGTTGCTTCAAATCGCTTTTATCAGCCGATTTTCGCCAAATAATAAACTGCTTTGTAGGGGGCACAAATAGATTCATGAATATTGCCACCAAAATTGAGTACCTGACCCTTCAAAAATTGGGCTCCCTAGGGGTCCAAAAATTGCTGAGTTGCTCTAAATCGCATTTATCAACCCATTTTTGCCAAATAAACTTCATTGTGGGGTGGTAAAAATAGATTCATGAAGATTGCCCCCAAAATTGGGCACCTGACCATCCCAAAATTGGGCACCCTAAGAGCCAATATTGCTGAGTTGCTCCAAATCGCATTTATCAACCGCTTTTCGCCAAACAAACTGCATTGTGGGGTGGCACAAATAGATTCATGAAGATTTCCACCAAAATTGGGTACCTCACCCTCCCAAAATTGGGCATCGTAGGAGCCCATAAGTGCTGAGTTGCTCCAAATAGCAATTATCAGCTGATTTTCGCCAAATAAACTTCATTGTGGGGTGGCATAAATAGATTCATGAAGATTGCCACTGAAACTGGGCACCTGACACTCCCAAAATTGGGCACCCTAGGAGCCCAAAAGTGCTGAGTTGCTCCAAATCGCATTTGTCAACCGATTTTCACCAAATAAACTGCATTGTTGGGGGCACAAATAGATTCATGGAAATTTTCACTAAAATTGCGTGCCTGACCCTTTTAAAATTGGCCACCCTAGGAGCCCAAATATGCTGAGTTGCTCCAAATCGCATTTATCAACCGATTTTCGCCAAATAAACTGCATTGTGGGGTGGCACAAATAGATTCACGAAGACTACCACCAAAATGGGGTATCTGAGCCTCCCAAAATTGGTCACCCTAGGAGCCAAAAAGTGCTGAGTTGCTCCAAATCACTTTTATCAACCGATTTTCGCCAAATAAACTGCATTGTGGAGTGGCACAAATAGATTCTTTGAGATTGCCACCAAAATGGGGTGTCTGCCCATCCGAGAATTGTGCACTCTAGGAGCCCAAAAGTGCTGAATTGCTCCAAATCCCATTTATCAATCGATTTTCGCTAAATAAACTGCATTGTAGGGTGGCACAAATAGATTCATGAAGATTGCCACCAAAATTGAGCACCTGTTTCTCCCAAAATTGGGCACCCTAGGAGCCCAGATGTTCTGACTTGATCCAAATCGCATTCATCAACCGATTTTCGCCAAATAAACTGCATTCTGAGGTAGCACAAATGCATTCATGAAGATTGCCACCAAATTGGCACCCGACAGTCCCAAAATTTGTCACCCTAGGAGCCCAAATGTGCTGAGTTGGTCCAAATCGCATTTATCAACCTATTTTCGCCAAATGAACTGCATTGTGGGTGGCACAAATAGATTCATGAGATTGCCACCAAAATTGGGTACTTGACCTTCCCAAAATTGGGCACCATAGGAGCCCAAAAGTGCTGAGTTGCTCCAAATCGCATTTATCAACCGATTTTTGCCAAATAAACTGCATTCTGGGGTGGCACAAATGGATTCACGAAGATTGTCACCAAAATGGGGCACCTGACCCTCCCAAAATAGGGCATCCTAGGAGCCCAAATGTGCCAAGTTGCTCCAAATCGCATTGATCAACCGATTTTCTTCAAATACACTGCATTGCTGGGTGGCATAAATAGATTCATGAAGATTGCCACCAAAATTGGGTACCTGACCCTCCCAAAATTATGGACACTATGAGCCCAAAATTGCTTTGTTGCTCCAAATCGCATTTATCAACCGATTTCCGCCAAATAAACTGCATTGTGGGCTGGCACAAATAGCTTCATGAAGGTTGTCACCAAATTGGGCATCTGTCCCTCCCAAGATCGGGCACCCTAAAGGCCAAAAAGTGATCTGAGTTGCTCCGAATCACATATATCAACCGATCTTTGCCAAATAAACCGTATTGTTGGATAGCACAAATAGATTCATTAAGATTGCCACCAAAATGGGGCACCTGGCCTTGCCAAAATTGGGCACAGTAGGAGCCCAAAAGTAATGAGTTAGTCCAAATCGCATTTATCGACCGATTTTCGCCAAAGAAACTGTATTGTATGGTGGCACAAATAGATTCATGAAGATTGCCCCCAAAATTAGGCCCATGACACTCCCAAAATTCGGCACCTCAGGAGCCCAAAATTCTGAGTTGCTCCAAATCGCATTTATCAATTGATTTTCGCCAAATAAACTGCATTGTAGGGGGGGGGGGGGTACAAATCTTTTCATGAAGACTGCCACCAAAATTGGGCCCCTGAACCTGCATTGTAGGGTGGCACAAATCTATTCATGAAGATTACCACCAAAATTGGGCACCTTACCCTCCCAAAATTGGGCACCCTAAGAGCCCAAAAAGGGCTGAGTTGCTTCTAATCGCATTTATCAACCAATTTTTGCCAAATAAACTGCATTGTGTGGGGGGAGGGGCACAAATAGATTCATGAAGATTTCTACCAAAATTGGGCACCGAGCTCACCCCAAAATGGGCACTAGGGATTCCAATGGTGCTAAGTTGTTCAAATTCACATATATTAGCCAACGTTCCGCATTTCTACGCTCCTTGTAAAGCAGTGACTATTACAGTGTCATTTGTAGACAGTTTATCCTAGAATAAATTTCGCAGTCGCTATGAGTGGTATATGTCGCCCTCGATGCATGAGCCAGAGAGAACTGTAGTAGTAAAGTAGTGAAAAATCGGAACTTCAAGAAAATGGGCCGTTTTTGGACACCCACAGAACCAACTGTGTACCTGAGGGATAAACATAATCTCCTTTGTTGAAAATGGAATTCACCGAGGACCATTTTTGTAAATAATAAGGTTATTCAAAAAACCAAGTGTTAACCCGTTTTGGACTGGTTTAACAGTGATTCCCTCAAATGCTTGAATAATCATGTTTCCGTGGATTTCTCTAAGAATGTCGAGTAGATTTTCAAAAACCTGCTCCTTCGCAGGTCTTGGTGTAATATTACAAACTGGAATGACAATATATTCTGATAAGCGTTTGTTAACCCTCTGCAGGCTCTCAAATATCATCACTTTGATAAAATAGGCTGTTTTCAGCCCCCCCCCCCCCCCCCCCCCCACAGCACTCAACCTGTAGCTGAGAAATAAACATAACTTCCTTTGTTGGAAGTTGAATTCACCGAGGATATTTTTTGTAAGGAATAAGGCTATTCAAAAAAACAAGCCTTAACCCGTTTTGGGCTGGTTAAACAGCGATACCCATCAAAGGCTTAAAAATTCATGTTTTCCCTGGATTTCTTTAAAAACATCTTACAGATTTCAAGAAGAAAAAATGGCCATTCACAGGTCTTAGTGTGCCATTACAAGTTGCATGGACAACCATTTGTTAACTCTCCACGAACTGCTAAATATCAAAATTTTGATAAAATGGGCTGTTTTCAGACACCAACAGCATTCAATGGATACGTAACAGAGAAGCACGACTTCTTTTATCAGACGCAAAATTATAGGGAAAATGTTTGTATGTGGTACGGATATTCAAAAACCCAAGTCTTAACCCATTTTGGGTTGGCTAAAGAGAGATACCCCTTAAAAGCTTAAAATTCCCATTTTCTGTAGATTTCTCCAAACACTTCTTGCAGACTTTGAAGAAAAAATGACCATTAGCAGGTCTTTGTCTGATCCTACATTTTGCATAGACAAAATATTCCGTTAAGCATTTTCGTCACCTGAGTGCTAGAATGTTCTATGTCCCCTATGGGACATAGAACATTCTAGCACTCGGCCGACGATTTGTTATCCCTCCACGGGCTGCTAAACAACCACATTGTGATAAAATGTACTGTTTTCAGGCACCAACAGCACACAATAGGTATGTAAAAGCTAAACAAAACTTCTTTTACTGCGCGTAGAATTCCCAGAGGATCAGTTTTGTAAGTAGTCAGGGTATTTAATCAGTAATCACAAAATTATAAATATGGAGTTGTCAACAAAATTGAAAGCATGTCGGCCAAACTTGCATGACGTAAGAACTTGACTCGGTTGAAATACTGCGGTGATGCAGTGAAAGGACGAGAGTAAGGAACGCTGATATCGAAGTAGGATTTAAACTGTCCATGGAATGGTCCTAAAATCAAGTTTATATTTGCAGCTTTACTGCAAATAGGTTTCCCGTTGTTTCTTGTTCAAATGTTGCTTCTATCTAGGCTTGGTACCAAAGAAAATTTGGAATGCTGAACAATGGGATACGGACACCTGTCCCATGAACAACTGTCCCCTATTAAAATTAATTAACAGGGACATCTGCCACCTCCCCTCCCCCCCCCCCCCCCCGCTGTTTTTTTTAATTAGGACACCTGCCTCCTGTTGTTGTTTTTTTAACCTATGACACCTGCCCCCCGCTGTTTTTTCACCAAGTACACCTGTCCCCGTTTGTTTGCTAACGTGCCCCTCCCCCATTGTCCTTTATATCTTTAGAAGGACCAAGGCCGATGGGGGAGGGCGTGGTTGGGAGCATAGCTGGAAAGAGCCCTGAAAATGTGGGTTGCCCTGCCCTCTAGTGCTCCCGATTGCCCTGCGAAGCATCTGTAGTTGTCGTTATGTTTGATGTTGGGTGAATAGAGTAAAAATAAGTTTTTAGCGAGCCACAATTCTGGCGGGGAATGATGGGCATGGGTTATTTTTTAGAAGTCTGAAGTGCAATTCATAGGATGGGGTGCAGAGCATAACTGAGAAGTATCGGTGGTCGATATACGATTTCCAGTGAATCCTCTCCAACATGAACTCAAAAGCAAGTGTATATTTATTTATTATCAAGAATTACCGCCCATAAGTTCCACTCTCACTGTGTCCCGTTTCACCGGTCAATTCCACGGTGTCCTACGCCAGCGGTCGATTTATCCCAACAAAATTACCGAGCTTACCACCCCCTCCCTGCCTCTTTCTCCAAACAAACACACATTGAAAGGTCCGCCTCACTTCGTATTCCACACCGCACTGCATGATATTATTCATTATTTATTTATTCATTTATTTATTGGTGTTTAAGGTCATATACTTATGTACAATGGCTAATTATGACCGTGACAGTTCTACGGGTGGAGGAAGTCGGAGTAACTGGAGAGAACCACCGAGCAACGACGAGCAGCTGCCAGCTCCCCAACATCGTAACTCCGCACTGCAGCACAGACAGGGTTAGATTGGTTGAAGGCACGTCGCACCATCGACGTGAAGTACGCCTTAGTACACGGCGGCATCGTGCCCCCCGTGTGGACAATCAGGGTTAGGTGCCTTGCCCAAAGACACAACGCGGGAGTCGGAAAGGATCGCTCAGACGGTCACTCATCCGACGTTGCTTAACATCGGTGATCTGACGAGAACCGGTTACCGCAACGCCACCACGCCCTGTCCGTAACTCTTTACCAAACCCACACCCGATATCAAAATTTGCTACTTCAATTGTTTTCACAACAAAACCATATCCTGCAACCCTCTCATTGAAACGAGCTAGACGGGCTCGTTTCAATGAACGGTCACATGACGTGTTTTCTTGACATTACGCGGGAGAGTGCGTCAATTCTTTATGTAAGGGATGAAAGAAACTTCGGCGGTCTGTTAGAAAACAAGATAAATGACAACCAACAGTTGACAAGTATTTGTACTAATTTAATCTAAGAGCTCCACATTATTACCGATCCTCCCTACAAAAAAACAACATGGATTCGCTCAGTCGTTAATGCATCTCGCAATCCCATTAAGAAACTGAAGTGTTGAGGGGTCAAGACGGATGGTGATCGTTGTAATACACATATTTGAAATGTTTGTCCATCATCCATCGTCTAGGCAGATGTCTCCGACTGTGTTGGCACTACAACTTCAGATTTCGTTGGGTCATAGTAAAATGATGACTGAAAAGAGAAATGAAGGATTACCATTTGAAAGAGTACAAGTCATAATCATTAACAATAGTTTCAGAAGAATAATGTAAGCTGTAGAGAGTAATCGCTTGACTGAACTGGTTACGTGAAATAAATCATGAGAGGTGAGGGACGTTGTACAAACACGAGTGCGCGAATGCGCACGAGTGTTTTACAATATAGTCCCTCGCCTCGAATGAATTATTTCACGTAACCAGTACAGTCAAGCGATTACTCTGTTTATAACTTTTCATTGCTAACGATAATTACATTATTTAACCCTTTACCTAACGTAACGGGAAAAACCGGTCAGCGCTATTCTCAAAAATCGCCAATTAATTTTCATTATTTTTTCATTTTTTGTCTCTAAAACATAGGTTATGACCCCTCTTTGGAACGAGCTCGTCGAGCTCGTTCCAATGAGGGGTCAAAACCTATGTTTTGGAGACAAAAAATGAAAATAATAGTTATTCAAGAAATTTGTTTGCCAATTTCGTCTGCTTTTCATGTTAGGTAAAGGGTTAAAAAAAACCCAAAAAACAATGAAATCCCCATTACACCCACGGCAAAACTCCTTCGTTTGCGCACATGGATACATGACCCAATTGTAAATCACACTTTGGAAAGTAATAAATCCCTATACCCAGGCAGCTCGACAATCAATTTTGGGTGAGAAGTATAATGTTTTGCCTGTGATAGTAGAAAGCGAGTTCGACGAACACTGATTTAACCCCGCCACCCCCACCCACCGACACACAGACTGGTATTTTATAACTTTTCAATAGCACACGATCTTTCAATGGAGCGTGTTCCACGAACTGGTGCCAGCAAAGGAACTGAAGCCATAGTTTAGGAGAAAAAGGTCGGAATTCACAAAGAATCTTTTCGGCTGTCTAGTGTGTATTCGCATTGGCGGTACTAGCCAAGTGGGTGGTAAGAGAGATGCATCCCTCCTTTTCTTTGACGACAGCAATATTTCAATAGTGTCGGCAGGAGGGAATACCAAGTACTAGAAAAGATCGTTTTGTGAGGAAATGTTTCTGCATGGGTGGCGTCAAGGGCTGGGGGGCCAAGGAAAAACTTGCTCCTTTATTTGGTGTTTTTTGGGGAATACCCCGCGCCCCAGCGTCGGGGAGAACAGACCCCTCATGTCGGGGAAATTCTGGCACCACCACTGTGTTTAAGGTATACACTGTATGAAGCAAAAGCAAATATCTATACGTGTATTTCTAGCAACAACAACAACAACAACAACAACAATAATAATAATAATAATAATAATTAATGATAATAATGTGATAGTGGTTAAAACAGAGTAAAGCATGGGGAGATTGAGTACTCGCCTATCTCAGGAGGGGGTCATCTACCGCGATATACATTCACTAGATCACTAGAAGCTTGATGAATTGCAGCTAATTGGCCATCGCGTTATCTACCCGGTGGTCCATTTTAGGGTCTTCAGGTTCAAGCTGGTCTTGCAGCTTAGATAGTAGGCTGATGTTCCTCCGAGATGTGGCTATTACTACAGTATAAAGATAAAATTATATTTAAAACTAAACATCTTTGTTGCCTTTCTACATTTTGTATCATCCAGCCCTTACACAAAATCCTTGATCAACTCCAGATCGATGGACAGAAAGAGTATTGCTCATGGAAGAGAATATTCTACCGCGCGATGTTAAACTTTTTCTGCCAATGGCATCGTTTGTGTTGCAAAATAATTATATAGTATATTATTAAAAAAAAAAAAGATATGACGCTTTGTGGATAAATTTTTAAATAAGTATAAGACTGCGAAGACATAGTAGAAATTACTTGAAAAGGCAGAATGCCGTGTAATTTATCCAGTTACGTTGATGTTGGAAGCAGGAATTGCAAAAGCTGGCATTATATATATAGTGAATGTACAAATCCAGAAAAAAATGTACCGGGCAACTGAGTGTGTTTTGAAGTTGTAGATATCACCAAAATCTTTCCTAAGGACACGGTGGAAATCATGAAGAAAGCATCGATGCATTCGTGCCATATTTAATGTTATCACAGCCAGAGGCAAGAAGTCGAAGATAAGTTTGGGAATGGGGATAGCGGAGAGACAGCATAGTCAGAGTATAATAAAGTTTATTCAGTCTACATATCTGTACAATGTTATTTTATTATGCTGTGAAATAAAGTATTCTGTATTCGGTTGCATGTAACCCTCAAAACTGAACAAAATAACACGAGACAGGGCTATGACCAAGCTCTCGTTCCACCAGTCTAATTATGTAATGGGCCAACAGTGTTATAGCCTGTTTGTTAACTCACCTTTCGTGTACTTTGCGCGCAGACTATTGTTGATGTGATATGATGTTCCTTCACTATCATAGGTATACAGATGTTCTGTCGTGCACCAGTTATAGATATTCCATTTAATAAGTAGTTTATTCGCATTGAAACCACCCAGATATTAACACAGTTGGTGGAACTATACGGCGTAATCATAAAACTACAACTGTGATGAGTCTTCATTTCCAAGGGTAATGCCATTAAAAATGCGGTCAAATCAAGTCTCGATTGAGCCTCGATTGAGCAACATCTAGTGCATTGATTTACAGAAAATGGTCGTTTACGGTAATTGTTAGATTTAATCGTCAGGAATATTTCAGTTAGTAGGAAAAGCGAACCATAGGTTCGCTTTTCCGACCTACTGAAATATTCCAGACGAGTGAATCTAAACATAGGCGATGAACTATTTAAGGTCTAGACTGGTTCCAGGCAATAATACCGTAGAATTCTTTTCAAAATTTGACTGGTGGTTTGAGACTCGGGTTATGACGTATCATAGTCAAAGAACTGGTGTAGACAGGTAAGGGTGTGTGTGGGGGGGGGAGGGGGAGGGGTGACACGGTCGGAATTTATAGATATTTGCCATTTTGCTATCTAGACTCAACAAGAATGTGTCTTTTAGACACTTATTTTCAAAATGTTCTATGTTAGATTTGGATATACAGTCGTTTAATACGAGGGTCAATGCCAAAAGTGGAATTTTGGACAGACATTAGTGATGCAAAGCGTCACGGCGTACCGCGTGTGAAACGCGGCGTTGCTGTGCATTTTGATTGGTCAGAAATTTGATGGTCTTGCCGTAGCTCCAGAAAAGGCTTTCTCTGCCATTGAGAAAAAAAAACACATTCTACTGGCCCCCCAAAAAGTAGTACAGTTTTCGGTATTCGTTCGGAAAGAAGCAGAACACAAAGGGGGATTTTGTGCATACATTTGTCTTAAAGTAATATTGTATTTGAATTGTTGTTTTCCGACACAATATGCCTCTGGGTGTTAAAATTGTAGTTAAACCCCTAATAAACAAATTCTCTGGCTGTGAGGATGATGTTGGACTATTTTTCGCCTTTTTGTGATAGGTGCATTGGTTTGGTAGAGAACAAAAACTGTTTTGACTTACGGGAACGCCCGAGTTATCGTATAATGGATTGTCGAATCCGCTCGTCGAATCGAAAGTTGCCTGCTGATCGCCACCTAGGTCCTCTAATTGCGGAGGTTCTAGTACAACTTCTTTGCCCAGCTGAAATTAAATATCAAGTGATGTAGTACACAGATAGATGATGTAATCAGTATCGGTCGTCTTGCCGGAAGTGTCACGAATAAAAGAGGACGTTTGCAAAGAAATAAATAATAACTCAATATTTTCATTTTTTTACCTCACAGACAGATTTGACCCCTCGTTGGAACGAGGTCGATATTTTAGTGAATATTAAAAATCGCCTTATCCATAACGAAGTCTATTTCTTATTCCCCACTTTCCTCTGTTCCATATATACTCGCCCAAAAAAGTGTGCATTGCAGAAATTGATCAAACTCAAAAAAAATAATTTCGTAGGTGTAAAGAGTGTTAACCTGTTCATGAATAAGTTATGAACACAAAAACAGCTTTCCCCGTTAAAATTGCATTAACGTTAAATGACGTGCTGCACGTTTGTGAAAAGGCATGTTTTGCACGTGGAGAGTCTGAAAATTCATGCAGCAGTGTGAATCTTTGGGTATTTAAACACTAAAGTTAGGCCTTCCTATCGTTCACATTCAAACTTGCGCTGCTGTTAAAACGACTCCACATTAGCATGCCAAGATTGACAATGAATCAACGTCTCCTTGCCCTGGGTATGATTAGAGCTGGCAGAACACACAGAGAGGTTGCCCAGCATTTGAACTGCCACCGTAACACTGTAGGCAGGCTAGTCCATCGACATGCACAACATGATGACGTTCGAGATCGACCCCGCTCCGGGAGACCCCGAGTTACCACCTCTGCACAAGATCGGTATATCCGTGTCGTCCATCTCCGGAACCGGCAACAAACGGCAACGACGACAGCCAGGATCATCCCTAACCTGAGACGGATACATCCTCAAACAGTAATCAACCGGCTGAGAGAATACGGCTTACGTCCTCGAAGACCTGCAATTCGTCCTATTTTGACGTTACGTCATCGTCGTGCTCGACTGCAGTGGTGTAGACAACATATCAGGCATCCCTTACACTGGTGGCGATGTGTTTTATTCACAGATGAATGTCGTTTCCATCTTTCATCATCAGATGGCCGCCAGAGAGTGTACAGACGTCGAAACGAACGCTACGCAGATCCATGTGTCGTG
Organism: Pictodentalium vernedei; assembly: GCA_031216915.1. Lineage (NCBI taxonomy): Eukaryota > Metazoa > Mollusca > Scaphopoda > Dentaliida > Dentaliidae > Pictodentalium > Pictodentalium vernedei. The sequence goes on from CM062294.1 coordinate 299,673,170, forward strand.
GAGCGAAACCGTTATTGGGGAGGGTCTCTCATGGTGTGGGGTGGCATCACTCCCCGTAACAGAACTGAGCTGGTCATTATTGATGGCAATCTTAATGCAGCCAGATATCGTGATGAAGTGCTTACACCTGTTGTTGTCCCATTTCTGCAACGTCACGGCCCCGGCGTCATTCTACAGCAGGACAACGCCCGACCCCACGCAGATCGTGTTGTTCAACAGAATCAGCAGCAACAACAAGTGGATGTTCTTCCCTGGCCCGCAAATTCGCCCGATATCTCACCCATTGAACACGTATGGGACGAAATGAAACGTCAGCTACGCCGGCTTCCCCATGCACCGTCAACGCTTGTGGAACTCCAAAGACAGCTTATCAGAATCTGGAACAACATCCCACAGCACTTCCATGCTAACTTGTTCGCTTCCATGAGGCGTAGATGAACAGCAGTAGTCGATGCAGACGGAGGACATAACAGATATTGAGTGTGTGACTTTTGTGTTTGACCCTTAGTGTCTTTGACTCTCCATGGCACCAAGAGTATTCGTCGTAGTGTAATGAAATTTCTCGTGTTGATCACAAATTGATTCGTCTGTGATTGAATAAAATTTCCATGAATGAAAATGATATATATCTTTTTTTAGTGTTATTTTTTAGCATGCACACTTTCTTTTTTGGGAGAGTATATGTATTTTGAACATGCTGCTAACCTTTTCACCAGTGCCAGACATCAGCAGCATGCTGACTCGCTATGACACTCCTGTTTTTTTTCGTTTGAATGGAGTCCGTAATTCTGTTCTTTAATGTAGGTGCCTGGTTAGAGTTGGGCAATATACCGAAAAACCGAACCGATACCATTATCATGGGCATACAAAAAACCGAACCGAACCAATCATTGAATACCGAAACTGTTAGAATTTTCAAATTTTCCTACATCTGCTGTTTATAAGGCTCTGTTTGGGGCTTGATAGCAGTTGAGGGGTTCATTTTCATGAAAGAAGTGGCTGATTGTCTTTTCAGTTTTGTTAACCCGAGGGGCCTGGGCAATTGTCCTGAATTCTTACTAGACTGCAGCCTGTATATGTCCAGCTGCTTAGCAGTCATTTCTAGCCAAGTCTTGGCTGCCTGTTTGGCAGCCAAGACTTGTCCAGATATCACTGCTCCGGAGCTTTGACTATTGTCAGCAGGACCCCTTGAAGATGGCATGGCCAGGGTACATACTCTGAGATTGCATGTGCCTGGAATAGCCTTTAATCCTTTACCTAACGTAACGGCAAAAACCGGCCAGCGCTCTTCTCAAAAATCGCCAATTAATTTTCATTTTTTTTTCATTTTTTGTCTCTAAAACATAGGTTATGACCCCTCATTGGAACGAGCTCGTCGAGCTCGTTCCAATGAGGGGGCATAACCTATGCTTTTGAGACAAAAAATGAAAATAATAGTTATTCAAGAATTTTTTTTGCAAGTGTCGTCTGCTTTTCATGTTAGGTAAAAAGTTAAAGGTTAAGGTGTGATTAGAACAAGTCAAAAAATTACAGTAGATATGATTTGTTTTTGTAAACGAATGCCACTGTTGAACTCATTGGCAGTGGCATTTGTGGCGCTGTGGTAGAATGATACAAGGACGTCTTATTCTGTGCTTTCCCTGATGTGAATCCCCCTTTGGTACTATCAGCAAATCACAGTCAAGTCAGACACCGAATACCGCTTCGATACCGAGATATGCTCCCTTAAGAAACCGAAACCGATTCCGACCTCAAAATTCAAATACCGCCCATCTCTATGCCCTGTACTTAATTATTTATAAATAAAATGAATGTACTGTGAAGGACATTAATATCTGTTTCTAAGTTATTAAGTACCACATCGTGTGCCTAAATCAACGTCGAATTTCCTAAATTATTTAGTACTACTCCAACACATGCTAATGGTGATGATCCATAATACCACTGTGCATGCGAAATAAGATAGAAATATGTGAAGAAGATCATTTCGAGGAACACAACGAGGTTTATTGCGTATTGGTCACCAGGTGTCCGCAGGAAAACGACCAACCCTCAATACGCTACTGTAGTACGGTAGACAGTGAAGGCATCAAGCTGTAGGGGGATGCATCTGTGATGTGACGTGATCCGCTTATAAATCGAGTTACTGGAACAGAATATTTTGTACAACAAGAAGGCCTATACCTCTAGATAAAAACCGTTAAAGTTAAAGTTTGTTAGGATCCCCCAGAAGGATGAAGCTCTGGTGATTGCACATGCTCCGAAGCTGGCCAGCACGTTATTGTCGAACATGATTAACCGCTTGTCAAACACGAATAGCAGGCGAAACTTGCAAACATGAGCTCGTTCCAATGAGGTGTCACAAGCTATACTTTTGAGAAAAAAAAACAAAAAAAAACAAATTAAATGTAAATGCGATTTTGATGAATAGAGCTTTTCAGATTTTGCTGTGATGTCAGATGAAGGGTGAACCAGAATGACTATTTGTTCATACCTCAACTTCATCATTTCCATACAGCGGGTTATCGAATCCTACGTTAGCAACAGGGTTAATATTTCTGAATTCAATGCTTGGGGCGACTTCTGCAGCTGGCCTGCTTCCGGTGGTTCTCCAAAACTGTATTCTGTTTGATGGCGAGTCATCCTGTTTTGATCTGAAAATAAAAGTCACAAAAATAAGCAATTGTGGTTTTTTTGTGAACTGACAAAGACTTGGTGTTTCTGTCGCGGTTCTTTGATCTCAGACCCACTTGCTTTTCTCGAAAATCTGAAACAGAATTTCTGTTGGTTACGTTTGGTAAAGAGGGTCCGCCATTGTATTGAACTTTCCGCCATTGTATTGAAATTTGTGTCCGCCATTGTATTGAACTTTATATTCATTTCCGGCGAGGTTTTTTCTTCTTCTTACTGGAGTTTAACGACACTTTAGACAGCCAGGGTCACCTCGTGTCGGACAGTTTTACGGAGCCCGAGTACGTGGAGAGAACTATCGAGCAGCGGCGAGCAATTGTCAGACTGCCCAATGTACTAACTCCGCACAAGTAGGGTTAGCATTGGATGAAGACAAGTGCACCATCGACGTGCAGTACGCCTTAGAACACAGCGCCACCATGCGTGGGAAATCGAGACTAAGTGCCTTACTGAAGGACACAACGCAGTTATCCCTGATGGGGATCGAACCCTGGACCTTTCGCTTTGATATCCAATGCCGTAACCACTGAACCACCGCGCGCCCCTTTCCCGGGAAGGGGTGGCTGCTAAGTGTTAAACTCCTGTACCCCAATTCACTTTACTATATATGCGAAAATATGTTTAAACTAAACAAGAGAATCCATATGTGTGCTTAACTCTGTCAGCCCCAGTCACCAATGTTTGAGGTCCTTTAAATAGACAACATATGTATCAAAGATTGAATAAACTTGACTTCATGCCCTTACTGCGGTCACGATTAGCCATTGTGCATAAATATCTGACCTTAAACACCACTAAAAATTAAATTAAATAAATACTAATAAACTAGCGCAACAGAACGAATACACCATGCCGCACCATTCAACTTTCCTTGCAGCTCAACGCCACCTCGAATGTCTTCACAGACTCTATCCACAATTATTTACCAAACGAATTAAATGAAACTACCTTCCTTCCTCTACACGCCCTATCCATGTGTAGTTATCGCATGATGTATTCAAGCTGGCAAAGATTTGTTTTTGTTTTTTTTTCCTAAAGCGTTCCTATCTTTTCCACCCTGTAGTTTAAACATTCTCACATGTCGTCTCCCGGAGGTCCTAGTCTCCACCTCCCGTGGTGGCCGACACTGGTCAGTCCTAGTCCTATTATCAAAAGCTCTAATTCAACTTATATTATCCTCTCAAGTTTGAACTCGGAAACATGGCTCGGGACCCCCCCCCCCCCCCCCTGGCGTGAGCTCGTTGAGCCCGATCTAACGGGGGTCACGAACTGTGTTCTTGGAGCAGTTAATAAAAATGTTTAGTGGTTAAAGAAGTCTTTTGTATGCCTTTGTTATGTATCTGCGTTGGGCATGAGGTTAATCTGGTGTATGAGAGACGGGGTCCTCGGGTGACGATATGTGAGCTCAACTATTGAGTTATTCTAGACGCTTGTGTGGCATATACAAACCCTAAACTAAACTGTAAAATCACCAGTGGCGTAGATAGCTTTACGCTGGCGGAGGGGCAAGCCCAAAATTTTCCGACAGACCGAAAATTTTCCGACAGTGTAACAATAACAAAAATCCAAACAAACAGAAAGAATCTGTTGTTTACTGCAAATGTACTGAAAATTGGTCATTTTTACCCCAAATTTACCCAAAATGGCATGTTTTTATCCCCAAAACCAGCATTTTAATGTTATTAGGCATAAATTCGCCTAAAAATGGTCCCAAAAAATTTCCGACAAAACTTCTGGTGGGGGGCTCCGCCCACCCCCCTCCCCTCCCCCACCCGCCCCATCCGCCCACCCCCTCGCCCCCTTTATCCACGCCACTGAAAATCACTCATATCGGCCATTGACATTTGTAACTCTTTGTAATTTTATTCTGGGTGGAAACGGCCTTGTATAAGCTCATAGCTTTCTGCCGAATCCACATCACTGTATGCAAAGATTCTTTATTTGCTTTTGTACTTTTGAAATAAATAATGTTTAAACTAACTCTGTCAGCCCCAGAATTAGAGTTGCTGAAAACCACTAGAGAAGGCACGATATGAGTGGAAATATGTTTTAGGATACCTGTATCCACAATTCCCATCTGTTGTTCTCACACTAATAATAACAGTCTCTGGCACTGGGTCTTGGAACGCCCCTTAACGGCATTCCAAGAATCATTTTCAGGGACAAGCATTTCCCTTGATACTAAAACAAAACGAGCATTTTCTTTCAGTTAGTCCACAACCCTATTTCTTGCAGTCTTTTACGGCTGGTGCACCACTTTTAGGGTCGTAGGCAGCAGTCTGTATGTGGCGGTGGTGGGATGGGGTGGCTAAGAAATATCAGTCTCGGTCCAAATTATCAGGGGTTGTCCAATCCAGGCGAAATCTTCATCAACTGCTCATCACTTCAAATCGATGTCCAAATATAAGAACGTATATAATGTGATATGTAACATACAACGGTCAGTTTATGGGTTGTTTAAGTCTGTTGATGAAGATCTGACTCTCTCAACCTGGTATTCAGTTGAAAAACACAAATATATGTTCGCGAGAGATACTTTCTTTTTCGGCTCACTTGAGAGTGATGAAAAGACTTTTCTGATAAAGTGTTTGCGCCTTTAACACACACAATTTCTATCAAGGTCATCCACCTTTATTCTCTTACCCCTTTATCTAACGCAATGCAAAAAACGGCGCTATTTACCAAAACTTCCATTCAAATTTTACTGTTTGCAAATTTATTTTTTTTTACTTGGAAAGTAGAGCTTGTGACCCGTCATGTTTTCGAGGCAAAAAATGTTTTCTTCAAAAATTGGTTTTATTGGCAAGGGCCGTCCTATATTGGTGTCATGCAAAGGGTTAATGATGTCGTTTTATCAGAAATAAGGTTTAATATATTCCCTGGTTTTCTAGGAACCGGAAACGGGAATGGAATTACTCTGAGACCCGGGAAATTTCCCAGGTAATATCAAGCAAATTTACGAGGGTATCATGACGCATTTATTTCAATGATAATGAGCATATTTCATTGGCAATCTCCCAACTCCAAACGGAAAAAGTTCTTTTTCTAAGATAAGTATGAAATCCCAAACCCGCTTCAATCTCACCTTTATTTTCAGAACAACACGCATTATCACCTCTACCTTCTCCAACATCAACACCCTCCTCTTCACTGCCGTCACCAGTCTCCTCTGCTTTAAGCAGAGGAGACTGGTGACGGCTGTGAAGAGGGCGTTGATGTTGGAGGGGAAGTGAATAGTGATACTAGTGATTCTGAAAATGAAGACGAATTTGAACTTTGAAGCGGGTGAAGACGATCTTACTGCTGAAAGTTAGGGGGCGTTTCCTCCAGAACTGGTTGAGGGCTACAGTGATTTGTTGAAAATGACTCGTCAGGAATCAGGATTGTAAACATTTCAGGCGTGGAAGGGCTGACGAAATCCTACAAAGTTTCAATTCAGAAAACTTCAGTTCAATACACAAACAGTGCCACGCTTCATTCCCGGTTCCGTGCTGTAGACGTCCCGTGTATCGGGGCCTGCTTTCAGAACCCGGGAATTCCTGTTCCCGGGATTAAAACTTAAATCAGAAACCGACAAAATGGATTCAGATGTTCAATACAGGACTCTCTCTCTCTCTCTCTCTCTCTCTCTCTCTCTCTCTCTCTCTCTCTCTCTCTCTCTCTCATCATAGTACAGTCAAGAGTGAGCTAGCCCCCACATAACCCTACACATACAGAAACACTTAAAATGTTTAGCACAGAACCATTCAGAACCCTCCATACAGGTCACTGAGAATCTGCTGAACCATTTTTTGTTGTGTACCATACCGACTGACGTCTAAATTGTGCATCTGTTTAAACGATTCTCGGTAGCCAACTTAAATTGTTTTTATTCCCAGTATATCCACCTGGAACTCAATTAAGCATCCCCTGTTTTTCGCAGTGGTGTTAATAGAAACTGTCATTACTTTCTTGCTGTCTTTCAGATGTCCAAATGTGATTGTCTGCGGTAAGAATGGTCTATTGACAAATGAAAGACAACATAATGATGAAAATATGCAGTATTTTAATGGCGCTAATTACACATATCTGTCACTGATGTTTTTGATAGAAAAAATGTTTTTTCGATAAGTATGGTGCTGGAACGGTGCATGATGAAACAATGCCGGTAATTAGTGACAAAAATGTAACTTGTGATCACCTGAACACAAGAGCACTGTCTGACGTCAATAGCGAGTGTATCCTCCACGTGCCCGTATGATAGCCTGAACCCTCCGCCTAATGCTACCAGCCTTCTGATACCGTCTAGAGGCAACTGCTGCCACTCCTCATGCAATTCAGCTCCCAAATCGGCCATAATCTGTACAGGCGGATCCCTTGCTTGCACACGACGTCCAAGAAAGTCCCCGCTGTGTTCTAAGGGATTCAAATCGGGGCTCATTGCAGGCAAAGGTAGTGTTGTAATAGCGTTGTTCTAAAGGAATGCGCTCACAGCATGGGAACGATGTGGCCTTGCATTGTCGTCTATGAATACAGGGTGAGTTGCCAACGGGTGGTTGCCAAAATAAGGCACGACAGTCGGATTGAGGATGTACTGATGACCATTGAGATTCCCACGTACAGTCACCATATCAAGTTTACAATCATGAGAGAGACATCCCCAGATCATTACTGATCCTTCACCATAAGGAACAGTAGGTCTGATGTTCCTGGGCACGTAAGCAGTATTCTATGTCACGACATTCTCATGCGACCATCTGTGACGTGAAGCGGGGACCTACTCTCGTCTGACCAATGGACTCTCCTCCACGTCCTGAGATTCCAATGTTGTCGTGCCATACACCGCGCCAAACCTCGTATTTGATGCTGATCGGACAGAGCTGGACTCTTGATGACCCTTCTGGACCTCATACCCAGTGCTTTGAGACGGTTTCGGGCAGTTCTGTTGCACAGACGCCTGTTGGGGAGCCAAAGGCGTTTCAAAAACACTCTCGAAGCAAAGGGTTCACGCCTAACGAGGAGTTCCAGACTCCAATCTTCCATACGAGAGGTCTTTTGGGGTTGTCCAGGCCTTGGTCGGTCCTTAACATCTTTGGTTTGTTGATGTTTTCGGACAAGTCTGCTGATGACAGAATGACTATAGCCAAGTTGCCTTCCAGTAGCTTTGAATGACATGCCTCTGCATGCATCCCAACGATTTGCCACCTTTGTGCCTCCGACAGTCTCCTCCTTGTCCTGTCAACATTTATTGATAAAGGAAGTGGCAAATGTTCTTGTTTTATACCCAAATATTGCATGTGGATGATAGGTTTTTTGTGACATTCGTGGGAAGCATGCTTCATGTTGACGAGGGGATGTGTTTGGTGTACGCTATCAACCAGAAACATTATGTTTCACTACATGAAATGTACTGCAAGACAAACCTATCATTTAAACATAATAATCAGTAACAGCAACTCCACTGTCATGAAACATTTCTGGGGGAGCTTAATTAAGTTCCAGGTGTATATTGCGCTTTCAGCAGATCACCTAAAATTCCTCAAATTATGCCTGCAAATTGGTTAAAAATCCACCTGATTGTCCACAAGACAGAAATTCTACCAGACCCCTCTAGGTTTGTACAGCCTATTTTCCTGCTTAAATCATAACCTACGTCTCCCTCAGATGAACTGAGCCTCAGTCGATCACCCCGCTGCCTGATAATTGCAAAGGAGATGTTGATACATACCCCCACCCCCACCTCCATCTTACACCAGTGACTAGAAATCTGCTCTGCGATCGTATCTGCTGGGTGAAAAAGGGCGATTTCAACATACAAACTTACGAACAGAAACAGAGAATCCTCTGATTGCTCATAGAATCCAAGAACCGATTGGACAGTGTGATAAAGGGTTTGACTTGTTGCAGATCATAACGGCGTCGAATTCCTAAAAGAATTCGACTGGCGGCTTGTGTTCGACCATGAGTCATCTGTTCCCACGTTCCACGATCAACTTAAAAAATGCACCCCCCCCCCCCCCCCTGAAACTTCTGGGCACATCCTTGTCTGGGCAGACTTTTTTTTAGTTTTGACTTGGACGGTAAAGTCGCAAGTCCATTTTTGATGTGCAACACATACCGAAAATTAATATAGGGCCTTTTCGACCAATGTTACTACTATAAGTAATAGCCGGAAAAGCATTTTTGTTACGGTTGTTTAATCATGGATTAGATCGTTGTTACAGGGTTGACAGGGCGTTCCTCTCGTAGTACTGGAGAGAAAGGTGTCTCAGGACGAAAGGTAAAGGAAACCCACAACTGATGTTAAATATTCGGAACTTGATGATGGAAATTGAAGTGTACGTTATAATATAAAGTTACTGTAAAACCGATCAACTGGTCTTCGCGAAAATCACGATGAGCGATACATACAGTACTGTGGTCGGGAAAGCTGTCGAAATGCTCTATCCGCCCATCCCACCTCGCCCCTACAAGACAGTAGAATCGCCCCCGTCCAAAAATGAAGCGTGAGAATACTGAATTCGATATGCTATTTCCATGTGTTTTTTCTTGATGCGTGTCTAGTATAGCATGTACCCGATCGAGCCCCATTACCCGGACTTTTGCCGGTGCAGCTTGTGTCAAATTCCCAAAGAAACCGGACTTTTGCACCGGCAACGTTTGCCGGTGCAAAAGTTTGGCTCCTTGAAACTACATCCGACAAGTGGTGAACGTACTGCATATATAGTATGCTATGGTCTCTATAGTGATATATGTACACCCAGGGCTATGGGTATATAGTATGGGTATGTGATGGAAAATTGAAGGAGAAGGTGGGTTTTCTTGAAAGTTTTCTTCCGCGAAACGGATGACGTTGCTATTGACGTCGTGACGTCATGATGCGCACGCGACGTCATAGAGATGTTGACCACTGTTGTCGTCCACTATACAATCTGGCATAACGTTGTTCTGGTCAGGAGGTGTCGGAGTTCTCGTACAGGGGAGAGGGGATCTGGTAGTGGTGGTATATATCCATGTTGGTATACTATTAGCCCTTGGGTCTTCATATTATCCTATGTCTGATATGTCAAGGTCATGCAGCATTGTGGGGATGGAGGTAATGCATGATCGCCCAGTGTGGTATTGCGAGATAGTCCTTGGTGATTTAGATTGGCAGTATAGGATGAATGGTCTGTTGGCCTATTACCCCCTTAGTACTATTTACCTACCGAATTCTTTGTATTATCTTATGGGTGGTATTGGTAGTTCGTAATGCTATGTCAGGCAGTATTATAATCGCTTGTTTAGAAGTGTAGCAAAGGATGCATTGTATATACCGCTGGAGGTCCCCTGTTAGTCCTCGGTATTATTAGCCAACCGATTGCTTTGTATTATTCTATGACTGGTATAGGTAGTACGATATGGCAGGTCAAGTGGTATTGTGGAGTGGGGGTAATGCCTGGCAGTTCAGAACGGCAGTATACTATGGACGATATATACTTCTGTGAAAGCCATTGGTACTACTAGTCGACCTAATGCTTTATGTGACTGGTCCACCAAATGCTTCATGTTATCCTATGACTGGTTTAGGTAGGATGCAATGCTAGGCACAGGAGTATTGTGGGTAGGGGTAATGCCTGGTAGCTTAGAACGGTAGTATAGTATGGGCAGTATATACCCCTACTGGCCTCCTGTTGGAGCTTGGTACTATTAACCAACCGATTGCTTTATTTTATTATATGGCTGGTATGTGTAGTACGTTATGGTAGGTCTTGTGATATTGTGGGGTGGGGGTAATGCTTGGTAGTTTAGAACGGTAATATAGCATAGGCTGTACATACCCCTGTAGGTCTCTTGTTGGCCCATGGTACTACTGACCCACCAGGTGCTTCATATTATCAAGCTTTATTCTGGGGCGGGGTTAATGCTAGGTAATACAGAACGGCAGCAGAGTATGGTTGGTATATTCCCCCGTAGGTCCCATCTTCGCCGTTAATAGTATTAACCGACCAAATGCTTTGCATCATCCTGTTACTGGTAAGGTGGTACGTAATACCAGTAGTTCCTACTCTATACCGAGAACACTTGTTCTTGTTTCAGTTATCCAGATCATCCAATCAGTTCACTTTACTGGCGTTAACTAACCAATCAGATTGCTTCATTTTCCATAATCTGTATGCAGAGTTAAATCCCTTGGTATAACAAAAGCCTATTTCATTCCTAAACCCAAGAATCTACCGAGTAGTTACTGATACGTCATTGCTCGAACGACTCAAATCCCATCGAGCAAATGAGCTATCAAGCAAATCCTCGTTCGAGTTACTCGCACATACGACTCAGCCTCATTTCGGTATTTGAGGATACCTGTGGCCTGGTACTGTATTATTTGAGGATACCTATCGAGGATACCCTCTGAAGAATCCATTTTTTGTTGTGTGAGGCCATGAGGGCCATGAGAAAATCCCTCAATGAGGTCTAATTTACTATCCCTCTTAGCCTCATTTCGCTTGGGGCCATGAGGGCTAAGGAAAAATCCCTCAATAAGGTCTAATTTACTACTCTCTTAGACTCATCTCGGTTTTTAACAGCTATATCCCGTGGCACCCCAATTTAAGCACCCCTTTTTGGAAAACGTCTGGCCTTCGGCATCTCTTTTTGTCATATGAGGCCATGAGGGCTATGTAAAAGCCCTCAATGAGGCTTCATTTACTATCCTCATAGCCTTATTTTCTATCGAGGGCATGAGTGCCATGACAAAATCCCTCAATGAGGCCTCATTTACTATCCCTCATAGCCTCATTTTCTTTTGAGGGCATGAGGGCCATGAAAAAATCCCTCAATGAGGCCTCATTTACTATCCCTCATAGCCTCATTTTCTTTTGAGGGCATGAGGACCATGAAAAAATCCCTCAATGAGGCCTCATTTACTATCCCTCTTAGCCTCATCTCGGTATTTAACAGCCATATCCCCAGGCGCCCCAATTTCGGCACCCCATTTTTGGAAAACATATTGCCTTCGGCACCCCTTTTTTGTCGTATGAGGCCATGAGGGCTATGTAAAAGCCCTCAATGAGTCCTCATTTACTATCCTTCATGCCCTCAAAAGAAAATGAGGCTATGAGGGATAGTAAATGAGGCCTCATTGAGGGTTTTTACATAGCATTCATGGCCTCATACGACAAAAAGGGGGTGCCGAAGGCCATATGTTTTCCAAAAAGGGGTGCCGAAATTGGGGTGCCTGGGGATTTGGCTGTTAAATACCGAGATGAGGCTAAGAGGGATAGTATATGAGGCCTCACTGAGAAATTTTTTCATGGCCTTCATGCCCTCAAAAGAAAATGAGGCTAGGCTATGAGGGATAGTAAATGAGGCCTCATTGAGGGACCTTTTCATGGCTCTCATGCCCTCGAAAGAAAATGAGGCTGTGAGGGATAGTAAATGAGGCCTCATTGAGGGCTTTTATATAGCCCTCATGGCCTCATATGACAAAAAAGGGGTGCCGAAGGCCAGACGTTTTCCAAAAAGTGGTGCTTAACAAATGGCTAGAATACACAGAGACCTACACACAAGCGTCACGTTACAAATTATGCCACCTCACAGGGACGAACCCTCTCCAACGAAAGGTCTTAAGCTTTTCTTCTGTTTCGAAACCGGAACGGACTGCGTCCCCCGCCCCCATATCTTCGTTGCTGAACTATACCCTTATTCGCTGTCTCAGTGGTGCCATCATCTTGTTTCACGAGACGAACTCACGACGTTAGCCCCTTTGCGCAAGAGAAGGGGCAGAAGTCCCTCCCTGGCTTATTGTATGGCTGTCACTGCTGTCTGAGTGGATCCTGCATCTTGTCGAAGAATTCAGATGTTTCCACTTCGACATCTTTGGTCAAGGGCAGAGTAGGAGTAGAGTCCTTCCTTGCCATGTTACATGGCGTTGTTGTTCTTCATAAGTCGCTCAACCTGCTGGGCAGAACATTAAACGCAGCGAATAATGTGGTAGTGGTTCATCGAATGCGTTTAGTTATTTACCTGGGTTTGATTCGTCGTAAGTAGAAATACACAAAACCAATGACCAGCAGGCTCACGATGATTATTGAACCAATAACTATACCCGCTATACCTCCAGTAGTCAGTGTTTCACTTCCTACAAACAAAATTGAAAAATCATATTGAACGTAACGCATGTTGTAGTATCACAAAAGACAGTTGTGAATCAAGTTGGCAGCTTTCTACTTAAGCAACGATTGAAATAAAACGTAGGTAAACCAACAACAAAATCCTCCTTTCCTCATCCCTAACTTTTATCGTCATCAAAATCGACTTTTGATAAAGTTATCTCCCTTGCAATTATTGGACGAGCGAGGAAAGTCCAATTAAGAAGTAAGTAACTGTTGAGAAAACCCCTATGACAATAGTGGAAAATAAAGTCAAGTTACTTTTTGTCTATTTTTAATAAGCGAAAACAGCAGACAGCTCTGAGAGCTGTCTGTTGTTCTCGTTTATTAAAAGTAACAAAAGGAAAGCTAATTAAAACTAGTTTACAGACAATCCATCATTAAGAATATCTATCAGTATTTCACCTACCAACACAAAACTCTGCACTTTGGCTCTTTGTTTAGCGAATGTGTTTATACAGTAATTTGCAAGTTTTTATTCTACCCAAGAAAAAAAATGAGCAACTCTTACAGCCTAAACTTTTATATTAATGGAATGGGCGGTGACTGTGTTATATTTCACTGTACGCACATTGTTAATGTAATGGACAGACAATAATTTACAGAACAACAAAAAATGAGGAAAACGCCGTTTTTTTCTTATTTTAAATGGGTTTCAATAGAGAATAATAGTGAAACGTTAAAACTGATTTGGAAAATATTTGTAAAAAGCCAGCTTCTGTATTTTTATACTACACTTCCGAAAAATGCCTTAAGTTTTGAAGTGATGCGCACATCGATAATACATATTCGTTAAAATCTTGAAATTTTAAATGAAATTTTTATACCCTTAGTGTAAAATGTATTAACGGCGAGCTTATCCATAAATCTCTTCTATTGATGAAAATTGTCAGCCTTGTCGGATATTCCTAATGAGAATACCCATTGCAGTAGCCAATGTATCACTGGTTTGGACGAAGGAAAAACGGGAGCACAATTAGGTACTCTTGCAAATATTTCCAGGTGAGGAGAGATCTAGGGGCGTCGTGAAGATGACCGATCGGGTGTATGCCCTTCCTCAAGTCCATACTGATTAAATATTCCAACTGCATCATCAATGATGATGCAGTTGGAATAATAGTCAGTCGAGATCACAGTACTTTAAAAACTCAAAGTTCCCGGAAATTAATTTGTGGATAAATACTTGTATAGTGGTCGTTTCGTATGGGCCTTCCGACATCGTAAATAATTAACATGTGCCATACCCCAAACTGGTCATACAGGGTCCTCAACAGCCAGAATCTGGTACTAGAGAGCTCTCTATTTGTATGGGCGATTGTGTGTGTGTGACAAATGTCCAAATGTAGAATTTAGTCTTTTAAGAAACGAACGTGCTTACTAATAAGCTTACTAATAACCACGAATCGATATCTAGGTCTTCAGTCCACACAAAAATCAGGGCCGGGGAGAGGAAATTCGGGCCCTGGGCTTAATTATGTGACGGGCCCCTTTTCAAAAGTGTCGGGATATTTCTCAGATGCCGAAAGTGATAACGTTATTACGTTAAGTTGATTAAATAAAGTTATTACTTCAAGAATCATGCAGTCCAAAATTACAACCGTTGGTCAAGTGCAGAACTCCATTCACGATACCGCCCTCTTCTTAACTATTGGCACAGGAGTCATAACCTTGTTGGGGGGAGGGGGTAACCCAAACATGGCATGAAAGCCCGTAGTTTAATTTTTTGGGTTGGTACGTCCTTTGAAAGGACGTACCAAGCCAAAACATTAAAATACAGTCTTTCAGGCCATGTTTGGACTGGAGGGGGAGGCCTAACTCGAGAATACTGGACTCCTGACCCCCCCCCCCCTTCCCAAAGTTCGGGTCCCGGGGTAACTACCCAGCCCCACCCTCTCCCCGGCCTTGACGAAAATATCCCGACTGGATAAATTATTAGGGAGGTCTCACACTCCCCCCCCCCCCCGCCACCCACCTCGTATATTACACACCTGGAGCCATCAAAACCCATTGTAATCGTGTATATAAGACACGAATATCTATGTTGATCGGACGCCAGGCGTCAAAGAAACAAAAAGAACTTTCAAGTGTTTTGTGGTCTTCACATCCGATTGTGCGTTCTGGTCGATCGCAACATTTGAGAGTAAAATCAGAGAATGTGATATTATTATTATGGCTCTTTGTTGGACAAACCAAATTTTTTGAGGAAGGAAGAACTACAATATCGGGAAGAAAATAACTTGAAAATGCCTATGTAATTGTTCACTTAAGATAATTTGAAGGCCGACGCTTGCAAAAAAATGTCTTGAAAAACTACATGTATTTTTTTTTTATATATTTTCCCTCCTGGATGTAACATATGACCCCTCATTGGATGGCACTAGTCGATCGAGGTCGTTCCAACGAGGGGTTATAAGGTATGCTACTGGAGACAAGAACTGAAAAATATACAGAGGTTATAACTTGGTTAGTTTCATATCGGCGGAGATATCAGCCCGAGGTGACTTCATATCGGCTTGGAACCGATGGTCGAAGGCTTATGTGAAGTTTCTGAGGGTCCATATCTCGACCGATACGAAACTGACCAACTAATAACTTCTTTATTTATTAACTCTTTACCCAAAGTAGACGATATTAAAATTCATTATTTTAAATATCACTTTTTCAAATTTTTCAAACAATTTCAACAAAACCATATCATGTGACCCCTCGTTTGGAACGCGCTCGACGAGCGCGTTCCAACGAGGGGTCACATGATATGGTTTTAATGAAATTTTTTGAAAAATATTTTTTCAACTGCTGAATTTGCATATTACGCGGGCGGATGCGGCCGATTCGTTGGGTAAAGGGTAAAACTAAAACAAATAATTACAAAAGTTCTCAGATCTTTTACAGTTTTCTGGCTTTGCTATTGTTTCTCATTCTTTTCGCAGTTGCCTCCTCTCTTAGTTCAGCTGTCCACTGGGGAAGTCACAACATTCGGATAGCTGGGTAATCTCTTCTCCCACTTAACGAATATCCGCCTACGATTCAGAATTTTAGTTTGCGCCTAGTAACACGTCAATAGGAGGGGGGGGGGGGGGCAGCTCTGGATCGACGTCATATCAGCCGAGTTTGCAGTCATATCTGCAGAACTTGGTTATGGGTAATTCTGTTATGGGTAATTCTGAGAAAGAAAATCCTATCCAAAAAGTAAAATTATGTATTAACCCTTTACCCAACGTAACGGCCAAAACCGGCCAGCGCTATTCTCAAAAATCGCCAATTAATTTTCATTCTTTTTTCATTTTTTGTCTCAAAAACATAGGTTATGACCCCTCGAGGGGTCATAACCTATGTTTTTGAGACAAAAAATGAAAAAAATTAGTTATTCAAGAATTTTTTTGGCAAGTGTCGTCTGCTTTTCATGTTAGGTAAAGGGTTAACCCTTTTACTACCACGTCCACTTTAGCCATATATGGAGGACCTCTCTCTATAGACGACTGTGAGTTTAGTAAGATTTATGACATACTGGAAACTCTATCATCTGATTAATTGTTGGAAAGGGTTCTCTGAGCCCTTTCCGACAATTAATAAGATGGTAGGCTTGATCTGTGCATAACAGAACGTACAGATAATAATCATAAAATAACTGACAAAAGTCGATTTTCGTCAGCGTAAGTGTTAAAGGCGAATTTTGGGTTTGGCGATTGCCGGATGTCGCCGTTACTTTAATAAAAAGAAAAATTACAATGCATATGTTTGTGGGGGTTTTTTTTTGTCTTTTTTGTTTTGTTTTTGGGCTTTTTTTGGGGGGTGGGAGGCGCAATCTTTAACATGTATGTGATGTCATTGTAAATTCACTTGCTCGAGGCCAGAGGCCAAAAAATATGAATGGATTAATTTATAATATATACGAAAGGCATACTACACACGACACTTACCAGTCTGTTTTGCTGGAGTTCCCACGCCTGACTCTTGTAAGGTTATCTGTTTTATGCTATATTTTAATCCACCTGTCTTTATATCTGTAAAGAATGGAAAGTAAAGAAATGAACAGATATCCTAAAGACACATATGGAAGGGTGGCTGAAATAAATTGAATATTAAGGCAAAGCAATTTCGCGACAGAAGGGCATCAACGGCTCTGTGCCCTGTTGTGGATAAGGCTCTGAGTAATTCTGCAAGACACTCGAATGATAGTTTGTGAGTCCTTATATCTCGGGCAAATTGCCATGTCAGTTCTCAAAAGACTGACGTGACAACCGTTACTTATTCCCAGTTCCTTATTCAACATTCGTTATCAATCGATTTTTTCGGTTGACAACTAATGTCAAATAAGCAACTGGGAATAAGTAACGCTTGTCTCTAAATGGGAAATAATTGCGTCTGTTTCATCGCGAAAACGAATCTGGAGACATTTTCCACGCTGTGTCACCGTATGAGCTACATTCATCACTATGCCACTCTGAAGGGCAAAGTTCACATTTGAGGCACAGACAGTTCAGTAAAGTCACCAAATTTCTTCGGCTTTGATGGAATCTTGAAAGCACTGTTTGGGGATCCGCGAAGTGAACACAGGCTGGGTAGCGTAACAACAAAGAGTATTTGAGGAGTACTGGTTGGTACCTTTGGGGGGAGGGGAGGGGGGGGGGGGGGTCATAGCTGTTCAAACTGAGGTTGAGATCGCTGGAGCTTAGAGAGAAAGTAGTAAAGATGGTGATAAGGGATGCAAAATGTAATTTGGAAGTTATGGAGACCCTGGAGCAATTTATCTTGGAATGTCGTAAATATCAGTCTGACAACAGGATTCAACGGGAGTATAATGAGGAAATGGGATGGGGGGAATGGAGATCAGGTGACTATTGTGTGAAACAATGGAGACGGTTAGCATGCTGATCAATGGAATTGGGGAAAAAGAAGTATGGGGTGGCATTAATCCTTTGAAACGAGAGACCGCTTTTGGGACCAGGAACATGATACGTTATAATTTAAGTAGGATGGCTGCAAAGTGAATGTGTGGGGTGGACTAATCAATATTTTCAACGTGCAGCCTCAAGGCTGCACGTAGAAAATATTAATCGGTCTTCCCCCAAATAATGAATATGGACTCTTCCAATTGCTGCCGTTGCACTGATATGATGACACCACCAGGCTTCAAATGTTAACCAGTTCGCTTCTTGGTATTAGGAGCAGAGCCGGGGAGAGGGTGAGGAGCCCGGAGTAGTAACTCCGGAGCCCGAGACTAGAAGCACAGGCTGGGCCCAGGAGTCCGAGTCCAGGATTCTGTGATCAGGCCTGGGCCCCAATGTTTTGACTCCTATGACAAGCCTGGGCCCCCGATCCCCGCGCGAGAATCAGCAAGATAAGTTGCCAGTCATATAGGTATACTAGTTGCCACTCATGTGTCCTTTTCAAAGTTAGTACCATTGTAACATTAATAACATTTTAGTTCTACACAACAGAACTGATGGGTCTTACTATTAAACGCATTCCAACTAAAAACCACTACTTCTATAGTAGCGTAGAACAAAATGTTAAGAAGGGAGGTGTATCGCGAATGGTGCTCTGCACTTTACTAAAAGTTCTAATTTTGGACTGCATGATTCTTGAAGTGACAACTTGATTAAATCAACTTGGCGTAATAAAGTCATCACTTCAAGAATTGTACTGTCAAAAGCTTTTACTTTTGGCCACTGGCTACTCACTGGTGAACTTTGCTACATGCTGCTAAAAACGCCATTTTTGCGGCCAAAAAGTAACGTGGTTTTTCATCCCAAAAGCCGCCAGGAGTCTCTATTTAATAACTGCTTTCAAAATGTTCTTAGAGGGAGAACCCCCCTCCCTCAACCCCCTCCCTCAACCCCCTATCAGTGCTCGTGCCTTCGGTATCTGCATCAGTATCCTGACACTTTCTTATCTAAAGGTGGTCCGTCACAGAATTAACCCTGGGCCCGAATTTCCTCCCCCGGTCCTGATTGGGAGGAGATAAGGGTGAGAGGAGAGAGCGTCATTTTGAAAGCATATGAGTAATCGAAGCCCTTTCATATTATAACCGTGACAAATCAGCTGCTGGCCAAAGAATTATTATTTTTACTGCATGTTTTATTTGCGTCTCTGAAGCTGAAGTTAGCTGAAGGCCACGAATAGTCACTGCTGTTCGAATAAAAGAAAGTTACCTACGAAATAACTGAAGTTGGGAAAGAAAAATATGGCAGACGAAGGACGGAAAAACATATTTTAATCTAGATTATCTAAAGAAGCAATTGCGGTGTTTGTATGTGAATAAGCTGTAGATATTTACTCACCGTTCTCAATGAATGTCTTTATTTCTTTTGCGATATCTTTACTATGATCACCAATCAAATCTGTTAACACCATCTGTATGATGGGAGATTTTATTTTTGAGGCTGCTGTTTGTATTGGATCGACGTCATTCTACGAAAATGATAAAATACACGTTAATGTTTTCGAAGAACAGGGGCGGCGGAACGATTTTCAAAGTGTGTGTGTGGGGGGGGGGGGGGGATCGGGCGATGGGTGGTCGTCGGTATGACGAGACGGCCATGGTTCGGCCCGTCGTACGAAAATTTTAAATTCCAGGGTTCCAAAACTCCCATTTCCATGCATCTGAGCGGATAATTTGAGATTTTTCAGGAGATGTATTTGAAAGATTTCACACTCGGCTTTGAGAGCCGTTAAAAAACGTCGGTAGAGCATACAGGTGAGGTGTATTTATTAGCTTTGGTCGTTACGACCAAAGCTGATAAATACACCTCACCTGTATGCTCCACCGACGTTAACAGCAATTATACTGTCTGTGGATTATCTTGTCTGGGGTGGATTTGGTACTTGTATGTCTGTAAGATTACGATCTACTTAAGTTAACCGTTTTTTTAAGAGACTGTATACATTTCAGCGTTTGCTGCAGCTTACTGCAAAAAAATTA
This sequence comes from Pictodentalium vernedei, assembly GCA_031216915.1. Taxonomy (NCBI): domain Eukaryota; kingdom Metazoa; phylum Mollusca; class Scaphopoda; order Dentaliida; family Dentaliidae; genus Pictodentalium; species Pictodentalium vernedei. Next base: position 299,692,916 of record CM062294.1, read on the forward strand.
TCCTAAATCTTTAGTAACTGAACCAGTACGAAAGAAACATAGCTGGCGAAAATATGGGGAGGCTCTGGATCCGCCCCTTGTCTCACCAGTCATTGGTTGCGTTAAAATATATGCATACAAAAAAAAACATGGCCGGCAAAAAGCCCCCTCCAACAACCCCCCCCACCCGGTTCCGCCGCCCCTGTCGAAAATGTGTGTGTTTGTGGGAAGAAAGTATTGCGGGGAATAATATAGAATAGTTTATTGTCAGATATCTAATAATTCGGAGGCGCTAAAACACCTCTCCCAAAGTTGGGGTGGTTTGGCAAAAACACTTTACTGGAACACGTCTAGAGGCCCAATTTGCTGCCCCGTAGTCTTTGGAGTTGCAATCATCCAAATTTCTCCCACTAGCCCGATTTTCACATTTTAAACAATAACATAAAAAATCATTACATCTTGGAAATCAGCTGAAGCTCCTAGATGTGCAAACATGATGGAGGTGATAAGTGAAATTAGATTTTGAGTTGCCATGCCATTAGTGACCACATGGGGGGCGCGTAATAATTCAGGACCCATCGGTTCGACCATGTTTGGATTTGGTGAGAAAAGATGTGGGGAATTTTAACCCAGAAGGATGCAAACCCTTGCTTGTCAGAGATTAACCCTTTACCCAACGTATCACTCAGTAACATCCATCACTTTTCACAAAAAGCGCCATTCAAATTCTACTCTTTTCCAAATGAAGGGTCAGAAGCTATGATGCAAAAACTGAAAGGATTTAGTAATTCAAAATATGTTTTGTCAATATCGTGTACTATTCGTGTTGGGTAAAGGAGTAACTGAGACTTAAGGGTTAACTAGTATCAACTAACACTTGTGTACTACTAGTTAACTTTCAGAAATTATGTGTTTAACTGGTAGAGAACTAGAAGCTCATGTTTGGGCTTTATTCTGAAGTACAGGTGTCGCATCGTGATGGCTTCATATTCTGTGGATGTGCTTCATATTATTTTTTAATTGAAATTATATAAGTCTGCGAGGATTTGCCTTGTTACAATTTATGGGAGAGTGCCACTAGGCACTCTCCCATAAATTGTAACAAGGCAAAGAGACATGGACAAATCTGGATGACCAAACCAGTTAAGTCATTAGTGTTTACAAGGAAACGCGGGAGCGCGGTGGCTCAGTGGTAGAGTGTTGGACTTCTGTGCTAGAGATCTCGAGTTCAATCCCCGCCCGGTACTACCCGCGTTGTGTCCCTGGGCAAGGCACTTTATCCCGGTTCCCTACATGTGGACACGATGACGCCATGTACTAAGGCGTATTGCACGTCGATGGTGTACATGTCTTCAACCGCTGTAACTCTGCTTGAGCGGAGCTTCAACAGAGTTAGAATGCCGAGAAGCTGACAGTTGCTCGTCGATGCTCGGTAGTTCTCTCCGGGTACTCCAGCTTCCTCCACCCGTAAAACTGTCACGGTCACGATTAGCCATTGTGCATAAGTATGTGACCTTAAACACCAATAAATAAATAATAAATATAAATAAATAACAAGGAAACGCATGATAACTCTGCTGCATACCGACAGATACATTCCTTGTTTTTTCACTGGAGTTTAACGACACATTCGACAGCCTGGATCACCTCGTATCAGACAGTTTTACGGGCGGGGGAATATCCGGAGGGAATCACCGGGCAGTGGTGAGCAACTGTCAGACTTCCGACGTCCTAACCCCTTACAAAAGGGTTAGCATTGGTCGAAGACGAATGCACCATCGACATGTAGTATATCTTAGTACACAACGCCACCGGACCGCCTCGGGGCAATCGGGATTAAGCTCCTTGCCCAAAGACACAATGCCCAAGGACACAACGCAGAGGTGGGGATAGAGCCGTGGACCTTTCGGTTTGAAGTCCAATGTCGTGAGAAGTGAACCACCCATTGAATACATTCAATCAAATTTATTATAATCGGGTCATTGCTTGTTTATTTATTTTATTGGGGGTTAAAGGCACTTTAAACAGCCAGGGTTACATCGCGTCGGGCAGTTTTACGGGTGGTGGAAGCCGGAGTACCCAGAGAGAACCAGCAAGTAGTGGCGAGCAACTCTCACATTCCCACACTCACTAACTCTGCACATTTTGCGTTTGTTTTTTGGCTGGGATTTAACGAAACTTTCGGCAACCAGGGTCACATCGTGTCAGTCTGTTTTTCGGGTGGAGGAAGCCGGAAAGAACCATAGAGCAGCGATGAGTAACTGTCAAATTCCACAACTTTCTAATTCGACACATGCAGAGTTAGTACAAGGCGAACTGACTTGCCTAATGACGCAAAGCCGTGACCGCTGGTCAGGATCAAACCACTGATCTTCGGTCTTACTCTTTGAACCCTCGTTTCCTGGAATGGTATCGCCTTTGTGAACACTTACAGTGAGATGGGTCAGTCCAATATCAATATACAGGGAGGATAAAATACTGATTGCAGTCTGCAGCCGTCTGGCTGCAGACTGCAGTTATTATTTTATCATCAATAGACCTCTTATAATAAGACAAAAATGGGACGCAATTATGCCTTGGACCGCAAAATCTGTCTTACGAGTTCAACGAGCTAAAGTCCAATGCTCTAACCATTGAGCCACCGCTTTCCAAAATCCGGTCATGTGGACATCGCTAATTATTTACTACACAAAAAAAGTTCTGAAACACCCCAAACATTTCGGTGTAAATCATACACAAAATTGAAACAATAATGAAAAAAAATATACCACATAACAGCTAATGAAAATAATGGCAAATGGATGAACGTTTGGGACAAATTCATTCAAGAATGTCCCGCAAACTTTATACATGTTACACATACTAAGGCATGGGTGATCATATCCTACAGCGTCAACTCTCTATACTAGAAACTGTGCAAGGAGTGGATTACACCATGAAGGTACCCCCAATTAAAAAACACTGGAAATTGTCTAAGTCGATAAAGGTCAATAATTTTGAGAAACAAATATTTTTCAGCAAACTGTATAGATGTTGCAAGTCTTCAAGGTATATGTAACCACATTCTAAAGTTTCAACTCTCCACATTAGAAAATGGGGAAGGAATTGATTACACCATGGGCAGGTACTCTCAATTACTCAATTAACAAGCACAGAATTTTTTTTTAAGTCGATAAAGGGTAATAATTTTGTGAAAAAATATTTTTTCCTCAAAATTGATAGATGTTGGACATCTTCATTGTGTGTGTAGCCACATCCTAAATTTTAAAATCTCTACATTACAAACTGTTGAAGGAGTTGATAACACCATGAAGGTACCCTCGTTTGAAGAACACTGGAAAGTTTCTAAGTCGATAGAGGGAAATAATTTTGTTAAAAATAGTTTTTCTGCAAATGTTATTGATGTTTCATATCTTCAAGGCATGTGTAACCTTACTCTAAAGTTTCAACCCTCTACATTAGAAACTGAGGGAGGAGTTGATTACACCCTCAATACCCTCAATAAGGTACCCTCAACTAAAAAACAACACTGGGAATTTTCTAAGACGATAAAGGGCAATATTTTTTTTTAAAATACTTTTCTACAAACTTTGTAGATATTGCATATCTTCTAGGCATGTGTAACCACGTCGTAAAGTTTCATCTCTCTACATTAGAAACTGTAGGAGGAGTTGATTGCACCACGAAGGCAGTCTCAATAAAAAACACGAGAAATTTTCTAAATTGATAAAGGGCAATAACTGTGACAAAAGCACACAGAGTAGTTTTACCTTCTAACATGGTAATGTGCTGAATGTAGTTTTGCATTGTGCAAAATTGCAGATGGCTGTCTTGAAAGTTGTGGAGTGTAATAATGTATGATACAACTTCGCGACGGACGCACTGAGAGACACGAGGCAGGTGGGTGTATAAAAACCCATTTTACTAGTCAGTATCGGATCTGTCCACCACGTATTTGTATACACACCAGACACCGCTGTCTCATATTACAGGCCTTGAAATAATCCGCGAACGATCGTTCAGGTAACGAGAGGGTTACGTCAATGGTAAAATACGCGAACGGCCTACAGGTTACGACAAAGTAATACAACATATCTTTATCGAATTACTTATCCCACAGGTTTTACCAGAAACTCTTGATAATCTTTCGGGACTATCTTGATTCGAAGGTTGAGTATCAGATATATGATTACATTAGGCTATTTGTTGGACACGAGAATTTGAAGTTTTGGTCCCAAAGTTGGAGTCTGATACATAGGGATAAATTACCAGATGAATTATGGGAAACAGTGGCTTCGAAAAATTTGCTATTTTTAAAAATGTCATTTTTACACGGGTTTGTTACCAGACATGTAACTAAAAAATGAAATGGAAACATACAAATTTATTTTGCATTTTAGAAACAGGGAATGCTATGCTCCAGGGGTAGGTAGGTGGGGGGATTCTGCTTTTGAGGTTGCTGGGTGACTGAAAATGACAGCTTTCGGCATTTTGTCATGCAATTTTGCAGGTTGAAGTCTTGCCTTTGACAGTAAATTATTTCACACAAATTCAAATCGTTAACTTCTATACTTAGAGAGATATATGTTTTTTGTGGATTCGGGAAATGTAATACATGTTATGGGTTAGATTACTAAGTTACAGAATATTTGCATTCGAAGAGAGTGTATGGCATGTCATTTTTGGAAATGATGGAAAACTATGGAGCGGAACCTTAGACGTAAAACAGCAAGAACGGCGCTCTAAAAAACACGGACGGCAGAGAAGCATCACAACACCCTTTTCACTATGCTAACGTGTTACGGCTAATCTTACCTCTATTGAAATGATATTTTTCTGTAGAGTATCCATAAGATTCGCAAACTTAAAACCTGCACTATACTCCATTTTCAAGATTGCCCCTGAAACGAAAGGTCAGCTAACGCAACATTTATAAACAGCGGTTGGACCACAGAAGATGGCACTCTCCCATCACACACACACACTTTTCCTGGAAAATGTTAGTCTTGAACACCAGCCATGCTCGAAATCACTGACACGGGATTTCATACCATGATTACCTATTCTACTATATATAAAAAGCCTGTGACATAAATTTTAGCTTTATACACCAACCATCATGAACACGTCAACAATGGGATTTCAGTAGCTAAAATTTACATCTGCACTGGAACTACATCCATGTTGACTTTTAGTGACCTCGACCTGAATGCAAACTTGTCAAAATTTATCGACTGCCAGCTCGCGAAGAGTGAAATGAAAGAGGCAATCCATAACTCAAAAAAGCGTATTATTATGTTATTAAAATGAAAAAGACCCGTGATTTGCGAGGCTTTTTTACATTTCGTTTCGGCGATAAAATAGACAGGGAAAGTACCGCCCACCGCCACTCATGTAAATAAAAACATGTTCACATATGTGTACGTCTGACATATATTTAAATTCTTAATAATCTGATGATCGTGGTATAACTAATATATACCCAAAGTAGCTTGGTGTACCAAATGTTCACCACTCGAGGTGAAGAGGTGTTAACAGCGCGCTAAAGGCTCGCGGTTAACACCACTCGTGGTGAACATTTGGTACACAAAGCTACTGTGGGTATATTCTATATATGTACCGTGATATCGTCATTTTTGTTATAGCAATACCTCCACATTCTGGATACTTCAGCTTCTAAAAAGTACTCTGGGTACTATCACTGGCACGAGAAGTTACAAACAAACCTTCCCGGTTGGGGAGGCTGAACCGTCACCTGTGGCAATGGGGACATACACTCCCTTAACCCAACTCGAAATTCGAGATAAAATTAAGTTGGAGGCGGGGGGGGGGGGGGGGGGGGGGTTCTGCTGCCAACATTATTGTCCCCCACTTCAGATTCAGATTCTTATCCCAGTAATTATGTCTGAGATTTCATTTATTTGGTGTTACGTATTTTTAACAACCAGAGTCGTTAATGTACCCTATGATTTTGAGCTGTACCTCCAAACACCACATTTCGAATTAGATGAGATGTACCGAAATGATCCGGATAATTAAAATTTCTGGTTTTACAACAGGTTCCTCTTCTCAATTTCTAGGTTTTCCGATGAACCAACTGTTCCCAACAGTTCAACATGCAATTCTGAATACCTCTTATTAATGATTTTGTTCATTGCCCTCACTATGTGCTGATCACTATGCCATCTTTGTGTTGCAGAAGAGCTAAGCCCATGGTTATAAACAAATAATACTAACGCCAGTTGTGTTTTTGTGTCTTCAGTTTGCTTCGAAGGGTTCGAATATTCAACATGTGAGAGTGAGTGTGTGCGGTCAGTTGCCTTTGCTGTGATTCTAGGACACACTGAGAAAGCCAGCTCTTGACACGGCGCGAAACGAGGTCGCCCCTGGCTTAACAAGGACGTCCATAAAAACACCACTCATTCATGACAGAAGGATGGAAGTATTTTGTTTCAAAAAATTCAGTCAATGGGAAATACGCAGAAAGTAACATGTGCTCAATTTGCTTAAAATAATGTGGTCTGATGATCCGCAGGCTCGGGGATTTTAGATGTTGTATGTCGTCTATGCGATATAACTAGGTTCACAGCTTTACAAATTAATACTAGCACCCGGTGTGTATGTTGTCATCAATTTGGTAGTAAAAATTGAAATATTACATTTTCAAAGAGTCATTAAGGACACTTAGCAATGTTAGCCCTTCTTTTGGTCCTTCTGATATCTGTTGGTTGTAATTTCCTAGTTTCCTTCGATTCAGAAACTAAACACGTCCTCATTTTGGTGAGTTAGTCTACCCGTGACCATTTAACTCCATTCATAGGTATTTGTGAGTGGGAGGGGGGGGGGCAGGGACGGCGACAAATCTCTCTCTCTCGCTCTCTCTCTGTCTCTGTCTCTCTGTTTTTCTCTCTCTCTGTCTCTGTCTCTCTGTTTCTCTCTGTTTGTCTCTCTGTCTCTCTCTCTCTCTCTCTCTCTCTCTCTCTCTCTCTCTCTCTCTCTCTCTCTCTCTCATCGGGCTACAATTTGACTGTCGGGGTCACTTTGTCTAAAGTCTAACACGAGGTGGCATTTACATGACAAAAGATATATCCAGAAATATTTAGTTGTTCAAAGATCCAAAAATAATCCACGAACAAATTGTGTGATGTAAATTGGGTATTAGTTGTTTTGGTTTGGGGGCAATGAACCTTTTCACACGTCCATACTTGATTACAATATATGAATATCTTACCACATAGCGGACAACAGTGTCCATCTGGAGTTATCGCATTCCTGCACATAGGTGCCGCACATCTTGGTTTCTGTATCTTACATATACTTTCCATAATCTGCAAATAACCGTTATTAAAACTGAAGCAGGTGTCTTCTGTGAAAGTTGTAACATCAATATATATGTAAAATCACGGCAACTCGTACCGCGAACAACTCCCAATGTTGTTGGTAAAGGTGGGTATAAAAGTGAACATTTTGCCTATTTGCTCCAATAAGTTGTGGGCTAAAAAAGAATGTTGTGAACATTACAATGATCGCCTCTGAAAAGATGGGGGTGGGGGAGTGCCGGGAGGGGGGGGGGGCATGGCCTGCTTGAAAAAAAAAACTTCAACGGGAGATCGGGGACCGGCTGATTCGCCAGAAGCGTTTGCCTTACAGTTGCGTCAAAATGTTTGCTTACCCAAGTAATTATTTTTCCGAAACTTTGGAACATATATTTACCTGGTCATTTCTCTGTAGGCCCAAACTGAACGGTATGAAGATTTATCTTACATGCCCTAAGGGCTACGAGCCGAGGCGCGGAGAGGTGGGTGAGGTAGTAATCTTTCACATCCCTTTCAGAATATAAAATACGCATCTTGAACGGGTGCGGAGTATCCAGGCCCATTCCTTTGGGATAATGCTAACTTTGTTTCCCACGTATCGCCTATTCGCCCATACTCCAAGAGCTCGTTGCAACGAGGATTAACTGATAAGCCATAATTTGTATGCACAGCTGAGTATATTCAGTCATTTAGTAGTAATACTAGAACTGTCATACCATAGTTGTGTTAGGTTAGGAGTTAAGATATAATGTAATTTATAAGCAAGTCTGCTATAAACAAAATCAAGATCAAAAATATATCGCCGGGTTACTATATATATATATATGGAATAGTTGTACATAGGAAACAGTGGTGGTCTGTCACACTGAATTGGGAGAGATGTGGATGAGATACGTATGAATCTTTACGTTTGCATTTCCAGTCTGATACATCATGCACGCCATGAAAACAAATGCCCAAGGCTTGCCATTTGTTTGCAACGATTGACGGTCGGAATTTTATTGGTCCGTACAGCAATATTCGGAGCTAATGAACGAAAACGTTTGTATTAGTGGAATGGGTCAGTTATAATTTATTCCCAAAACAATTCAGGCACGACGGTAGCTATTAAAAGAGGTGAAGTGTGAACACACGGGCATCGATGCTATTTTTGAAGGGTTAGGGAAATCTTTTCATTTTTGAATGTCCGATATGCAGTCCTGATCACTCTCTCGCTGCAGTGACCGCCGGTGGATCTGGTGATGTCTAAAAGATGATAGGCGTCGGGGTGGTAGGTGGGGGTTCGGAAAAAAACGAAATATAAGGCGCAGTCAAATAATCCGTCATAATGGTCGGCCTGTTCAATCGTGGAACTCTCATGAGAACAATCATGAATATTCTGACACAACCCGGTGTCCGTATCGTGAATTCAATTTAATATCCTTCAAACTCGAGATTTGTCACGTTCTCTTGTTTCAAGATACGTTCGACATCAACCATATAATTGAATCTGTCGAAGGAAGACACATTTCCATAATATCTGTTGCATACACTTGGAATGGCGATTGTGCAGAACACACATAATGACACGCTGTATTGGAGCCGGCAAGTACTAAATTATGGGATACATCATAACTTAAATGGGTCCCAATGCCTCATCAGCCTTTGCCTTGGATCGGCTTCGGCACTTCGAACCACATGGAAGTGACGCGACCATTCCATGTGGTTACTCTGAAAAGTCTCAACTAAGGTTGAAAGGGGTCACCATTGCCGTTTCCCTTCCGTTGGCCTTGGTATTAAGATGTTGCTCGTCTCAAATAATCGGGAAAGAACTTGGAGCGCATTGCACTGTTTGGTGACATTTTTTGATTGCTCTAAGAACGTGGTAAACTCTTGAATATTTCTTAATATTCTTGAATAACTAAAACTTTTCTCCTTTTTTGCCTCAGAATATAGCTTAAGATTTAAGATTTAAGATTTATTCAAGCAATTAACACCTAGAGAAAGGCAGATTGCGAAAACAAAACAATAACAATGACAGAATGAAACATTCAAAAGAAAAGAAAAAGATGTTAAAATTACACAAAATCAAACTATATATATCAGCATAAAGAACAATTATTTTATTTTTGTGGGCGCAGTTCCTCGTGTTGAAAGAAGCGCTGGATCATGTAACAGATGGGATTACATAGCTGGGGGATATTGTTTCGCATTATCATGTTAAATTTTCCTTTTATATCCACATATTGAAAGTTTTCTGTCTCCTTATTTATTTCTTTTAGGAGATTTTTTTTCATTTTCTCATACGCGATACACTCCATAACGAAGTAAAACTCGTCCTCAATCGCCCACGAACCACAGACCTTACCGTCTCTCTTTAACCGGGATAGGGGGCTGTGAATGCCCCACTTTCTCGATTATTAGACTGTGGTTACTGATTCGGAGTCGAGTGAAGAGCTTCCCGAGAAGTGGCACATGACTCCTCATTAAAACGAGTTCGTTGATACTGGGTAGCATCGTACACCGGACATGAACTCAAGTGGAGAAATTTCAATTTCGAAGCCACCCTGCCCAATATTTTAACTCTTTGAACCCAGGTGGCACCTTCCATGTCAGTTCAATGGCAGCATTTAGAAGAGTTCATATTCATTATTTGGAGGTAGACCAATTAATATTTTCATCGTGCAGCCTTGGGGCTGCACGTTGAAAATATTGATTCGTCTACCCAACACATTAATTTAACAGGCATCCTACTTAATTAATTATGAAGTATCACGTTCTGGACCGAAAAAGAGGCCTCTCGTTTTCAAAGGGTTAATATTTACATCACAGTTTTCTTCGTTTAATGTATCAATAAATTACATCTATCAATTGCCAAGAAAAACACCACTAGAATCTGAAAAAATATGTGGTATATTCAATTGAAAGTTAAAGTATACCACGAAAGGACACCAATTCTTCACTTCACATATTTCGTGGTAGGCAACATCATCGTCATATTCGCTTTAAATAGCAAGAATTCAAATTCAACTATAAGCTTAACTCTTTGATACTTTTGTACGTCTTATGACGTACGAAATCAAACAGCGCGTTGATACTTTTGTGCGTCTTATGACGTACGAAATCAAACAGCGCTTTGATGCTTTGCGGTCATTTGTTTTGTTATTATTTTTCGATTTTTTAAAGCTTTAACCTCAATTCCTATTTTCTCCCGAATAGTGCTTAGTGACAACCGTTGAACCAAATGTTATCGCAGCTCAAAATACTAATACAATCCTGCTGTCAAGACTTCTTAACTGGTTAAGTGCAAGAAGCCACTATCAGGGCTTTCAAAAAATGAGGATACCAGAGCAAAAGCCAACACTTCCCTTGCTTGTATTTCATATTCAGTCAAACACAAATTATATTTGTTTATATAAATTTGTTTTATTACAAATTATTGGAGAGTGCCTGTGGGCACTCTCCAATAATTTGTAATAAATCAAGTTTTGAATAACAAATTCAGACCTACAAAAATAATCTAGCCCTCAACCAGATAATGACTAATGTGAAAAATATCTTGTTATTTTTGCTTTCTGACGTTTGACGTCGCATTTTGAAAAACGTTGAAGAAACCGAATTCCCAGTGACGTTTGAACGTCAGGATAATTAAAGTCTCAAATTGTTAAATTGGTGGAAATAGCCATACTAACTTTAATCAAAAGTGAAATCTATATGTTTTGGTGAATCTGAGATTGAATCGGTGTGCGGTTGGTTGCTTCTTCATTTTGATATATATTAGGCAAGTAGTGCGGGTTGTTCAATGCAAAGTGTACATGGTCGAGAGGACAGTGAGCACACCGAAAAATGCCGATGATGAAAATGTACTTCCCGAAATACACCATACTTGTATACTGCGTGATCTATCACAAACATTTCCGACCAGTGGTGCACATTTGGTGGCAAAATAATGTTGCTACAGAATTGACAGACAGTTCTCTCTGCCTTTCTCGGCTTTGAATTCTAGCCAAAATGGTCGTTTTGACGTACCTTGATCACTAGCGCACCCAGAAATAGACAATAGGCATTAAGATACTCATCAATGCATTAGCATATCCGTCTGAATGATGTGATGTGGAAGTTGTTATTTTTTTAATTATCTTTAGATGAAAGATGCTCATTTGTATTTCTGAGTAACTTGGTGCTCAAAGAGGATACGCGGACCATTTTAGACAAACTATATGCAGCTTGCAAATCGTGTGTATTACGCATGTATGCCAGGTTGTCCTTATATGGTGCGCCCCATCTCTAAGTATCTACATGTTGCAAGAAACTCCACCTACTGTTTGTAATAATGTAGATCACGTAAACTATAGGGTATGGATAAGCACACGCTGAAGTTATACAATAGGTATGCGGCGACGAAAAATGTGTTTTTGGCAGTTTATTGCGCGAAGTGTTCAGTGTTCCATCTGTGCGGTAGAGCAAAATGTTGAATTGGTCACCTGTAGTCGGAGGGGGGGGGGGGGTGCATGTGTCAGACATTTTATTGTGTAAATGTATTCGAAATGTATACACAACTGTGCCTGGCTTTAAGTTAGAGAAAGCGGATGTCAACATACACTTGCAGTATTTTGAAACATTTTAGGCCCTGTTCTTTTTCTTTTATATATAAATGATAAGTAACTCAACATCACTCAATCTTTTATCATTTGCCGATTACACTACCGCACACTGCTCGGGCTCCGACAATAATCCCATAACACCGTATTGCAATGACGAACCTCAAAAACTATTCGAATGGTGCTCCGTGAACCAACTAATGTGAATGCTAAGAAAACCTCGAATGTTAAACTAAATCCAAATAACGGTAGCAACAATAATTTCTGCCAGAGGTAAAAATAATAACCAAAAAATTAACAAGTTTGGGCCTCCTGAAACGGAAGAATCTATGAAATTTTCAGGAATAAGCATTGCTGAACACTTATCTTACAAGGCTCAAATATCCCGATTATGCCCGAAACTAGCACGCGCAAACTATAGTCTCAACAAAGTAACAAATATCCCCCGCACCCCCACGGAGCTCTGAAAACATTATATTACGCCCTCATACATAGTCATTTGGTATACGAAATCCAGGCATGGGGCAACTCAAGAGCTATCAAAAAACTAGCTGTCATGCAAAAGCGATTATTACGAATAATTAATAACAAAAAGTACAATTCTCATACAGATCCCCTGTTTAACTGGTGGAGTGCTGGATGCTCATATTTGAGCTTTATTCTGAAGTGCCGGTACCAAATTTAACGGCCTCATATTCTGTGGATGTGCTTCATATTATCTTTGAAATGATATTATTTTCTCTCTTAGGATTTGTCGTGCCACAATTTATGGGAGGGTGCCTACTGGCACTCGCCCATAAATTGTAACAAGGAAAAGATGCACGAAGCGATTTTAAGGACCAAAAATAATTTAGTACTCTACCAGTTAAGGAAAATCAAATACTCAAGGTTGATGATTTGTTTAAACTACATGCACCACTGTTCGTGCTTGACTGGCAGAACGGCAGATTACTGGCTTCTTTCGATGATATATTTAAAGTTATTGACAACCCATCTGGTAGGAAAAGCAGACAGTCTGGCCTCCAAAACATGAAAAAAAATGGACTCAAACTCTTGATAAACTTCCTTTCATACACCTTCCCGAAACTATGGAGCTCTCTAGACGACACAACTCGTAATACTAGCGATAGAACCATGCATAAGAACAACTTAACTTCCACATTCATTTCGCCATATTCCAGTTATGTCCGCTGCGATAACCCCTACTGCCCTGATTCCACTTCGTAAACTTGGAAATTGTCAATACACATAATAGTCATGCCCGGCGTCTTCATCTGGAATCCTCGTCTTGTGCAACCTGCTGCGCTTCTTCCCTACAGTCGTCCAATGTAAAATGCTTTATGTACGCAATTAAGAACTTGTAAACAATAATCTAAACAAATAGACAGATTATCCGTCGCATACATTTGAGCAGGTGATCTGTCTGCTAACCCTGCATGTGTGGAGTTATCTCCTGGTACTCCGGGTTCCTCCACCCGTAAAACTGTCCGACACGACGTGACCCTGGCTGTCGAAAGTGTCGTTAAACTCCAATAAATAAATAAATAACGATTTTTGCACCAATTCCAAATCCGACGCATGAATTTCCAATACGCTTATGTCCAATGCTTGAGAAATTAATATTGAAAGCAAAACTCAAATTCAACTTTTACATAAACCGTGTTTTGTGTAAGTGTGAATGACACGTACTGTTTAATTTATATTCATGCCATGTGCTTCACCCCCATTGCCCACGTGGGGGCACGGTGACGTTGTGTACTAAGGCGTACTGCACGTCGACGGTGCACCTGTCTTCAACCAATGCTAACCCTGCTTGTGTGGAGTTAGTATGTTGGGGAGCTGACAGTTGCTCGCCGTTGCTCGATGGTTCTCCCCGGCTTCCTCCACCCGTAAAACTGTCGTGGTCATGACAAGCCATTGTGCAGAAATATGTGACCTTAAAATACACCAATAAATGAATATTGGACCTTCCTCGCGCGTCTAATAATTTCAAGGGAGATAACTTTATCGAAAGTCGATTTGCATTACGATATAAGTCAGGGATACGTATTGCAATAAGCTTTAATTTTTATTGTAATATATTATGATTCAAAATTGTTCGAATAACCAAGCGCTGCAAATATAAGATAAAAGTGGGATCTGTCGTGCATGGCGTAACCGATATGACACAAGTGGCCAACGTCCACGGAACACTGAACGTCTAGTTGGGAGATGAATATCCATATGTACAATGCAACTGGGAGACCAGGCATATCTGCAGTTAACCTTTTACCCAACGTAACGACCAAAACCGGCCAGCGCTATTCACAAAAATCGCCAATATCTCAGAAACATAGGTTATGACCCCTCTTTGGAACGAGCTCGTCGAGCTCGTTCTAAAGAGGGGTCATAACCTATGTGTTTGAGACAAAAAATGAAAACAAATTAGTTATTCAAGAATTTTGTTTGCAAGTGTCGTCTGCTTTTCATGTTAGGTAAAGGGTTAATGGACCACCGATTTGACTACCCGGTGGTCTGTGAACAGCAATTTTACTTGTTAGGTGCAGAAGTTTCTGAAAGGGAAGCATGTAGGAGTGTGGACGAATGCCAACCAACTGCTCGAACGTGTAGACAGTCCTGCCAGCCCAAATACGAACATATCCGGGTATATTGTTCAGAGAGTTTAGAAATGTGTTAGACACAAAATATAGTGCACTTTTCTCATTTACCTTAACTTTATAAACAAAAGATGTTAGATTAGATTAAACATATTTTATTTGTTTATAATCAACAAAAAGGATTGGATAACAAGTGCCCAACACTTAGATTATATCCTTTCCTTGAAATACGTTTACAATTACAAATTATGACATGTTTACAAGTAGTTACATGAATTTATATGTAATGGCGAAACAATACGTATGTATATACTGAAACAATTTTGTGTATGTTCAAAGTTAGAGAAAGAAGCTGATGGGTACTCAACTTTGCAAGAGACAGAACAAAGAAGTGGGGGGATGGGGTGGAGAAGAAAAATGAAATGCCACACTACAAAACTGCTGGCTTGGGTCAACAAGCCTATGGGCCACATTTCGGCACTACCGCGACTCCGACGGAGTCCACACCACTACTATTGCCAGGACAGACAGGACAAACAAGCGAATAGAAGTGAGCCATGTGTGAGGTAAACAGAGATGACCACTGACATCAACAGAATAGGAAATGGATGCTTTTAGGCTCCTGTGCTCATCTAGCGGTCCAGTCTTAAAACAGCTTCGTGGCTTTTATGAAATTTTGTACACTGCGAAAAATGTGAATATTGACGGAATCCGGTAAGTTTGGAATACCATAAAGAAGATCATTGGCCGTTCTTATTGGCAGATGCACAAGATTTCTCTGTAGGACAAGTCTTTCGTCTGAGTAGTTACTGCAGTTGAAGAAGTAATGGTTCGCGTCTTCGGTCTCATAACCACATGAACAGTTTGGTGTATTTTGAATATAGCTAGAGTATTTATCAAAATTTAGGTCGCTACCGGAATTTCGCAGCTTGCAGTGTATTATATTAACCGCCCTCTCGCCATTGTTGAAGTACTTAGGTGGTCTACACATGCCTGTATTGAAATATTTAACAAAGTTATTCAGTGAATCAGACTGTCTAACTTCTAGAGGTAGTGTATTCCATTCGGAAGTGCAAGAGGGAATAAATGACCGCTTAAGTACTTCCGTGTGTGTAAGTGGGTGTTGGAAATTGGAATGGAACCGCGTGCTATACGTGGAAATGTCCTAAAACGTTCGGGGTAATAAGTCCGATAGGTATCTGGGGTCTGGTTATTTACAATTTTGAAAAATGTAATGATGTTTTGTCTAATGTTAAATGAGCGTCTTTACAAAGTCAATGGAAAATGGAATACGTACTTTGTCGCAATTTGTTTGCAATTAGAAAACATATCTGCGCAATAGCCTACACACCTTTGGAACCTTATACACATTTTAATGTTTACCTGACACGTACCTTATCATTATTACTTCGACAAACACAGCCTGTAACATCCGTACATTTTTTTCTCGCTATGGAAACTGATGACAGTGTGCCGCTGGATGGTGAGGGGAACATTTTTTTCCCATCACCCTGCACAAAATCCTGAAACGTTGTTGTTGTAAATGTCTGAAAGAGAAATAAAAAATATTCAAAAAGTGACAAGTCGGCCTGCCAAAAATTAGAAATTAAGACCAGTTGACCAATGGTTACTTTCAATTTGTTTTTGGACAATCCTTTTAGGTATCAATTTTGAGTGAGTTTTTTTTGTAAAAATGCTTAGTGCAAAGACTGCAAAGAGCAATCTGGAACACTGCAGCTTATTTCAGGATATTATTTCATTGGGCCGATGGGAACCTATTAGATGCACGTTGTTTCAGCAGGGTGTACGGCACTGTACTGGCGGTCATTGGAGGATTGTACATACGTTTTATTTCAATTTTTCGGATTATTCTCATGAAACAATATTGTTCTCATTTTGTTTTTGAGTCTGAATGTTTATTATTACTGACCAAAATGTTTGCTACGGGTGAGACGGAAATCGGCAAAGTGTACCATAGAATGTTCTGTTCACCGCTTTTAGCTGTCACGTGATATTCTCGTACACTCCGTTGAACTTTGTACACCTCGTTGGAGTTAAATGTACTGTACTGGATGCATTGGTTATTTATTTATTTATTTATTTATTTATTTATAAATAATATTTATTTATTTATTTATTTATTTATTTATTTATTTATTTATTTATTTATTTATCGGGGTTTAACGACATTTTCGACAGCCAGGGTCACCTCTTGTCGGACAGGTTTACGGGTGGAGGAAGCCAGAGTACCCGGAGAGAACCACCGAGCAACAGCGAGCAACTGTCAGACACCGATGCATTGGTTACTGACCAATCAGAATGCTTGTATAATTTTAAAAGGGTAATAATATGATGTCTTGAACAATTTGATGGATATGAAGCTGACAGCTCATTGGAAAATCCTTTGGTATTGGTGTGTGTTTTTTTAACAATTACTCAGTGTCGTGTTCCAATGAGGGTCCCTGTTTTAATGCAAAAAATGAACTTTTTTAGTGCTACGAATTTTTTTAGCAACAGCGGTCTGCTGCTAAGGTAAGGTAAAGAGTTTTAATAACAGACGATCTAGTCTCCTCGCGGGCAAAATAATCTCGAGTCTTTGCTACAGAAACCCCATACATGACCTAAATAACCATTTTCTAACTTACATGACATAAGGTGCCTGGTAGTTCCTCCAGCCACCCCCCCACCCCCCACAACACATACATATACTTTAAGATTTCTATGTTTCTTGGCGGTTTTTTTTTTCTAAATATTTACTTATTTGTTATGTATTTCATGTTAAAGGTTTTAAATTTTACCAATTAAAATATTTCACACCAATTGTAGTCATTATTTTTTTTATTTTTTAGTTCAGAAGTGATCCCGAACATACAAGGCTTCAGAATACGATGTTCAGGTTACAACAAGTTGATAACAGTTCGTAACCACATATCGGTTTCATATATCCTTTTATTTGTATGTTCACGACGACTGAAAATTAAGTACTTCATACTCCCACAGTGAGGTACGAAGCTTTCTAATTAGTCCGACAGAACGAAAGAGAATTCGGCCCCAGTAGCGTGTGCAGTCACAAGTGAAAACATAGGGGGGGGGGGGGGGCAACTCCATTGTTTTACTCGAAACAAATAGTTCAGTTCGTTTGATTCTCGTGAATTTCAGTTCTTCAGTAATTTCGAATTCAAGATTACTGCTGTACCCTTGTGGGTGCAACCAGTACATAATCCATAGAAAAAAACCGAACCTTATATTTATATATTTACTCGAGTTTAACCCTTAGGTTTTAACCCTTAAGGGCCTAGTTCCAGTTTGGGTGAGGTTTCTTGTCATGCAAGCCTCACCCAAGCCTCATACGCTAATAGAAATATCTGGGCAATGGTTTATTGGGAAATCTTGGCAGCCTGGTGGAGTGACATCGTTGTCTCTTTATTCATAGCTTTCTCTATTAACTGTCTTTGTGAACAGAGCGCCAAATGTTTAGTAACAAAGAGAGTATTCAAAACACCTGACTGCACTGCAATCCTATACACGACAGTACAGTACATCCGCCGAGGACTGGTCACTTTCCACAGGTGGGCAAATATTTCCATGGACGCAATAATATCGTATTCCAAACACTAATCATAGGAACAATCATCAAAAATTTAATTAATGAAGCACCGGGTATCACCCGGTGCTTCATTAATTAAAATTTTGCTGGTGATGATTTTTATTACTTCCCACGCGTGAATTACGACCATTCCGCGGCGACTGTACTGCAACTGTGTCCCTGTCGACTATGAAACCAAGTATGTTGCGTAGATCGCCTCTTATAATGAAGAAACAAAAACTTGTAGAGTTCTCCGGGTCTTTGGGAATACTTTCAGAATCTATGACAGGAATCAAATGAAAATCGTGCTACAGTCAAAGGTGATTCGCATCGGCTTTTCTTGCGAGAATCTTTTGTGAGAATTTATTCTGATTCTCGCATAAACTGTGAGACCGAAAAGGGCTCAGCAGTGTTTTTACATCACAGTACATTATCGCCAAACTAATAAAAGCCAACGTTTATCATCATCATATGGTTACAAATCATGGTTCTGGAAGGGCTGAGAATTAAACATATACAAGCTGGAGTTCGAGATTGCTTTCTTGTTTTGTATTGTGTATGGAATACACTAATATATTTTGGGGCGAAGGATAAGCGAAAGAAACGCATAATATGTACAGGTCTATTCGTTTGAGACCAGTAATGAAATTTCGTATAAGCAGGGTGATGTGAGTTATTCCCTAAAAGAAGTTTTAGAGCGATGGAGGTGGTTGCAAGCCCCGAACCCCCTCCAAAGGGAGGGGATAACCATTACATACACTCTCCATCTTAGCTTTTTACATTCAGGGTGCAAGTCCCGAACCCCTTCCAAAGGGAGGAAATAACCATTCCGTTCACTCTCCATTTTGGCTTCTTACATTCGGGGAGTTGGGGGCTCGTTCTAAAATACAGAATTGACATAATAATAATAACACATTGGCCGGCCGCTGATTTGTCGCGGTTCTCAGGTGAGAAGGCCTTATTAGCCATGTGCTCCCAAATGCCTTTTATATCCACGCATCCTTTGTCCTCCCAACAATCTGAGACGAACTGCTTGATGACATCCCGTACCCCATTCTTCCCAATCTCTCCGATAATCATACTAACCCTCTCCTTTGTGTCATCCACTAACCACACGCCCTTCATTCTGCCATCCCAGTTCCCCATTATACTCCCTGTGAATCTTATTCTGTTAGACTGGTATTTTGGACATTTTAATATAAGTGTTCCAGGGTCTCCACTACGCCTAAATTATACATTTGGCACACCCTTTCGTTGTCTTTCCCATTTTTCCCCTAAGCTCTAGCGACCTTGACCGTATCTTGAACAACCCTGACCCCCCCCCCCCCCCCAAAGGTGCCATCAAGGTACTCTTCAAAACCTGGCTTCTCTTTATCACTCAGGCCATCCAAAGACCTCTTTGCTTTGACCCCACCCCATCCCCTCTTGCAATTCAGGTTACAATCCGTCATGACGATTTTTTTACCTTGGGCTGTGCCCACTTCTGAGTCCGAGATTTGTTTTGAATAGTTCTCTATTAACTCCCTCACGGGTCCTACTAAACACCGAGACATACCGAGGGATACCGAAGTGAAGGAAAATAAGTAAGTATGGGTCGTTTAAAAGGTTTAAATATATGCGCAGACATGTAATTTAGTCCTTTGAAGCAATATATGTGATATAATAGTTGATTTATTCGTGTAAATACAAGATATATAGATCGAACCATCACCGAAAACTGCCCCTCGGTATTTAGTAGGTAGCTTGGTAATAAATTGGCTACCTCTGTGTGTGGGTGAAGCGCGTAAGTGCTTATTGGGTATCACAACACAGATCACTGTAATATTTGATAAAAATGAAACTCCCAACAGTTTTTATCCGGGTTTGGGCCGGCAGAACCTTCCAGTTCTGGCAGCTCAAAGTTTGTTTTTTGTTTATTTCTTTTTTGTGGGGGGGGGGGGGTGTTTATTGTTTTGCGATTATTGGCTTTATATCGTTATTAGGCTTTTGTGGTGTACTCTGATAAGTATCTCTCGAGTGTACCCGATACACCCAAAGCTACAGCTTGTATTTAGTAGATGTATATATATATATTATATTTTTAGCCATTTGGAGTCAGTGTTTAGCCTTGTTTTTGTTTGTTGACAATTTTTGTTTTCGAGTTTTTCACTTCCCCTTACCTGAACAGAGTTTTTTGTGTACAGTCAAACGTCCGTCAGACGAAGTTTGATTTTAGAATTGTCGGAAACGTAAGTCAGTCACCTTTTAATTCGACGGCATCGTTGGCGAGTAAAAAATCACCACTTCCGAAAATACTATTCCTGATGTCACGATATTGGTCCATTACAATTTTACTGTCAAAACAAGGAAGACAATTGCCAACAGCCACAAAGAGAACTAATTGAGAAGTCACAATATGATTAACAATTCACACTGTCGCTTACTGAGGTGCAGCCGCTGTAAATATAAATTAACAAGCTACCTACAAAATAACGAGGGGGAGATTCTCAACGAACGTTATTGCTTTAGCGCCCATAATTCTCAAATATGGCTTTAAAACCATGCACATACTGGTTAAATCTATTTATATATCTATTTATATATTCATAACACACAACCCCATATCCCTTTCCCTCCCCGAGTTTCCTTCACCTCGGCATCCCTCAGTATACCTTGGTATCTCTCGGTGTTTAGTTTGACCGCTCCTTAACTTGGTCTATCCTCCATGTCTTTGTGTTTGAATTCCAAATATTCTCGTGGTGATGTGTGACCAATGCAGAGTTGCAAACTGAAAGCATTGCTTCCGTATTTACAATTTACCCATTCAACATAGAGCCCCTCAGTGGCATTGTCCTAAATAATATAATGTGCAGTTGAGTGGGATAATCCACTTCGTATTCATAGGGAGGCTCAGTGATAATTTAATCCAACAGCCCGACATGGTTGTTGGATTAAATTATTACTGAATCACTGGTCCTCGTTACAGGTTTGTTGTAAGTGTTATCGAATGCCACTATTTTCTACGAAAAAATTATACATAACGAGTTGAAAGTGTTTACCAGTACTGATGTCTTTTTTACCGATACTTTTTATGAGTTGTGAGGTTTTGTCGACATTGGGTGGGCGCTCTTCAAGCAATTGTGACCAAAAAGTTTTTGTTGAACAAACTGTGACTGTCGGAATTAACTTAAGACTCCCACCAGTTAAAGAATGAATGCGTTAAGTCAACTAAAAAACTGTCGTCATTCAAATGTAATATTTGTTCACGAACATTGGCTTATAACTTAGCTTTAGTTGTGGAAGGGGGGGGGGGGGAGGGGGTGGGTAACCAGTAACTGGGATACGAGACATTTAAGAAGAATGGCATTAGTATAAATACATATGTTTGACAAACTTAACGTTATACTTGCGACCATGATATAGCCACAGGCACTGCGGTGATATTTAGTACTCACAAATAAACATCTACGGATGGGGTGGAAGCAATGGTTTGACATTGATTATTTATTTAGTTATCTGTGGATATTTTGGTAATCTTCCACATTACATTTCAGTTAAGTCTTTACCTAATTCATAAATAGTTTCCTCCAGTGAAGGTAAATGAGCGCGGGGGGGGGGGGGGGGGGGGGGGCGTCATATTTTGAGGGCGGCAAAATATTTCAAAATGTGTCGATGAAACCATGAAATTCAGAGGTCTTTAAAAAACCAGCTACACAAAAATGTTTTAATAGCGATGCATGGGGGAAGGGAGGAACCGAAAGCTTGTTCCAGGCGTCGATCTATACTTACCCGCCACTGGTTTTACCTTTTGACAAGGGTTATAATCTCGGGAACGGGAATTCCTGGGTCCTCGGTTCCGGAAGCCGGCCCCGGTACCTGGGGAATCTGTAACACGGAACTGGGAATCAAGTGTGGCACTGTTTGTGTGTTGAACCGAAGTTTTCTGAATTAAAAAGCTGCCTCAATGTAACTTTGTAGGATTTTGTCATCCCTTTAAAGCCTGAATTTTTTACAGACAGGATTCCTGACGAAATCACCAAATCAATGTAGCTCTCAACCAGTTCTGGAGGACCCCCCTCTTCAACAGCAAAATCTTCACCCGCTTCAAAGTTCAAATTATCCTGCATTCTCAGAATCACTCATATCACTATTCACAACCTCCTTCAACATCAACATCCCCTCTTCACTGCCGTCACCAGTCTCTTCTGCTGCAAGCGGAGCACACTGGTGGCAGCAGTGAAGAGAGTGTTAATGTTGGAGGAGATAGATGTGATAAATACTAGTGATTCTGAAAATTAAGAAAGGATTGGAGCGGATTTGGGTTTTCACACTTCTCTTAGGAAAATAACTTTTCCGTTTGGAGATGGGAGATGGGCAATGGAATATGTACGTTTTTATTAAAATAAATGCGTCTCGTTTCTCTCGTAAGTTTGCTTGATACTACTCGGGACATTTCCCGGTTTCCGGTTCCAAGGGTAATTTCATTCCAGTTCCCGGTCCCTACAATAACCAGGGAATATATTAAATCCTACTTTTGACCTAAAAATATGGTTTATGATCATTCATTGGAACGTGCTCAACGAGCTTGTCCCAATGAGTGGCTATAAACTTTGTCTTGGTGGCAATAAATGAGAAAGTAATAAAATTTGAATGGAGTTTTTTTGTGAAGAGCCCTGAGCAGAAAGAACGTGGTCATTATGATAAAATACAGGTAAATTATGGTTTTCTTACATTGAATCCAATCTTCATAGTGTTTACTTGGAGGTTCAAACTTGTTCCTAAATCCACAAAATATGAACTTTTACTTGGGAAAATTACGTCATCATTACTGCATGGAATCTTTTCCGAGTCTAACATGAAAGGAAACGAACAGTCGCTAGTTTCAGTGTCCGTTGTGCACCAGTTGATAGGATCTGTCCATTCTCGAGGTGATGTGGCATTGAATGTAATATCGCCTGAATTTGAAACAAAATATGCAATTATTAATATTATTAATATTATTGTTGCTGTTATTGCTTTATAGATGTAATTGTACTTGTTCCCGTTTGTCTGGTACTGATAACAGGGTCAACAGGAGGGAGAGGTGTGGGCAAAGAGAGCTAGAGAGTGAGCAATAGAGTAGCAGTGGTACAAGTACTAGTAGTAGTAGAAATGGTAATCTCGAGTGCCTAAAAATAGCACAGGGCGAAATAGTAGTACAGTGTGGAAACTTTCTGAAAATTAATAATAGTATAGGGTCGAATAATGGTACAGGGTGGAAAACCCCAAGATATGAGCCAGTCGCTATGCTCGGAGCCGTTTTTATAACACAAATGTCTGTTGCTCTTGAAGTAGTGAAGGGCTAAATTACTTTCAGTTATCATAATTTTCACATGGATTTGACTTGTTGCAATTTATGAGAGAGTGCCTGTTGGCACTCTCCCATAAATTGCAACAAGTCAAAAACTTAAAGACCAATTAATTCTGTTTCAGCGTTGGTATGAAGCACATCCACTGGGTACTAGGTTTTAAAGTTATGATAACAGTACTTCAGAATGAAGCCCAAATATATGCTTCCAGATCTCTACGAGTTAACATTTCCATTGCATCCTGTGTTTGCTTGTACACGTACCTTACTAGTTTGTTTTGGTGAACTTATTGAGATAAGTGGCTGGTCTGCACATTCAAAATTAATAATCATACAGGGCCAAATAAAAATCATACAGGCGGGAATTTTGTTCGAAAAAGAATAATCATATTTGTATGATTATTTGGCACCCAAGAGTATTATTATTATTATTATTATTATTATTATTATTGTTATTATTATTATTATTATTATTATTATTAGTAGTAGTAGTAGTAGTAGTAGTAGTAATAATAATAGTAGTAGTAATAGTAGTAGTAGTAATAATAGTAGTAGTAGAAGTAATAGTAGTAGTAATAGTAGTAGTAATAGTAATAGTAGTAATGGTAGTAGTAGTAATGATAACAATAGTAGTAGTAGTAGTAGTAGTAAGTAGTAGTAGTAGTAGTAGTAGTAGTAGTAGTAGTAGTAGTAATAATAATAGTAGTAGTAGTAGTAGTAATAGTAGTAGTAGTAGTAGTAGTAGTAGCAGCAGAAGAAGTAGTAGTAGTAGTAATAGTAGTAGTAGTAGTAGTAGAAGAAGAAGAAGAAGAAGAAGAAGAAGAAGAAGAAGAAATGGTAATGACAGTAGTGTAGTAGTAGTAGTAGTAGTAGTAGTAGTAGTGTAGTGTTGCGGAATTAAGTAAAAGTCTATCGATCTGTGATCGTAAATTCTGACTCCAAGTGTTGTGATTACTGGCAGATCTGTGAGATCCCACCAGCCCGTGGCGTTTTGTCATTCCTTACCGGATGTTATCAGACACAGGCTCCAGATTCTGGGTTCAGTAGGTAACTTCACGAACCTGTCGTGTATAGCAGAACGAAGACCAGTATCAAATTATCTACTATTTTAATAAATCAACCATTTATATTATTCCCAATTTCTCGACTAAACTGTCGTTGCCTCTGGCATAAATTTAACATGTATCAAACATCAAAGTTCATACCTTCAATAGCAGTGGCGACATCCAGGTTTCTTCTTGAAGACAGTTTCGTGTTCGTCAGGAGCCCAGAGACAACTTGATTAAACAGTCAGAAATTGGTGCTTACACACACCAAATTTCTGATGCAATACCCGGGTACGTGACGATCGTCAGCAAATTCTTCCTAAGTTTTTTGAGAATTCAGGGAAAGTCCCTTGACGTGGCGGTCGCCAATTTGTGGACTCTTTTACTGCCATGCAGATTGTCGGTCAGTCTGCATACAGTCCATGGAATATCGGCTATAGAATAGTATCCTGCCGGGCGTCAGTTAACCGGCAGAATGTTCTGGTGACTTGTGCAATTTCGCAACTCAGCATTCCCAGATATCCGGGGAGCCTCATCAAGTACATGTTGTGATTTGTTGGACAGTTTGAACACCAACATCCCAGGGATACAGCCGAATGTTATTGTTCCATCTTTCAACAAATCCTACAATTTTACTGCTTGTTGACAATATTGGCCTGCAAAGATATGCCTAATATTGTCAACAGATGTTGCCTAATATTGTCAACAGGACATCTGGCGTGTACCCACAGAGTACGCCTGCACTCTGGTCGCCAGTTTATACAATTCCATGTAATTGATTGTAATGTTCAATTTCTGTTAATAAAACTTGAGTCCTCCACGTTACCAAATAAATCCCCATAACACTTTCATGAGCTCGAGCTCTTACCCGAGCTTGCGAGCTTGATTAACCCCTGTGGGCTCACTTCGCAACCGTAGTAGTTAATAGTAGTTGTTGTTGTATTTGTAGTAGTATAATAGCAGTAGTAGTGAAAGGAATATTAGAACTATAGTATGAGTAGTTGTAGATATTGTTGTTCTCGGTGCTGTTGTTGTTATCAGAACGATTGTCGTGGGTATGAGGCCGATACAACTTCTCGTTGACTGCTCTCCACCAAGAGCTCAACTTATAATAAAATTTATCAAAACAGATTGTTTTTCCACCATTAGGTAAAGTCATGCGGTATTGGAATTAAGTTTGAACAGGAGAGATGCCTGCGCCCGCCTGCCTACCTGTCTGCCTACGGGGGGGGGGGGGGGGTAGGGTGGGGGCGACGTTTGGGCATAGCAAATATCCAAGATGCTCCGAGCCAACTATGGTTCGGCCTATTGGGAAAAAAAGGAAACACTGATCGACAGAAACGCCATTTTCTTGATTCCCAGGTCTTGCCATTGTTACTAGAGGAATGAAAAAAATGTTCACAGGAAGGTTATTTATTTAAACTATTGTTTTTGAACAATTAATTTTGAAGAAAAAACTACTAGAGGGCCACATTTCATAAACTATTTTGAAAACAAAATTTACTGGGGAAGCGTGCCTCTCGACTTCCATCCGAATTGTTTCCCCATTTAAAGCAACGCAATAAGTATTTCTGAATCAACAATTGATTTGACCGAATCTTTAATGATATCAGAGGTGAAAGAGCCAGGGGGCATGGGGGGCACGTGCCCCTCCACTTTTTCCACAGACATGTTTCGCAGTTACATAATGAGTTAAAATGGGAGCAAGCAAACGTGTCAATATACAAGCATTCCAGTAACATTATTTGCAAATCCAAATAATTTTAGCCAAAGAATCCCACTTTTGGTCGCTTCGGTCCGTTTCTTCTAATCCAGCTATCTTCCAACCCGAAGGCTGGCCTTCGGGCTGGAAGATGGTTGAAGTAGAAGAAATGAACAGGACAGTAACCACACAGCGGCATATTCATCTAAACGAGAGACCTTATCGAGTCATGGAACATTTACCGATATACTATTGTAACTTTTCTCACACTGGGTCGAAACATGGTAGCATTGTAAATTTGTGCCCCTCCACTTTTTTCGAGCTTCCGCCGCCTCTGAATGACATTATAAAACTGTCAGACATGCTTGTAAACGAAATACTTATGAATGTGTCCACCCATCCGCCTGTCCGTCAGTAGTCAGCTAGGTTTAACCTCTTCCCATTATCCCGTACATGTTTCCGAAATATTTGTATATATGTTACTGTAAGATTATGAAATTAGGGAAGTTGTGAAATCACTGAGATGTTTAGTGATTTCAATATATACTTAATTTACCTAAGGATTTCACGAAATTATTAAAAGTCTTTGATTTCATGAAATCACTGAAATCGAGTGGCGAGGATTTCCTGAAATTACGGAAATGATAATTGACCAGTATTTAAACCCTTTACATTATATTTTAACACAACATGCCAATATAACAATACAGGTATGATATCTAACATATAAATGCGAATGTCTCTCTCTCTCTCTCTCTCTCTCTCTCTCTCTCTCTCTCTCTCTCTCTCTCTCTCTCTCTCTCTCTCTATCTTTGTTCCGGGTGAACTCATTCGTTTCTCGACCGATCGTTCTCAGCTTTTCTACACGGGGGTAATTCGTCCCTGCGAGTAACATGGGATGGGTGCCGTGCCCGTATGGGATGACCTTGGCCTTTTATTTCGAAAACGGCTGGGCCGATCGGGCAAAAATTTCATATGTGCCGGTTTATTGACCAATCGATCATTTTGACTTTTTTGGGATGCCCGTGCGGGGTGACCTTGACCTTGAAGTTGGTGACCTTGACCTATTTCGAAAACGGTTGATATAACCATCGTCTCCCGTGCAACGCCGGGTATCACCCGCTAGTCTAATATATAAATGCCAATGTCTGCATTTGTCTCTCTTTCTATCTTTGTTCCGGGTGAACTCCTCCGTTTTTCGACCGATCGATCTCAAATTTTGTACACGGGGGGTAATTCGTCCCTGTTAGTAACATGGAATGGGTGCCGTGCCCATGCGGGGTGACCTTGACCTTGAAATTGATGACCTTGACCTTTTATTTCGAAAACGGCTGGGCCGATCGGACAAACATTTTATATGTGCGGGTATATTGACCCATCATTCATTTTGACTTTAACGGGGTGCCCGTGCGGGGTGACCTTGACCTTGAAATTGGTGACCTTGACCTTTTATTTCAAAAACGGCTGGGACGATCGGGCTAAAATATCATATGTGCGGGTATATTGACCCATCGATCATTTTGCCTTTATCGTGGTGCCCGTGCGGGGTGACCTTGACCTTGAAATTGGTGACCTTGACCTTCGATTTTGAAAACGGCTGAGCCGATCACATCGAGGGGGTATACTGATATAACCATCTTCTCCCGTGCAACGCCAGGCAACACCCGCTAATGTGATATAAAATTGAATTATTTGTTCCTGAAATGAGGGTTTATTTGTTTTGTAGGTTAGATTATTGTGACACCTTGAGTCACATAGCATTATTGTCTCCAAACACTTAATTTGCTTGTGTTACAACTACCTTACAATTGCGTTTTGCAACTCCCTGCCCACCTTTATTTGATTGCGCAATTACTGCAACGCAGAGTGACACAGTTGTCTCTTTGTTCATATTTTTCTTTGTTAACCGTCTCTGTTGATTGACATCAAAATGATCAGTAGCATAGAGAATAGTCAAAACACTTGGCATCGCTGTAATCCTATACATGACAGAAACCGTGTACCTATCTACTATAACGCCAAGTATGTTGCGTAGATCACCCCTCCCTTTATCTACAAACGGTATTGGGATAGCAACAATGTCCCGTACAGAGCTCGTCATAAATTCGATCCTTCGGCGTACCATCGTCCTTTCTGTCTGGGATGCTTGTACAGCAGCTCGATATTTTTTTATCCCTCCAGTTTGTTCTACCAAACGCGAAAAACTTCACTGTCAGTTTCAATGTCACATTAACAGTATTAGATGTAACTGGTGAGTCATCTCGTTCGCCGAGATTGTCCTCAGAACTTGAAGTTATCTCTTGTGATTGCAGATATTAATGTCGTCCTCACTTTCCAACATAGATATAACTTCCTTGGGAATAGAGATGTTATTGGCCAGCATAAGCCTCACAACCAAATATCGCAGTGTCGCATGAGTACGGGGTTAAATTGATGGAGGAAAATTTATGTTCTTATCAGTGCTCAGCCGACAGCCATTGACTGTCGTCTGAACACCAGTTCGAACGTAAACCTTGCCACCTTATCAATGCCCTATCCGTTTGGGACTCTTAGGATTCCTGAAGGTGCCTGTGGCTTACAACGCCAAAGGGTGATCAACGATAATTCACTGAAAAGATTTATTTACATGTACGAAGAAATAAAATATGAAACAAATTACTCACAAAATTATCCATATGAATACACTAATTACGCAGATAAAAGTTTATTCTCTCGGGCCCTCGACGTCTCCCACAGCTAGCTGTGTCCGCTGGGTCAACCTCACTTCATCTTCATCTTCTCATGGTTTGTGATAAATGCAAAGTGTCTATTCACTTCTCGTTGCTTCCTCCTCGCAGGGTTAACTGCACCGTCAGTCGGGCTTAACACATATAATGTTCTGCTTGTGTGACTCTATCAGCGTTCTCACAGTTCAATCAGAATTTAATCGGCGTCTACCAAAGTTCACGTTCACTTTGCGCCTTGCCTCACGGGGTTAAGTTATTATTCGCCTTCAGATATATACTTAACGAAGCTCACATAAAAATATTCTGCAAAGTGTTCTCAACATCGCCAATTCTCGCACTACCTAAATCTATCTTATTTCGCGAGCTATTCCAGCGCTTACTCAAGCTCTTAATACCGTCCCTAGACCTCAACGTTACAGCTTTTATTTCTTTGGCTACTATGCCACTACGGTTCGCAACCGTTGACAAACTACAATCGGTTCCTTACAACCCTCACATGGTTACGACAAAACGCGGACTTTCAATCTGGGTGCCCATGACCCTCGACGGCCAAGGCTAAATTCGGACCTTCTCTGAATGCCCTCAGGCCAACAGCCTCTCAAAATTCTGCTTCACTCTTTATACAGTCGGAACGCAAAGTTTAAACATATTAATTCTGATTTAACGAGTGCTTTGTAATTCGATATGGATAGAGATATAAATGTGAATTTCGTCTGAAGTGAACCCTTTCGACATTTCGGAGACAGGATAGATGCGTAATATGGGTGTGTGTCCAGACCATATGTGATGCACAGTTTCCAACGATTACAATTTAACTGGCCTTAATTACCCAGATAACGATTCAGAATATTGTCTCTCTCACTATTGATCTGCCAGATAGCCCCATGTGGCGTTCAACACGTGCGCCATAATGGACATTAAATTTCATACCTAATTAGCAGAATTCGAATTATTGTTAGTTTGACAAATCTGTTTTCAGGGTCCGTCACATACCTATCTCTATGCTTTACATTTCACACAGGCAGAATATTATCGAAAATATTTACACTTTTATACAACAAAATCGCAACTTTTGGCTATCACCTTGACACGCAGAATATGGAGAGCATTTTATGTCACCATGATAGTCTAAATTCGTTTGAAATTGAACAAACTTCAGTCATGTTGACCAGACCTGTGTACTGTTGTCTGCCAACCAGGCTACCAATATGTAAAAATTTAATTTTTTCAACTCCTCAATTTGCAAATTACGCGGGCGTATGCGGGCGAATGCGGGCGTATGCAGGCGATTCGTTAGGTAAAGAATTAGTCAGTGGCAGTCCCTTATAACATCATAGTTGGGGTAATAAGGTGTATTCGTTTAAAACATTTTTCAAAGAAAAACGTCTATGATTTAAGATACCGGAACTTTGGAGGAATCATCGGAAATACAGGCCAAGTAGTCACAAAGGCATAGGGCTCACCCCATCAGTTTCATGTGTTGCGATATTTACAAGAAATGTCTCAAAATCACCCCTTATTTCTCTGCTTTTCGTTTTTGGACTTTTTTTTTTTTTTGGTTGCGAATCTTGTGGTATTGTAAAGTCATTCATGTACTTTAATGTTTCCGAAATGTAATATCTTCGTGATTTATTTTTCTCTTGTGATGAATTTTAATATCATTAGGGTATGAACTTAGCTAGGTCTACCAATTTTTCAAATGAAAGAGATTTCAAGAACAGTATACACAGCGTTATCTCAACAAAGGACCTACTTTAGTTTTGAGTACTATAAGAGTCTTGGCCCAAAATAGAGTGTTTCAGGTGTGACACCAAACACCAGTGTCATTTAATGATAATTAAAGGTGATTGTACTTTAATTCTTACTTCCTAACGCAGTAATTATTTCCGATGATTTTCGTGGAAAATGGTTGACTCCTTTTATCTCATGTCCACAAATGGCATTGTCCTGAACTGGTATCAACAGCGAAATGAGAGGACCTATATAAACATCAGGGGTGTCGCGTGGGATGGGGCAGTGGGATAGGGGTGAGAAGTGACACCCCGAATATTGTTTTCCCGTCGGGACATTTTCATTTGGATTGGGGTCTTAAGATACTGATTCGTACCTGCTAGTAATCATGTACTTTCTTTCGAGACTAGATTTGATAATTGGACTTTTGTCACCAGGGCCGGGGAGAGGGTGGGGCTCGGGGAGGCGGGGATATTAACCCCGGACCCTGGGATTTTGAGCGGCCCGGGTTTGGCCAGAAGTTTTGGGTTAGACCCCCCCCCCCCCCCCGCCCCCCCAATCCAAACATGGCCTGAAAGACTGTATTTTATTATTTGGGTTTGGTCCCTTCAAAGGACGTACCAAACACAACCAATTAAAATACGTGCTTTCGGGTCAGATTTGGACTTGCCTTGGCATCCGCATCAGTAACCCAACACTTTTGAAAGGCGACCCATAACAGAAATAACCCTGGGCCCGAATGCTCTCTCCCCGGCCTGTTTGTAACCTACACATACACACACTCTCAATTGAGATAACATGGGAGCACTGGATCTACCGACAAGACTACAGAAAACCATTTCACCTCTGGGCGTCTCGTGTCCCATCACCTGGACTGTCCAGGAGAAGGGCGAGAGCGTCTACCTGACTTTGGAATTCACCACTACCAACGAGAACACCACACCACCCCCAAGGGTAGAGGTAGTACCTTTAGTGAGACGATCCCCTTTCACACTGGTCCTCATCAAAGGGAGATTGGAGGCCCTGAAAAGAGACAATGAAAACTAAGAAGAAAGAGCCCGTCCACCAAACGGAGGAATGCCCGACGCTTGGAGGCATTTTTGGAGAAGAAGAGAGAGAACAGCGAGGAAAAGAAAGAGCCAGCCGCCATTTCCCTTCCTAGTCCCACAGATAGACCCATCCTACTGCCGGCTCCCCAGCCGGAGTTGTCGGATGTGGAAGAGTCTGTGGAGACTATGGTGGAAATGGAAGCTGCCCTCTCGCCACTTCCTGATCCTCACTCGCGTCTTCCTTTGGCACCAGAATGCCAGGAACTGGACACACGACTGGCGCAGATGGAGAAGGACAGGGAGAACCACCGAAAGGAAATGGATCGTCAACACCAACAGCTACTCGGAAAAATCAAAGAAGTGGCAGAGACACATACACAACAAAAGACTCCTTCCTCACTACTCTTAACAACCACAGATTCGGCAAGAACCAGACCGTTCGAGCCAAGCCAGTCATCATCAAGCAGTCCACCAACAACGCCAACTGCCATGGTCTCTCCATCTAGACCACTGCCTCTCAAAAAGAAACAAAAACGACACAAGCGGCGCTGAGTACTCATAACTCCTCCTCCTCTTCCACGGCCAGACTAGACTTAATCACACAGATAAAGAGGGTCGAAAGGGGCTTGTCCCACACCGTCCCTTCGCGCCTTCGGCGCGCGAAACCATTTCATTTCTGTCAAAATATTCTATCAGTCGAGGCTTATTTTGTTTAAATTTAATCTCACAGCCATCATGTAGGGGTGTAGAATTAATTTAGAAAAACTAAAATATAATAGCGTGTAAAACTGTTTTTGTTTTATCCCACTCAGTAAGATTATTATTATTATTCAAACCGCTAGCCAAGACTTGCATGTTAAATAATGAAGTACGAGTGAAATAAAAAAAAATATTTTGTGAATAATTTAATGACGCTGTGGATAAATCTTAAATAAATATGATCGCTCATTATTGAACGAGCTGAACCGTCACGACTCAATGAAGAGCCTTTAGCAGCATTTTGAATGCAGAAATAAAAACACCCAGTTGGACTTCGAAAAACTTTTGTTGATATCATTTTCAAACCGCTTGAGATGAATGTGTTGACCGTCAGAATTCCAGAAAATGTCGACACAAATTTTTATCAACTTCAGATTAGAAGGTCTCATATTATTGGCTTCTGGGATGCTGCTTCCAGGCAAGTGTGTTCATAAAAAATTATCTCTCAAATTAAACGGTTCGGGCTATAAAAACAGATCTTAGGGCGGTTCCTGCGTATAAATATATAAACCTGGAGGTGCAAGAAAGTACATTTTGACGGAATATGTCTGTTAGGCCTATTATGTCCGTGAATCGATCAGCACCGCGAAACGCGAGGTGTCTGCATTAATAGACAGGGGACAGAAGAAATGAACAGCACAAGACAAAGATACATATAAGTAATACGTACAGAATGTCTGTAAAACATTTAGTCTAGAGTAAAGTACGGTCTGCCTCATCGAAGTCATAAGTTCACAGTTATAGTGAAGTGGATTGGCAGTTCAACAGTTCGACTAAAGAAGCCGAAAAACAAAAGGGACATACGAATAAGCCGAGAGTGACAGGAACAGTAGTGTCCACAAACGAGCCAGGTGCGTCAGTAGGCAGACCTCGGGCCGACTACCTCCGACGAAAACATCAAGCCATTCGTGTCCGCAAGCCGATTACGCCAAAAAAAAATGCAAACCGTTTGTATCCACAAGTCTGCATGCGGACACAATCGAATCGCGTTTTAGTGGTCGGAATTAGATTTCGGATACAATAGGTCTTGCGGACCTATTCAGCCCAAACAAACATACATCGGAAGACTTCTCAAATACTTGTAACGAACACTGGCAAATAAAATGAAAAAAGTAGCAAACAATGTGATCCTCATATGTGTGGGAATTGCTGTGTTTGTCACCATGCTCGGGGTAGTGCATTAGGTACTGCGTAGGACATACGGATCCAAAAGTGTTCTGTCCAGCGCAGATGCTCAGAGAAACTGACAAAGCAATGTATCATGAGAATGTATGGTCTCTTGGCCTACAGAATTCAAATTACGAACATCAGTTACCAATAACGTGAATTCGTTTAAGCACACAGATGTCAAAATACCCGAATTCCCAGCTGCAAATTCCTTCTATAATGCAACTATGAAAAGAACCAAATCAATTTTGTTTTACAGAGCTAACTAAGCTCTGTCAAACAAGATTGAATTGGTTAATTTTCTTGTTGTATTAAAGGAAAGATTTACAGCTTGAAATTTTGACATCCACTCACCCCACATTCCCCATTTGCTGAATGCGTTGCTAAAATACTTCATGGTGGGGAGGTTGTCAAGATACTACAAGATACAGAGAATCCTCAACGAGTCGCCAGGTTTTAGTGAAATTTATGGAACAAGTTCAGTAAATTAGGCCCAGAGCCGAGTCTGGTGAGATCCAGACCTGGTATATTGGATGAAGTTCGTCAATTCCAGTACAATCTAGGGCCGAGTTTTGCTTCTGTTTAGCACATGACCCATAACCCGATGAACGACACCTCAGCGGATCAAGAAATAAACAGTGCTTCCTTCCCTTAAAGACCCGAATTAAGAAGTCAAAAATATGCGTTTTTCTGAAAAACCCGCTCCACGAATTAGGCCTCAATGACGTAGATATTCAGGCCTGGTATTATGAAAAATACAGGAGTGCTAAAAATTGCCCTTCTAAATCCTCCCAGGAGGGCAAATGCTCTCGCCAGGATACATATCGTCACTTGGGTTCCATTCTGTTCTATCTCCCAGTAGGGAGATAGAACAGAACGGAACTCAAGTGACAACATGTTTAAGGAAGTCTTCTTGCTTCATGCAGAAAGTGTAAGAATAACAAGATTGGCCACATCTATCCCTAGCAGTATTTCTAGGGAAATGTGAACAGCATCCTAAGGTAGAATTGTACTTTCCCCAACAATGTTCAAATATTATTCTACATCTAACTAGAGGCATTACAGAGAGTCACATACCACCAATACCACCAATACCATGAATTTGACAGAATGTTTGAGCATGAAGCCCAGTGGTGCAGTTGGGTTTTATTTATGAGCAAATTATATATTCCTTTTTGTCATATGGATAAAGTGAGCCGTAGAAATTGTGCAGATAAAATAGAATTTGAACTGCAAAACAATTTGTGATGTGTTTAATTGGCTTGATGCTAGGCCTAAAAATAGCCCACGTAAAAAAACATTGAGAGGGCTCTAGGAAGGCAGTCCTCCAGCCCTCATTGAGAATGCTAGACCTGGATATTTTGAAACATCCAATAAGAAGATCTTATTGAAACGCTTCATTAAATGGTGTCACCAGAAGTGTTTTATTTAAAGTGGAAACAGGCGATCATATGTCGGAGTTCACGTTTCGCACAAAAATACAACTATGTTCATCTGAAGCTATTCTGGTATGTTATTACTTCCACTGATTTCTATACAAGTGCTTTACTGAAACTGGAACGTAATCCTCCCATTAATGACAATTGATGGTGCGAAAGCTGTTACGTTGTGATTGTAGTCATAGCGTATCAACTTTCACTTCATCAAACGCCATGGGTATTTGCCTAGCACGAAAACTGTGATACTGTATCAACTTTCGAATCTCAACAAATATTTTTATCGGTAATGACTGAAAGATGTTGTAAATATTCAATTTGCAATGCCGCAAAAATTGTAAGTTATTGTGATGGACTGAAGGTAACATGGTCTGAGGTTTGCGGCTCGAAGCTTATGTTCAACCGAGACGCGAACGACTCGGAGCTTATGTAGCCGAAAATCATGTTATCGTCAATTCATCACAATAACGTATATGTTCCAATAAGACCCTACACCTAGTCTAAAACCCACATCGTAAAATGATCAAGGCAACATGAGTGAAAATGCAACTTTAACGATAACAAATTTTGTAAATGAACCTTCCGTGTATCTCACGACGTCACTGGACAACAAAACGAATCATTAACTCAGATAAAGGTCAACTTTACTCTCTCTCTCTCAGTTCAAAGCAGGAACTTATAAGTGGGTTGTGAGTATATGTACATGGAATGCTCACTGGCCTCGAAAAATACGATTTTATATGCAGTATGGTCTTTGACGTTGTGGTGTCTGACGGTAACACATAGAGTAGAGCCGTAAACATGGAAAAACCTAAGCGAGCTCCAGTCCAATCAGAGGGCGAGGATTTTAGTCTTATTGGAATATATTCCTTTTTACAGTCATCAAAGTAAAATTCTTAAAACACGATCAGAGACCTTTGTAAATTTTTTGGGGGGTAGTGCACTGTTTATTTTTAGCAACGCCATCTTCACTCTAAGATGGCGATGGTAAAAATACTTTTCTATGTGACCAATGAGCCTTCCAGCAATTCAGTTGTACGGAGATCGATGTTTACTGCTTTTAGAATATGTGTTTAATTGTCGTGAAAAGCTCAAATCGAGTGATAAATATATTTAATCGAAAAAATGGGGATGTGATTCCCCTGTGTACATTTAGGTGTAAAGCGGCTGGAGAGTGATAGCAAATACAAGAGAAATAGTGCACCAGGGGAGGACGTTTTAGAGCAGTTAACATGGTAGTGAAGTTTACATTCGAAATGTCAATTTAAAATATTTTATAAAATATATATAATAACTAATAAGCGAGGAAGTGGTGTAACTGTGAAGACATGATTTGCGACCTACCAGTATCAGAACCTAAGCAAGAGGCGCCGTTATCTGGGGTATTGGTAAATCCGATAACCATATTATCACCGACAACGAATTCACCAGTACGTGGTAACACCTATAAGAGAAGAAGTACACACAAATACAAATTGTAATTTGGTATCGAATACATTGCAGTTTATATTACCCTTTACCTAACATAATGACAGAAAAAACATATAACACTTTGAACATTTATTATTCTTTTCAATCCTCTCCTAAAAAAAATAAGAAAAACAGATTATGACAGGGACGCCGGAGCGAATTTCGGATTGGGGGGAGGTGGGCTGGGGTAAGGGCATGACGGGTCGACCATAGTTTATTAACACTCAGTATACAAACCACGAATACTATTCTCGATTGAGTCAATCGAGAATAGTATTCGTGGTTTGTATACTGAGTGTTAATAAACTCAATTTTTGTTTTTGTGAAATACTTTTCGATGGACATTGTTTTCGAACAGATCTGCGATTCTGCGTCATCTGCTTGTTTATATGACTAAAGTACTTCCCTTCTGAAACAAGGGAGCCAACCATGCTATGGTTTCAATCGATCATGTCCTTTTGGGTTATCCCCCCTTAACCGTTACACAAGACAGTGATTGCCATTTCTCGCGGAAACTGGATACAAGAATGTCGTCGAAACATATTTAGTCTTGGTCGTTTATCAGACAGAACAGCCCCATCCAATGAAAAAGATATGGTTGGTTTAGCCCCCCCCCCTCCCCCCCCCCCGGCTCCGGCGTCCCTGTATGACCCCTCATTGGAAAGAGCCTAGCAAGTAGCGGCGAGCAACTTTCAGACTTCCCAACGTACTAACTCCGCCAAGCAGGTTCAGCATTAGCTGAAGTCGAGTGCATCATCGACGTGCAGTATTGAAGTCCAACGCCGTAACCACTGAGCCATCGCACTCCCCGAACCAACATGTAAAACGGTTCTTAGTTCAAGGACTACCGGATTGTCCATGAACTGCAAATTTGCTTGTTGTGTAATCGAGTTCCAAATCACCGTATAATGCTGTATATCGGCGTGTAAGTAAGTGTATTGGAATTTAAGGTCACGTGCAGCATCTATAATTATATCATGGCCACAAGCTCAAAATCAAGTTTTGTTGTCAAATGAATTGCTGAGTGTCCTTCTAATAATTGTTTTTAAAGACGTGAAGGCGTGCAATAAACACAGAATGACACGCGATTGTGAAAGGGCTAAACAATATGGCACTTGTGCGATCGCGGAAGGATAAAACGAGGCCGCTGCGGCCTCTCGTTTATCCCTTCGCGCTGGCACTCGTGTCACATCGATTAACCCATTCACACGCGCGTGTCTTTCTGTGTATTATATCTTAAAAGCAGATGTGCGGTATGTGACACTGAAGAAATCGTTAAAGAATATCACAAACAATATATTGTTATAAAATTATTCTAAAAACGTAGGAACAGTTGTAAATTCCTATTGATCTTCATCATGAAATTCGTGTGATGTCAGAGACATACTCCCCACCCCATTATATGGGGAACAGTTTATGAAAAATTCATAGTTGTTATACCCCATGCACGTAATATGTTCTTCACGAATCATTTATTTTTATCCACTACGATAATGTTTAATAAATAACAAAAAAGTATGAACAAACCAATTCACTGATGGTTCCGTTAAATTGAAGGTAGATTGTCGGACTTTCGTCGGGAATCACAATCCGTTCATTACCGCAAGGTATTCTCCCCTTGTTCCAGTTGTAGGGATTGTCCATACGCGTGTTCTGTACCCATCGTTTGTATGCGTGCAGACTTCCAACCGATAATCCTGTAAAAATATAAGTATGTTACTCTCCATGTAACCATTACTGTTTATTGGACTTAATTGTATGCCTGGTGCAGACGGATTCGCTGACCAATACACCAATGCTCTGATACCTACCGAAGCGTATTAATGGCACCATTGAGAATTTCTTTCACAGTTATCTCTTAATTAAGACTTCAAGTTTCTCAGAATTAAACCTTGTTATCCTCCTAGTTAAAACTTGTTATCTTTCAATTAAGACGCATGTATCTCTGAATTAAGACTCGTCGGATTTATGAATTTTAGACATACAGGATTTCTTCGTTGAGACTTTCGTCGAGTTATTATCACTTAATTAAACCTACGTTCTCTTAAGACTTAAGAACATCGTAAGACTTTCAGCATATATGAACTAAAAGACTTAATGTATCTTTCAATCCAAACTGATAGCATCTTTTAATTAAGATTTATTATCCCTTAACTGGAACTCAGTCTCAATTAGGCCTTACATATCTCTTAAGACAGCCCAGTATCTCCGGATAGAGACCTGCGTATCTCTTAATTGAGACTTGCGTATCTCTGAATTAAGTCTTACTGTATCTCCAAATTAAGACCGATTTTCTCTGAATTAAGCCTCACGAATCTCTTGAGACTCGTTATCTCTGAGTTAAAACTTCCTATTCTAAATTGAGACTTATCTCTGAATTAAGATTTGCGTATCTCTTAATTGAGACTTACGTATCCATGAATGGAAAATTATCTTTCAATTAAGATTTACATATCTGTTATTTGATACTATATATTGACCTGCTAGGTGTTCTTTGTTGTCTCAGTCTACGTTCGCTATGGGTAATGCATATTACTAGGCCATGTGGTATTGTTGGATGTACGTTGCTGCCTTGTACATCACATATGCATATACTAGAAAGATGTCACAATGCGTTGCTATGGTGAATGTTCAATTCGGAGGACTCCTCGTACAAATCTTGACCTCCTCTGGGTATATTAGGACTTCTTGCAATGGATGACTTATAGAATAGTATAGACCTGTGTGAACCGATTTGTAACTTCTAGGCAAGGACCTCTATTACTGGCAATCCGTAAAGTGATCTACTCCAAGACTACTTCATATCCTTACCTCTAATACGACCATTAATTCTACTGTTTTTATTGGATTCTACCACTTCTGTAAATGACTTGTACCACGGTCATATTTATCCACTCGGCCACCGTTATCTATTCTCTGATCAAGTCTCTATCTCTCTCTCTAATCCGATGACCTTAACCACTAACAAGTTTAATGACCCCAACCAGTACCACATCTCCCTTGATCACTGCTCTACCAGCTTCTAGAACAATCAGCCGATATGGTATCTGGACAAGTTTGCCTTTCATAAAAAGCCATGGGGTATCCATGAGTGAGATAAAGATTCACATTCTCATCTGGTGTTGAAGAACCACGTTCTCTGGAACCTCATTAATGGAATTATTTTCCAAGATCAATCCTTGGCTATGGAATCAGTTATACCCATGCTAACTACGGGGAAGGAATAGCTTCAAGTTCCTCTTATACTTAGGACTGACAGTGGTATAAGTTATTGGAGTTGCGATCAAGAGAAACGAAGTAAAGACATCCCGTCCGGGGCTTTAAGATCTCATAATAAGTTATTACTAACTGAGAAAAGCTATAACCTCGAAACGTACGGCCGCGGTGCGTTTCAAATTATAGCACCCCAAATTTGGAATTCCCTTCCCCTGAATGTCCGTGATAGCGTCAATTTGGACTCTTTCAAAAAGAAACTGAAGTGTTTTTTGTACCAAAAATACCTCCAAATTGATATCAGTAATACCACAACTGTTGATGAATCCAGAGTACAACACCCATCAATCTAATGTGTACAGGCAGAAAACCATTTTCTATATTTTTCATTACTTTCTACATACCATATTTATACTAAATTTGTCAAGTTCGAAATGTTTTAGTAGGTACGCTAAGCGCCTAGAGCCTTTGGGGATTAGGCGCTCTATAAATATTCTTATTCTTATTATTTATTATTAGTAATTAGAC
Organism: Pictodentalium vernedei; assembly: GCA_031216915.1. Lineage (NCBI taxonomy): Eukaryota > Metazoa > Mollusca > Scaphopoda > Dentaliida > Dentaliidae > Pictodentalium > Pictodentalium vernedei. The sequence goes on from CM062294.1 coordinate 299,733,127, forward strand.
TTACTAGTAGCTAGCATAATCAAACGTATAGGGAAAGGGCGGTGGTAGAACCCAATAGTGGTGATGGCCTGTAGCAGTGGCCTTCCAAGACAGAGGTTATACGGGACAGAAGTCAATGGTAGCACCGCTATAGTAGTGATGGGGACCGCCAGCATTACTGAGAGTCATAGTAGAAGGAATGGTGGCAGCTAGAAGTAGTCTTGTGGTGGATAGCTGTAGTGTTAACAAGTAGGAAAGGTCTTAGTCTAGAAGCTAGGAGCCAGTCAACTCGCCGTCTACATCAGCCCACAAAGACACAGCGATCCACATTAGTCCCCAAACAACACATTTGTAAAACGTTCACAAATATTCAGATGAACTGAAGGATCGTACGAGGAGTCGCCAGAATCGAACACCACACAACGCCCATACTGGCGCATCTGGCAAAGGCTTTTTCCCTGGGGATGGTCATTCATTAACTAGGCACATTTCGGTACGCTCGAATAGCCTGGAGGTGAGAGGAGACAGTTCATGGTATTCTACCATAAAAGGCAACCAAGTATGCCCAATAATACCACATGGCGTAGCGTTATGTACTACCATAAAATCATTAGACTGGCATGGTACTGAGCTTCGGGCAGACTAACAGCTCGAGAGGGGTAAAGAAAGACAAGCAGGTCTACGGACAGCCTGTACTGTACAACCATACTAGACCACACAGGACACCAAACATAACCAAGCATTACGTAATATCCATAGCAGGCGTAGAACAATACACCAAAGATAATGCAAGTCTTAATCCAGAGACACCCGAGCCTTGTTTCAGAGATAAGTTTTAATTAAGAGATACCGAGAGGGGAGCTACATTATTACTGATCCTCACCACAAATGCAAAATGGATTCGTCCATGTCACCATGTTCAGTATTACATGAGACGATACTGTCCGAGGCACCAGTGTTGAAAGGGCTGACTGCGGTAGTGGAATGTAAAACCCCGATAAGGGTTGGTGGGGAAGGATTGTTATGGCTTTGGGTTTCGCGTTGATCGTGCTGAAAAGCTCTGCCCTTTACAATCCCCACTGGTGGTTATTTATTTCTTGAGGGTGGAGGCAACAACCATCAAGAAACCAAAGCAGCTGTCAGAGTTTTCAACGTACTAAACAGATAAGAGGGTTTGAGTTCTGGTCTCAATAGTTTAAAGAACATTTTGCCACCATACTACCGTGTAGTCGTGATTACAAATCTTACTCAGTAACAACGAAACGCCAGTGACGGGGGTGAGGACCGACCTTAAAATTCCCGAAGGGCACTCTATTGGGTTCCACCTGGGGCCCCCAGAACTGATGCCGCCCAACACCTATTGGTACTTGAAAATCGTGAAAATGACCAAAATACGAAATGGATCTGATTTCAAAGACTGCCAGTATATCGAAATGTTCTCTGCTATGCTATGAAATGTAGACTGCTATTGTTCCTTCAGTCTGAAAAATCTAAATTTTCTCCGATTGGGCCGCCCTATGGTGTCTTCCCAGTCCCCCCTCCCGGTAGAACCAATTTTGTCATGATTACAAATCATCGATGAAGATGATACAAAAATGCCGTCGAGATGCCCTCTGTGTGGACAGCCATTGATTGCTCATATGCAAGGAAGCCGCGTTCGTTCAGCTCGCAAAATCAAAATTTTCTCCGGGTCATGCAACAGCTCCCCTCCCCCGGTGCATTCCCCGGTAACTTTGCTTGGCCCAGTCCGCCCCTCATTGATGTCACATTTTATTCCTGAAATTTTCACCCAATGGTCTAAATGTGTCTCAACCAAATCGCGAACGTACCGAGAAGAACAACACTTTTGAGATCGCAGTATTGTACTAAATCAGATAAGAGTGATTTCAATCTAATGGTGTTCGAATAACATGGATACTTTTTCCGAGCAGATTTCGTTAGATTTATCAAAACTTGAAATGAACAACAATTTTTTATGTACGGCGCATTGTTCGTATTTTACTGTTGACACCGAGGAGGTGGTGGGGGGGGGGAGGTTGGGGAGGGGGAAACATTTTTCCAGGAACGTATGATGGGGTGGGTGGGTGGGTGGATGGTAGCAGTGGCCAAAAATCAATTTTTTCCATGGTCTAATTTTTTTTCGTTTCATTCTTTTAACCCTTTACCCAAACGTAAGGGCCAAAACCGGCCAGCGCTATTCTCAAAAATCGCCAATTAATTATCATTAATTTTTCATTTTTTGTCTCAAAAACATAGGTTATGACCCCTCGTTGGAACGAGCTCATCGAGCTCGTTCCCACGAGGGGCCATAACCTATGTTTTTGAGACAAAAAATGAAACAAATTAGTTATCAAGAATGTTTTTTGCAAGTGTCGTCTGTTTTTCATGTTAGGTAAAGGTTTAATGGTGTTATAGGCTTTTTGAGGACCGGTATATCCATATAAATATTGATTTTGTCATTTTTATAGCTTTGCAGTAATCATTCAATGAGTCATTAGTCACTTGTTTCAACTAGTTTGAACTTTTTTAGCTTTTTACTCAACAATATTAGTAGCGACATCTGATATATAATATTTCCAATAGAACCACTGGATGAAAACAGAATAGGCTTATTTTCAAGACATACCAACGGTTATATATATATATATATATATATATATATATATATATATATTTATATTTCTGTAGTTCATGCCAGTGCATGGCCACGTCTCAAATCGGGAGTGTCAATTGAGCATAATCAGTCCAAACGTGCACTGATAAATAAATATATATTTATCAGTGCACTTTCGGACTGATTATTCTCAATTGACACTCCTGATTTGTGACATGGCCATGCACTGACATGAACTACAGACAGGTCAGCAGATAGGTGCTAAAAATTATTGGAAGTTATTGGTAGTAATTTATAGTACTGAAATGGTTAACTGGATAATCGGTTTGAAATCAGTTAACGACCTAACCGATTAGAACAACCGTCAACCGATTATCCGAAATATCGATAGTGATCGTCATTCCACGTTTAAAACGTAGTAAATCTGCCGCTTTTCCTTTGTGGTAGATTGCACATTGAAGCCGCATTGTATTTATTGAGAAATAATCGACTTTGGCATTCAAGACTTCGTTATCGATCGGCAGTTTCCGTGAGTAATGAGTAATCGCAGAAACTCTTCCGCAGTGTGTATACAAACGAACGTTGTCGAGTTCTCGACAACGTTCGTTTGTATACACACCACGGAATAGTTTGAGAATACTGCTTTCTGATTCCTGTAGTTTTGATTCCATATTCGGTGAAATAATGGCAACGGGTAACTGGATATTATCTGGTTATAGCTCTCGGTTAGTCGGTTACAAAAATGAACCAACCGATTCAGCCCGAGTAGTAAATTGATAATAGATTTGTTTTTCAAACTGTTTCCTTTCACTTCACCCGTTTTCACCGACAATTTTTTAAATAGAATAATAAAACTGTAAGAAAAATCACTCTATAAATTGCATGTGCGAGTTAAAGAAAATTTTAAAGAATGAAAAGGTTTACTCAATCAAATACACTAAGTAAAACAGAAGTCATTCAACCACCGAATACCAGAGAATAGAAATATTGAATATATTGAATATGGTTTGCCCAGGTAGTTTTCCCCTAAATATCTTTTACAGTATGTTACTTAAAGACTTAATGCACGTGATTATAAAAATGCCATACCGGTACTGTCAAAAATTCTCAAGTGGTACACTACTTGGACAACCCCGATTAATACATTGGCCTGTGTTTGATTAACTTGGATATAAGTAGACAATTTTATGTCCAATTCTGGAAGTTAAGATTTGTGAAAATAAAATCGGTTTTCAACATCTGATCAACTGCCATCATTTGATTAACTTTGCCCCATGGTCCCACCTGTAAATCCTCAACATTTTATACTGCAGTGAATTCCGAGTAGAATTGTGAATTCCCATCAAAGGGTGGGAAATCAGAAACTGGTTAAAGAAACTGCCGAAAAAATTTGACAATGGGGGAAAATGGAAACGGGGCGGGTAGTTCAACATGGCGAAAGTTGAAAATCATCATATGCTCCTGGAAATTTTTACCCCCCACCCCCGTCGACATCGGCTTTTTTCACCTTTATGTCATTCATATCAACTTTGTAAATAAAAAAATAATGTCTTATGGTTCACGAGGAATGCTCACGTTAAATCAAACTTACCAAGTGTAACAATCCACACGAACACCTTCAATTCCATTTTAAGAAACCACTGATTGTTTTTAAAATATATTCTCAGAAGACATTGAGTTTTGGAAAGACAGACACGAAGAGAACGTCAAACCTGTTTGGAGTAGACCTGTAACTGTTACTGAGGGGCGTATCCCGTGTGAATGAAATCGATATGTCTGATACATAAGTAACTATAGCGCAGAGTTCATTAATAATTACCAATACGATATTCATAACATGATCCGTTCTCCAAGTTTGTATTATTTCTGACGTTATACATAGTTAACCCCTTAAGATTGAGAGAAAAAAATGAAATTGTTCCGGCTCCTCGGTCGATCCCAATTTCCACGCCCAACAAAGAGGCGGACTGGCGGTATGGTTCACCGGGACAATTCTCGGTGGGCGCCTCCTTTTTTGGACCATTGGTCCCCAAAACTGATTCAGCCCAACACTTATTGGTGTATGACATTTCATGAAAATGACCAAAAAGCGAAATGGATCTGATTACATTGACTATCGGTACATGGAAAAACTATCGTTGTGGACTGCCATTGGTAGTCCACACAGAGGGCAATTCGTTATACCAGCAATCTAGCCTGCCATTGGTCGCTCAGACGCGAGAAAACTGCGTTCTTTTAGTTTAAAAAATTAAAATTTTCTCCCCTTGGGCCGAACTATGGTCGGCGCGATTGGTTTCGCGTTCCTCTGTTGTGCAACCAGTTTTTTTCCGAATGGGCGATGGAGATGAAACAAAAATGCCATCGAAATGTCCTCTATGTGGCCTGTCTTTGATCGCTCAGACGTACCGTTCTTCAGTTTAAAAAAATCAAAATATTCTACAGGGCCTCCTTTGGTGCATTTCCCGGTAACATTTCTTGGCCCAGTCTGTCCCTGGCCCAACCCTAATCTTTTTGTGAGCTCTTGGCAAAAAAGTTATATCTATTCAAAACGGTATCTGAAGCTACTACTAACATGGCGTCAAGTACACGTACAACGCGCATATAAACAATACATTTTAACCCTTCATCTAATCCGAAGAGCAATCGGCACTTCTTTAAGCATGAATGTCCATTTTCTGCCTCAAGATCATTCCGTATGATCCCTCACTGGAACTAGCTAGTCCCAATAAAGGTGCATAAGCTATATTTTTGAAACCAAAAGTTAAAAAAAAAACAAAAGAATAGGATCTGAATGACAATTTGTGAAGATAGCACTGGCGAGTTTTGGTAGTTGCGTTGAGAAAATAAAATAATAAAATAAATTTTAAAAATAAATCATTTCTTACGTGTTAATTGTCACCGGCATTTCTGTCCTTTATTTCGAACCCCTGCACACACAAGCGTAAGGTAAGGGGTAATACGTTATCTGTGGATGTCTGAATCTCACCCGCCGCTCAATTGAATTAATTAATACTAATTTATATATGTACATATACAACGCTTGCTGGATCTAAAACGTTTTATAGGGTTGTTCGTATCAGAGCTAATCGTAAATTAACTATTTGCGTACGATCCACCTGTGCCACAATAATTTATATTTTTGGGGAATAGCAGGAAGATAGCCTCTTTGGCTATGCCATCTCTCAACAGTGCCCATGTGTTCTGTGCTTTGTTTTATGTACGCATTGTAAATGTTGTTGAATAAAAGTACCTATCTATCTATCCCTATTTAACACTCTGTGGAGTCCTGAAATACCTGTTATTACCTTGTTAAATGGTGACCCTTTATTCTCTGACTTGCAGAATACTGAAATTCTCTCAGCTTTTCAACAGAACATAACTGCGACGCAACGGTTCAGTGAATCATGATATGATTACTTTGATATGCTTTGTAGAATTTTCTGAGACCGTCACTCTGGCCTATAAATTTCTTTAATTTTAGCTGTAGTGACAACTGTTATAAATTGTCATGATTCCTCACAACGGTAGCGACGGTCCGGTTTTCTTAGTGGTGTTTGATCATCCGGAAATGCCAGTTAGTAAAGGATTGCATCAAAGCTCTATGATGCGTAAAGGCCACTGGTCAGGGGTAACCCAGGTTAGGTGTAATTTTGGGACCTAATCACTGCTTTTCCCCTTCTACTCTGCCTACTTTCAATATTAATACAATGGAATCTTTTACCCTGATGTTACAGTCATTGTATTGTCGATTTCCCTCTGAAAATCTAACCTCTTCCAATTTCAGAAAAAGCTAATACAGCTAATACAACAGTAAGTTCTGTGATATGCCCCGATTTCATCACTTGAACGTTGTGTTTTGCTTCTCTGCTGCACATGCACCTGTTCTATTTTAATGTGACTGTATATTTCTGTATGAGGCGTCATTTATATAGGCCATGCCTGTTCGCCAATCCACATTTTAGTTATGGAAATACAATTTATTGTTTAAAAAAAGAAAATCTATCCCTTCCGAATGATCCTATTTTTCTGCTTGCTTCAAAATTAAATTCAGTGATTGTGTGTTTCGCACCTGACTGAGCTCAGGTGGACATTGTCTTGACTCTGCAGCAAACGAAAAGAAAAAAAAAGAAAATCAGAGCCAAAATAAAATATCGTGACGGTATTCCGGAATGAGAGAATGAAAGTGTCAATGACACTATAGCTCAACTTGTTAAGACATGTACATGTATAGTATGTGACACAGCAATGAGAAACATCTAGGTAATGACCTGATAACAAAGGTACAAACAAAGTATTGTAACGGTCTGTACATAAATACTGACCGTAGCCTGTAACAAATGTATAAGTAAAGTATTGTAAAGGTGGGTGACAGTCAGGTGCTAAACTAGAAAAGAAATCTTTGAGTACCAGAGTGGGTCTGACTGAACCCCAAAATATTTGTTCTCATAGCACAGTGATAACAAAGGCACCCCAAAACACACTCGTTTCTGTCCCAAGGTGAAAATAAAGGTACCCAAGGAGTTTCGTGAAGATCAGTTCATAAATACGAGCTGTATAGAAGTTGTGACAAAAAACTGATTGGACCTAATTTTGGTACAAAATGGCCACTGGCAGCCATCTTGAATTTTGGACCTCACCCTGAAGCACTCGTTCTCGTCCCAAGGTCATAGCAAAGGTACCCAAGAAGTTTCGTGAAGATCGGTTGATAAATACAGCCTCTAGCCCGAGCCGTATTGACATGTGCACTTACGGTGTATAAGTAGCACTGAATAAATCAAAGTTCATCTAATTTGCATAATTTCTGCACGAGAAAAACCCGTACTATATGTGATGTATTCCATGTTACTAAACATTCATACAAAAATTTATTCAAATCAGAACTTTCATACAGAAGGTCTGTACAAAAGACTAATTTTGGTACAAAATGGCTGCTGGTGGCCATCTTGAATTTCGGACTACACCCAAAACACTCGTTCTCATCCAACGGTGATAACAAAGGTACCCAAGAAGTTTCATAAAGATCAGTTCATAAAGACGGCCTCTAGTCTGAGCCGTATAGAAGTTGTGTACAAAAAACTGATTAGATCTAATTTCGGTACAAAATGGCCACTGGCAGCCATCTTGAATTTTGGACCGCACCCAAAAACACTTGTTCTCGTCCCAAGGTGATAACAAAGGTACCCAAGACGTTTCGTGAAGATCAGTTCATAAAAACAGACTCTAGCCCGAGCCGTATTGACATGTGTACTTACTGTGTGTAAGTAGCACTGAATAAATCAAAGTTCATCTAATTTGCATAATTTCTGCACGAGAAAAAAAACCCGTATTATATGTGATGTATCCCATGGTACTAAACATTCACACAAAAAATTATTCAAATCAGCGCTTTCATATGGAAGTTCTGAGCAAAAATCTGATTGCACCTAATTTTGTACAAAATGGCTGCCATCGGCCATCTTGAATTTCGGACCGGACCCAAAAACACTCGTTCTCGTCCCACTGTGATACCAAAGGTACCCAAGAAGTTTCGTAAAGATCGGTTCATAAATACGGCCTCTAGCCGAGCCGTATTGGCATTTGCACTTACAGTGCTGAAAGTAACACTAAATACATCAAAGTTAGTCTAATTTGCATAATTTACACACGAGAAAAAAAAACCCGTATTATATGTGATGTATCCCATGGTACTAAACATTCATACAAAAATTATTCAAATCAGCGCTTTCATATGGAAGTTCTGCGCAAAAATCTAATTGCACCTAATTTTGTACAAAATGGCTGCCAGCGGCCAACTTGAATTTCGGATCGGACCCCAAAACACTCGTTCTCATCTCACGGTCATAACAAAGGTACCCAAGAAGTTTCGTAAAGATAGGTTCATAAATACGGCCTCTAGCCCGAGCCGTCTTGAACTGTTGACAGACAGACGGCCAGACGGACGACTGGCCATGGCATAAGCTCAAATTTGGCTTCGCCAAAGTTGAGCTAAAAATCGTTATTTGTTCCTTTTGCCACAGAAAGAGGCGGACTGGCCGTATGGATCACCGAGACAATTCCCGGCGTTCCCCTCCTTTTTTTGGGGGGGGGGGGTGGCGGGGGCACCGTAGTGCATAGGCCTCAACACAATTGACCACAAAGGTAAGTTGGGGATTTTTTAAAATTGCTCTGAATTTTAATTTCACGGAGAAAACAGACGCTTGCAAAATATAGTGCACCATAATCATGTAAGATGTATCATCAAGCTCCTTCGGTTTTTTCTAGTCTTGTGGTACAAACTAAAATCACCTAGTTAAGTTTGGGCACATCGTCTATTTTGCAATTTATCAACTTCTTCAACGCCTCCTTTGTGGGATGATCTCCTTAGCGACAACTTCTTGACCTCGCCCTTCTCGAATACTACGAAGGGTTTTTTAGTCTGCATTGAATGGGTCTCTCTCCATACATAGAACAGCCATGTTACATCTCCGCGGGCCCCATCCGATAGGACGTTACACTAGTAGTATAGTATGTATCCGAACGGCCCAATTCAGGTGACCACAGCAGGGACCCCTGGAAATGACGTCAGTCACGTGACCCAGTTACGTCACGTCTGGATATCATGGTAGCCCGCGTCAACTCTATAGTGATACGTGGTCTTAGTTAACTTAAACTGGAATTGGTCCAAAAATGAAGCAAAATATATAACGCAAATATGTCTCCTTAAAACAGTTGGCAGTTATTTATTTGTTGATGTTTAAAGACACATATTTGTGCACTATGGCTAATTATAAAAACAACATGGAGATAAAGTCAGGTTTGGTCAATTGTTTATACTCATGTTGATCGTTTTAGAGGACTTCCATCCCAAGCATTGGTGACTGGGTTATATTTTATCAATAAAACGGAGCTTGTTTACCACAGTAAACAAGTGTTGCTTCACTTTCCAGGGTTCTCCACAGGGGAATTGGCAGTTAAAGGGTGGATTTATTTCTGAATTGCTTTTTTTGTTGAGGTGAAGGATTAATTCCAAATCTGGCAAAAAAACATTTAAACATTTGAGTATTGAAAGGAAATACTTATTCAGCACTATTCTGAATTTCAGTGAAAAAACTGGTACAGTAGAATCCTCTTAATTAAATATCCATTTTGCCAGTGAAAATTATTCAATTAACAGGAGAATACAATTAACAGGGATATGGTCAGTTTCCTGTCTTCTGGAGGTAAACTGAGCATTTATTCTATTATATCTTGTTTGACAGAGCTCATAGAGCTCTGTCAAACAAGATATAATAGAATAAATGCCTGTAATGGATGTAGTGAGGCCAAAAAGGTTGATAAATAAGGGGAATTTGGTGCGTGTCACAGTAAGTTTTTCGACATATTACAAAAATTTATATACAATTAACAGGAGTTTACTCTACAACCCATATGCAATTAACAGATCAAATTTGTGCTGAAGGTATGGCAAATGGTTTTGTGTTTGAAAATTATATTCGATTAGCAGGGATATACAATTAAGAGATATCCAGTTAAGTGGGCTCCACTGTAGTAAAATGGCAAAGTGATGATAATCAGCTGTTTTGAACACCAGAGAATAGAAGTTTTGTGTCTAATTAACAAATCATAGAATAATGTGATGTAGAATTGGTGTAATAAATCAAGCAACGCTATACTTACCAGGGTTCCCACTGGGAAGGAAATTTGTTTCTGAACAATATAGTAATGGTAAAAGATTAATTAAAAATCTATAGCAGATTCACATATACTAAAACGGTGCCTCAGAAAGTTAAAAAATTTATAGTAATTTATATATTTTTTATACTTACCAATGACCCAGACATAGCTGGTGCTAACTCTTAAAATATAGGGCCAAACACAAATTTTGCCCCCCAATCCCCAAAATTTGCATCTAAAACTAAAGAAAACATGTCCTGAAAGGCCCTCCACACCTCGCCCCCACTGCGCATGCGCAGTGTCAAGGACGTTCCGAAATTGGCGCCATTTATCATTCTAATAACCAGTGCCTGGTAAGCGCTATGTACTCAGCGGGGAGGCAAGAGTTCCCAACTCCTGGGAGGGCCATCCCCGTCTGGGTCATTGGTAAGTATAAAAAATATATAAATTACTATAAATTTTTTAACATTTTTATACTGTACCAATGACCCAGACATAGCTGAATAGTAAAAAGGCTGGAGGGCCAAGGACATAGAGCAAAATGGAATACGCTCAATAAAATAAAATAGAGTCATCCCCTGTAGGGAAAAGAAGTAATAGGTCTTACATGTATCTTTCTTATTTATGATAAATTAGAAAGATACAACACCTTCCAAAAATTGAGCTTCATACATCCATGTACTCTATTAATATCCAATAATCCTTATACTAATAATTTTTAAAGTAAGCCAATAATAAAGTAAGTCTAGAGAATAGAGACTCTTATACTCCTAAAAGTGTGTGAGAATTGCATAATCATGTCCGTTGACATATGCAATATTCAAAAGCTATACTTTAAAAACTAAGACTTGAATGAATTTTATAAACTTAAACTTCTCACTAAACAACCATCCCAATAACAGCTCAGAATTACTAACTCCGGAGGAGGTATCCCCTTGTTTTCATAGTAAAAACAGGTGACCCAAGGGAACACCCTCCCCCCCCCCCCTTTTTCTTGCCCTGGGTCAAATAGCCCAGAGCGAAGAGGGCAGCCGAACGGAGACACTGCCGAAACAGACAGCCTACCTAGCTATAGTAGCAACTGTTAAGTGAATGACATTCTGAGCAGTAGATGATAGACCTAACAATAGAGGCCTCCAGAAATGGACTCGATATTTCTGAGAAAAAATTCATGAATGGATGGCTGAGCGCAATGAGCAGCCTTCAAAAATCTATAATAGCAACACTATTAATGTAAGCCCAAGAAGTAGAAGAACTCTTACTTCATGAGCCGAAATCTTAAGCACAACTGCTAAGCCAATGATATACCATAAGCAGTACGCTAGTTAATAGAATCGATTAACAATAAAATGGAGCGTAACGTCCTTCTACTAGACATCAAAGACAGAAGAAGCTTACGCCCTTGTAATAAACAGATATCTGTTTATAAATACATAAACTGTACCCGGAAAGAGTAAAGGCCTATGCCCATACGAAGACGGAAGGACCTTAAAATAATAGGTTCCGGATAATAGGAGCCTAACTCTTATGCAACAATCCAACCTAAATAGTAACGGAAGTATTGATTCCGAAACTATGAAAGTGAAAATCATCCATCGATAGTGCATGAAACTCACTGACTCTACAGTAAAAGAGAAACCAACAGAATTACTGTCTAAAAGGTCAGAATTTGAAAACTACTGTTTCCAGAGGCTCAAATGATTACTTAGCTAAATAAGAACCGAAGTTAAAATCCGTATAGGAATTTAATCTAAAGATTCTAAGTCTATTTATCAAAAAGTTACTAACTGACTTAGATAAAGAGACAAAAGACTCAATTGTAAACTATCGTAGAGTGCATAGGTATGAGGTAACAAACCTATAACCTAAATAACAACAGGCTGCAGTAGGTCTTGTGAAACAAGTATACTAAAAACTAGCAATGCGTAGTATGGAGGGATCAACAATATGAACATAATGATCCCTACACCACGACGGAAGAGCCTCCACTTTAGCCGCATAGAATAGCGAAGAAGAGGATCTCCTATAGTAAGAAATCGCGTCCAAAGCTCGTCCAGTACAGTGCTTACAATGCAATACGGACCACACAACGGAATACATGAAGGTTGCGACCTTGCTGGTTGTGATAAAGATGACACGATTTACCCAGTGAAAAAAGATCCTCACATAGAGGAAGATTTCACGTTAAGATCCACAGTAGACAAGAGAGTAAATTACTCATGATCTCTGTGAAGATAGAGATGCTATCAACAGAAATGTATTGTGGTTGTTTATCTTAGCAATACCTGCTAAAACAACAGTGCCGGAGGATACGCGTATCCTATCATTGCGTCCTATAGATCAATAGAGCGTTAACAGTATTAGCTCAGAGATCTGGACAAGCCAACACATACGTCTGCAATTGATTAGCAAGCTGTGTCATAATAAAACATCATTGGGCGCTCCCATAGATAGCAAATCTGATTAAATACTTGTTTGTTGAGAGTCCATTCTGACAGCAACAAGCGACCCGTAAGAGAACGGGAGTGCGATAAAACAATCAGACGACCCAGAATATGACGGACCAAAACTGAACTTGGTGTACTATAACCAACAGACGGATTCTTTCCATTAAATTGAATAACGGAAACGAAAGAGTGCCTCCCTGGTTCCGGAGATACGCCACTACTGTCGAATTAAAGGACAGGAATTTGGGCATGCGTTTCTGAATAATGTTCATGCAATGACATAAAGCAAGCCTAAAAAACATTATTCCGCGGAAGTTAAACTGATAGCTAAAAGAGTGCGGAACCCAAAGACCCTGGCACTTCGAATCCGTAGGGATCAGTATATATCCCAATCTGTTTGACTGGCAACCGTCATAACAACCACACTAGGGTCCGGCAACTGCGGCGGCACTCTCTGAGTCAACCACCGAATGTTTGCCCCAGTCTGAATCTCTTGTAACACTAGATAGACAAGAGAATGTATAAATCAAGCAATTCATGGATTGCCGGAAAGTTGCCGTCGAAGAGAAGCTCCTCCGAGAACGAAGCGACTCTGAGAGAGTTCTTAACCTACTATCCACGCGTGGATGTAGCTAGGGCTGCATCACGTCTAACCAACTCCAAACAGCCACTGAAGGGCGGAGTTATACGTGAACAAACTACTGCCCTCAAAAGAAATTACATTGAGAATAATATCCCGTAAATCTTTTCTTGAAGACGTAATGATAACGCCTCAGTAAGGCGGATTACGTATAATAAAGCGTCTAAGTTAAGTCTACTATACATAATGTCGTTCCCAACATTGAAATTGGAAAAGACATAAACGGCGAAAAAGAATATATGCAGTCTTTAATCACACCGTCTAGACGCATATGAACTCTCGGTATGCCCTGCTCTGCCAAAATAAACTATATGTAAAAAAAGATAAAATGGCAGAAATGAGCCACGCGGACAAGAAACTAAACTATCATGCTTAGTAGCAGGCTTGTATATATATATATAATATATAGCGTCGAAAAATAAAACACATGTTGTAATGACAATATTGGACTGCGTCGGTAAGTCAGGGACAAAGTCCCTGTACCGATCGAAAAATCCGAGTCCAATGACGCTATAAGTCTCTTATCCAAGATCGCAGCAATGAAGTCCGAAAAATAATCACTGGAAGAAATGCCAGAAGATATGAAAGGCATCTTCCGATACTACTAAAGGGAAAACTCGAAATCTTTCGAATCCCTTTCGCCATCCTGTCGGACCCTATAAAGCGTTCGGTCGTCCGTAGCTTGATGCAACCGCGGACCGCACCGACCCAGCGCCGTCGGATAATTCCTGATTCGACCGAGAAACCGTCAATTGCTGGGATGCTGCGAAACAACTGTGCTAACTCGGATAGCACGTCCGTCACTGAGGCCTGAGGAGCAGCGGTCTTACGATGCATTGCCGCAGGAAGCTCCGAGATCGTTACCCCGTGCATACTTCCAATATGCGAGCGAACGGAGTGTATAGGCCTCGTGTCCCTTGGCTACCGGATGGCGCGACCTATTCGCTGTGGAATCACTGAATGCCGAAACTGATCGGATACTCGAGGTCACGTAGCCAATGTGCGGTCGTGTGCCCTGCTGTGAGGATGAGGAAGCATTAAAGACAGTCTCTCGGACTGTCAATATAACGGAGCGTCCCGAGCAACGGACATATCCTCCGAATGTAAAATATCTGAACCACAACATGCGGTCCCCTATGTTGTTGGCTTCCTCCGATCTGTCCTCAATCTGCCGTCACTGGGTGAGTACTAAAGTAATTAAAGTGCTCGCATCACCCAAATCTCCTTCCTAGACCGCAACGGACGAACCCGGCAGCCGAACCATTCGATGAATGTACGCTACACCGGGTGAGCTAGCGAGTGTCATTCCGTAAGCGATAGACATATTCCATGAGCACTTATTGCCGCTAACTCTTCATTAACTATGACGACAGAGGCACACTTTTGAAAGACATCTACATAACTCTTCGAACAAGAAACCAGAAATGCTTGGATAGCAAGCATAAAATAATAATATATATAGCGTCGTTCAATAATTCGAAAGTTTGTGTGACATTATTGGACTATGTCTGAACTGAGGGACGATGTCCCTGAACCGAACCAAAAATTTCTAAGTCCACCGACGCTATCAGTTTCTTATCCGGCATCGCAGCATATGTTGTTCCGAAAGGGAAAGCTTGAAATCCACCGAATCCCTTTCGGTATCCCGTCGGACCGGATGAAACTTTCGGACGTCCGTACCCGCTTCCGCGGAGCGTCCCGACCCAGCATCGTCGGATAAAATATATGCGACAGATTCAGTTGATGCTGGGATGCTGCGATAAACTGTGCTATTAAGGAAAGCACGTCCGTTCCCGAGGCCTGTGCAGTAGCGGACTTACGATGCATTGCCGCTGGAAGCTCCGTGTACGTTGACTCCCGCACACTTCCTATGCGAACGTCCGGAGTCTGCAGGCCTCGAGTCCCCGGCTACCGACCCAGCGCTGTCGGATAATTCTCGATCCGACACCGTTTCTGTCGGCTGCTGGGATGGTGCGATAAGTTGTGCTATGTGCACAAGAATGTCCGGCGTCGAGACCTGCGGAGGCGCAGTCTATCGGTGCTTCGCCGAGGGCAGCTCCGCATCAGATGGCTCCCGCATACTTCCTATGCGAACGTCCGGAGTCCATCGGTCTCGAATCCCTGGCTGCCGGATGGTGTGACCTGGTCGCCGAAGAATCCTTGATCGGCGAAGCTGGTAATATATCGGCGGTCACGCAGCCAAGGTGCGGTCGTGTGCGCTGACGAGAAGAGGAAGCCTTAGCAGTCTCAGCGGACTGCCTATACAACGGAGCGTCCCGAGCGACGGACGTATGCTCCGCTAACGACACATTTGTACCACAACATCTGGGGCCAGATGTTGTTGAACGAGAGAGGGGCCTCTCTCGCTTGCCGTCCGGATAGACCGGAACGAGCTATGAACCGGACTAAAAGGCTTCCTCCGTTCTCCCTCCGATCCGCCGTCACTGGGTGTGCATTAAGTTAATTTTATAGTGCTCGCATCACCCCAAAATTCCTTCTAGACCGCAACGGACGAACCCGGCTGCCGAACCATTCGGTGAATGGACGCTACACCGGGCGAGCTAGCGGACGTCAAAGGCCGTCGAACCTACTAGGGTCCTCTTAGGCAATTGGCGTATTACATGAGCACTTTTCCGCTAGCCCTTCATTAATTGTGACGACGGAGGCACACTGTTGGAAGACATCACAGATACATCACCCTAATCTTGATCGTCTGAAATAGAAATTGATAAAGTAGAGTGACCCTGCGGGGAAAGGACCGGAGTGTCCAAATCCCCAACAACATACCGTGACATACGCTTCCCATATTGTCATCGAAATCATACGATACAGAACAGGAGTTAATGCGAGTACACTGACCACATATAGAATGATAATAAGGTCAGAGGAAGACTTCCTCCTAAAACAATTGATCAATATCCTTTCAATGTGAAAAGAAAACAAGTCCTGGTACTCGCACTAACCCCTGGCAATCAAAATACATAATAATAATATGATCCATTAATATAGAAAAAATAATTGAAATCAAAATATTTTGAAAAAATATTTTTTCAGAACAGCCCAAGTTTCTGAAAAGTAACGTTGAGCCCCAATGGATCCCAAGCCTAAGTGTGGACAAAAATTTTAAAAATATTTTAAACAATTTATTCAACACTTACGAACAATAATAATGTATCTAGTTATGATTAAAATAACATAAAGATATTATTATTTAGAAATCCCCCCTCACACAGAGGGCTGTTGTAAATGTAAACAATGAGTGTAAAAACACTAAAATAAGACTCCAGGCACCCAGGCCCGAAATCAGTTACCAAAAATACACCATCTGATGCAAAACAGAGACTTCCAGGGAAGAAACTGCAGAACATCAGATGGTAGATGCAGAACACAACGCCTAACCACCCGTAGGTGAAGACGTAAACATGGGGAAAGAACAGAATTCATTCTGTTATTAAGCTAAAACTCCCAAGAAATTTTAGTAATAATAATTACAGAAACTATGCCAAAAGCATGGGAGAATAGCAAGGGGGAACTTAAAGGACAGGGAGAGAGGAAAAACACTTGAAAAAACAGTGTAACTAAATAATCAGAATGACAACAAAATGGCTGCTGCCTTGAAAATAGGTAACTTAACATAATTTCATTAAAAAATTTTAAGTTACAGCCCTGATAATATTCTGTCACACATTCTTTTCCTCTCCTCCTTTTCTATCCTCCTTAGAATCACCATTTCACTAATATTTATGTGTCTGGCATCATTTAAACTGAGATTTAAAAGCACAAAGATCAGTCAGATGTTAACTGATGAAGGGCCAAACTTAGAAATGATAAAAGGCGCCAATTTCGGAACGTCCTTGACACTGCGCATGCGCAGTGGGGGCGAGGTGTGGAGGGCCTTTCAGGACATGTTTTCTTTAGTTTTAGATGCAAATTTTGGGGATTGGGGGGCAAAATTTGTGTTTGGCCCTATATTTTAAGAGTTAGCACCAGCTATGTCTGGGTCATTGGTACAGTATAAAAATATATGTCAGTGAAACAGGGAAACAAATTTATTTCTGAACAGTTTTTAAATTTCTCACAAGCAACCCCGCCTACCCCCCCCCCCCCCCCCCCCCCAAAAAAAAAAAAAACATCATATAGGATTTAGCATTGAGAATGTTTAGCTATTATCCATCTTGAATATATGCATTAGATAAACTTATATTTATTCATCAGTCTTTCAGTTAAAACCTTGCAACAAGTTAAACAAGGATGGAATTTCTTACAAATAAAAAGAACACCTTATATATATTTGGCAGTGAAAATGTCATTTCTGAAAAGTCTTCAAAATGTCTTGCTAAACATCAGACACATCTCTTCAAAGACTGGATTTAATATTGACAGAAAAACACCTTAGAACATTTGACAGTAGTAGCGTCAATTTATTTATGAACAATTTAGCAAAAGTAAGGGGTCAATTCAATACCCATGACAAAATCTCATTCAGCAAAACTAGTACTATAAAAATATTTGAAAAAGAGTTAACTGATAATTTTAATTATCACATATTTTCCTCTAAAGATTCAAGACCTGGAAGAGTTCTTCAAGTTGGTCCCTCAACTGGTTGAGTGCTAGAAGCCACTATCAGGACTTTCAAAAAATGAGTGTACCAGAGCAAAGGCCAGTATTTTCCTTGCTCATGTGTTTCATACTGATTCAAATGCAAATAATAATTTTTTTCTATTACAAATTACTGGAGAGTGCCCAACGGCACTCTCCAATAATTTGTAATAAAATAAATTCTGGATAACAATTTCAGACCACCCAAAATAATCTAGCCCTCAACCATTTAAATTACGAGGAGTGATATCCTTTGGGGGCACGATGACGCTGTGTACTAAGGCGTACTGCACGTCGATGGTGCGCATGTCTTCAACCAATCTAACCTTGCCTGTGCCGGGGTGCAAAGTTCAGAGTTACGATGTTGGAGAGCTGACTGCTGCTCGTCGTTGCTCGGTGGTTCTCTCCGGGTACTCCGGCTTCCTCCACCTGTAAAACTGTCACCGACATGATATGACCATGGCTGTTAATGTGTCGTTAAACCATAATAAAAAAAGTGACATCCTTTTGATTACAAAATTATTCACGGAGTGTGGACTGGAGAACACACATCTATTTTAATCCAATGTGCACAAATGTTTATCTCAAAAAAAGTTTTACAGGCTTCTGTCTTTATCATGTATTTAATGTTTATTACAGGTTTAATTAAGTAATCCAACAGGAATGACTTCTTGCGATCGTAAACCTTCTATTTTTTTTCGTCTGACAAACATTTTGGGTACTTATCTCTTTGGTACACTAATCGGAAACATCCTGCCCAGACAACCATTTTTGTCCTTATATTCTATCCGTGATGAGAGCGATTCAGATTTCCAATTTTTTTCATATTTTTTATTGTTTTATATAAATGTCTGTACCACACCCCTTGTCTTTCAAACTTTGCATATATCGTCTCCAGTAAAAACCATATCTAAAAATGTGTTTTCTCGTGGGAAGTTCTTAATTTGACGTCATAGGGGGCATAAGTCGGAAAATGCGAACATTGTCAAATTTTCATGAAATTTTAATTTGTCACAGAACTCGAAAAATTTAAGAGACAGCTGTTTTTGGGGGGTTTCTTTTTGTTTTTTTTTGAGATTCCGCCAATTTTGACATTTCTATGTCACTTCAAATTTTAGCATTTTCTTTTTAAAAACGCTGATTTTGTGACACGCGTAGCTCCGTAGTTCTGAAAGATATGGCTTTCAATGTTGGCTCATCTATTTCCGGTTACCTGAAGTTGATCCATCCGGTTTTACTTTTCGTAATTTCAACACTTCGTTGGAAGGAGCTGGATGCTAAGAGTTTTTTTTAAAGATTTCAAATTCCAGCTCATTTTAACTGTATCTCTGAAGTTTTCGAAATGTAAACTTCGCCAAAAAAACATATCTAAAATGTATTGCCGTCTTAGGAAATTCTTAACGGTTATACCCGTATAGTGAGGTGACGCCATAGAGGGCCATATGGTCAAAAATAAAAAAGTCGGATTTTTCTGAAATTTTAGTTTGTGGTACAGCTCAAAAAATGTTATTGTTGTTTTTCAATTTGACAGCATTTTGACATTTTTTTGTATCACTACAAAGTTTTGCCCATTTTTTCGACATATTTCATTAAACAGACTGTCTACTGATTCAATTCAATTCAATTCAATCATCTTTATTCTTTTGTACCAACTACATGGTGTCTAAGAATATAAGAAAACACATATTACAATTATCACAATTACTGTTGTTGCGCATACGCAAAAACAGGAGAAAACATTATTCTTTCTATGTAATTACTACTACAAACCGACTATTTATTGCACTACAATATAGTAGTGCAATAAATAGTCGATCGAGCCTTCGTCGTTTACTGAAAATTTTCAGCGAATCCTTAATTTATTAAGAACGCCTCCCCGGACATCATTTAGAGGAGTTGGAGCGAGCGCCATGTCTATTATGCGAAAACTTTAACATTCTTGACTTTGATCAGCAGGAACACTTACGCGCACTCGCCCAACGTCATTCTAGTTCGAAGGAGTATTCGAAATTTCAACACAAAACAGCTGATAATCATAACACTCCTTCAGTCAATAACTGCTACATTCTCGAAGGAGGGGGGGGGGGGGGCGCTAACGAATTTAAAAATAGTAATTATTTAATCTTTCTCTGCTCTATTTTGTGAAGAGTCTGTTAATATTATCAATAAAATGGCAAAGTTTAATCAATTCCGTTAACTTTGCGTTACTCCATATTTACAAACGATATAGCTACCAAACTTGATTCACCGTTTTCTACTTACTTGAAATTTTTCGCTGTTATCTTTTTTCACTTCAAATTTACGCACCCGATGCCAGCGATGCCATTTTTTACGTTTTTTCTATATCTTTCATTTTCAACCTCATTTGCGGCTCAAGCCTTTCGAAATTTTGGGAGTGTAATCTCTGCAAAAACAATAATCTGAAAATGTATTGCCATCCCAGGAAATCCTCAACTGTTATACCCAAACACCGAGGTGACATCATAGAGGGTCGTAAATTTTGCTCCTCCCAAGACGTGCCCAAAATACTGCCAGAGAATCTTTTTTCAACAGATTTGAATCTACAGTGACACCACTGAAGGAGTCTTCATACCAAATATCAAAAACATTGTAGCCAGAAGTTCATGAGAACAAGATTGTTCAGTATTTTTCCCATTACCATTAGTGTTAATTAGGGACTCCATGGGCAGCCTCTTTAGATACCAACTACAATTTGTTGTTCCAGTCGATTCTTCTGATCCTAAAGATGTTTCATATCAAAACCCAACTCTCTGTTCTGTGCAGTTTTGAGAACATGGACATTCAAATATTTTTCTATTTTTTGGCTCCTGTGGTTCGCACAGATGCGTGAAAAACATGTTGAGGCATAAATCAAGAACACGTCACATGATACTACTACATACTATACTTGGTACAAACTAGCTATCAGATTAGGAATATAAACATTTTGGGCAGGGCCATAAATCTTGCCCCTCCAAGCGTGTGCTCAAATTTTGCCCGAGAAAGTTTCTTTCATCTAACTTTAACTCTGAACACACAAGGAAGATACATATGAAAATTCCAAAAATTGTAACTAGTATTCTCCATGAGAATATTTTCAAAGACTTTCTCCCCAACATATCAGGCTTACAACTTTGACTGAACAACATTGGGAGGGCATCCCCCACAGATAATTTGTTCAAAGTCCGTCGGGTTTACGCCAGGAGATCCAAAGAAGACTGAAATGCAAAAGTTAACGAATGATGGACAACAGATGAAAAGTGTGGACGGCGGATGCAAAGTGATGGCAAATGCTCACCTTACCTTGCAGTCCAGCGATCTAAAAAGTCTGGTTACCAAATTACTAAAGAAAACTTCCAGGGCAGCACAAGGTGCAATTTTTTCAGTTTCCTTATTCGTATAAATTAGCTTCTCAAGGAGGACAAAGCTGAAGTTTGTGTACGCCTGTTTCTATTTATAGCATATGCATCTATGCAATCCATTTCAGGTTATACGTGGAAGTGATACTATTTATTTATTAGGATTTAACGACACTTTAATAGTCAAGGTCATATCGTGTCGGTGACAGTTTTACGGGTGGGGGAAGCCGAAGTACTCGGAGAGAACCACCGAGCAACGACGAGCAGCTGCCAGCTCCCCAACATCGTAACTCCGCACTGGAACACAGGCAGGGTTAGATTGGTTGAAGACATGCGCACCATCGACATGCAGTACGGCGTCATCGCGCCCGCATGTGGACAGCCGGGGTGAAGTGCCTTGCCCAAGGACACAACGCGGGAGTCCGAATAGATTGCTCAGACGGTCACCCATCCAAGGACAAAAAGTGATTCTATAAGGCTACAAAAAGGTCTTTTGATTCTCAGGCAATCCCTCAATGAATTTGAACCCCATCATTGGACATTTTATTTGCCTTTCAGTGTCTTCCAATATTAGTACAAACTCAGGGAGACCTGATACTTTTTACATTTTTTGATAGATATTTATTCAGTTGTGTCTCCAATATGTTTGCCTTGCTACAATTTATGGGACAGAGCCAAAGGGCACTTTCCCATCATAAATTGTAACGAGGCAAATCCTCAAAGATTAAATACTTTTAGTTCAAAGATAATATGAAGAGCATCGACAGAATATGAAGCCTTTGAATTGGAGTACCTATATTTTGTTTTTAGAGGAATGTTTTATTTTTCAAATTATAAATGAATTTATTTGTACAAATATGCACTTTCTAAATTTCTGTGTGTAAAAAGACAACCGAAAACCCTCCTCCCTTCCTGACTTGAAAAAAAAAATGCCTGAGAATCAATTAATTTATTTTGTGTGGCCCAATCTATATCAAAACTAAGCTTTACCTTATATAAAAGTGGCATTAGTATTTTATGATAAAATACATATTTACAGTCGAGGACAGAAAGCAAAAAACGCTTACATTTTTTCACATCCGGCAAAAAATAATATTTGCAGATGAGATACTGATTCAAATGAGTTGTGGTAATATGGAATAAACTGGAAACAAAATCAAATTTACATATTTATAAGGTAGATTGTGAAAAGAAATGTATTTTTATAATCTTTTAACCCTTTACCCAACGAATCGGCTGCATCCGCCCGCGCAATATGCAAATTCAGCAGTTGAAAAAATATTATTTTTCAAAAAAATTCAACAAAACCATATCATGTGACCCCTCGTTGGAACGAGCTCGTCGAGCTCGTTCCAACGAGGGGGTCACATGATATGGTTTTGTTGAAATATTTTGAAAAATTTGAAAAAATTATATTTAAAATAATAAATTTTGATATCGTCTGCGTTGGGTAAAGGGTTAAAGTTCGTATTTAATTAAATAAACCCTAAAGGATGTTTCGCCTGTTACTGGCCTCAGACATTTCATTGACATTTACCCAAGTTGGATGAACTGCTTTGTGATGTTGTGCATATAGTTTTTGGTGTATTAGGCTTCAAAAAACGATCTTAAAAATGATTAAAGATATAACCCATTTTATTTTGTGTGACAGAGCTTCAAGAGATTTGTCACACAAAACATAATAGGTTATATTTCTATTACACTGAACTTACATTTGTCTTTAAGGGGACAATAAGCCGCCAATTTGAAACTAGACTGAAGCATGACACCGCACAGTACATAATAATAATAATAACTCTTTGGCCAGCCGCTGATTTGTCGCGGTCCTCATAAGAGAAGGCCATCATTCCCTCTGCACCCCACCCCCTCTTCCCCTCCTCTCCTCCCAGCATTCAGATATAAACTGCTTAATAGTGTCCCTCACTTCCTCTTTTTCAATTTCTTCAATAAACATTCCTACCCTCTCCCTCGTGTCCCCCTTCAGCCATCTATCCTTTGTTTCTTCACCCCACTTCTGCATTATTCTTCCAGTAAATTTTATTCTATGAGGTATATACTGTGGGCATTCCAAGAGAAAATGTTCCAGGGTCTCCACTACTCCAGAGTGGCACATTTGGCATCCCTTTTCTCCATCTCTCCCAATTTTTCCCCGAAGCTCCATTGATCTTGATCTCAGTTTGAACAGCAGTAACCCTACAAAGGTGCCACCTAGGTACTTCTCAAAAGCTGGCTTTTCTTTATATTGCAACCCCTGCAGTGATCTTTTCACGCCAACCCCTGCTCGCCAGTTTCGATTGCAATCTTCCATGACTCTCTCTTTGACAAACCTTTTGCCTTCTTTCATTCCTACTTCTATGTTTGTGACCTCTATAGAGTAATTGTCCATTAGTTCCCTCACATGTTTTGACCACCCCGTATCTATATTAGAATTCCAAATGGTATCGAGCATCAATTTGCACCACCGGTTGTCAGGCAGGTTTCTCAAGTAGTTAAAGTAACACAGTTTTCCCAAATCTACCCTGTCCTTGATTTTCATCCACCCAAGCTCCCCCCTTACTGCTTCCAAAGCTGCAGCATTACTCGACCTTGTTATCCATCTGCCGGCATCATTCTGAGTACTTTCCAACTTCTTAATAACGGTTTGGTTTAATGGAATCACGTCCGTGCCATACGTTATACTTGGTAAACCCACCCTCTCCCACAGTGTTTTCCCCACAAAGACCTTGTTGAAACTATTTTTCCCTAAAAGTTTTAGTTGGTTCAGAATTCTTTTCCCCTTCAGAATCAGTTTGGCTGAGTAATTTCTGTACACCCCTCTTCCCGTTATATTTATGCTTACCCCTAGATACTCATACTCTCCCGTTTCTCCTACAGTGATTTGTTTGCTTTCCCCTTCGGGGATTGAGAACTCCCCCACTCTCCATCTCTTCGTCATATCTACCTTGCGTCCAACGGGTATTACCTTGCTTTTATTTTCATTTAGTTCGAGCCGCCAAGTGTTCCCATATCTACCAACAATTTCCAGCAATTTCTCTAGCCCCTGTTCAGTTCTAGACATTAACACCATGTCGTCCGCAAAGAATAAGCCTGGTACCTTTATGTCTCCAACATTTACCCCCTCCGCACTCTGAATTAGTTCGTCTCCTAAATCTTTAACATACAATGCAAACAAAATCGGTGAAAAGATACACCCCTGCTTGAGGCCTATATCCATAGGGACTCGTTTTGTAGTGATACTCCCTAGACTGAGTTGGCTTTGCACATCTGTATACAGTGCTTTCATGATTCCCACAAAGTCACCCCCCAGTCCGATGCCCTCGAGCTTTCGCCACATACCTTCCCTCCACACTCGGTCGTACGCTTTTTTCACATCTAGAAATGCCAGAAACAACTTTTTCTTTTCAGCCTTTGTTGATTCTATCAGTTGGGTGAGTGTAAATAGGTGATCAGTGACTCTTCCACCTTTCCTGAAACCATTTTGAATTTCTCCTAAAAAACCTTTCTCTTCAATAACTTCCTCAAGTCTACCGTATATGACCTTACAGAATACTTTTCCGATGTTACTACTAACTGATATCCCCCTATAGTTATCTAGAACTTCTTTATCCCCCTTTTTGTGTATGAACGACACCTTACTTTCCCTCCACTCTCTGGGGACCTTTTGCTTTCGCAGAGCCAGGTTGAAAAGGTTTGTCAGGACTTCAATAAGTGCCTCCCCTCCATTTTTGAGGAATTCGTTCGGAATTTCATCAGTCCCTCCCGCTTTACCATTTTTTAATTTCGAGACCACGTTCCGCACTTCTTCTGCCGTTATTTCGCTACATACATGATTGGATAGGTTCTCCTCCACCAGTGTATTTCTTTTTGGTGGGGACCCACTGCCCCATCGCCTATCGTTTATCTTTTCCCAGTGCTTGACAAACTCTGAAGCGATACGGCCTTTATCTTCTGTACTTTCCCCATCCACTTTGATACTCTGCACACTACTTTTCCCCCGTTTATTTACCCAGTTCCAAAATACGTTTGAGCTCGAACCCCCCGTTTTCTTTATTGTTCTGGCAAGACTGCAATTGCGCTCCTTCCTATTATTATTCTTTATCTCAATCACCTTTTTCCGTGCCAGTTCATATTCTCCTTTCATTAGTCTCGTGTCATTGTTATCCACCCCTTTAAGCTTCCTACTTCTTCTGTAAGCAGCGCATTTTACCTTCCTTTCTTTTATAGCCTTTTTCAGTGCCTCGTTAACCCTGTATCCGAGCTCTCTCGTTGGGACCCTCACCCTTCCTATACAATCCTTCCCTGCCTCTGTTAGGCTATTTACTATGCCATCTGAAATACTCTGGACATTTGCATCCCTAGGTATACATTCAAGACTTGGTTTTAGTTTTTCCCGAAACTGCTTCCAGTCGGCTCCTTGTTTTAGTCCCCAAACTTCCTTGAAGGTATTTCTGTCTCTATTCGTCTTTTTGCCCATAATCTTAACTGTTATCAGGTTGTGATCACTACCCAAGTCATTTTTTCCCTCGTCATCTATTTCTACATCTATAACCTCCCTCCATACGCTAACGTCAGTGAGTATATAATCAATTATTGTTTTCTTATCGTTCCTCTCCCAGGTCCATTTACCCTTACATTTCGCATCCCTGTTCAGGATCTTTAAACCAAGCTCTTTTGATAGGTCCAACATCTTCCTCCCATTCGTGTTAATTTTCCTATCACCTCCCTGTATGCCCTCCTCCTTATCCCCGATGTGCCCATTGAAGTCCCTCATTAGGACAATACTGAACCCTCTGCTTTCAAGCTCTGTGATATTCGATCTAAGAGTTGTATATATTGAATCATTCCACTCGGGCTTACTTCCCTCCACTGCTAAGTATACAACACCAACGGCAACACTCCTGCTTCCTAACTTGGACACAGGAGGTTGAAAAGCAAACTGATTTGTTGCTCGTACATGAGCTGTGTCTGTAAGACGCGTATGATGTCCACGCAAAGTGTGAAATTCTACAAAAAAATAGACAACGTTCAACAACCTGTAATTTTGTGAAATACTGAAGCATATCAAAATCCTGACAATATGCACACCTCTGGTATATGAATAAACATCATGTGAAACAAAAAAAACCTAACTTGAAAATTGTGAGCGGAGTTAGCCAGACAATGTACCCTAGATGCGGGCGGACAGACGAACAGCGGATTGATGGACGGACAGCGGACGAACGGACGGACGGACGAACGGACAGGGGTAAAACAACATGCCCCCCTCCCCTCTCCCGACTATTCGTCGTGGGGGCAGAAAAATATAAACTCTCAGATTTTCCTTGTATGTGACAGAGGACACACTCAAAACTAAAGTGTTAAAACTGACACTTTCAAGGTGTTAAACCCATTCTAACTCTTAGGGTTTGATTTTAACACTCAAAGTGCAATGCTTTAAGCACTTAGACATTACAATCGTCAGACATCTGAAACTTGAATGGATGGCACTTCCCATGTGTCTAGCATTGGTGGTTCTTCCAGAATCGTCCATAATTTGATTTGCGCTTGGTGGGTACATAATTAAAAGGATACAACGCAGATGACGCGGATCAGGCTCGAGAGTTCGAGCCTGATCCGCGTCATCTGCGTTGTTTCCTTTTAAGTGTCGCGACATTACACTTGTCAAGTGGTATTATTGTAACACATGTCAAGTTCTGGGATATCTACACTTGAACAAAGTGCTAGTTCAGCACTTAGTAAGTGTTAAATACAACACTTCAAGTGTAGTTTTTAACACTTTAGTTTTTTAGCGTGTATGTAAAGACATCAGAAGCAACGCAGAATTACATAAATCTATGATTAAAAATCTTTATTTCATAAAATACAACATTGCAAAGATATAAATGAAGTTGCCCGAAAGTGATCAGAGGTGAATACATCGCCATGACATAATTTCTGAATACATGTGGAAATAATTTAAATTTCGCAGTTGTTTGAACAGACGCTTGTTACAAATTACAACTGGGCATTGTTTCAGCAATAATTGGGATTTATTCGATCAACAACTTTGTATTATTTTAACAAAGCGCAGTTGTGCATCCAATAAAACTTAAAGTACGTGTATCCCCATTGACAATCCAAATCAAACTGCATGGATGTCTGTGCTTTAAATAGAACACGTGTATATAAACTTCACCTTGGTCTTTCTGAGAAAGCAAATAACGGTGAATATGGAAACTTTATTTATTTAG
Source organism: Pictodentalium vernedei (assembly GCA_031216915.1). NCBI lineage: Eukaryota > Metazoa > Mollusca > Scaphopoda > Dentaliida > Dentaliidae > Pictodentalium > Pictodentalium vernedei. The sequence goes on from CM062294.1 coordinate 299,760,648, forward strand.
TGGCGTTTAAGGTCACAAACTTGTGGACAATGGCTAATCATGACCACAATATGGAGATAAAGACAAGGTAAGTCAATCGTTTATACCCCATGTTGCCTATTTTAGAGAACTCACAGGTAAATACGTGTAATATCGCGGTCCAGGTCGACGGTGCCAACGGGGTAAGTATTGGTGTGCAGACAGAGGTCACTGGGGGTGTCGGTCAGAGCCGGGATGGTGGGGCCACCGATGGCGATATTGGGCTTGAAGTTTGTAAACAGTGTTCTATGATGTATGGGGACTGCCGTTCGATGGGATATGGAGAGGTATGTGCAAACTGTCAGGAAATCCTCCGCCTACTTGAGACAATTGTTAAGTTTGAGGGGGAGATTGCTGAGCTGAAGGGAAAACTTGGTAGGGCGGGGCTGTCTGGAGTTACGCCTGTGAAAGTAGCTTTCCGAGAAGGATGGGTGGTTGTCGGTGGTTCCAAGAGGAAACATGGGGGTAGAACCTTTGATGTGAATGAGGTAGGTGATGAGGTGGGGGCTGCTAGAAAAATACGTAGGACAGATGAGGGGGGGGGGGGGGCCAGGCCGGAGCAATGCTGTAAAGCGTTTGGCGTGGACTATCAAAAGTGGTAGGAAAGGGGGGCCAGAGAAGCAGGTAGATAGGGGTGTAAAGTCCAAAGGCAGTGGGGAGTGCAGCACCAGAAACAGATTTGATGTGCTCGATTCGGAAGAGTCAGAGGAGGAGATGGAGGTAGTTGCAACAGATAGTAGCGTGGGGTCTAGGCCAGGAAAAAGGAGGAGGGATCCGGGAGAAGACCAGGGGAGTAGTCCAGGTAGTTCAGGGCCTGGAAAGAGACGGAGGGACAAGGATAGGAGTAATCCTAGGTCAAAGATACCGATACCGATATTGATTCCGAGTGGGGCTGTTGGAGAGGAAGAGGACGCTGTAAAGAATAGGAGACTAGAGGAGATAAATAGGGCGAGGGCCAAAAGTAAGTTGGTGGTTGCGGGAAGTAGCATAATTCGGGAGATCGACAAGGTTGTCTGTGGTCCGGACAGTAAAAATAGAACAGTTCTGTGCTTTCCGGGGGCTAAAGTGGAGGACCTGAGGGATAGAGTGGACGGTATTGTAGCTGGGTCGGGGCCTGATCCGGTAGTGGTATTACATGTGGGGTCCAATAACATCAGGGAGAGGAAATCAGTTCGTTTGGTGGACACATACAAGGACCTAATTAGTAAGCTACTTAGCAGGAATGCTCGGATCATCGTTTCAGGGGTGCTCCCCGTTATGGGTGGTGGGAATGAGAGGAACTCGCGGATTATGGCACTAAACGAGGAGCCGGAAGAGCACTGCAAAGACTTGGGAATACATTTCATTGACCACTGGGATTCATTCTGGGGACAAGGAGAGTTGTATGGGCGAGACAGATTGCATTTAAGTAGGATGGGTACAGACCTGTTGGGACAAAATTTTTTACAGGTGGCTGGGCCTTTTTTTGGAGAAAAGGGGGGTAGGGGACCATAGCCGATAACCCAGAGGGGCACAAATGCTGGGAACATAGGAAGAACAACAAACATGCACAACACAGGGACATACCAGGGTTATAATAATGTGCCAGAGATGACAAAGAAACAAAGATTCATTAAGTTTGGGTACTGTAACATCCAGGGTCTGCACAAGAAAGTAAGCGAAATATCAACAATGATGGACGAAGGAGACTTCGATATAATGGGTCTAAGTGAGACGTGGATACGACGGGATGAGCGGGTTGATCAGATGAAGGGTTGCGTGTGGATAGGAGATGGGCGAACTGAGGGTCAGAAACGGGGTGGGGGTGTTGGCATCTACGCTAAAGAGGAATTACAGCCCTCATTGATTACAGATCTCACAGAAGCAAGGACTCACATTCCAGTATCCAACGAAATAGTCTGGGCAAAAATCAAGTTAGGAAGCAGGAGTGTTGCCGTTGGTGTTGTATACTTAGCAGTGGAGGGAAGTAAGCCCGAGTGGAATGATTCAATATATACAACTCTTAGATCGAATATCACAGAGCTTGAAAGCAGAGGGTTCAGTATTGTCCTAATGGGGGACTTCAATGGGCACATCGAGGATAAGGAGGAGGGCATACAGGGAGGTGATAGGAAAATTAACACGAATGGGAGGAAGATGTTGGACCTATCAAAAGAGCTTGGTTTAAAGATATTGAACAGGGATGCGAAATGTAAGGGTAAATGGACCTGGGAGAGGAACGATAAGAAAACAATAATTGATTATATACTCACTGACATTAGCGTATGGAGGGAGGTTATAGATGTAGAAATAGATGACGAGGGAAAAAATGACTTGGGTAGTGATCACAACCTGATAACAGTTAAGATTATGGGCAAAAAGACGAATAGAGACAGAAATACCTTCAAGGAAGTTTGGGGACTAAAACAAGGAGCCGACTGGAAGCAGTTTCGGGAAAAACTAAAACCAAGTCTTGAATGTATACCTAGGGTTGCAAATGTCCAGAGTATTTCAGATGGCATAGTAAATAGCCTAACAGAGGCAGGGAAGGATTGTATAGGAAGGGTGAGGGTCCCAACGAGAGAGCTTGGATACAGGGTTAACGAGGCACTGAAAAAGGCTATAAAAGAAAGGAAAATAAAATGCGCTGCTTACAGAAGAAGTAGGAAGCTTAAAGGGGTGGATAACAATGACACGAGACTAATGAAAGGAGAATATGAACTGGCACGGAAAAAGGTGAATGAGATAAAGAATAATAATAGGAAGGAGCGCAATTGCAGTCTTGCCAGAACAATAAAGAAAACGGGGGGTTCGAGCTCAAACGTATTTTGGAACTGGGTAAATAAACGGGGGAAAAGTAGTGTGCAGAGTATCAAAGTGGATGGGGAAAGTACAGAAGATAAAGGCCGTATCGCTTCAGAGTTTGTCAAGCACTGGGAAAAGATAAACGATAGGCGACGGGGCAGTGGGTCCCCACCAAAAAGAAATACACTGGTGGAGGAGAACCTATCCAATCGTGTATGCAGCGAAATAACGGCAGAAGAAGTGCGGAACGTGGTCTCGAAATTAAAAAATGGTAAAGCGGGAGGGACTGATGAAATTCCGAACGAATTCCTCAAAAATGGAGGGGAGGCACTTATTGAAGTCCTGACAGACCTTTTCAACCTGGCTCTGCGAAAGCAAGAGGTCCCCAGAGAGTGGAGGGAAAGTAAGGTGTCGTTCATACACAAAAAGGGGGATAAGGAAATTCTAGATAACTATAGGGGGATATCAGTTAGTAGTAACATCGGAAAAGTATTCTGTAAGGTCATAAACGGTAGACTAGAGGAATTTATTGAAGAGAAAGGTTTTTTAGGAGAAATTCAAAATGGTTTCAGGAAAGGACGAAGAGTCACTGATCACCTATTTACACTCACCCAACTGATAGAATCAACAAAGGCTGAAAAGAAAAAGATGTTTCTGGCATTTCTAGATGTGAAAAAAGCGTACGACCGAGTGTGGAGGGAAGGTATGTGGCGAAAGCTCGAGGGCATCGGACTGGGGGGTGACTTTGTGGGAATCATGAAAGCACTGTATACAGATGTGCAAAGCCAACTCAGTCTAGGGAGTATCACTACAAAACGAGTCCCTATGGATATAGGCCTCAAGCAGGGGTGTATCTTTTCACCGATTTTGTTTGCATTGTATGTTAAAGATTTAGGGGACGAACTAATTCAGAGTGCGGAGGGGGTAAATGTTGGAGACATAAAGATACCAGGCTTATTCTTTGCGGACGACATGGTGTTAATGTCTAGAACTGAACAGGGGCTAGAGAAATTGCTGGAAATTGTTGGTAGTTATGGGAACACTTGGCGGCTCGAACTAAATGAAAATAAAAGCAAGGTAATACCCGTTGGACGCAAGGTAGATATGACGAAGAGATGGAGAGTGGGGGAGTTCTCAATCCCCGAAGGGGAAAGCAAACAAATCACTGTAGGAGAAAAGGGAGAGTATGAGTATCTAGGGGTAAGCATAAATATAACGGGAAGAGGGGTGTACAGAAATTACTCAGCCAAACTGATTCTGAAGGGGAAAAGAATTCTGAACCAACTAAAACTTTTAGGGAAAAATAGTTTCAACAAGGTCTTTGTGGGGAAAACACTGTGGGAGAGAGTGGGTTTACCAAGTATAACGTCTGGCACGGACGTGATTCCATTAAACCAAACCGTTATTAAGAAGTTGGAAAGTACTCAGAATGATGCCGGCAGATGGATAACAGGGTCGAGTAATGCTGCAGCTTTGGAAGCAGTAAGGGGGGGGGGGGGGGCTTGGGTGGATGAAAATCAAGGACAGGGTAGATTTGGGAAAACTGTGTTACTTTATCTACTTGAGAAACCTGCCTGACAACCGGTGGTGCAAATTGATGCTCGATACCATTTGGAATTCTAATATAGAAACGGGGTGGTCAAAACATGTGAGGGAAGTAATGGACAATTACTCTATAGAGGTCACAAACATAGAAGTAGGAATGAAAGAAGGCAAAAGGTTTGTCAAAGAGAGAGTCATGGAAGATTGCAATCGAAACTGGCGAGCAGGGGTTAGCGTGAAAAGATCACTGCAGGGGTTACAATATAAAGAAAAGCCAGCTTTTGAGAAGTACCTAGATGGCACCTTTGGAGGGTCGCGGCTGTTCAAACTGAGATCAAGATCACTGGAGCTTCGGGGAAAAATTGGGAGAGATGGGGAAAAGGGATGCCAAATGTGCCACTCTGGAGTAGTGGAGACCCTGGAACATTTTCTCTTGGAATGCCCACAGTATATACCTCATAGAATAAAATTTACTGGAAGAATAATGCAGAAGTGGGGTGAAGAAACAAAGGATAGATGGCTGAAGGGGGACACGAGGGAGAGGGTAGGAATGCTTATTGAAGAAATTGAAAAAGAGGAAGTGAGGGACAATAATAAGCAGTTTATATCTGAATGCTGGGAGGAGAGGAGGGGAAGAGGGGGTGGGGTGCAGGGGGAATGATGGCCTTCTCTTATGAGGACCGCGACAAATCAGCGGCTGGCCAAAGAGTTATTATTATTACACACCAAGCATTAGTGACGGGTCCTATTTTAACAGTAAAACAGCCTGTTTACCACAGTCAACAAGCATTGCTTCACTTCCCGAGGTTCCCGCTAGGGAATATGGAAAATGACATTGCAGTTTGTGCTGTGGCGTTAATTTCCATTCGTGAATGGAGTACGGTATCGTGACGAAAAAAGTAGCCTTTTTAAAAAAATAAATTGGGGCCTTCAACTCTGTTTAAAACAATCAATACGGGTGTTTTCAGACGAAAGTATACGAAGTGTAAGGGAACTTTTGCGTAACTAACATTGTGTTTTTGTCAAAGGGTCAACTTATTTTTTTCAAATTCTCGGCTTATTATCCCTTAAAGTGAAGGGATTAAGTCGGGAAATAAATTCCGTATCCGTTTATATTCCTTTGCGGGTAGATATTTACATTGGTTTGAACACTGACCTCAATTTCCATACACCCTGGAATGTCTAAAGGTAACAAATAATATACAGAATTGTGAATACAAAAGTGACCTCTTTTACGACCAGGAGCCAATACTATAAAACTTTTACAGTTGTATTTTCTAGAATTGTATTTTCGACTTATTAATATAATCGACTAAAATGAATCATTAGTATTTTAAAAGATATGGCAATTTGCTAATGGTTCATTTAAACCAATTTAAAGTCATAACCTTAGGAAATACAATTCATGAAAATACAATTGTAAAACTTTTGTAGTATTGGGCCCTGAACTTAAACAGGGTCGCAACACACACCAGTTACGGTTGCCACCGGTAGCAGAGAAACAATTTCAAGCACTATTTGAGCACTTTTCAAAGAATTGCACAACGAATGTCATGGACTAATTGCACAAATTGAACACACGATCATATCATTCACTTGCCGTTCAACTAAAAAGAAATAAGGTTCCCATTTTACATTCTCCTATATTACTGGATATTCAACAAATAGCTGGACTCCATTTTCCCCTTTTATTCATTGTCAGCTCTTTCAAAAACATGATCTATTTTTTAAGATGATCAAACTTACAGTACTTTTCAAGGATAGAAAACAAATTCAAGCACTTCTAAGGGAAAGTGGCCGAAATTCAAGGACTTCTCATTGGAGTGAGAACCCCGTCAGTGATTCAAGATTTCATCAATAAAATACTGCAAGATCAAGAGCAGTACAAGAAAATGTAAATGTTATATGCATTTGAAATTCTACGCTCCTACATTTTCTTTTTTCAGCAGGTGAGATTCTACAAAGTTGTGTGGAGAAAAAGGGGCAAAGTAGTTTGACTGGATCGCAACTCAGTCATGATCCAGTCCAAACTCTCTGTCTGCCTTTGTAATTACAGTACTGGGAGCACTGTGGCTCAGTGGTTATGGCATTGGACTTCAAACGGATGGGTCCACTGTTCGATCCCCGCCAGGCGAAACTGCGGTGTGTCCTTGGGCAAGGGACTGAATCCCGATTGCCCATGTGGGGGCACGGTGACGCTGTGTACTACGGCGTACGGCACGCCGATGGTTCACTTGTTTTCAACCAATGTTAGCCCTGCCTGTGCGGAGTTAGTACATTGGCGATTTTTGACAGTTGCATACCATTATTCGGTGGTTCTCTCTGGATACTCCGGCTTCTTCCACCCGTGAAACTGTCCGACACGAGGTTATCCTGGCTACCGAAAGTGTTCAATAAATAAATAAATCCCAGTACTGTACACCAAAACCTTAATTTTGAAAAAAACAAACAAATCTAGCTCACGGTCAGAAGGAAAGGAACTCAAACTTATTTTACTGAAAAGACCCCCTTCCTCCCCACCCCTACTTTTAGGAAAGCTAAATGTTTGTTCACCCACACATTATTTTCAGCTACAACCAAAATATTGTCAGTAGCCAACGGCTTGCCTGGAAAGTTGAGCGACTGATACACCACAGCCATTTTGTCTAATGACCTCGGACACTCACAACCTCATTAGGTTATCTGAATTCAGAATTATGGATGGAAAAAACAGAATTGTTGTATCCAACGTTTTCGCCAAATAGCGATTTCGCCACCCAGCGTTTTTTGTCACTCAGACCTTTCGCTAATCGGTGTTTTCGTCACCGTGTCCTTGCCCCTCTGCGATTTCGCCACGCAAATAAAAAAATTATTTATTAAACATCCAATTTATAATTTAACACACCTTCCACTCATAATGTATTAAACTCTGCTGACTTATCGTAATAACATTCTTCACAAGACAAATAATCGCTCACATTGTCCTGCAGAAAAACCAGACATGGGAGTGTCGGTTAAAATTAAGACAGAACTGAAAAAGGAAGCAAAAAATAACATTTTTGAACCGACAGGAAACATCTTGCGACTGTGATATCAAGTGATATAGTTTGGGAGCAAGGGCTGTCACCAAATGGGAGGGGGTAACATCTTTCGGTTTTAACGTCATATTTCCGAAGTTAAGACAGATTTTCAAAAACAATTCAAATTCTTAATTAGGACAACGAGTACTAAAAGTTCCCATGAATTCAACTTTATGGAGTAAAATTTAATTTTGGATGACTTAACCCTTTCAACACTAGCACCCTGGAAGATGCTGGATCAAATTATTACCGAGCCTCGCTTCAGATTTTTTGCTGTTTATATAGTCTGCTCGTCCACTACCAATTTTTCTTCACGAAAAAATGTATGCCAAACGGATTGAAAGGGTTAATTAAAACTAGAGATGGTCGGTCGCCGGTATACCCCCACCGTGGCATACTGCCTAGTGTGGGTGACTGAAAAGGGGCATTCAATTTTTCTAAGTAAAAAATATCCAATATGGCCACCACTCAGCCATCTTGAATTTGATCGGGAAAAAAATTGTGTCGATCATTTATATTGAGTTTCATGAAAGTGCAGCAAAAACTGTAGAAGTAGTTCGCTCCACAAGTATTTTGCAAAATCCAATATGGCCGCCAGTCGGCCATCTTAAATCCGTTCTGGAAAAAAAATTATGTCACGCACTGCTCATCATGTCGATCAATTTATATTGAGTTTCATGAAAATGCAACAAATACTGTAGAAGTAGTTCGCTCAACAAGTATTTTTTTCAAAATCCAATATGGCCGCCAGTCGGCCATCTTGAATCCGATCTGGAAAAAAAATTATGTCACGGATTGCTCCTCATCATGTCGATCAATTTATATTGAGTTTCATGAAAATGCAGCAAAAACTGTAGAAGTAGTTCGCCCCACAAATATTTTGCAAAATCCAACATGGCCGCCACTCGGCCATGTTGAATCCGATCTGAGGAAATTTATGTCACGCACTTCCCCTCATCATGTTGATCATTTTTGTGAAGTTTCATGAAAATGCGACTAAAACTGTGGAAGTAGTTCGCTCCACAAATTGCAACGGACCGACGATGGCCGGCCGGCCGACCGGCCGACCGACCGACCGACAAGTTGACTCATATATACCCCCAACCCACCAAAAAAACCCTTTGTTTTGTGGGGGTATAATGACATATAAAATATGTTAACTACTGTTCTGTCTTTTGTTTCGGTTGTACATCCCAATTTTGTCTAGCACATCATAGATGGCACTGAAATCGCTCGATTGCGAAATCGCTCGGTGTTTGTTGTTATATTGGGGTTTAATGACACTTTCAGCTGCCAGGGTCACATCGTATCAGACGGTTTTACAGCTGGAAAACCGGAGTACCCGGAGAAAACCACCAAGCAACTGTCAGACTCATCAGCTTACTAACTATACAGAAGCCGAGTTAGCCGCGGTTGAATGGCTGTGCGCCATCAACGTGCAGTAAGCCTTACTGTACAGCGTCACCGCGTCCCCCATCGGCAATCCGGATTAAGTTTCTTCCCCTAAGACAAAACTCAGTTAGTGCAAGTCAGGATCATAATGGCAACCTTGGGATGTCAAGTCCACTGCTTTAACCAATGAGCCCCTGCACTCCTGATTTTATAATGTCAAAGTGATACAGCATTCATTTGTCAACAAGCTACAGACACACCAAGTTGACGCCACAGAAAGAGTCCGTTTTCAAGGGACCTATATTTTAGCTTGTAACGGAAAACAGAACATACATAGAACGACATGCGTGTGTGAACGGGTTAATCGACATGGCACGAGTTTTATCCTTCCGCGATGGCCCATGTGACATATCGATTAACCCATTTACACGCACGTGTCGTTTTGTGTTTATTACACGACTTCACGTCTATAAAAACATAATTAGAAGGACACTCCGCAATTCATCAGACAACTATCAACAAAAATAACACATTTTATCGCCAACCAAATTTGCAAGAGGAACCCCTGTTACTATTTCATCCCCTGAGTTCCAATGTGTTCTATGTGCCTACTGGCATATAGAACACATTGTAATTCTGGGGACGATTTTTAGCTATCGCTAGCGATTCAAACTAATTGCGGTGCACGATTTGTGGAAAATTCCAGTGAAATTTCACTTCTTTATAAAAAAATAGTCCGACAATGATTTTCGTTCCGCACATGTGTGCGGAAAAGATTTTCATTTTCCACATGGTTTAGTGTTGCTGTAGATGGGGATATGATAGAACAGGCGTGTAATAAATATTCGTATGGTTTACTCAAGAATAAATGAAGGTAATATGAAGTGATGTAAATGTATAAATACCGAAATTACAAGAAGCAAAATTTTTCCATAATGCATGTGGCAAATCTTCAAATTCATTTCTGTTTGAAAAAGCCCAATAAGCTATGTCAAACAAGATTGAATTGGTTAAATTCCTAGCTGTATTATGGGGAAAATTTGAAAGTTGAAGTTTTGACATCAGTGTTTTCAGGAGTTATTTGCAAATTATTGCAATCAAAATTAACACCTCATAGGTATGTCTTCAAAAGATATTACAAATCAAAGAAAGTAACCACAAAAGCTACTAATATCGTAGTATTAACTGCAAAATATCAATGAGCTTTGAATGTACATAAATTGAATAGTGTTAGTGGGTGGGGTGTTTTTGTAGCGTTTATTTGTATTCTGCAGTATGAAATGTATAATTCCATGTGTAAACAATAGCAACGCGAAGCGTAGCGTATGCCCCCAATGGTGTCGTAACGCCATGGCAGCTATCTTGAAATCGAAAGGAAGCAATGTCTAGTCATCCACAAGTAACCCCTAAAATTATGATTTCATCAAATAAGCCGTTCTTTAGTTATTGGACGGAAAGCAAAGTTAACGGACGGACGGACGTCCGTACGCACAGATAGATACATATGTAGCTATAAATTATGTGGCTTATATTTTTAAGTAGCTTTTCAAATTATGTGACTGTTTTTTTAACCAATAGTTATGTGGCTTATATTTTTAAGTGGCTTATCAAATTTTATGTGGCTGTCAATTATGTGGCTGCCAATTATGTGTGGCTCTTTTCCAAACAAATGACTATTTGTATCAAATGTCCATATACATTTTATTCGGCTTGTATTTTTAAGTGGCTTCCAAACATTCAAGTGGCTGTTCATATATAATTTTATGAGGCTTATATTTTAGGTGGCTTCTCAACTTTTATGTGGCTATCGATTATGTGGCTGTCAAGGTATAGATAACTAAAAATTTATGGGTCGTTTTCCCAATCTTCAATGTGACTATGCTGTCATGTCTCTTCGTTAGTCATATAGATGATTTTTAGATGTCTCTCGTCACATAACAGAAATTAGCCACATAAATATCCATTTTTGCAAAATCCTAGCCACACAAGTATACACATATAAACATCGAGGGATGGACGAAGGGACGATGGACGGACGGGTGGGCGGTGGGAGGACGGACACACGGACGGGTGGACGCACGGCCGGACGGACTTCGTGAAAACATAATGCCCCGAGAGCGTCGGAGGCATAATAAAGTGCTAAAAAATTTCAAGTGTGTCTAATAAATAACTCAAAATAATTGGCTTTGTTTTTTCATTGATTTTATTCAATAGTCGTGACATTATGTCCAGTTACATTTTGTCCATGTGAAATTATGTTATAATAATGACAAGAATATAGTACAACGCGAAACATTGCATATGTCCTCTCCTGCAATGTCAACCTGGGCAATACAAAATTATTCAATTTTCTGCTGCCATTCAACAAAAATGATTCCCATAGACAAAAAAAAAAAAAAAAAACAATGCGAAAACTTCACGCCGACAGTTTTTCTAAATCTAAAATGGGGCACAACTGTGATAATTGTGGTAAGTATGTATGGGTGTAACACGCAATATATCTTTTCTCACAGAATTGTCTATCACTACACAAAAGGACATCAAAATCCAAAAAGCGATGCCCGACTTATAACGCAAAATGTTCGTACAGAAAGTTTTATAATTGTAACAGGGGCCATAACTCTGGCCTGTATGTATAGACGAAGCCCGCAATATACGGATATCTTCTTTCCCATTGCTCGTCTCTCACCATACTAAAGGACATAAAAATCCGCACACAAATGACTTGTAATGAGTTATAATGCAAAATGTTTGTACAGGGAGTTTTCTAAATGTGACAGAGGTCATAGTTTTGGTAGGAATGTACGGAGAAAACCCGCAATATTATTTCCCTCATGCTGGTCTATCAAATACAAAAGGACATCAAAAATATGAAAACCAATGCCAGAGTTATAATGCAAATCATTCACTGTACTATTTTCAAAGTCCTGTAATGGCCGTAACATTGGTATGAATACGTCGACAAAACCCACGATTTGTGGATATCACCCCCCCCCCCCCCCCCCCCCCCGATGATGATCTATCATCATACCAAAGGACATCAAAACTTGACAACCGATGCAAGAGTTGATAATACAGAATGTTTGTAATGACAGATTTCTATGACATTGAGTCCAATGAGATTATGTCCTAAAATCTCTAGGCAATGATGGCTACATTGTCAAATCTATAAGCAAAAGATTGAAGGGCAAAGGGTTAACCCTTTACTTAACACAAAAGAAAGATCACACTTGAAAACAGATTTCTTGATTATATAAGTTTTTCATTTTCTTGCAATAAAAACATTGTTTATGCCCCATCACTGGAATGAGGGGTTATAATCTATGTTTTTGAGACAAAGAATGAAAAAAAATAATGAAAACTGAATGGTGATTTTTGCTAATAGCACTGGCCGTTTTTTAGCTGTTACGTTGGGTAAACCGTTAGCTTAGATATGAATATTCAGCTCTGTGTATAACTGATATTTGGAAAACAGAAAAAATGAATTTTCTGTGAAACAGTCACTACTTGAAAATAAAAATATAATTCAGTGGAATTTTGAAAATGTGCAAAACTACTATGAAACAAGGTGCCATTTATGACACTTGCAAAACAATACAGTGGAACGAACCTATTCGGATATCGCTTATTTAAATAACACTCTTAATAAAACTTCCAAATAGAAAACCATTTACCATGCCTTCAGAATTATTTGACCTATTAACTGGTTGAGTTCCAGAAGCCGCTATTCGAGCTTTCAAACAAATTATGGTACCAGAGCAAAAGCCTACATTTTCGTTGCTCGTGCTTCATATACAGTTAAACACAAATAATATTTTGTTTATATAAATTTGTTTTATTTCAAATTATTGGAGAGTGCCTAACGGCACTCTCCAATACTTTGCAATAAACTAATTTTGATGACAAATTCATACAACTAAAAATAATGTAGCACTCAACCAGTTATTATTCATTTATTAGGATTTAATGACACTTTAACAGCCAGGGTCATATCATGTCGGTGACAGTTTTACGGATGGAGGAAGATGGAGTACCCGGAGAGAACCACCGAGCAACGACGAGCAGCTGTCAGCTCTCCAACACCGTAACTTTGAACTCTGCACCGCGGCACAGGCTGGGTTAGATTGGTTGAAGAGATGCGCACCATCGAAGTGCAGTACGCCTTAGTACACAGCGTCATCGTGCCCCCATGTAGGCAATCGGGGTTAAGTGCCTTGCCCAAGGACATAACGTGGGGGCGCGAATCAGTCGCTGAAATGGTCACCTATCCAGCTACTAACCGCGCTCGACGTTGCTTAACTTCGGTGATCTGACGAGAACAGGTTACGGCGACGCCACCGCCCCCAGGGGCATTCAATTTTTCTAATTAAAAAAAAAAATCCAATATGGCCGTAAGTCCGAAACCGAGAGGCAAAAAAAAATTATGTCACGCACTCCCCCTTATCATACTGATCATTTTTGTGAAGTTTCATGAAAATGCGGCTAAAACTGTGGTAGTAGTTCGCCCCACAAGTTTACATAAAAAAATGCCGATAGGATCACCGATCCAATGTCGAGTTGTGACAGCACAAAAGTAGGTTTAATCATTATCAACTTATCGTCCGGAAACCAATTGTTTACAATTTACTATGTGAAGGCTCACTGTGACCTTGACCTTTGACCTAGTGATTCCGAATATAATAGGGGTCTTTCTTGCACCAATGCCAACCTACCAATAAAGTTTAATGAACGTAGGTGGAACCATTGTCAAATTATCATCTGGAAACCAATTGTTTACGATTTATTATGTTCAAGGTCACTGTGACCTTGGCCTTTGACCTAGTGAGTCCAAAATTAACAAGGGTCTTCCACTAACCTAAGCCAACCTACCTATGAAGTTTCATGAATGTGGGTCAAACCATTATCAAGTTATCGTCCGGAAACCAATTGTTTACGATTTACTATGTTAAAGGTCACTGTGACCTTGACCTTTCACCTAGCAAGACCAAAATAAATAGGTTTCTTCCTCTCACTGATGCCAACCTACCTATGAAGTTTTATGAACGTGGGTCGAAACATTATCAAGTTATCATCCGGAAACCAATTGGTTACGATTTACTATGTTGAAGGTCACTGTGACCTTGACCCTTCACCTAGCGAGTCCAAAATAAATAGGGTTCTTCCCCTCACCGATGCCAACCTAACTATGCAGTTTCATGAACATGGGTCTAACCATTATCAAGTTATCATCTGGAAACCAATTGTTTTGATTTACTATGTTCAGGGCCACTGTGACCTTGACCTTTGACCTTGTGAGTCCAAAATAAATAGGATTCTTCCTCTCACGAAGGCCAACCTATATATGAAGTTTCATGAATGTGCATTGAACCGTAATCAAGTTATCATCCGGAAACAAATTGTTTACGATTTACTATGTTAAAGGTCACTGTGACCTTGACCTTTCACCTAGCACGACCAAAATAAATAGGTTTCTTCCTCTCACTGATGCCAACCTACCTATGAAGTTTTATGAACGTGGGTCGAAACATTATCAAGTTATCATCCGGAAACCAATTGGTTACGATTTACTATGTTGAAGGTCACTGTGACCTTGACCTTTCACCTAGCGAGTCCAAAATAAATAGGGTTCTTCCCCTCACCGATGCCAACCTAACTATACAGTTTCATGAGCATGGGTCTAACCATTATCAAGTTATCATCTGAAAACCAATTGTTTTGATTTACTATGTTCAGGGCCACTGTGACCTTGACCTTTGACCCCAAAATAAATAGGGTTCTTCCTCTCACGAAGGCCAACCTATATATGAAGTTTCATGAATGTGCATTGAACCGTAATCAAGTTATCATCCGGAAAATAATTGTTTACAATTTACTATGTTCAAGGTCATTTTGACCTTGACATTTGACCAAGCAAGACCAAAATTAATAGGGTTTAATCCTCTCACCGATACCAACCTACCTATGAAGTTTCATGAACATGGGTTGAACCGTTATCAAGTTATCATCCGGAAACCAATTGTTTACGCCCCCCCCCCCCCCCCCCCCCCCACCATTCATCAAACTATAAGTCGAGTTTGACTTCGTCACAACTCGACTAAAAATCCAACCTGGCCGCCAGTCGGCCATCTTGAAACAGAGGGGGAGGGGGATTATGTCACGCACTTTCCCTCATCATGTTGATCATTTTTGTGAAGTTTCATGAAAATGCGGCTAAAATTGTGGAAGTAGTTCGCTGTACAATTTTACATAAAAAAACCAAGATGGCCGCCAGTCGGTCATCTTGAATCAGACAGGAAAGGAAATGATCATCATGTTGATCATTTTTGTGAAGTTTCATGAAAATTCAGCTAAAACTGTGGAAGTAGTTTGCTCCACAAGTTTACATATGCAACGGACCAACGACTGACCGACCGACCGCGACCGACAAGTTGACTCCTATATACCTACCTAACACTTCGTTTTGTGGGAGTATAATAACTAAAAATTTTCATGAACTCAGTCCATTGAGGGTTCATTCATGAGTTATTTTGGAGGAAAATTGAAAACAATAACAAAATTAGACAGGTGATTTTTCTGAATAGCAGTAACAGGATATAGTCCTTAAAGAAGGTAGATTTATTTACATTAATTATATGCTTCCACAAAAATATAATGAAATAGCCAAACCATTGAGGTATTTATTTATCATCTTAACTCTCTGCACTCTGATATCAAAATACCAAAGTATTCAGCAGCAAATGTTTCCCACATAACAACTGATAATTTGAAAAATTTGTAAAATGTTTCATGTTGCATGGGTAACATGGAGTCAATGACGAAAAATTTGAAATACTACCAGAGCGCTAGGAGTTAAATGACACAAGACACACAATTCCGTTATTTAAAAATAGGCCGATGAAATCGTCAGATGTGTACCCATCCGCCCAACTAGTAGAAAGCTGTATGACGGAGGGCCACCACGGATGCCGACTTTATATACACCATACATGGTATGGGTTCATATAGAAATGGATTGGAGGAGTGTCTAATTTGAAGGATAAAGGGTTAATATCTCCGGATCAAATTATCAGATTTACATAAAAAACTATACAGCGCAGCACATCAGTAACCTGAATAAATATATAAAGTAACATGACAATCGGATTGATATTTTTTGAGTTATCTCATGCCAAAGGGATTGGGGGAATTTTCAATTTGAAGGATAAAGGGTTAATATCTCAGGATCAAATTATCAGATTTACACCAAAAACTATACAGCTCGGCACATCAGTAACCTGAACACAAATATAAAGTAACTTGACAATCCATGCAATATTTTCCAAGTTATCGAATGCCAAAGGGATTGGAGGAATTTTCAATTTGAAGGATAAAGGGTTAATATCTCAGGATCAAAATAACAGATTTACACCAAAAACTACGCAGGTCGGCACATCAGTAACCTGAACACAAATATAAAGTAACTTGACAATCCAAGCAATATTTTTCAAGTTATCGAATGCCAAAGGGATTGGAGGAATTTTCAATTTGAAGGATAAAGGGTTAATATCTCAGGATTAAGCAATATTTTTCAAGTTATCGAATGCCAAAGGGATTGGGGGAATTTTCAATTTGAAGGATAAAGGGTTAATATCTCAGGATTAATTTATCAGATTTACACCAAAACCTATACAGCTCGGCACATCAGTAACCTGAACACAAATAAAAAGTAACTTGACAATCCAAGCAATATTTTCCAAGTTATCGAATGCCAAAGGGATTGGAGAAATTTTCAATTTGAAGGATAAAGGGTTAATATCTCAGGATCAAAATAACAGATTTACACCAAAAACTATGCAGGTCGGCACATCAGTAACCTGAACATAAATATAAAGTAACTTGACAATCCAAGCAATATTTTTCAAGTTATCGAATGCCAAAGGGATTGGAGGAATTTTCAATTTGAAGGATAAAGGGTTAATATCTCGGGATCAAATCATCAGATTTACACCAAAAACTATACAGCTCGGCACATCAGTAACCTGAACACAAATATAAAGTAACTTGACAATCCAAACAATATTTTTCAAGTTATCGAATGACAAAGAAATGGATACGGACGCCGGACGGACAGACAGACGGACGGAAAGACGGACAGACGGACGGATGGACGGGCAGACGGACGGACAAAGGATGGACGAACGACGGATGGCCACCCCGGATGCCGGCATTATGTGTACCATACATAGTATGGGTACGCATAAAAATCATATTTTTTACTGCAGATATAACAGGCGAATCAGTATAAACAGTATCAATGGACAAGAAATAAACTCTCTAAAATGTTTTAAAAGTTAGAGATGTTTACTATTTCCTCCTGAAAAGTTGTTCTTATAGTTATTTGTGGTGTTAAATTAATATTCGTCAAGGCCCCACAAAGTAGATCTTCTGTTTCTCAGGCCATTTTTTGTAAAATTGCATGTGGGTGGATGGGTGTTTTTTATTCTATTTTTGTAATTTTTTCTGTCCCATCAAAACTTCATGTTCTTGGTTTGCTTTGTTTTAGGCCTCATAATCTACAGAATAGCATGGGTGGTGGTGTATTTTGTCCCTAGAGTGTAAGAAAGAGGTTTTACAATGCTAAAGCCTTATTGCACTCGAGGGACAAATTTATCAATTTTAATAACTTGGGTAAAATATCAGACATAAACCATTCAATGTTTTTTTTAAAGTTTGCATTGGCTATAAAAAGAGAGCATGTGGCAGCCAAAAGGACTATGCGGGAGGGCTTGAGAAACAAGTTTTTAACTTTTTTAAGTCTGTTTCTGTGCAGCTTTCAGTAAAAAGGTAAGGGAACTATTGTTGAAAGTGGTTCGCAGGCTATCCACTGATGGCTTTCAGACTGAATGTTTGTCGTTTTCGAAGCAATTACTCTGCATTAACCCTTTACCCAACGTAACGGTCAAAACGTCCAGCACTATTCACAAAAGAATGCCAATTAATTTTCCTTTTTTTTTTTAGACAAAAAATGAAAAAAATTAGTTATTCGCGAATTTTGTTTGCAAGTGTCGTCTGCTTTTCATGTTAGGTGAAGGGTTAATTTGGGATTATAAGGTGAAGATTTTTTTAGTACAGGCAATGCATATACACATCTCACAAAATGAATACCAACGATTTTTTGGAGTGATTACCATAATTATTCCACTCCAAAAAATAGGTATCTACTTATGAGGGTTTCAGATCACTTTCGTCAGCTATCTCACAACCACGGCACAATTATAAAGTCAATTTTAGCCAATTGCTTAAATAACTATGCTTGCGACTTCAAAGGACACTCACTCCAGGGTCCTATTAGACCAGACAAGTCGAACTTGTTTCCCCGCAGTAAAAATATGTATAATAAAGGCTCAAGAGGTACGGACAATTGTTGAGATTCGTTTCTTCTATTTCAAGTCTAAAGTTGCTAATCGGTTTGATTCAAAATCGGCTACCCGATTCATTTCCTTTCAAATCTTTTCACGTGAATTTAGCTTGGTGTCATTCACTTACGTCGCCTAACAAAATGAATAGCTTTTATGGAAACTGTTCAAAAAATAATGCTGAAAATAAAGACCGAGTGTAATTTCCACTTTGTTATTATAAATAACATCTATACCTATGCCACTACACATGAGAGCAAATTTGAAGTATAGTGGCAAATCTTTTCAAATTTCATTCCGTGACTTCGCAGGTGGACAGAAATTGCTAACATGATTTGATAAACATTGTATTTCATAAGATGTTTGGTGCACTCCTATCAGTTTGTTTGGTAACTTCTGACTTTGTCAACAATGCTGATTCGATTTGAAGTTCCATTTCAAATAATGGGCCTGATTCGATTCAATTTAAATTGAAAATGTGTAATTTGCATGACCCATTTAAGGCTTGGAACACAAAAGGCCTTTTTTCTTGCAAACGATTATGATACAACCCCTGAATGCATAACGTGGATAGCCGTCCAGAGAATTTGTGTCGAACACCAATCAATATTTTGCGGATGCACATTGGAAATACTGGACTTCCCCAAAGTAATGGATATAGACTCTTCCAATTGATGACACTGAACTTGCGCGAAGGACACCATCAGGGTCCAAAGGGTTAAGAGGTAAAATTAACTCTTAACCCGCTAATTATTTTCAAGATATTTTTCATAAAATCTAGTCATGGCTGCTGTGAAGCAGCCATGCCTAGATTTAATGAAAAAATCATCTAAATTTAACTCAAGAAAGCATTGGTGCAAAAATCCATTCAATATACAAGGGGAAATTTGATTGAATGTACCCAAATTATACATATTTCATTGGTAAGAGCAATTCTACCCTTGGCGGAAATATCCACCAGTAGAAGGCAAGAAGTTAAAGCATACCTTACAAAACACACCTGTGTAATATTTAATTTCATGTTTTTCACAAGTAATCTACTCACACCTATCATGAAGGGAAAAGAGAAAGTTATTTATTATTTATTTATTTATTGGTGCTTAAGGTCACACACTTAAGCACAATGGCTAATCGTGACCGTGACAGTTTTTATGGGTGGAGGAAGCCGGAGTACCCGGAGAGAACCACCGACCAAGTGTCAGCTCCTCAACATACTAACTCTGTTCAAGCTCCGCTCAAGCAGGGTACGGCGGTCGAAGACATGTGCACCATCAACGTGCAGTATGCCTTTGCACACGGCGTGAACGTGCCCCCATGTAGACAACCGGGATAAAGTGCCTGGCACAAGTACACAACGTGGGTCGACCCGGGCGGGGATCAAACCTCTAGCATAGAAGTCCAACAGGAAAAGAGGAAGTAGATGGTCTCAAAGCAAGGGGGAGAAACACTGATGTAAAAATATCAAATTTTTCCCACAATGCAACTCACAAAGTTAACCAATCCAGTCTTGTTTGATAAGAATTAAATGAGCTATGTCAGGGCACCACAAAGCAGATCTTCTGTTTCTCAAACCATTTTTTACAAAATTGCATTTGGGCAGGCGTTTTTTTCTTTTATTTTTGTAATTTATTCTTTGCCATCAAAAGTTCATGTTCCTGGTTTGCTTTATGTTTTTTGGCCTCATAATCTACAGAATAGCATGGGTGGTGGTGTATTTCATCCCTTGAGTGCAAGAAGGCTTCACAATGCTAAAGAACTGCAAAGCCTTATTGCACCCCGGGACAAATTTATCAATTTTATTAACTTGGGTAAAATATCAGACATAAACCATTTAATTTTTATTTTTTTGGAGTTTGCAGTGGTTATAAAAAGAGAGCATGAGGCAGCAAAAAGGACAATGTGGAAGGGCCTGAGAAACAGATATGTAACGTTTTTAGGCCCAAACAAAATTCAATTTGTTGAATTCCTAGTTAATTAGTTGCCACATGGGAAGAATTGCTACTTGAAATTTTAGTATTTTGATATCAGTGTGCAGGAGGGGGTGGGGGAAGAGAGATGGGGTGGGGGAAGAGAGATGGGGGGGGAGATTTTGTTTCTTTAATGGGGTTAAAGGTCAATTTCATCATGTATGGCTTTCAGGCCCAAAGCAAAAATTTTGCCACATGGTTGGTCGAAAGTCAAAATTTTCCAACAGTATCCCTGGAATGTTAAACCTTTGTATGAACTTGAAAACTTACCCAATATGCTTCTTTAAAACAATAATAAACAAACATAATTCTTTAAAATAATGAGAAATTAATGTTTTTCATGTACATGACTACTTGCTTGCCATATACTTATATTTATCTTACAATAACTATGTACTGGGTCCATAATTACTTGGATACAGCATGTATCAGAGGCCTCTGATACAAAATCTGTATGCTGCAGCTGCATAATACAACAGCATGCTTGATTACAATTTGTTTACATTACTATTTATAAAATATTACAAGCTTTCGAAACATGTTTGCAAGGGACCTTGTATGTTTCTTTATATGCAGTGAGAAAAAAACACTTCATAAAAGTACGATTATTAACTCTTTCAGCACCAGAGGCCACTTTTCTGGTCTAGTAACACTATACGTCATAATTTCATTAAGTAGGATGGCTACTAAGTGAACGTGTGTTGTAGAACAATTAATATTTTCAACGTGTAGCCTGCAGGCTGCACACTGAAAATATTAATTGTTCTACCCCCAAATAACTGATATGGACTCTTCCAATTTCTGCCATTTAACTGGCATGGAAGATATAACCAGTTTTAAAAAGGGTTAAATTACAGAAACATGTTGCTTTTGCATCTGAATCGCTGGAAGCATTCAAGCTGAAACAACACATAATTATCCTGTTAAAGCACACAGTCTTTCAGAATGTTGAACACGTATTGTATCCGCTCAATAAGTTCAGCTGAGGATTGCGAAAGTTCAAAGCAGCCACATACAGTTTCAGTCAAAATGAAAAGCATTTTTTATGAGTCTGAAAATGAAATCTGTTATCAAAATGCTAGCTAACCCTTACCAACGCACGCGATATCACAATTTCGTATTTTTTGTAAAAAAATATTTTCCAAAAATTTCATCAAAACCATAACATGTGACCCCTCGTTGCAATGAACTCGTCAGACTCGTTCCAATGATTTTTTTAGAAAAATAATGTTTTTTCAACTGCTTAATTTGTTAATTAAATGGGAGGTTTTGGCAGATTCACTATCTATCCTCACCATTTTGTTTATGTACAAAATGTTGTATCAGTCTCCATCTTGTTTCTAAGGCTATATCCCAACTTTTCTTTGACTCGTCGAGATATGGCCTTAGAAACAAGAGGTTGACTCTGATACATTTTGTACATAAACATAATGATGTTAATATATATGTATGGTGGACTAATCTTTTTAACGAAACTAGCAGGTCAGCCTTCAGTAAGGAATGTGTTATTATTACTGTACATTCTGTCCAGGTCACACAATAAGGAGGAATTCTGATACGCTGGTTGATCATCCTAATTCTGAACCTGATGGCTATATCATGACTGCAACATAAGTATAAAACTATGTTTTTATGTATGCTGCCCACTTTGGAGAACCTTCATCCCAGACATTGGTCAAGTGATCCTATTACACTAGAAAAATATAACCTGCCCACCACAGTAAACAAGCACAGCCACTTTTGCTGGGGTTCCCTTGAGTGAAAAACAGGATTTATACAAACAAAATACACCAATAAATTCTTCAATAACACTACAAATCAACACTAGAGAAAGTCTCTCTAGGATGACACAAAAAAGATACCCTTGCCACCTCCCTTACTGCACGTCAACAAATCTGCAAATGGCAACAACAATGCTTGGATGTTCTAATCATGGTTGTTCAGTATACAAAATATCAAATCAATCAGATTTATTTATTTATTGGGAATTTGGTGTTTAAGGTCACATATTTTTGCACAATGGCTAATCATGACCACAACATGAGTATCAACTCAAGACCAGGAGTGAGCATTAATAAGCCATGTTGCCCATTTTAGAGATGGTTTGCACCTCCCAAGCATTGGTGACTGAGTGCTATTTTACCAGTAAAACAGAGCCTGTTTACCTCAGTGAACAGGCACTGCTTCACTTCCTGGGGTTCCCGCGGGGAAAATCAATCAGATTAAAATTTTGAGTCTGAAGTACAGCCACTGTGGACTGGTCATAATCCACACATAGACAGTGATTTATTTATTTATTTATTTATTGGTGTTTAGGGTCACATACTTCTGCACAATGGCTAATCATGACCACAACATGGAGATAAAGTCAAGGTCAGTCAATCGTTTATACCCCATGTTGCCTATTTTAGAGGACTTGCACACCAAGCATTAGTGACTGGGTCCTAATTTACCAGTGAAACAGAGCTTGTTTGCCACAGTAAACAAGCACTGCTTCACTTCATGGGGTTCCCGCGGGAGAATATGGAAAATGACATTGCAGTTTGTGCTGTGACTTAAATTTCCATCAGTGAATGGATTGCGGTATCGTGACGAAAAAATGTTGCCTTTTTAAAACAAGAGGCCCCAAGGGGCCTGAGGGCACTCACCTGACATGCTAGCCTAAATATCAACCCAGAGAATTGATTTCAAAAAGTTGCATCTGCTCCTCCTAAGAAAAGCTTATACCAAATATCCAAAGATTTTGACCAGTGGGTCTAAAAAAAAGAAGATTTTTAAAGAATATTCCTCATATTGAACTAATTTATAATTCGGGCTCCCACAGGGAGCCCATATATGAACCCAGGGACTTGGCTTTAACAAACTTGAAACTCACCCCCCTAAGGATGCTGCACACCAAATATGAAAACATTCCGACTGCTGGATCTGAAGAAGAAGATGTTTAAAGAAAATTCCTCATTTTGACCTAAGTTACAATTCGAGCTCCCACAGTGAGTCCAAATATGGACCTAGGGACATGGCTTGAACAAACTTGAATCTCACCTCCCTAAGGATGCTGCATACCAAATGCCAAAACATTCCGAATGCTGGATCTGAAGAAGAAGATTTTTAAAGAAAATTCCTCATTTTGAACTAAGTCATAATTCGGGCTAACACAGTGAGCCCTAATATGAACCCAGGGACTTGGCTTGAACAAACTTGAATCTCACCCCCCTAAGCATGGTGCATACCCAATATCAAAAGATTCTGCCTGCTGATCTTGAGAAGAAGATTTTCAAAGAAATTTGCCTGAAATGCACTAAGTTCACATTTGGGATCCTATACTGAGCCCAAATATAAATCCAGGGGGCCGGTTTGAACAAACTTGAATCTAATCCACCCCACAATGTTGCATACCAAATATCAATAGATTCTGCCTGCTGGATCTGGAGAAGAAGATTGTTTAAGAAATTTGCCTGAAATACACTAAGTTCAAATTCGGGCTTCTATAGTGAGCCCAAATATGAATCTAGGGGGCCGATTTGAATAAACTTGAATCAGATGCAGCCCACAATGTTGCATACCAATAATCAAAAGATTCTGCTTGCTGGATCTGGAGAAGAAGAATTTTTAAGAAATTTGCCTGAAATGCACTAAGTTCGAATTTGGGCTTCTATAGTGAGCCCAAATATAAATCCAGGGGGCCGATTTGAACAAACTTGAATCAGATCCATACCAAGATGCTGCATACCAGATATCAAAAGATTCTGCCCACTGGTTCTGGAGAAGATTTTTTAATAATTCATACGGTGCTATCAGTTATGCCCCATACAGAGCCCCCATGGGACATGGCCATTTCATTTGAACAAACATGAATTGCCATATAGTAATGAACATCCACATGAAGTTTTGTGAAAATTGGACCAGTGGTTTCAGAGAAGTCGTTTGAAAAATGTTCACGACAATGGACGACGGCCGGCCGGTGATAAGTTAAGCTCCCTTCGGTGAGCTAAAAATAAATTGGGACCTTCAACTTTGTTTAATCAATACGGATGCTTTCATATGAAAGTATACAAAGTGTAAGGGTACTTTTGCGTAACTAAAATTGTGTTTTTGTCAAAGGGTTGAACTTGATTTTTTCAAAATCTCAGCTTATTATCCCTTCGAGTGAAAGGATTGAGTTGGGAAATAAATTCCATTTCCATTTATATTCCTTTGCGGATAGAAATTTACACTGGTTTGAAAATTGACCTCAATTTCCATGTAACCTATGTACAGGTAACAAATAATATACAGAATTGTGATTACAAAAGTGGCCTCTTTTACGACCCGGAACCAATACTATAAAACTGATTCGTCAGTTGGGCCTATTTTACCAGTGAAAAAGAGCTTGTTTACCACAGTCAACAAGCACTGCTTCACTTTTCAGGGTTCCCGCGAGGGACATGGGCAGTGATGTCCATGCATGCGTTTACCAGGTAATCAATATCATCATTAGCAAAATATTAAATAATAAAGCACTGGGTTATACCCGGTGCTTCATTAATTAAATTTTTAAAGATTATTTTAATAATTAGTGTTTGGAATCTAATATTATTGCATCCATGGAAATATTGCCCATCTAAGTGACCAGTCTACGTCAGTCATACTGTAACTGCTGACAGAGTCATAATAGACTTGTTCAATAATGTAAGCATAAAGGGGCAACAACTCTTGGGAAATAAGGTGCAGCAACATAGCTTAACGATATGTGGAAGTTCATATCCTTGTTTTTCATCATACAAAATATCAAAAGTATCCGACGGAAAGTGTGAGACAAGTAGTGGATAAAAGTTTGAGACGGACATGTTCAATAATCTAAGTGAAAGAGGGCAATGACTCTTGAAAAATAAGGTGCTACATTGCAGCAGAAACATCGCATAATGATATGCACAAGTTCAAATCACGATTATTCATCAACAAAATATCAAAAGTATCCAATGGAAAATAGGAGACAAGTTGCATGGTAGATGAAGTTCGGGATGGACCAATGGACAAGAGGATCCCTTTATAAACACCTAAGACAAGGATATAACTGGTCAAACTATTTCCAAGGTCTTTCGTTACCAATGTGAAATTCTGAATAGGGATTTCTCATTCAACTAGTTCAGTGTGTGGCACTATTGAAGGGGTTCAGAAACCCATAAGTGGATATTAAGGCAGCGTCTCTTTCTTTGATATTTGTTCCACTAAAGATTACATTTCTGTTGGCAAAAAATATTACTGTTTACAATTTACTGGAATATTTACTGGCACTCAAAAATCAGTTTTAAAAAAAAAACTTTTCTGGAACAATATAATATTCAAAATTTAAGTAGCATGATAATCATTGCCTTGCGCATGTGGTTAACTTTTACCAAACATGACTAGCAGATAATTCCTTGAATTAACTTAATATTTTCATTTTTTGCCTCAAAAGTATACCTTATGACCTCTCATTTGAAGAGCTCAATGGGCTTATTTCAATGAAGCCTAGGGGTTATAAGCTATATTTTAGTTTAAAATTTTTTAAAAATACTAAAATTTGAAAGCTGATTTTTCTGACTAGCACTGGCCAGATATGTTTTTTCATGTTATGTAAAGTGTTAAATATGGAAGTTTTAAATAATATTTTTGTTACTCTCACTCGCCCAATATAGTTCATACATTGGGTAAAGTGTTCCATGTGGAAACCTTGAATAACAAAAGTGAGTTTATTCAGCAACAAACACGTTCAAATTCGTAATGAGTATGAAACAAAATGAAGATTTGCATATTTGTATCAAGTATGAATTAACCCCTAACCATTTCAAATGAAGATGATTGCTGAAAAAAGTAAGTTGACTCTTTTTAACCCTCAGGGGACTGAATAATTTTTCTGACCTACTACTTCAGCACCACCTATTAAACCCCCTGAACACTGGGGTCAACATTTTAAGTTGTAATTTTTTCTCACAATGCAAGAAGGAATTTAACCAATTTAATCTGGATTGACTGACCTCAATAAGCTCTGTCAAAGAAAATTGAACTGGTCAAAATTCCTAGTTGCATTATGGGAAAAATTTGCAGCTTGAAAACAGTTCACCCAACAAACTATATATAAAATGCTGCAATCACTTGGAATTCTCTGTATGGGGCAATTTGATTAGGATACTTCAGCACCACCTATTAACTAGTGGAGTCCTAAATTATTTTTTGTTGTCAAAATTTCTTGACATGTCTTTGCCTTGTCACAATTTATGGGAGAGTGCCCATAGGCACTCTTCCATAAACTGTAACAATGCAAATCTCTTATGACAAAATTTCACTTTAAAGATAATGTGAAGCATGTATACAGAAAAATGAAGTCTTTAAGCTTTGGGAGCTACACTTTCTGATAAAGCACAAATATGGACTTCGAGCACTCCCTCAACTAGTTAACCCTTTGATACTTCTGTACGTCTTATGATGTACGAAATCAAACAGCACGTTGATACTTTGTGCTCATTTGTTTTGCTATTACTTTTCGATTTTTTAAAGTTTTAACCCTATGTTCTATTTTCTCCCGAATAACGCTCAGAGACAACCATTGTGCCAAATGTTATCGCAGCTTAAAATACTAATATAATCCTGCTGTCAAGACTTCTTAACTGGTTGAGTGCAAGAAGCCACTATCAGGGCTTTCCAAAAATGAGGATACAAGAGCAAAAGCCAACACTTTCCTTGCTTATATTTCATATTCAGTCAAACACGAATTATATGTTGTTTATATAAATTTGTTTTATTCCAAATTATTGGAGAGTGCCTCTGGGCACTCTCCAATAATTTGTAATAAAACAAGTTTTGAATAAGAAATTAAGGCCATCAAAATATTCTAGCCCTCAACCAGATAATCGTTAATGTGAGAAATGTCTTGTTATTTGTACTTTCCGACATTTGACGTCACATTTTTAAAAACGTTGAATTCCCAGTGACATTTGAACATCAGGATAATTAAAGTCTCAAAGGGTTAACCCTTGCACACTGGAGTCAAAATACAAATATTTCAAGTTGTAATGTGTTCCCATAATGAAACTAGGAATTTAACCATTCTAATCTTGTGTAACAGATCTAGAGCTCAATGAGCTCTGTCAAAGAATACTTAACTGGTCAAATTCCTAGTTACATTATGGGAAACATTTGCAGTTTGAAAACAGTTGACCCAACAAACTCTATATAAAATGCCGCACTGACTTTGAATTCTCCATGTGGGACAATTTGAATAGGGTACTTCAGCACCATTTCTACCCTGAACACTGGAGTCAAAATGCAAATATTTTAACCCTTTACCCAATGCAGATGACATCAAAATTTATTATTTTAAAAAACATTTTTTTAATTTTTTTCAAAAAATTTCAACAAAACCAAATCATGTGACCCCTCACTGGAACGAGCTCGTTCCAAAGAGGGGTCACATGATATGGTTTTGTTGAAATTTTTGGAAAAAATAATACTTTTTCAGCTGCAGAATTTGCGTATTAGGTAGGTGGATGTGGCCGATTCATTGGGTAAAGGTTTAAGTTGTAATTTTTCTCATAATGCAACCAGGAATTTAACCAATTTAATCGTGACAGATCTCAATGAGCTCTGTCAAAAAAGACTAAACTGGTAAAATTCCTAGTTGCATTATGGGAAAAATTTGCAGCTTGAAAACTGCTGACCCAACAAACTATATATAGAATGTTGCACAGGTTTGGAATTCTCCATATGGGACAATTTGATTTAGGAGTTTCAGGGTTTGTGATGGTAAGGGTAGGGGTTAAAGTATGAAAAATTTACATTTTGAGACTGAATATCACAAAGGCCCAGGCCAACCTGTTAAGATAACCAGGCCTTGATTACAAACCACAGAAAAGCCACAACATTTATGTCTGCACTGTGATGAACAAGAAATAAAATTGTACTGGGCACAATTCTAAAACAAATATAATTTGAGACAAATTTCCATCTCATTATGCGAAGAAAATCTCAGTTCAGAAATGGACAAAATACAAAGTAACAAGTCAGCTCAAACTGACAGCTACATGTAACTGTCTTAGTGTTGTAAGCCTCTATCATCAGAGCTTCATTAAAATGGAACATTCTGTGAAAACAGTTTCCTATTCTTTACATGTGTTTTGTTTTTAATTAGCTCAGCTTAAAATTCAAGCGAGAATCAGAATAGCTTCTGGCAAATTACAGGCAGCCAAGACTTTACTAGAAACCACTGGCAAGGTAGTGTGGAACATGATTGTGTTCCACATGTACATGGTCGACAAGAAAATCAGCTGTACTGGAACTAGACCATTAACTGGTTGAGTGCTAAAAGCAACTATTAAGGCTTTAAAAAAAATGGGGGTACCAGAGCAAAAACCAACATTTTCCTTGTTCAGGTGACCTATTCAGTCAACCCCAAATAATTTTTTTTATTATAATTTGTTCTATTACCAATTACTGGAGAGTGCGTGTAGGCACTCTCCAATTTGAGAACAAATACAGGTACTCTCCAATTTGTAATAGAACAAATCTTGAATAACAAATTCAGTTCACCAAAAATAATCTAGCCCTCAATCAGTTAATGATTAAACTGTAGTAAATATACAAATATGAGGTTTGTTTATTTTTTCACTAGAGTATATTTTCTTGTCAGATCGCCAAAGTTAACCAACGTCAAGCCTGGTTGGTCCCTGGATGGGTGACCATCCGAGTGATCGATTCAGACTCCCACGTTGTGTCCTTGGGCACAACACTTAACCCTGATTGTCTACATTGGGGCATGATGTGTACTAAGGCGTACTGCACGTGGATGATGCGCATGTCTTCAACCAATCTAACCCTCCCTGTGCTGCAGTGCAAAGTTACGATGTTGGGGAGCTGGCAGCTGCTCATCGTTACTCAGTGGTTCTCTCTGGGTAGTCCGGTTTCCTCCACCCATGAAACTGTCACCAACACGATGTGACCTTGGCTGTTAAAGTGTCGTTAAACCTTAATAAATAAATAAATATAATGTTTCCATAGTAGCATACATTTTCCACTCAGTACAGAAGATTTGTGAGATGAGGGGGAAGTCCAAGATGCCCCCTCCCCCACCCAAAAAGCTTATTCCAATGAGGAGTCATAAGTTATGTTTTGAAACAAATAATTGTAACAAGAGGCCCCAGGGGCCTTAAGAACTAATATAAATAAGTTGTTTGAAGGTGGATTTAAAATCACATTCAGCATCTATGGCCAGTTACAGTTAACATTAACCCAGGCACTGGATTTAAACAAGCTTGAATTTGCCCCCCCCCCCCCTTCCCCCAGGATGCTGCATACCAAATATCATGAGATTTTAACTTGCGGTTATGAATAAGAATTTTAAAGAATAGTCCTCATATTGCACTAATTTAAAATTCAGGCTCACATAAGAAGCCCAAATATGGACTCATGAACTTGATTTGCATCATACTACCATGAGGATGCTGTATACAAAATATCAGAAGCTTATGACTGGTGCAGAGTTTTAAAGAATACTCCTCATATTGCACAAAATTAAAATTCAGAGAAGAGCCCCAAATATGGAATTAGGGACTTGATTTGATCAAATTTAAATCTGGCTCCCACATAAGGATGCTGTATACCAAATATCATAACATTCTGACTAGTGGATCTATAAAACAAGATGTTTAAAGAATATTCCTCATACTGCACTCAGTTAAAATGTGGGTTCCTATAAGAAGCCCAAGTTACAACCCAGGAACTTGATCTGAACAATCTTGAATTTGGCCCCTCCAAGTAGTGGTGTAGAATCCAGGGAAAATGGAGTATGTACACCCTCCACCAAACCAAGTTTCCCAAAGCCTCTTGTACATGCCCCCATAACATGTTATGGATTGGTTATCAGTGTACCTGTTTACCCCCCTCCCCCAAAAGAAAATTCCATTCAATGCCACTGCCTCCCTGCCCCAAAGATGGCAAATATCAAAAGGTTTTGAGTGGTTATCTAAGGAAGATGATTTTTAAAGAATATTCCTCATATTACACTAAGTTAAAATTCGGGCTTCCAGGTTACTGATGTGAACAAACTTAAATCTGACCCCCATAAGGATGCTGCATGCCAAATATCAAAAGATTCTGACAGGTGGATCTGAAGAAGATTTTAAAAAAATTTTTCTCATATTGCTTGATGTTAAAATTCAGGCTCCTATGGGGAGCTACTACATACCAAGGGTCTTGATGTGAACAAATTTGAATCTGACCCTCCTAAGTATGCTATATTCCAAATATCAAAAGATTCTGATTGGTGAATCTGGAAAAGTTTTTTATGGTTTGGAGGTACTAACAGAGTTATGCTGCTTGTGGGTTACCCTGGGGCTGGAAACTTTGAACAAGCTTGAAGTGACATGTGAAAAGGAACATGCCTATCAATTTGGTCAAGCAGTTTCTGAAGAGAAGTTGAAATGTAAATTTCACGTCGGATTTAAGATGACAGGGAGACGACAGATGCTGAACAACGGCAGAAAGAAAGTGATCACTAAAGCTGCTCTAGCTAAAAAAAATTAAAATTTGAATGGAATTTTTGTGAATTTAGTCCTGGCTGTATGATACTGTTATGTTATTTATTTATTAGGTTTTAAAGACAGTTCCAACAGTGAGATTCATATCACGTTGGACAGTTTTTGAGTCACAATAGCCTACCAGGCAAGACCCACCAAACAGAAGCAAGCAAATGTTAGATTATCCAACTTATTAACCCAGTACAAATAGGGTTAGAATTGGTTGAAGGCATGTGTACCATCGACATACGGTAGACCCTAGCACTTAGTACCATCATGCAGCCTCTTGGGCGACAGTGATAAAGTGACTTACCAGAGCAGATGGTGCAGATCAGGATAGACCTTCTTATTTGAAGTCCAATGAGCTAACTAAATAACTACTGCTGTCCCAGGCCGTTATGCCAGGATTAAACCTTTACGAAATGAATCAGTCGCATGCGCCCACGTAATTAACCTTTACCTAACATTAAATGCAGACGACACATGCAAAAAAAAGTCTTGAATAAATAATTTTTTGTCTGAAAAACATAGGTTATGACCTCTAATTGGAACAAGCTCGACGAGCTCATTCCAAAGAGGGGTCATAACCTATGTTTTTGAGACAAAAAATAAAAATATAATGAAAATTAATTGGCGATTTTTGAGAATATCGCTGGCCAGTTTTTGGCATTATGTTGAGTAAAGGGGTTAACAAATTGAGCAGTTGAAAAAAAAAATATATATTTTTTTAAATTTCAACAAAACCATAGCATGTGATCCCTTATTGTAACAAGCTTGATGAGCTTGTCCCAGTGAGGGTCATATGTTATGGTTTCATTACAAAAAAATTTAAATTTGCAAAAATAATATTTAAAATGTTAAAAAATTTATAGTAATTTATATATTTTTTATACTTACCAATGACCCAGACATAGCTGGTGCTAACTCTTAAAATATAGGGCCAAACACAAATTTTGCCCCCCAATCCCCAAAATTTGCATCTAAAACTAAAGAAAACATGTCCTGAAAGGCCCTCCACACCTCGCCCCCACTGCGCATGCGCAGTGTCAAGGACGTTCCGAAATTGGCGCCATTTATCATTCTAATAACCAGTGCCTGGTAAGCGCTATGTACTCAGCGGGGAGGCAAGAGTTCCCAACTCCTGGGAGGGCCATCCCCGTCTGGGTCATTGGTAAGTATAAAAAATATATAAATTACTATAAATTTTTTAACATTTTTATACTGTACCAATGACCCAGACATAGCTGAATAGTAAAAAGGCTGGAGGGCCAAGGACATAGAGCAAAATGGAATACGCTCAATAAAATAAAATAGAGTCATCCCCTGTAGGGAAAAGAAGTAATAGGCCCTACATGTATCTTTCTTATTTATGATAAATTAGAAAGATACAACACCTTCCAAAAATTGAGCTTCATACATCCATGTACTCTATTAATATCCAATAATCCTTATACTAATAATTTTAAAGTAAGCCAATAATAAAGTAAGTCTAGAGAATAGAGACTCTTATACTCTTAAAAGTGTGTGAGAATTGCATAATCATGTCCGTTGACATATGCAATATTCAAAAGCTATACTTTAAAAACTAAGACTTGAATGAATTTTATAAACTTAAACTTCTCACTAAACAACCATCCCAATAACAGCTCAGAATTACTAACTCCGGAGGAGGTATCCCCTTGTTTTCATAGTAAAAACAGGTGACCCAAGGGAACACCCTCCCCCCCCCCCCTTTTTCTTGCCCTGGGTCAAATAGCCCAGAGCGAAGAGGGCAGCCGAACGGAGACACTGCCAAAACAGACAGCCTACCTAGCTATAGTAGCAACTGTTAAGTGAATGACATTCTGAGCAGTAGATAATAGACCTAACAATAGAGGCCTCCAGAAATGGACTCGATATTTCTGAGATAAAATTCATGAATGGATGGCTGAGCGCAATGAGCAGCCTTCAAAAATCTATAATAGCAACACTATTAATGTAAGCCCAAGAAGTAGAAGAACTCTTACTTCATGAGCCGAAATTTTAAGCACAACTGCTAAGCCAATGATATACCATAAGCAGTACGCTAGTTAATAGAATCCATTAACAATAAAATGGAGCGTAACGTCCTTCTACTAGATATCAAAGACAGAAGAAGCTTACGCCCTTGTAATAAACAGATATCTGTTTATAAATACATAAACTGTACCCGGAAAGAGTAAAGGCCTATGCCCATACGAAGACGGAAGGACCTTAAAATAATAGGTTCCGGATAATAGGAGCCTAACTCTTATGCAACAATCCAACCTAAATAGTAACGGAAGTATTGATTCCGAAACTATGAAAGTGAAAATCATCCATCGATAGTGCATGAAACTCAC
Source organism: Pictodentalium vernedei (assembly GCA_031216915.1). Classification (NCBI taxonomy): domain Eukaryota; kingdom Metazoa; phylum Mollusca; class Scaphopoda; order Dentaliida; family Dentaliidae; genus Pictodentalium; species Pictodentalium vernedei. Next base: position 299,793,694 of record CM062294.1, read on the forward strand.
TGACTCTACAGTAAAAGAGAAACCAACAGAATTACTGTCTAAAAGGTCAGAATTTGAAAACTACTGTTTCCAGAGGCTCAAATGATTACTTAGCTAAATAAGAACCGAAGTTAAAATCCGTATAGGAATTTAATCTAAAGATTCTAAGTCTATTTATCAAAAAGTTACTAACTGACTTAGATAAAGAGACAAAAGACTCAATTGTAAACTATCGTAGAGTGCATAGGTATGAGGTAACATAAACCTATAACCTAAATAACAACAGGCTGCAGTAGATCTTGTGAAACAAGTATACTAAAAACTAGCAATGCGTAGTATGGAGGGATCAACCATATGAACATAATGATCCCTACACCACGACGGAAGAGCCTCCACTTTAGTCGCATAGAATAGCGAAGAAGAGGATCTCCTATAGTAAGAAATCGCGTCCAAAGCTCGTCCAGTACAGTGCTTACAATGCAATACAGACCACACAACGGAATACATGAAGGTTGCGACCTTGCTGGTTGTGATAAAGATGACACGATTTACCCAGTGAAAAAAGATCCTCACATAGAGGAAGATTTCACGTTAAGATCCACAGTAGACAAGAGAGTAAATTACTCATGATCTCTGTGAAGATAGAGATGCTATCAACAGAAATGTATTGTGGTTGTTTATCTTAGCAATACCTGCTAAAACAACAGCGCCGGAGGATACGCGTATCCTATCATTCCGTCCTATAGATCAATAGAGCGTTAACAGTATTAGCTCAGAGATCTGGACAAGCTAACACATACGTCTGCAATTGATAAGCAAGCTGTGTCATAAATAAAACATCATTGGGCGCTCCCATAGATAGCAAATCTGATTAAATACTTGTTTGTTGAGAGTCCATTCTGACAGCAACAAGCGACCCATAAGAGAACGGGAGTGCGATAAAACAATCAGACGACCCAGAATATGACGGACCAAAACTGAACTTGGTGTACTATAACCAACAGACGGATTCTTTCCATTAAATTGAATAACGGAAACGAAAGAGTGCCTCCCTGGTTCCGGAGATACGCCACTACTGTCGAATTAAAGGACAGGAATTTGGGCATGCGTTTCTGAATAATGTTCATGCAATGACATAAAGCAAGCCTAAAAAACATTATTCCGCGGAAGTTAAACTGATAGCTAAAAGACTGCGGAACCCAAAGACCCTGGCACTTCGAATCCGTAGGGATCAGTATATATCCCAATCTGTTTGACTGGCAACCGTCATAACAGCCACACTAGGGTCCGGCAACTGCGGCGGCACTCTCTGAGTCAACCACCGAATGTTTGCCCCAGTCTGAATCTCTTGTAACACTATATAGACAAGAAAATGTATAAATCAAGCAATTCATGGATTGCCGGAAAGTTGCCGTCGAAGAGAAGCTCCTCCGAGAACGAAGCGACTCTGAGAGAGTTCTTAACCTACTATCCACGCGTGGATGTAGCTAGGGCTGCATCACGTCTAACCAACTCCAATCAGCCACTGAAGGGCGGAGTTATACGTGAACAAACTACTGCCCTCAAAAGAAATTACATTGAGAATAATATCCCGTAAATCTTTTCTTGAAGACGTAATGATAACGCCTCAGTAAGGCGGATTACGTATAATAAAGCGTCTAAGTTAAGTCTACTATACATAATGTCGTTCCCAACATTGAAATTGGAAAAGACATAAACGGCGAAAAAGAATATATGCAGTCTTTAATCACACCGTCTAGACGCATATGAACTCTCGGTATGCCCTGCTCTGCCAAAATAAACTATATGTAAAAAAGATAAAATGGCAGAAATGAGCCACGCGGACAAGAAACTAAACTATCATGCTTAGTAGCAGGCTTGTATATATATATATAATATATAGCGTCGAAAAATAAAACACATGTTGTAATGACAAAATTGGACTGCGTCGGTAAGTCAGGGACAAAGTCCCTGTACCGATCGAAAAATCCGAGTCCAATGACGCTATAAGTCTCTTATCCAAGATCGCAGCAATGAAGTCCGAAAAATAATCACTGGAAGAAATGCCAGAAGATATGAAAGGCATCTTCCGATACTACTAAAGGGAAAACTCGAAATCTTTCGAATCCCTTTCGCCATCCTGTCGGACCCTATAAAGCGTTCGGTCGTCCGTAGCTTGATGCAACCGCGGACCGCACCGTCCCAGCGCCGTCGGATAATTCCTGATTCGACCGAGAAACCGTCAATTGCTGGGATGCTGCGAAACAACTGTGCTAACTCGGATAGCACGTCCGTCACTGAGGCCTGAGGAGCAGCGGTCTTACGATGCATTGCCGCAGAAAGCTCCGAGATCGTTACCCCGTGCATACTTCCAATATGCGAGCGAACGGAGTGTATAGGCCTCGTGTCCCTTGGCTACCGGATGGCGCGACCTATTCGCTGTGGAATCACTGAATGCCGAAACTGATCGGATACTCGAGGTCACGTAGCCAATGTGCGGTCGTGTGCCCTGCTGTGAGGATGAGGAAGCATTAAAGACAGTCTCTCGGACTGTCAATATAACGGAGCGTCCCGAGCAACGGACATATGCTCCGAATGTAAAATATCTGAACCACAACATGCGGTCCCCTATGTTGTTGGCTTCCTCCGATCTGTCCTCAATCTGCCGTCACTGGGTGAGTACTAAAGTAATTAAAGTGCTCGCATCACCCAAATCTCCTTCCTAGACCGCAACGGACGAACCCGGCAGCCGAACCATTCGATGAATGTACGCTACACCGGGTGAGCTAGCGAATGTCACTCCGTAAGCGATAGACATATTCCATGAGCACTTATTGCCGCTAACTCTTCAATAACTATGACGACAGAGGCACACTTTTGAAAGACATCTCCATAACTCTTCGAACAAGAAACCAGAAATGCTTGGATAGCAAGCATAAAATAATAATATATATAGCGTCGTTCAATAATTCGAAAGTTTGTGTGACATTATTGGACTATGTCGGAACTGAGGGACGATGTCCCTGAACCGAACCAAAAATTTCTAAGTCCACCGACGCTATCAGTTTCTTATCCGGCATCGCAGCATATGTTGTTCCGAAAGGGAAAGCTTGAAATCCACCGAATCCCTTTCGGTATCCCGTCGGACCGGATGAAACTTTCGGACGTCCGTACCCGCTTCCGCGGAGCGTCCCGACCCAGCATCGTCGGATAAAATATATGCGACAGATTCAGTTGATGCTGGGATGCTGCGATAAACTGTGCTATTAAGGAAAGCACGTCCGTTCCCGAGGCCTGTGCAGTAGCGGACTTACGATGCATTGCCGCTGGAAGCACCGTGTACGTTGACTCCCGCACACTTCCTATGCGAACGTCCGGAGTCTGCAGGCCTCGAGTCCCCGGCTACCGACCCAGCGCTGTCGGATAATTCTCGATCCGACACCGTTTCTGTCGGCTGCTGGGATGCTGCGATAAGCTGTGCTATGTGCACAAGAATGTCCGGCGTCGAGACCTGCGGAGGCGCAGTCTATCGGTGCTTCGCCGAGGGCAGCTCCGCATCAGATGGCTCCCGCATACTTCCTATGCGAACGTCCGGAGTCCATCGGTCTCGAATCCCTGGCTGCCGGATGGTGTGACCTGGTCGCCGAAGAATCCTTGATCGGCGAAGCTGGTAATATATCGGCGGTCACGCAGCCAAGGTGCGGTCGTGTGCGCTGACGAGAAGAGGAAGCCTTAGCAGTCTCAGCGGACTGCCTATACAACGGAGCGTCCCGAGCGACGGACGTATGCTCCGCTAACGACACATTTGTACCACAACATCTGGGGCCAGATGTTGTTGAACGAGAGAGGGGCCTCTCTCGCTTGCCGTCCGGATGGACCGGAACGAGCTATGAACCGGACTAAAAGGCTTCCTCCGTTCTCCCTCCAATCCGCCGTCACTGGGTGTGCATTAAGTTAATTTTATAGTGCTCGCATCACCCCAAAATTCCTTCTAGACCGCAATGGACGAACCCGGCTGCCGAACCATTCGGTGAATGGACGCTACACCGGGCGAGCTAGCGGACGTCAAAGGCCGTCGAACCTACTAGGGTCCTCTTAGGCAATTGGCGTATTACATGAGCACTTTTCCGCTAGCCCTTCATTAATTGTGACGACGGAGGCACACTGTTGGAAGACATCACAGATACATCACCCTAATCTTGATCGTCTGAAATAGAAATTGATAAAGTAGAGTGACCCTGCGGGGAAAGGACCGGAGTGTCCAAATCCCCAACAACATACCGTGACATACGCTTCCCATATTGTCATCGAAATCATACGATACAGAACAGGAGTTAATGCGAGTACACTGACCACATATAGAATGATAATAAGGTCAGAGGAAGACTTCCTCTTAAAACAATTGATCAATATCCTTCAATGTGAAAAGAAAACAAGTCCTGGTACTCGCACTAACCCCTGGCAATCAAAATACATAATAATAATATGATCCATTAATATAGAAAAAATAATTGAAATCAAAATATTTTGAAAAAATATTTTTTCAGAACAGCCCAAGTTTCTGAAAAGTAACGTTGAGCCCCAATGGATCCCAAGCCTAAGTGTGGACAAAAATTTTAAAAATATTTTAAACAATTTATTCAACACTTACGAACAATAATAATGTATCTAGTTATGATTAAAATAACATAAAGATATTATTATTTAGAAATCCCCCCCTCACACAGAGGGCTGTTGTAAATGTAAACAATGAGTGTAAAAACACTAAAATAAGACTCCAGGCACCCAGGCCCGAAATCAGTTACCAAAAATACACCATCTGATGCAAAACAGAGACTTCCAGGGAAGAAACTGCAGAACATCAGATGGTAGATGCAGAACACAATGCCTAACCATCCGTAGGTGAAGACGTAAACATGGGGAAAGAACAGAATTCATTCTGTTATTAAGCTAAAACTCCCAAGAAATTTTAGTAATAATAATTACAGAAACTATGCCAAAAGCATGGGAGAATAGCAAGGGGGAACTTAAAGGACAGGGAGAGAGGAAAAACACTTGAAAAAACAGTGTAACTAAATAATCAGAATGACAACAAAATGGCTGCTGCCTTGAAAATAGGTAACTTAACATAATTTCATTAAAAAATTTTAAGTTACAGCCCTGATAATATTCTGTCACACATTCTTTTCCTCTCCTCCTTTTCTATCCTCCTTAGAATCACCATTTCACTAATATTTATGTGTCTGGCATCATTTAAACTGAGATTTAAAAGCACAAAGATCAGTCAGATGTTAACTGATGAAGGGCCAAACTTAGAATGATAAATGGCGCCAATTTCGGAACGTCCTTGACACTGCGCATGCGCAGTGGGGGCGAGGTGTGGAGGGCCTTTCAGGACATGTTTTCTTTAGTTTTAGATGCAAATTTTGGGGATTGGGGGGCAAAATTTGTGTTTGGCCCTATATTTTAAGAGTTAGCACCAGCTATGTCTGGGTCATTGGTACAGTATAAAAATAATAAATTTTGATACTGTCCGTGTTAGTTAGGTAAAGGGTTAACATGCTATTTGAAGAAGACACATATTTTGAAGAAAAGTATTCCCAAACAAGAATAGAAAATTTGGGCTTAATAATTAAAAAAAACAAACGTGTGACATATTACTTTAATTTGTACTGAGAAATGTTTGAAATGTAAATAATTTAGACATGTTGACCTAATTTTCACCACCAATTGCAAATTAGCTAAGAATTTGTTTCTTATCAATGTTAAGGGAGTATGCACATTTTGTCTGTATATAACTAGAAACTACTGCAAACAAATTCTGACTTTCAGCACCATACCAGTATTTACATGAAGACTGCATAGCAGAACATTTGTTCATTAAAAAATATCCACTTTTCTTTAAAAAATTATCCAAAACCTACATTCAAAACAAGAGGCCCCACGGGGCCTGAAGTGCTCACCTTGAACAGAATCCGATATAAACAGAGTCCAAGATTGAATCTACATTAAGCAGGGTAGTGAAGTAGAGAAGTCAGGAGTGACTAAAATAGTCCAAGCCTCATGCCTTTTCTTCGGTTAATAATAATGTAAAAAGTGGAGCTCCTCTATGGAGCCCCTTGATACAACCTATGTGGATTAATCTTAGTTAAACTCCTCGAGAGGGTACTTAATACCAAATTTCTAATTCTTCAGCTGCTTGGCCAATTCTGGCTCCCATAGGGTGCCCAAATATTAACCCAGGCACTCGATTTGAACAAAACTTCTATCTCACCTCACTAGAGATGTTGTATACCAAACATGAAAGCACTCTGACAGGTGGATCTGAAGAAGAAGATTTTTAAAGAAATGTCCCCATATTGCACTAAGTTAAAATTTGGGCTACCATATAGGCAGTCCAAATATTAACCTAGGGACCCGATTTGAATAAACTTGAATCTGATCCCTCCATAGAAAGCCCAAATATTAACCTAGTGAGTTGGTTTGAACAATCTTGAATCTGACCCTATTAACAATGATGTATACCAAACATTAAAAGATTCGGACTGGTGGTTCTGACGAAGAAGATTTTGAAAGATTATTTCCCATATTGCCCCAAGTTAAATTATTTATTTATTTATTTATTGGTGTTTAAGGTCACATTCCTTGTGCACAATGGCTAATCATGACCGTGACAGTTTTAAGGGTGGAGGAAGGCAGAGTACCCGGAGAGAACCACTGAGCAACGACGAGCAGCTGCCAGCTCCCCAACATCGCAGCTGCCAGCTCCCCAACATCGCAACTCCGCACCTCAACACAGGCAGGGTCAGATTGGTTGAAGACATGCGCACCATCAACGTGCAGTACGCCTTAGTACACGGTGTCATGCTCAAAGTTAAAAATTCGGCTCCTGCATTCAGCCCAAATATGTCACCGCCTACCGAACACCTTGACATAACCGATGGTAATTTGTTTTTACCAGTTAATTCTACTGGTCCTAAGGATGCTTCATATCAAATAACAGTTCTCTTCTCTATGTGGTTTGGGAAATATTGGCGGTTGAAATTTCTATTTTTAGCTCCTGGGGTTCCCACGGGGACATGGGAAACATTTTTTTTGCATGAGTCAAGTGCTTACGACCCAATAATAATACATACCAAATTTGGTTCAAATCAGACTATCGGTTCAGAAAACAGAAATTTGGGGTGGGGCCAAACATCTTGCCCCTCCCATTACAAATGCAAATTTCGTTCCATGAACTTCATTTGAACAAACTTTATTCTACACCTCAAAAGAAAGCTGCATCCCAAATATCAAGTCATTGAACCAACTGATTCATGAGAAGATTTTAAAAATATTTTGGAGCATTTCCCGGACATGTTGAGTTGAACAAAAATGCAATGCCATTTCAGGACCATCACTCACACAAACTTTCACTTGAATTGGTCCAGTGGTTTTGGAGATGTCCAAAACATAGTGTTGACAGATGACGGATGTACGTATGGATGGACAGATATTGGACGGACAGGTGGAGAGTGATTGGACAAGCTCAGCTTAACTTCATCAAGGTAAGCTAAAAAAAGAACAGCCCAACTGCAATCTGTATAGCAATCTACAGAAAACAAACAGATTTCTTTTTATTTTCTGTCCAGATTACAAGTAATACTCATAAGAATAAGCTACATGATCTCATTCCGAGAGAGAATTGTGACTTATTTTAAAAAAAAAAAAAAACTTTCAAAGAAACTTGGAACTTTTGAATGTGAATAACGTCCATAGTTTGCATGAGGTAGAAAGTTACATTTCTGAGATCATGACACAATTACACCAGTGATTTGAGATTTAATCAATAAAATACAAAATCAAGAGCATTTCAGGCAAAAAAAGCCCCCAAAATTACATATGACATTCTACACTCTTATTTTTCTTTTTTTGATAGGTGAGATTCTACCTTAGTGTGTTGAGAAAAATGGACACAGAATTTCAACCAGATTACGACCCAGTCATGATCTAATCAAAATTCTCAGTCCACTTTTGAAATCACAATCTCGATATGGTTCACATTGAGGGCAAAGTTTACAAAACAACCAACATCTTACAATTTCTTGTGCATCCTTCAAAGTATCCATTCACATCATATGCCATCTCAGAAGATTTTTCTATAGCAGTGAGAATGATCAGTTATTATTACTGTGATGAGATATCCATGATTCTCTTTGATTCAAGCCAAGCCAGATTTACTTCATTTTACCAATATCTCAGCAATATTTGCCCAGAAACATATACAAAAATGCCCAATAATAGTTTATAAATCTTACATTTTAACCTTCCCAAACACAGCTTCTAAATATTAGCTTATCTATCTCATTGGCAGGGGCAGGCCAAGAGTATTTTTTTTGGGGGGGGGTTAAAGACGTCCTTGAAATATTTTTCATTTTTTGTTGCAATCTGAGATGCCTTCTTGTGCTAAATTTCCATACCTAGATAGCAAATTTCTGTTCACCTAGAGGAAAGAAGGTTTTAAAAATCTTAGAAGTGTTATCAAGGTGGTGACTATTTTGCATATAAAGTTAAAAAAAAAAGAGATAAAAACAGTTGCGGAATGTGAGCAATTGCTTCCATGAATGGTTTGAAAATTAATGAAACTACAGAACAAACAGATGAAACACATTTCCAGATTTAAGCGCATACAGAATGAACTGACATATAACAAACAAGTTTGGAAACATGCGTCAGCTGTGATAGATTGTGCAGGGTGAACTCTAAGTGACTAAGTGACTGAGGCCCCACAACTGCACTATCAAAATAATGAAAAGCCCTGTTTTTCAAATTACAGAAAGAATATTTCCCATTCTTCCTCATAATTATTAAAGATTTGTATTCATAAATATGCTATATTATTTTGCAGACTCAATATATTTCATGTTCCACAAGAAGTCAATTGTTAAGAAACATTTCATCAATGTTCATAACTAAATCAGATTCACTAATAGCAATGCACCAACTTTTCCTAGGACTGGCTTTGCTAATTGGAATGAGTCTGTTCCCATGAGATATCATTATTTATTTATTTATTGATGTTTACGGTCACATATTTATGCACAATGGCTAATCATGACCGTGACAGTTTTACGGGTGGAGGAAGCCGGAGTCCCCGGAGAGAACCACCAAGCTACCCAACATCGTAACTCCGCACTGCAGCACAGGCAGGGTTAGATTGGTTGAAGACATGCGTACCATCGATGTGCAGTACGCCTTAGTACACGGCGTCATCGTGCCCCCATGCAGGCAATGGAGATGAAGTGTCTTGCCCAAGGACACAACGTGGTTGCCGCAGGTGGTATTCGAACCAAGGACCTCTCGGCTTGCAGCCTGCACCTCTACCTACTGAGCCACCGCGCTCCCATGAGATATCATAAGCTATATTCCAGAAAAGTAAAAAAAACCTTGATAATTATTCCTTAACTGTTTGAGGGATAGATTATTTATGGTCTGAAATTCTTATTCAAAATTTGTTTTATTACAAATTATTGGGGAGTGCCCATGGGCACTCCCCAATAATTTGTAATATAACAAATTTATATAAACAAAATATTTGCATTTGACTGAATATGAAACATGAGCAAGGAAACCGTTCACTTTTGCTCTAGTACCCACACTTTTTTGAAAGCCCTGATAGTGGCTTCTAGCACTCAACCAGTTAACCCTCTGCACTCTGATGTCAAAATGGTAAAGTTTTCAGCAGCAAATATTTCCCATAATGCAGTCTGATATTTAACCTAATATACCTTGTTTGACATAGTTCAGTAAGCTCCGTCAAACAAGATATAATAGGTTAAATTCATAGTTAACCCTTTACCTAACATGGAAAGCATACAACACTTGCACCGAGGGGTCATAACCTATGTTTTGGAGATAAAAAATGAAAACATAATGAAAATTAATTGGTGATTTTTTAGAGTAGTGCTGGCCGGTTTTGACCATTATATTGGGTAAAGGGTTAAACAAGAGTAAAACAAGAGGTTAAATTCGTAGTTCGACAAGAGAAAAACAGATTGATTCAAGACAATTCTATTGAACTACCAGAGTGCTAGGCGTTAAAATGATATTGCAGATATTTCCTGGAATCTGAGGGGAAGGATAAAGTATGATTTAGAATTGAAGCCCATGACAAGTTTAGGCCCAATAATGTTTTAAAGTTCAATCATCAAACATTTTTCCTTAAGCTTTGGATTTCTTGTCCTTACACAGTCTTTTATGGTAACTCTGGGCCAAGGAATTGATGATGGACAGCACAAAATACACAACCATTGCAATAATCAATTTTTCAAAAAACCATGCTAACATACTGCCATCCTGAAAACAAAAAAAAACAAAAACAAATCAACAGAATGCAAACCAACAGTCAGTCTTCAACTGTACTTTTTTAGAGCTGAAATAATTTTTTCTGTTCATGGAAGCTAATATTCAAATAATATTAAAGTGACATTTGAAGATTGGTCCCTCATCCACCTCACTGCCCACCAAGAGAGAGAGAGAGAGAAGAGAGAGAGAGAGAGAGAGAGAGAGAGAGAGAGAGACACACCACACCACACCACACACACACACACAGTCTTGTCTACCCTACATACCGAGGTACCCAATTGTTTGTCCTTTGTGTGGACTAACGGTTTCTACCTCGTTTTGCCGGTACAGTTCTGGGAAAACAACCGAGGTAAAGGGTTTCTTTTGTCTTTTGTACCTCGGTAAGGCGAAACACGCAAACTCTTTTGTCTAGTTATCTCGTCAAGTTGGCAAGACGAACACACACACACACACACACACACACACACACACACACACACACACACACACACACACACACACACACACACACACACACACACACACATTGTTTTCCCTACATACCGAGGTACCCCATTGTCTGTCCTTTGTGTGGACTAACGGTTTCAACCTCGTTTTGCCGGTACAGTTCTGGGAAAACAACCGAGGTAAAGGGTTTCTTTTGTCTTTTGTACCTCGGTAAGGCGAAACACGCAAACTCTTTTGTCTAGTTACCTCGTCAAGTTGGTAAGACAAACGCACACACACACACACACACACACACACACACACACACACACACACACAGTCTTGTTTTCCCTACATACCGAGGTACCCCATTGTCTGTCCTTTGTGTGGACTAACGGTTTCAACCTCGTTTTGCCGGTACAGTTCTGGGAAAACAACCGAGGTAAAGGGTTTCTTTTGTCTTTTGTACCTCGGTAAGGCGAAACACGCAAACTCTTTTGTCTAGTTACCTCGTCAAGTTGGTAAGACAAACGCACGCACGCACGCACGCACGCACGCACGCACGCACGCACGCACGCACGCACGCACACACACACACACACACACATTGAAAAGCTACTATCAGTGAAAATTCTGTTGATTTTCTCGATGTGACCGTGTATAAAGGCAAGCAATTTCGGGCGTCCGGTCATTTAGATTATAAAGTATATTTTAAACCAACTGATTCACATCAATTGTTGCACACAAAATCATTTCATCCTCAACATACATTTAAAGGTATCATCAAATCACAGCTCATTCGTTTCCACCGCAATTCAAGTGATAAGGTAAATTTCAATGAGGCTTGTTCTACTCTATTTGGCGCCCTCAGATCGAGAGGGTACTCGCTGCGCCTTTTGCGTAGCCTGAAATCCCAAACCCTGAAAAAGCTCGAAAGTCCAGCTGAAACTACCGATTTCGAACCACTGAAGATTGAACACAACAGACCATTGCAGAATAGTAGTGGCGCGGTATTTAATTGCAAAAAGCCTCGTTGTAGACTGCATACTTTTATGCCTGATCAGAAAGAGGAATTTTCCTCCGAACAAACGAAAAATCATTATCAGATCCGTAACCCCCTCCACTGTGATTCACCAAACATTATTTACCTTATCACTTGTAAGCGATGTCGGAAACAGTATGTTGGTCAAAGTCAAAATCCTTTCCGAGAACGTGCTACTAGACACAAACAGGATATAAAACATAATGCTGATGCCCCAGTAGCACAACATTTTAACCTTCCTGGCCATTCTTTGGAGGATTTCGAAATCCACCCAATTGAACAACCACCAATTAAAGACACATTAGAAGAAACGGATGAATTTAGAAAAAAACGTGAAGCTTTTTGGATCAATACGCTTCAAACCCTCTGGCCATTTGGTATGAACATATCAGAGGGCGAATGCGAAAGGAGGTCCATCATTCCTTTCACTTTAACGTACAACAGAATGAATATCGAAATAGCAAAAATGTTAAAAGATGAATTCAATTTTACCAATGCTAAATTAAAGGAACCTTTGAATCTTCGACCTGTCATCGCCTATAAGAAAAACAAAAGCTTGCGTAACATCCTTGTAAGGACTAAATTAGAGCCCATCAGTGAATAACATCGATTATTGCCAGTCAGTTTAACCAGTTCCTAAGCTCATCACTTAGTTTAAATCAATTTTGTGTAATTTTTTGTCATGTTTGAAACCCATCGGGGTTCAGTAAATGAAAACAATTTTTCGGCGGCATATTAAAAGACAAAAACATTTCAGTAGGAAATGTCTGTGCCAGTGCGATTTTTTAACCTCAAACACACACAGGCGAGTGCCAGAGTTCATATATGCCCAAAAACAAAATAGGTTCTAATTTCAATCATGTGTATTTATTTCCTAAATAAAATTATTATTTATTTATTTATATATTTATTTATTGATTACTTTTAATTTTTTATTAATTTTTATTTATTTATTTATTTATTTATTTATTTATTTGGTTGATTCATTTATTTAAATTTTTATTTTTATTTTTAATTTTTCATACCTTTCACACAATGTAGAGGTTCAGAAGGTAAAACACACAATTTCTACGTGGTGTAAAATATTTTCCGTCATAAACCTCCGTCGGGGGATATTCATTCCAACTGATAACATCCGTGAGGCATCATGATCTTTGGCGTTATTTTTTCATTTATTTCTTTAGTCTCAATATATTTTATCAAACCATTTTTTCATATTATTTTCACATACTTCTGAAGCCAGTAAAGCAAACCGCTCCCGATTGGTTTTACTTAAATCAAAGCCAACCAATAGGGCTTCATGGGGTCAGTAAAGCAAACCACTCACGGACTGATTAAAATTCAATGGAAACCAATCAATAGGGCTTCATCTAATTTGTTTGGACGACACAAACTGAGTTGTGAAAAACAAACTTGGGACCTCTCAGATTGAAAAGAATTAATTAGATGAGTGACATTTGTCAGCTTGTTACCGAGTTTAATTATGTACTGAGCTGTGAAAAACACCCCCAGCCCACATATGGATATATACCATGCATGCCCTCCCAAAGTTGGAATCATTTTCCTCAAAGTCTCTTTCAAAAAGCCAAACCAAGCGAAACGCGTCGAGACAGACGGATTATTTTCTACCTTTGCTGAAGACTGCAACCAATCCAGGTATCTTCTTTAATAGGTAATATCTAATTTTCCAATTTTATTTATTTCATCACTTTTATATTTTATTTATACTTAATTCAGCTACTTTCTTTAACAATGGCAAGAAAAGGGCAGATGCATCAGAGGCAGAGAGTTGCCCAGTCCGGAACTGGCCAGGAACTTTCGTTCCAGGCTTATTCTAGGCTGGTCAAGGCTTTGTTTCAGGTGCTTCAATGTTTGCACCACATTGGGCTATTAGAGCACCATTTGGCAAATCGGGATTTCCCGAAACAGCTGGAGAAGAAAGTAGATGAGTTAGGTGGCTTTCTAAAGCCAGCTCTTCCCACCCCACACATTTTTTCTGTTTTTCGACAGATTAGTGTGGGATGGGCCAATCAAACGTTAAATGCTTTAGTTGAGCATTATAAGATAAATTTAAACCAGTTGAAGTCTAAGATAACTTTGGCTATGCGACCACCTCCTGGACTCGAAAAAATAGACTTCAACAGCGCTTCGGCGCGTGCCTTGATCTGGGCTAAAAAGAACTTTAAAAATAAGTTGACAGATAAGACGATTTCGGCCTATGAGTCTTACATTTCGGAACTTCGCCCAGCGTCTGGAGTAAGGAACAATACGGGAGGGAGCAAGCAAACTCTGGCCCGTGTTGTCCCTCTACCCCAACGCGAAAAGCAAAATAAGAAAAGATCAAGGCAAAGCACTTCTCCCTCTTCTTTTCCTTCTACTTCTTCTTTCTCTCAGAGTAAGCGCCTCAATTTGCAAACATCTCCGGTCCATATTGTGACTGAAGATGCTCGCAAATTGAGTAACGCTGTCTCGCCTCGTCTTGCTCCTCTACCTCCTACTCCTCCTCAGCCTTTCTTCTCTGTGTCTCCTAGTGCTCTCACTAGAACTCCTCCTCCTCCTTCTGTTTCTTCTCCTGCTTCTGTTTCCTCTCCTGCTTCTGTTTCTTCTCCCCCTTCTCCTGCCTCTAGTGTGGTTCAACCAGGTATATCGTACTCAGAGAAAGTCAAATCACCGAGCCGCAACTCGGGCCGCTCATTTGATTCTAAATTCTCCCAGTTTCGGCATAAAAGCGGAGTTAATTTTGACAAAAGGAATTGGCGCCTCCCCGATGTTTGTAAAAACATCCTTATGATTGGAAGTTCAAATTTAGGGCGCATTGATCGAAATCCCCATCCGGACATCCAGGTGGAGTGTTACCCCGGCGCCAAATTCAATCATCTGCGCTCTATGTTTAAAGGGCACAGGGGCCAGTCCAGTCCCCAAAAAATATTATTAAATATTGGCGTGAATTCTCGAAACGATAATTCTGATCTCGTAGTTAAGCAGTTGCGGAATATGCTTAGCGATATCAGGGTCAAGTTTAGATCAGCAAAAATTAATTTTGCTGAACTAAACTTTTCGCAAAAACTCCCTCAGGCTGAGAGGAGAACCCTGAGCATCATCAACGGAACCATTCGGAAAGTGAAGGACGTTAACGTGATACCAAAAATTGATGACGCGAAGTTTGATGTTGCTCAGGATTTAATCCATTGGACCACGAGAACCGCCAATATTATGTACGATCACTGGTTGAACCACCTAAATTTAAACTAAGTAAAGGCAAAGGTAACAGCCGCCTAACAGATGTGGGATTAGGAACTAATGTGGTTAACCTGTCTGGCACCAATGACCTAACAACCTAAGAGAAATCTCTTTTAGATCGCGGTTTAACTTTTGTACCAGCACCAAAGCCAAAAACTGATAACCAAACAAATTTACCATCATACAACTGTAATTTTCTTAGGCAAATGAAATTAGCTGACCGCTTTAGAAACTCCAGCGGTCGGAAACTTCCTTTCACAGAATCATCTGGTTGGTCACCTCCAGATAGTGAAGTAGATCCCGAAATTATTGAGGCTAGCAAACGAATCATCAAAAAGGTGTTCAGCATGAACATACTCTCCGATAAAGACAATTTAACAGCTGGTGAACGGAGAGCCCTCACGAAACTTCGAAAAAATAAGAAATTAGTAATTAAACCAGCCGACAAAGGTGGGTCGGTAGTTGTTCTATCTCGGGATAATTATATAAAGGAAGCCATGAGACAACTCAGCAATACTAAACATTATAAGAAAATAGATTCACTTATTTGGCCTAGTAATATCGAAAAATTCAATAAGATCTTAAAATTTCTCCTCGACGAAGGTCACATTACCAAAAAACAATTGAAATATTTAACAGCTAAGTTCAGTGCTCAAACAAGACAATTTTATATCCTACCAAAGATCCACAAGGACCGTTCTTCATGGACGGATGACTTAACTCCACCCGGGAGGCCAATTGTATCAGATTGTAATTCGGAATCTTATGCGATCTCGGAATTAATTGATTATCATCTTAAACCTATAGCAAATAGACATCCGAGCTATCTAAAAAACACACAGGATTTCCTGTCACAAATTTCGAAATTGAAAATATCAAAAAATACAATTCTGGCTACTTTGGATATCGACAGTATGTATACGAACATTGATATTGATAAAGGTGTTAAATCAGTTAAAAATGCATTTGAAAAATATCCGGATGCGAAACGCCCGGATGAACAAATTTTGGATCTTTTAGAGCTGAGCTTAAAAGGTAATGACTTTCAATTCAATGGAGAATATTTTCTACAAATAATGGGTTGTCCTATGGGTAAAAGATTCAGTCCTAATTTTGCAAGCATTTATGTAGCGGAATGGGAGGAAAATGCCTTAAGCAAATGTGCAAAGCATCCTCTTGTATATCTCAGATATTTAGATGACATTTTTATTATTTGGGAACATTCAAAAGAAGATTTTGATGAATTTTTAGAAATTTTGAATAATCACGATCCAAATATTAAATTGAAAGCTACTATCAGTGAAAATTCTGTTGATTTTCTCGATGTAACCGTGTATAAAGGCAAGCAATTTCAGGCGTCCGGTCATTTAGATTATAAAGTATATTTTAAACCAACTGATTCACATCAATTGTTGCACACTAAATCATTTCATCCTCAACATACATTTAAAGGTATCATCAAATCACAGCTCATTCGTTTCCACCGCAATTCAAGTGATAAGGTAAATTTCAATGAGGCTTGTTCTACTCTATTTGGCGCCCTCAGATCGAGAGGGTACTCGCTGCGCCTTTTGCGTAGCCTGAAATCCCAAACCTTGAAAAAGCTCGAAAGTGCAGCTGAAACTACCGATTTCGAACCACTGAAGATTGAACACAACAGACCGTTGCAAAATAGTAGTGGCGCGGTATTTAATTGCAAAAAGCCTCGTTGTAGACTGCATACTTTTATGCCTGATCAGAAAGAGGAATTTTCCTCCGAACAAACGAAAACTCATTATCAGATCCGTAACCCCCTCCATTGTGATTCACCAAACATTATTTACCTTATCACTTGTAAGCGATGTCGGAAACAGTATGTTGGTCAAAGTCAAAATCCTTTTCGAGAACGTGCTACTAGACACAAACAGGATATAAAACATAATGCTGATGCCCCAGTAGCACAACATTTTAACCTTCCTGGCCATTCTTTGGACGATTTCGAAATCCACCCAATTGAACAACCACCAATTAAAGACACATTAGAAGAAACGGATGAATTTAGAAAAAAACGTGAAGCTTTTTGGATCAATACGCTTCAAACCCTCTGGCCATTTGGTATGAACATATCAGAGGGCCAATGCGAAAGGAGGTCCATCATTCCTTTCACTTTAACGTACAACAGAATGAATATCGAAATAGCAAAAATGTTAAAAGATGAATTCAATTTTACCAATGCTAAATTAAATGAACCTTTGAATCTTCGACCTGTCATCGCCTATAAGAAAAACAAAAGCTTGCGTAACATCCTTGTAAGGACTAAATTAGAGCCCATCAATGAATAACATCAATTATTGCCAGTCAGTTTAACCAGTTCCTAAGCTCATCACTTAGTTTAAATCAAATTTGGTGTAATTTTTTGTCATGTTTGAAACCCATCTGGGTTCAGTAAATGAAAACAATTTTTCGGCGGCATATTAAAAGAAAAAAACGTTTCAGTATGAAATGTCTGTGCCAGTGCGATTTTTTAACCTCAAACACACACACACACACACACACACACACACACACACACACACACACACACACACACACACACACACACACACATGGCAAAATGCAGCCCTGTCAGCTGAACAAATCTGCCTCAAAATAACTACCATGGTAAAATAAAATGACTGTGCCTCTGCATTTTGCTTTGGCATTTTTGAATCATAATTTTAGACTTAGGTATTCATTTGTGATGAAGTTGCAGAGACGCTTCTTACGAAGCATCGGCAATGTTCACAATCACAAAAGGAATACCTGAAGATCACCAAATTGGGATGAACCAGGGGTCAGCCCACAGTAGTCAGTCAGTGCTGGTCAGGTGAATATGACACTGTCATTTCTGACTACTACTTTGGATGAAACATGCTGTTATGAACATCACTAATTCTTCACAGTGCCAAATTTAGCATCACAGAGAAGGCCCTGGGGTCTGTTATTGTTCAACAATCGAAAAAATTATGGACAGGAATCAGACATACAAGTGAAGTTTATTAATTCACTAAAGAGCCATTGTTGTATGTCCGATATTGTAACTCCATAACGATACTGAGCCTTAGACTGAGGTAACTTTAATACCAAAACAAAACCTGAATGTTTACTAAACAGCTATGGTGATATTTTTTATTTTCTTCGGCAGTTTTATTACTGAGAAAAAATTTATTGTTTAAATGGCACTTCTGAGAGCTGACTCTTATTGACGGGACTGAAAACTTGAGCTGGTAAAAGTGAACTGGTAATGAAATTATTGTTATCTTCATCTTCTAAACTGAAACCAGAGGCAATTGCCATGAATTAGTGTTGAATTCAGAAGGGACATATATCAATTAAGTACTGGATGACGAGGCTGTAAGTTAAGCTGTCAGAATGTACCACACCAGCATATTACCGGGCAGCCTTACCTACAAAGTTTGTATGAAACACATATATTAATATGTGATGGTGCAGTTCAAGCCTGAAAGTTAAAAAATTTATAGTAATTTATATATTTTTTATACTTACCAATGACCCAGACTTAGCTGGTGCTAACTCTAAAAAATCCAGGGCCAAACACAAATTTTGCCCCCCAATCCCCAAAATTTGCATCTAAAACCAAAAGAAATCATGTCCTAAAGGACCTCCATACTTTGCCCTTACTGCGCATGCGCAGTGTCAAGGACGTTCCGAAATTGGCGCCAATTATCATTCTTACTGGCAGTGCCTGGTCAGCGCTATGTACTCAGCGGGGAGGTAAGAGTTCCCAACTCCTGGGAGGGCCATCCCCGTCTGGGTCATTGGTAAGTATAAAAAATATATAAATTACTATAAATTTTTTAACATTTTTATACTGTACCAATGACCCAGACTTAGCTGAATAGTAAAAAGGCTGGAGGGCCTAGGACATAGAGGAAAATCCAATAAGCTCAACTATATAATATAGAGGCAACCCCTCAAGGAGAAAAGGAGTATTAGGCTTTACATGTATCTTTCTTATTTTATGTTAAATTAGAAAGATACAATACCCTTCATAATTGAGCACAATAACATTCATGTTCTCTATTAACATCCAGAATAACCCTTTATACTAATTATTTTTAAAGTAAGCCAATAAATAAAGTTAGTCCAGAGAATTGAGACTCTTTATATTCTTTTAAAAGTGTCCGAGGATTGTATATTAACGCCCGTTTGACACTTGACATATACAAATGCTTCACACCGAGCTACACTTTAAAAATATGACATGAATGAATTTTTAACATTAATATTACACTTTAAAACCATCCCGGAAACGACTCAGAAATACTGACTTCGGAGGAGGCATTCCCTTGCTTTTCACTATAAAGCAGGTGACCTAAGGGAACACCCTCCCCCCCCCCTTCCCCTTGCCCTGGGTCAAATAGCCCAGAGCGAAGAGGGCAGCCGGAGGGAGTCACTGCCGGAACAGAAAGCCTGCATAACTATAGTTGCAACTGTTTAGTGGACGACATTCTGAGCAACAGATAACGGACCTAAACAATGGAGGTCTCCAGAAATGGACTCAATATTTCTGAGATAAAAATTCGTGAATGTGGATGGCTGAGACCAATAAGCAGCCTTCATTAAATCTGTAATAGCAATACTATTAGCGTAAGCCCAAGAAGAAGCAAGAGCTCTTACTTCATGAGCTGAAATCTTAAGCACAGACTGCTGAGAAGAAGATAAATTTTCATAAGCAGTACGGATAGTTAATTGAATCCATCTAGCAACAGAATGGACCGAAATGTCCTTTCTATTAGGCATCGGAGACAGAAAGAAACGTTTTCGTCCCTTTCTGATAAACTGAGATCTCTGTTTATAGATACGTAACGCTCTAACAGGACAGAGTAAAGGCCTACGCCCGTCTGAAGACGGAAGAGCCTTAATAACAATAGGTTCCGGATATTTATTAGGAGCCTGATTCTTAGCTAAAAATCCCACATTAGTAGTGAAGGTGATAGTGTTCCCAACACTACGATAGTGAGAATCATCCACCGACAGTGCATGAAGCTCACTGACTCTTCTAGCAGAAGAGAAAGCTAAGAGAAAAGCTGTCTTATAAGACAAGAATTTGAAATCTACTGTCCCAAGAGGCTCAAATGGCTTTTCCTTCAGTTTAAGAAGAACCCAAGCTAAATTCCACTTAGGAATTAACCTAAGAGTTCTGGGTCTATTTATCGAGAAGTTTCTTACTAACTTAGATAAAGAGACATTAGATCCAATTTGTAAACTATCATGATGTGCATAGGTATCAGATAACATAGACCTATAACCCTTAATAGTAACAGGCTGTAGTTTGATTTCGTCAAACAAGTATACTAGAAAGTTTGCAATGTCTGGTATGGAGGGATCAAAAATATCAACAGAATAATCCCTACACCAACGACGAAAGACCTTCAACCTAGCCGCATAGTTTAGCGAAGAGGAGGTCCTCCTACAGTTAGAAATCGCGTCCACTGCTCGTCCTGTAAAGTGCTTGCCATGCAAGAAGGACCGCACAACGGAAAAACGTGAAGGTTGAGACCTTGCGGGTTGTGATGGAGTTGACGCGATTTCCCCTGCGAAAGAAGATCCTCCCGTGGAGGAAGCTTCGCGGTAGGTCCCACAACAGACACCTGAGTAGATTTATCCACGGTCTCTGTGGAGACAGAGATGCTACCAACAGAATCTTGCATTGAGATTGTTTTATCTTTAGCAATACTTGCTGAATTAACGGCGCTGGAGGATACGCATATCCTATCATTCCGTCCCAAGGGATCGACAGAGCGTCTACTGCAAATGCTCTTGGATCCGGACACGGAGACACATACGTCTGCAATTGATTGTTGAGATGTGTCGCAAATAAGTCTATCATTGGCCGTTCCCATTGGTTGCAAATCTGATTGAACACTTGTTTGTTGAGAGTCCACTCCGACGGCAACAAGCGACCCTTTCGTGAAAGCGAGTCTGCTAGTACGTTCAGACGACCCGGTATATGACAGACCGAAAGAAGAACCTGATGTTCTAGAGCAAACAGAAAGATTCTTTCCGTTAGATTGAACAACGGAATTGAATGAGTGCCTCCCTGATTCTGTATATACGCCACTACTGTCGTATTGTCGGATAGGATTTGGACATGAGCATTGTGAATAATGTCCATCCAATGACGTAACGCAAGCCAAATTGACATCATCTCCTTGATGTTTATGTGCTTGCCCAGGAATTGCGGATCCCAAAGACCCTGGCATCTCGAATCCGTTGGGATCAATGATGCACCCCAACCTGTTTGACTGGCATCCGTCATAATGGTAAAACTTGGATCCGGCAACTGCAGTGGAACTCCCTGAGTTAACCACTGAATGTTTGCCCAAGTCTGAATCTCTCGTTTCACTTGATCTGACAAGAGAACGTCTATGTCGAGCGAATGAATTTTCACACTCCAATTTTGAGTCAAGAAAATTTGGAGAGGACGCGTGCGTAACCGCCCCATCGGAATGAGATCCGCAGCGGCTCCGCACAGACCTATCAGCCTCATGAACTCCCTCGCTGTGACTTTGTCTGCGTGCAGACAATAGCGAGCGTAACAACTGACTAGTTTCGCTCTGGTTAACGGCAGATGAACGAGATTGTTGTGCGTCTCGAAGCTCATTCCCAGATGTGTGAATGACTTGGACGGCACCAGATCCGACTTCTCCTCGTTTATTATAAAACCGAGACGTCGGAGCAATAGAAGCAGATTCTGCACATCGTTCTGAAGTGTTAACTCGTTGCCGTACCTCTGAAGAATGTCGTCCAGGTAGGCAAACGTTACCGCAGACGAATGAGCTCGGAAATACATCATTACCGAGTTCATTACCCGAGTGAAAGCCCAGGGTGCTAGATTCAATCCGAAGCACATCACCCGGAATTGATACACCACCCCTAGGACTGCGAAGCGTAGATACTTTCTGAATGTCGGATGTACCATGACGTGAAAGTACGCATCTTTGAGATCTATGCTTGTTGCATAATCGTTCACCCGAATACTCGCTCTGACCGATCGAATCGTCTCCATATAAAACTTCGGAGCGACGATCAGCTTGTTTATCCAGCTCAAATCTATGACTGGACGGAACGAGCCGTCTGGTTTCGGAACCAGAAACAGATGGCTGTAGAACCCCGGTGTCTCCTGGTTTTCTACGACCTCTACCGCGTTCTTCATTAAAAGAGACTGCACCTCTGATAACAGAGCGTCTCTTTTCTGCGGATTTGACGGAAGTTGAGTCCATTTTGGACTTCGAGTTAATGGAGGCTTTTGTTTGAAGGATATCTTTAGACCTTCCGAAATCACCCCTCTCACCCAAGGGTCGTCCGTAATCGACGCCCACTCTTGTGAAAAACTCGACAACCTTCCGCCAACCGGCACGTGATAGAGGTTGAAGCCATCACCTCCTGGACCTGCGAGGCCTGCGGTAGGAGAAACCACGTCCTCCACGACCCGCACCTCGTCCCGTCGACCTCGGGGCGTCTGACCGGTTGTCCCGGCCCGAAGGACGTCCTGAACGAGAGTCGCTGCCTTGACGGTCTCTTGAATAAGACCAAGAGGACGCTCCGGAACCTCTATAGGAACCTCTCTTGGGCGCATTAGACCCAGAAGTGCCTGTCTTACTCTTATCTGCCGTGTCCGACTTCTTAGAAGCAGATTTGAACAGCAGAGAATCCGAAGCTTTCTTAGTAATTTTATCGTAAATAGCAGAAAGCTTGCCGTCGAAGAGAAGTTCTCCGGAGACCGAAGCGACTCTGAGAGAGTTCTTCACCTTACTATCCACGAGTGTGGATGTAGCTAGGGCTGCGTCACGTCTAACCAACTCCAGATTTGCCACTAAAAGGGCGGAGTTACACGCGGAATAAGCTACTGCCCTTGAAAGAAGTCTTAAAGAGGACTGTATATCCTGAAACTCTTTCCCTTGAAGACGCAGTGATAACGCCTTAGTAAGGTGGTCTGCGTAAGATAAAGCATCTAAACTGGCTCTGTTAGACGAAATAGTAGTCTCCAACACCGCGGTTGGAATAGACGCCGACGACGGTAATGATAACTCTAAGTCTTCCGCCTCGTCGTCCATACGCAGAGGAACTCTCGGGATACCCTGTCCTGCCGTATCGAATTTATTCCTTGCATTAATGAAAGGCAGGTTGAGAGTATTGGCGGACAAGAAACCTGCTTTCCCTGTTTTGGAAGCAAGTTTGAATATAGCGTCGTTCAATAATTCAAATGTTCTTGCAACATTATTGGACTGAGACGGAAACTCGGGAGCGATGTCCCTGAACCGCTCAAAAAAATCAGAGTCCAATGACGCTATAATTCTCTTGTCCGGAACCGCAGCAGTCTGGCCCGACGGAACAACTTGAGGAAGAAAGTGCCGGATGAAGTCCACGGCAGCTTTATGTTGTTCCGAAAGGGATACCTCCAAGTCATCCGTATCCCTTTCACCATCCGGTCGGACCTCATGATGCTCCCGGTCGTCCGCCCCCGATGCTTCGGCGGAGCGTACCGACCCAGCGCCGTCGGATAATTCCCGATCCAACACCGTTTCTGCCGGTTGCTAGGATGCTGCGATAAGTTGTGCTATTTGCACAAGCACGTCCGACATCGAGGCCTGCGGAGGCGCAGTCTTTCGCTGCTTTGCCGAGGGCAGCTCCGCATCTGGTGACTCCCGCATACTCTTCCTATGCGAACGTCCAGAGTCCACCGGTCTCGTGTCCCTGGCTACCGGATGGCGTGACCTGGTCGCCGAAGAATCCTTCATTGGCGAAGCTGGTAAAATATCGGCGGTCACGTAGCCAAGGTGCGGTCATGTGCGCTGATGAGAGGAAGAAACCTGAGCAGTCTCCGCGGACTGCCTATACAACGGAGCGTCCCGAGCGACGGACGTGTGCTCCGCTTGCGACACATTTTGTACCACAACATCTGGTCCCAGATGTTGTTGTACGAGAGAAGGGCCTCTCTCGCTCGCGGCCCGACTGGACCTGGACGAGCTAGGAACCGGAATCGAAGGCTTCCTCCGATCTCTCCTACTATCCACCGTCACTGGGTGTGCACGTTGAATGTTTATAGTGCTCGCATCACCCGACATTTCCTCCTGGACCGCATCGGACGAACCCGGCTGCCGAACCATTCGGTGAATGGACGCTACACCGGGCAAGCAAGCGGACGACATTTGTCTAATCTCCATGAGCACTTTTGCCGCTAGCTCTGTATTCATTTGTAACGACGGAAGCGCACTTGCGGAAGATAACATGGAAACATCACCCTGTTCTTGTTCCTCTGAAATAGAAACTGATAGAGTAGAGTGATCCTGCGGAGAAAGAGCCGGAATAGCCCTTTCTCCACAGACAACATATCGTGACACACGTTTCCAATGTTTGTCATCCCAATATTGACATATAGAACAGGGATTGGTGCGAGAACACTGACTACAATTAATACAATGATCATGAAAGTCAGAGGAAGATTTCTTCCTATTACAATTTGAACAATATCCTTTCATTGTGAAAAGTCAACAACAAGTCCTAGTTACTTGCACAAACCCCTAACACAAAGATACATAATAATATGATCCATTAATAATGAAAAAACAATTACAAATCAAAATAATTTTTGAAAAGTTAAAAAATTTATAGTAATTTATATATTTTTTATACTTACCAATGACCCAGACTTAGCTGGTGCTAACTCCACAAAAACCAGGGCCAAACACAAATTTTGCCCCCCAATCCCCAAAATTTGCATCCAAAACAAAAAGAAATCATGTCCTAAAGGACCTCCATAGTACGACTCTACTGCGCATGCGCAGTGACGCAGTCGTCCCGAAATTGGCGCCAAATATCATTCTTACTGGCAGTGCCTGGTCAGCGCTATGTACTCAGCGGGGAGGCAAGAGTTCCCAACTCAGGGAGGGCCATCCCCGTCTGGGTCATTGGTAAGTATAAAAAATATATAAATTACTATAAATTTTTTAACATTTTTATACTGTACCAATGACCCAGACTTAGCTGAATAGTAAACAGGCTGGAGGGCCTAGGACATAGAGGAAAATCCAATAAGCTCAATTATAAAATAAAGAGGTAACCCCTTAAGGAGAAAAGGAGTATTAGGCTTTACATGTATCTTTCTTATTTAATATTTAAATTAGAAAGATACACTACCCTTAATAATTGAGCACAATAACATTCATGTTCTCTATTAACATCCAGTATAACCCTTATACTAATTATTTTTAAAGCAAGC
Organism: Pictodentalium vernedei; assembly: GCA_031216915.1. NCBI lineage: Eukaryota > Metazoa > Mollusca > Scaphopoda > Dentaliida > Dentaliidae > Pictodentalium > Pictodentalium vernedei. Next base: position 299,818,989 of record CM062294.1, read on the forward strand.
CAATAAATAAAGTAGTCCAGAGAATTGAGACTCTTTATAATCATTTAAAAGTGTCCGAGTATTGTATATTAAAGCCCGTTTGACACTTGACATATACAAATGCTTCACACCGAGCTACACTTTAAAAATAAGACATGAATGAAATTAAACATTAATATTACACTTTAAAACCATCCCGGAAGCGACTCAGAAATACTGTCTTGGAGGAGGCATTCCCTTGCTTTTCACTATAAAGCAGGTGACCTAAGGGAACACCCGCCCCCCCCCCCCCCCCCCCCCCCCCCCCCCTTCCCCTTGCCCTGGGTCAAATAGCCCAGAGCGAAGAGGGCAGTCGGACGGAGTCACTGCCGGAACAGAAAGCCTGCATAACTATAGTTGCAACTGTTTAGTGGACGACATTCTGAGCAACAGATAACGGACCTAAACAATGCAGGTCTCCAGAAATGGACTCAATATTTCTGAGATAAAAATTAGTAAATGTGGATGGCTGAGACCAATAAGCAGCCTTCATTAAATCTGTAATAGCAACACTATTAGCATAAGCCCAGGAAGAAGAAAGAGCTCTTACTTCATGAGCTGAAATCTTAAGCACAGACTGCTGAGAAGAAGATAAATCTTCATACGCAGTACGGATAGTTAACTGAATCCATCTAGCAATAGAATGGACTGAAATGTCCTTTCTATTAGGCATCAAAGACAGAAAGAAACGTTTCCGTCCCTTTCTGATGAACTGAGATCTCTGTTTATAGATACGTAGTGCTCTAACAGGACAGAGTAAAGGCCTACGCCCGTCTGAAGACGGAAGAGCCTTAATAACAATAGGTTCCGGATATTTATTAGGAGCCTGATTCTTAGCTAAAAAACCGACATTAGTAGTGAAGGTGATAGTGTTCCCAACACTACGATAATGAGAATCATCCACCGATAGTGCATGAAGCTCACTGACTCTTCTGGCAGAAGAGAAAGCTAAGAGAAAAGCTGTCTTATAAGATAAGAATTTGAAATCTACTGTCCCAAGAGGTTCAAATGGCTTTTCCTTCAATTTAAGGAGAACCCAAGCTAAATTCCACTTAGGAATTAATCTAAGAGTTCTAGGTCTATTTATCGAAAAGTTTCTAACCAATTTCGATAAAGAGACATTAGATCCAATTTGTAAACTATCATGATGTGCATAGGTATCAGATAACATAGATCTATAACCCTTTATAGTAACAGGTTGCAGTTTGATTTCGTCAAACAAGTATACTAGAAAGTTAGCAATGTCTGGTATAGAGGGATCAAATATATCTACAGAATGATCCCTACACCAACGACGGAAAACCTTCCACTTAGCCGCATAGTTTAGCGAAGAGGAGGTCCTCCTACAGTTAGAAATCGCGTCCACTGCTCGTCCTGTAAAGTGCTTGCCATGCAAGAAGGACCGCACAACGGAAAAACGTGAAGGTTGAGACCTTGCGGGTTGTGATGTAGTTGGCGCGATTTCCCCTGCCAAAGAAGATCCTCTCGTGGAGGGAGCTTCCGCGGTAGGTCCCACAACAGACACCTGAGTAGATTTATCCACGGTCTCTGTGGCGACAGAGATGCTACCAACAGAATCTTGCATTGAGATTGTTTTATCTTTAGCAATACTTGTTGAATTAACGGCGCTGGAGGATACGCATATCCTATCATTCCGTCCCAAGGGATCGACAGAGCGTCTACTGCAAATGCTCTTGGATCCGGACACGGGGACACATACGTTTGCAACTGATTGTTGAGATGTGTCGCAAATAAGTCTATCATTGGCCGTTCCCATTGGTAGCAAATCTGATTGAATACTTGTTTGTTGAGAGTCCACTCCGACGGCAACAAGCGACCCTTTCGTGAAAGGGAGTCTGCTAGCACATTCAGACGACCCGGTATGTGACGGACCGAAAGAAGAACGTGATGTTCCAACGCAAACAGAAGGATTCTTTCCGTTAGATTGAACAACGGAACTGAATGAGTGCCTCCCTGATTCCGTATATACGCCACTACTGTCGTATTGTCGGATAGGATTTGGACATGAGCATCGTGAATAATGTCCATCCAGTGACGTAACGCAAGCCAAATTGACATCATTTCCTTGATGTTTATGTGCTTGCACAGGAATTGCGGATCCCAAAGACCCTGGCATCTCGAATCCGTTGGGATTAATGATGCACCCCAACCTGTTTGACTGGCATCCGTCATAATGGTAAAACTCGGATCCGGCAACTGCAGCGGAACTCCTTGAGTTAACCACTGAATGTTTGCCCAAGTCTGAATCTCTTGTTTCACTTGATCTGACAAGAGAACGTCTACATCGAGCGAATGAATTTTCACACTCCAATTCTGAGTCAGGAAAATTTGAAGAGGCCGTGTGCGTAGCCGTCCCATCGGAATGAGATCCGCGGCGGCTCCGCACAGACCTATCAGTCTCATAAATTCTCTCGCCGTGACTTTGTCTGTATTCAGACAATAGCGAGCGTAACAACTGACTAATTTCGCTCTGGTTAACGGCAAACGAACGAGATTGTTGTGCGTCTCGAAGCTCATTCCCAGATGAGTGAATGACTTGGACGGCACCAGATCCGACTTCTCCTCGTTTACTATGAAACCGAGACGTTGGAGCAATAGCAGAAGATTCTGAACATCGTTCTGAAGCGTTAACTCGTTGCCATACCTCTGAAGAATGTCGTCCAGGTAGGCCGACGTTACCGCAGACGAATGAGCTCGGAAGTAGATCATTACCGAGTTCATTACCCGAGTGAAAGCCCAGGGAGCTAGATTCAATCCGAAGCACATCGCCCGGAATTGATACACCACTCCTAGGACTGCGAAGCGTAGGTACTTTCGGAATGTCGGATGTACCATGACGTGAAAGTACGCATCCTTGAGATCTATGCTTGTTGCATAATCGTTCACCCGAATACTCGCTCTGACCGATCGAATCGTCTCCATATAAAACTTCGGAGTGACGATCAGCTTGTTTATCCAGCTCAAATCTAAGACTGGACGGAACGAGCCGTCTGGTTTCGGAACCAGAAACAGATGGCTGTAGAATCCCGGAGATTCCTGGTTTTCTACGACCTCTACCGCGTTCTTCATTAAAAGAGACTGCACCTCTGATAACAGAGCATCTCTTTTCTGCGGATTCGACGGAAGATGAGTCCACTTTGGACTTCGAGTTAATGGAGGCTTTCGTTTGAAGGATATCTTTAGACCTTCCGAAGTCACTCCTCTCACCCAAGGGTCGTCCGTAATCGACGCCCATTCTTGTGAAAAGCTCGACAACCTTCCGCCAACCGGTACGCGATAGAGGTTTAAGCCATCACCTCCTGGACCTGCGAGGCCTGCGGTAGGAGAAACCACGTCCTCCACGGCCCGCACCTCGCCCCGCCGACCTCGGGGCGTCCGACCGATTGTCCCGGCCTGAAGGACGTCCCGAACGAGAGTCGCTACCCTGACGGTCTCTCGAATAAGACCAAGAGGACGCACCGGAACCTCTATAGGAACCTCTCTTGGGCGCATTAGACCCAGAAGTGCCTGTCTTATTCGTGTCTGCTGTATCCGACTTCTTAGGAGCAGATTTGAACAACAGAGAATCTTTAGCTTTCTTTGTAATTTTATCATAAATAGCAGAAAGCTTGCCGTCAAAGAGAAGTTCTCCTGAGACCGAAGCGACTCTAAGAGAGTTCTTCACCTTAGTATCCACTAGTGTGGATGTAGCTAGGGCTGCGTCACATCTAACCAACTCCAGATTTGCCACTGAAAGGGCGGAGTTACACGTGGAATAAGCTACTGCCCTTGAAAGAAGTCTTAAAGAGGATTGTATATCCTGAAACTCTTTCCCCTGAAGGCGCAGTGATAACGCCTTAGTAAGGTGATCTGCGTAAGATAAGGCATCTAAATTGGCTCTGTTAGATGCAATAGCTGTTTCCAACACCGCGGTTGGAATAGAAGCCGACGACGGTAATGATAGCTCTAAGTCTTCCGCCTCGTCGTCCATACGCAGAGGAACTCTCAGTATACCCTGTCCTGCCGTATCGAATTTATTCCTTGCATTAATGAAAGGCAGGTTGAGAGTATTAGCAGACAAGAAACCTGCTTTCCCCGTCCTGGAAGCAAGTTTAAATATAGCGTCGTTCAATAATTCAAATGTTCTTGCAACATTATTGGACTGAGACGGAAACTCGGGAGCGATGCCCCTGAACCGCTCAAAAAATTCAGAGTCCAATGACGCTATAATTCTCTTGTCCGGAACCGCAGCAGTCTGGCCCGATGGAACAACCTGAGGGAGAAAGTGCCGGATGAAGTCCACGGCAGCTTTATGTTGTTCCGAAAGGGATAGCTCCAAGTCATCCGTATCCCTTTCACCATCCGGTCGGACCTCATGATGTTCCCGGTCATCCGCCCCCGATGCTTCGGCGGAGCGTACCGACCCAGCGCCGTCGGATAATTCTCGATCCGACACCGTTTCTGTCGGCTGCTGGGATGCTGCGATAAGCTGTGCTATCTGCACAAGAATGTCCGGCGTCGAGACCTGCGGAGGCGCAGTCTTTCGCTGCTTCGCCGAGGGCAGCTCCGCATCAGATGGCTCCCGCATACTTTTCCTATGCGAACGTCCGGAGTCCATCGGTCTCGAATCCCTGGCTGCCGGATGGTGTGACCTGGTCGCCGAAGAATCCTTGATCGGCGAAGCTGGTAATATATCGGCGGTCACGCAGCCAAGGTGCGGTCGTGTGCGCTGACGAGAAGAGGAAGCCTTAACAGTCTCCGTGGACTGCTTATACAACGGAGCGTCCCGAGCGCCGGAAGTATGCTCCGCTAAAGACACATTTTGTACCACAACATCTGGTCCCAGATGTTGTTGTACGAGAGAGGGGCCTCTCTCGCTCGCGGCCCGGCTGGACCTGGACAAGCTAGGAACCGGACTCAAAGGCTTCCTCCGTTCTCGCTCACTATCCGCCGTCACTGTGTGTGCATCTATTATGTTTATAGTGCTCGCATCACCCAAAATTTCCTCCTGGACCGCATCGGACGTACCCGGCTGCCGAACCATTCGGTGAATGGACGCTACACCGGGCGAGCTAGCGGACGACATTTGTCTAATCTCCATGAGCACTTTTGCCGCTAGCTCTGAATTCATTTGTGACGACGGACGCACACTTGTAGAAGATAACATGGAAACATCACCCTGTTCTGGTTTCTCTGAAATAGAAACTGAGAGAGTAGAGTGACCTTGCGGAGAAAGAGCCGGCATAGCCCTTTCTCCAGAAACAACATATCGTGACACACGTTTCCAATGTTTCTCATCCCAATATTCACATATAGGACAGGGATTAATGCGAGAACACTGACTACAATTAATACAATGATCATGAAAGTCAGAGGAAGATTTCTTCCTATTACAATTTGAACAATGTCCCTTCATTGTGAAAGAACAACAATAAGTCCTAGTTACTCGCAAAAACCCCTGACACAAAGATACATAATAACATGATCCATTAATAAATGAAAAAACAATTGCAAATCAAAATAATTTTGAAAAAATATTTTTTCAGCGAAGCCCAAGTTGCTGAAAAGTAACGTTGAGCCCCGATGGATCCGATGGCAAAGTGTGGTCAAAAATTTTAAATTTATATTAAATAATTAATGAGACACTTACGGATAATACAAATGTATCTTATAGTGAGATTAACTACAGCAAAGGCAAACAGCCCCCCTCAAAAAAGGCTGTTGCCAATGTAAACAAACAGTGTAAAAACACCAGAAAAGATGACTCCAGGCACTGAAAAAACTGGCCCGGAATCAGTCATCAAATTACACTCTATCTGATGCAAAACAGAGACTCCCAGGGGAGAATCTGCAGAACATCAGATGGAAGATGCAGAACACAAACGTTATACACCCATGGGTGAAAACGTAACTATGGGGAAAATAACAGAAAACATTCTGTAACCAAGCAACTCTCCCAGGAAATTTTAGAAATGAAATTTCTCAAAAATATGCCAAAAGCATGGGAGAATTGCCAGGGGGGACTTTAGAAGGCTAGGGGAGAGGAAACACTGAATAAGCAGTGCAACATTTAGCAAGAATGACAACAAGAGGCCCATGCCTCGAAAATAGGCAACTTAACATAATTTCATCAAAAAATTTTAAGTACAGCCCTGACTATTTTTTGTCACTTCTTTTTCCTCTCCTCCTTCTATCCTCCTTAGAATCACATTTTCTCCAAAAATTACGTGTCTGGCATCCTTTAAACTGAGATTTACAAGCACAAAGATCAGTGAGATGTTGACTGATGAAGGGCCAAACAGAGAATGATAATTGGCGCCAATTTCGGGACGTCTGCATCACTGCGCATGCGCAGTGGAGGCGTAGTATGGAGGTCCTTTAGGACATGATTTCTTTTTGTTTTGGATGCAAATTTTGGGGATTGGGGGGCAAAATTTGTGTTTGGCCCTGGTTTTGTTAGAGTTAGCACCAGCTAAGTCTGGGTCATTGGTATAGTATAAAAATATTACCATGCCCGCGGGCCCCAGAAACTGAGGTTCTTTTTTTATGACCTTAGAGTATTTTTATTGCCTTAGAACAGCAGCGTAAAATATATTTTACAACAGACATATCTCATCCATGTCTCAAATACTCTTAATTCATGGAAATGTAAACATAGGCATAAAATGTTCATGTTCTGTTCCAATTAATCAATGTGTGGAATACCCTAACCATTACTATTTATATTTATTTATTATTTATTTTAATTACACTTTCAGCAGACAAGGTCAAATCATGTTACAACAGATTTAAAGATAAACCCTTAAAGGCCTATTTCCGACTTTTATGACCTCAGAAAAGATGACCTTAACATGCCATCATGAGAAGGTGCTGTTGACAGCAGACAATTTAGAAGGCAGTGGTTTCTAGTCAAGTATTGGCTGCCTGTTAAGGCAGCCAAGACTTGACTAGAAGTTAAAAAATTTATAGTAATTTATATATTTTTTATACTTACCAATGACCCAGACATAGCTTGTGCTAACCCTTAAAAATATAGGGCCAAACACAAATTTTGCCCCCCAATCCCAAAAATTTGCATCTAAAACCAAAGAAAACATGTCCTGAATGGCTCTCCATACTTCACCTCTACTGCGCATGCGCAGTGTCAAGGACGTCCCGAAATTGGCGCCATTAATCATTCTTATAACCAGTGCCTGGTAAGCGCTATGTACTCAGCGGGGAGGTATGAGTTCCCAACTCCTGGGAGGGCCATCCCCATCTGGGTCATTGGTAAGTATAAAAAATATATAAATTACTATAAATTTTTTAACATTTTTATACTGTACCAATGACCCAGACATAGCTGAATAGTAAAAAGGCTGGAGGGCCTAGGACATAGAGGAAAATCCAATAAGCTCAATTATATAAAATAGAGTCATCCCCTCGAGGGGAAAAAGAGTATTAGGCCTTACATGTATCTTTCGTATTTATGATAAATTAGAAAGGCACAACACCTTCCATAATTGAGCATCATAACATCCATGTACTCTATTAATATCCATTATAATCCTTATACTAATAATTTTTAAAGTAAGCCAATAAATAAAGTTAGTCAAGAGAATAGAGACTCTTTATACTCCTTAAAGGTGTCTGAGGATTGTATAATAACGCCCGTTTGACACGTGATATATTCAAAAACTATACTTTAAAAACTATGACCTGAATGAATTTTTAAAACATAAACTTATTACTTAAAAACCATCCCAGAAACAGCTCAAGCTCAGAATTACTAACTCCGGAGGAGATATCCCCTTGTTTTCATAATAAAACAGGTGACCCAAGGGAATGCCCTCCCCCCCCCCCTCCCCTTGCCCTGGGTAAAATAGCCCAGAGCGAAGAGGGCAGCAGGACGGAGTCACTGCCGGAACAGAACGCCAACCTAGCTATAGTAGCAACTGTTAAGTGAATGACATTCTGAGCAGTAGATAATAGACCTAACAATGGAGGCCTCCAGAAATGGACTCAATATTTCGGAGATAAAAATTCATGAATGTGGATGGCTGAGCCCAATGTGCAGCCTTCATAAAATCTATAATAGCGACACTATTAATGTAAGCCCAAGATGTAGAAAGAGCTCTTACTTCATGAGCCGAAATCTCAAGCACAAACTGCTGAGTTAATGATATACCATAAGCAGTACCGATAGTTAATTGAAACCATTATCAATAGAATGGAGCATAATGTCCTTCTATTAGGCATCAAAGACAGAAGAAGCTTACGTCCTTACTAATAAACTGATATCTGTTTATAAATACGTAAACTCTAACCGGACAGAGTAAAGGCCTATGCCCGTACGAAGACGGAAGGACCTTAATAACAATAGGTTCCGGATATTTATTAGGAGCCTGATTCTTAACTAAAAATCCAACATTAGTAGTAAAGGAAATAGTGTTTCCGATACTACGAAAGTGAGAATCGTCCACCGATAGTGCATGAAGCTCACTGACTCTTCAGTAGAAGAGAAGACTAAGAGAATTACTGTCTTAAAAGGTCAGAATTTGAAAACTACTGTTTCCAAAAGCTCAAATGATTACTTAGCTAAATAAGAACCGAAGCTGAATTCCGTATAGGAATTTAATCTAAAGATTCTAGGTCTATTTATCTAAAAGTTTCTAACTGACTTTAAAAGAGACATAAGACTCAATTGTAAACTATCATAGAGTGCATAGGTATGAGATAACATAGACCTATAACCTTAATAGTAACAGGCTGCAGTTGATCTTGTCAAACAAGTATACTAGAAAGTTGCAAAGTCTAGTATGGAGGGATCAAAAATATCAACATAATGATCCCTACACCAACGACGGAAGAGCCTCCACTTAAGCCGCATAGTTTAGCGAAGAAGAGGTTCTCCTACAGTAAGAAATCGCATCCATAGCTCGTCCTGTACAATGCTTGCCGTGCAAGAAGGACCACACAACGGAATACGTGAAGGTTGAGACCTTGCGGGTTGTGATGAAGTTGACACGATTTCCCCAGCGAAAGAAGATCCTCTGATGGAGGAAGTTTTCGCGGTAAGTCCCACAGTAGACACCTGAGTAAATTTACCCACAGTCTCTGTGAAGACAGAGATGCTATCAACAGAATTGTATTGTGGATGTTTATCTTAGCAACACTTGCTGAATCAACAGCGCTGGAGGATACGCGTATCCTATCATTCCTTCCTATTAGATCAATAGAGCGTTAACAACATAAGCTCAGGGATCCGGACATGGAAACACATACGTCTGCAATTGAATAGAGAGTTGTGTCGCAAATAAATTATCATTGGGCGCTCCCATTGATAGCAAATCTGATTGAATACTTGTTTGTTGAGAGTCCATTCTGACGGCAACAAGCGACCCTTACGTGAAAGGGAGTCTGCTAATACAATCAGACGACCCGGAATATGATGGACCGAAGCAGAACTAGGTGTACTATAACAAACAGAAGGATTCTTTCCGTTAAATTGAATAACGGAATCGAATGAGTGCCTCCCTGGTTCCGGAGATACGCAACTACTGTCGTATTAACGGACAGGATTTGGACATGCGTTTCTGAATAATGTTCATCCAATGACATAGTGCAAGCCTAAATAACATCATTTCCTGGAAGTTAAGTGCTTGCCTGGAAACTGCGGAACCCAAAGACCCTGGCACTTCGAATCCGTTGGGATCAATATTGTACCCCTACCTGTTTGACTGGCATCCATCATAATCATAAAACTCGGATCCGGCAACTGCAGTGGCACTCTCTGAGTCAACCACCGAATGTTTGCCCCAGTCTGAATCTCTTGCTACACTTGATAGACAAGAGAACATGTATATCGAGCAATTCATAGATTGCTGAAAAGTTGCCGTCGAAGAGAAGCTTCTCCGAGACCGAAGCGACTCTGAGAGAGTTCTTCACCTTACTATCCACGCGCGTGGATGTAGCCAGGGCTGCGTCACGTCTAACCAACTCCAGGTTGTCACTGAAGGGCAGAGTTATACGTGGAAAAACTACTGCCCTTGAAAGAAATCACATTAAGGATCATGTCCTGGAATTCTTTCTCTTGAAGACGTAATGATAACGCCTCAGTAAGGTGGTCTACGTATGATAAAGCGTCTAAGTTAAGTCTATTAGACATCATTGTCGTTTCCAACATCGTGGTTGGAATTGACATAGACGGCGAAAAAGATAATTCCCAGTCTTCAGCACCGCCGTCTAGACGCATATGAACTCTCGGTATGCCCTGTTCTGCCCAATATAAATTATTTCCTAGAATTGAAAAAAGGCAGAATAGAGCATTGCGGACAAGAAACTAGACTATCATGCTTGGTAGCAAGCTTATATATAGCGTCGTTAAATAATTGGAATGTTCTAAAGACATTATTGGACTGTGTCGGTAAGTCAGGGACAATGTCCCTGAACCGATCCAAAACTCCGTGTCCAATGACGCTATTAGTCTCTTATCCAGCATCGCAGCAATGTAGTCCGACGGAACAACCTCTGGAAGATGATGCCGGAAGAAATGTATGGCAGCTTCTGTTGTTCCGAAAGGCAAAGCTCGAAATCGTCCGAATCCCTTTCGCCATCCTGTCGGACCCTATAAAGTGTTCGGTCGTCCGAACCTGATGCAACAGCGGAGCGCACCGACCCAGCGCCATCCGATTATTCCTGATCCGACCGAGAACTTGTCGTTTGCTGGGATGCTGCGAAAAACTGTGCTATTTTGGATAGCACGTCCGTCACTGAGGCCTGTGGAGAAGCGGTCTTATGATGCATTGCCGCTGGAAGCTCCATGCTCGTTACCCCGTGCATACTTCTATTATGCGAGCGAACGGAGTGTATAGGCCTCGTGTCCCTTGGCTACCGGATGGCGTGACCTGTTCGCCGTGGATTCACTGAATGACGAAGCTGGCCGGATACTCGAGGTCACGTAGCCAATGTGCGGTCGTGTGCGCTGCTGTGAGGATGAGGAAGCATTATCGACAGTCTCTCGGGCTGTCAATATAACGGAGCGTCCCAAGCGACGGACATATGCTCCGAAATATCTGTACCACAACATCCGGTCCCATATGTTGTTGTATGAGAGAGGGACCTCTCTCGCTCGCAGCCCGGACGGACCTGGACAAGCTAGGAACCGGACTAACAGGCTTCCTCCAATCTGTCCTCTAATCCGTCGTCACTGGGTGTGTACTAAAGTCTATTATAGTGCTCGCATCACCCAAATCTCCTTCCTAGACCGCAATGGACGAACTCGACTGCCGAACTATTTGATGAATGGACGCTACACCGGGTGAGCTAGCGAATGTCAACTCCGTCGATCCTACTAGGGACCTCGTAGGCGATTGACATATTCCGTGAGCACTTATTGCCGCTAGCTCTTCATTAACTATGACGACAGAGGCACACTTTGAAAGACATCTCAGTAACTTTGCGAACAAGAAACCAGACATGCTTGTTAATAACAAGCATATAATAATATATATAGCGTCGTTCAATAATTCGAAAGTTGTGTGACATTATTGGACTGTGTCGGAACTGAGGGACAATGTCCCTGAACCGAACCAAACATTTCTGTGTCCCCCGACGCTATCAGTTTCTTATCCGGCATCGCAGCATTCTGGTCCGACGAAAGAACCTCTAGAAGATAAAGTCAGATGACATACACCGCAGCTCATGTTGTTCCGAAAGGGAAAGCTCGAAATTCTCCGAATCCCTTTCGGCATCCCGTCGGACCGGATGAAAATTTCGGACGTCCGTACCTGCTTCTGCAGAGTGTCCCGACCCAGCGTCGTCGGATAATACATAATGCGACAGAGATTCTGTCGTTGCTGGGATGCTGCGATAAGCTGTGCTATTTGGGATAGCACGTCCGTCACCGAGGCCCGTGCAGTAGCGGTCTTACGATGCTTTGCCGCTGGAAGCTCCGTGTACGTTGACTCCTGCATACTTTCTTATGCGAACGTCCGGAGTCTGCAGGCCTCGTGTCCCTGGCTACCGGATGGTGTGACCTGGTCGCCGATGATTCTCTGATTGGCGAAGCTGACTGGATATCCGAGGTCACGTAGCCAAGAGCGGTCGTGTGCGCTACCATGAGGATGAGGAAGCCTTGTTGACAGTCTCTCCGGAATGACTATATATCGGAGCGTCCCGAGCGGCGGACGTATGCTCCGAATGCGAAACATTTTGTACCACAACATCTGGGGCCAGATGTTGTTGTACGAGAGAGGGGCCTCTCTCGCTCGCAGTCCGGATGGACCTGGACGAGCTAGGAACCGGACTAAAAGGCTTCCTCCGTTCTCTCCTCTAATCCGCCGTCACTGGGTGTGCATTTGGTTGATTTATAGTGCTCGCATCACCCAAAACTCCTTCTAGACCGCAACGGACGAACCCGGCTGCCGAACCATTCGATGAATGGACGCTACACCAGGCGAGCTAGCGGACGCCAAAGGCCGTCGAACCTACTAGGGTCCTCTTAGGCAATTGATGTATTTACATGAGCACTTTTCCGCTAGCTCTTCATTAATTGTGACGATGGAGGCACACTTTTGGAAGACATCACGGATACATCACCCTGTTCTTGATCGTCTGAAATAGAGATTGATAAAGTAGAGTGACCCAGCGGGGAAAGGACTGGAATGGCCCATTCCCCACTAACATACCGTGACACACGCTTCTCCTGTTGTCATCGAAATTAACGCATACAGAACAGGAGTTAGTGCGAGTACACTGACTACATATACAATGATTATGAAAGTCAGAGGAAGATTTCCTCTTATTACAATTGAACAATATCCTTTCATTGTGAAAAGAAAACAAAGTCCTAGTACTCGCACCAACCCCTGACAATCAAAATACATAACATGATCCATTAACATAGAAAAAATAATTGAAATCAAAAAATTTTGAAAAAATATTTTTTCAGAACAGCCCAAGTTTCTGAAAAGTAACGTTGAGCCCCAATGGATCCCAAGCCTAAGTGTGGACAAAAATTCTAAAAATATTTTAAACAATTTATGCAGCACTTACGAACAATAATAATGCATCTAGTTATGATTAAATGAACATCAAGATATTATTTTCAAGAAATCCCCCCTCACACAGAGGGCTGTTGTAAATGTAAACAATAAGTATAAACACACCAGAAGAAGACACCAGGCACCCAGGCCCGAAATCAGTTACCAATAATACACTATCTGATGCAAAACAGAGACTTCCAGGGAAGAAACTGCAGAACATCAGATGGTAGATGCAGAACACTACGCCTAACCACCCATAGCTGAAGACGTAAACATGGGGAAAAGAACAGAATTCAGTCTGTTATCTAGCTAAAACTCCCAAGAAATTTTAGTAATAATATTACAGAAAATATGCCAAAAGAATGGGAGAATAGCAAGAGGGGACTTAAAGGAAAGGGAGAGAGGAAAACACTGAACAAGCAGTGTAACTTGATAACAAGAATGACCACAACAGGCTGTTGCCTCGAAAATAGGTAACTTAACATAATTTCATTAAAAAATTTTAAGTTACAGCTCTGATAATTTTCTGTCACTCATTTTTCCTCTCCTCCTTCTATATTCTCCTTAGAATCACCATTTCGCTAATATTTATGTGTCTGGCATCATTTAAACTGAGATTTACAAGCACAAAGATCAGTCAGATGTTAACTGATGAAGGGCCAAACAAAGAATGATTAATGGCACCAATTTCGGGACGTCCTTGACACTGCGCATGCGCAGTAGAGGTGAAGTATGGAGAGCCATTCAGGACATGTTTTCTTTGGTTTTAGATGCAAATTTTGGGGATTGGGGGGCAAAATTTGTGTTTGGCCCTATATTTTTAAGAGTTAGCACCAGCTATGTCTGGGTCATTGGTACAGTATAAAAATATTAGAGCTAAGCAACTAGATGTATAGAGGTTGTGGGCTGGCGTGAATTCAGTACACTTGTCCAGGCCCTTAAGGGTTAAGGAAGCCAGAAAACCACTGAGCAATAAGGAGTAACTGTCAGACTCTCCAAGTTACTATCCTGGCATAAGCAGTGTTAGCACTGGTTAAAGGCAAGTGTACAGTTGACATGCAGTACACATGAGCACACTGCTGCACTGTGCCACAGCACCCTCATGGACAAGTAGGATTAGATCACTTGCCCAAGGACACAATGCAGAGGACGTGGGTCAGGATTGAATCAATGACCTTTCAACCTGTAGCCCAATGTGCAGCTTCAGTGAGGCTGGACTGGTCACTTTCCACAGACGGGAAATATTTCCACGGACATAATAATATTAGTCTTCAAACACTAATTACAGGAAAAATCATCAAAAGTTAAAAAATTTATAGTAATTTATATATTTTTTATACTTACCAATGACCCAGACATAGCTGGTGCTAACTCTTAAAATATAGGGCCAAACACAAATTTTGCCCCCCAATCCCCAAAATTTGCATCTAAAACTAAAGAAAACATGTCCTGAAAGGCCCTCCACACCTCGCCCCCACTGCGCATGCGCAGTGTCAAGGACGTTCCGAAATTGGCGCCATTTATCATTCTAATAACCAGTGCCTGGTAAGCGCTATGTACTCAGCGGGGAGGCAAGAGTTCCCAACTCCTGGGAGGGCCATCCCCGTCTGGGTCATTGGTAAGTATAAAAAATATATAAATTACTATAAATTTTTTAACATTTTTATACTGTACCAATGACCCAGACATAGCTGAATAGTAAAAAGGCTGGAGGGCCAAGGACATAGAGCAAAATGGAATACGCTCAATAAAATAAAATAGAGTCATCCCCTGTAGGGAAAAGAAGTAATAGGCCTTACATGTATCTTTCTTATTTATGATAAATTAGAAAGATACAACACCTTCCAAAAATTGAGCTTCATACATCCATGTACTCTATTAATATCCAATAATCCTTATACTAATAATTTTTAAAGTAAGCCAATAATAAAGTAAGTCTAGAGAATAGAGACTCTTATACTCCTAAAAGTGTGTGAGAATTGCATAATCATGTCCGTTGACATATGCAATATTCAAAAGCTATACTTTAAAAACTAAGACTTGAATGAATTTTATAAACTTAAACTTCTCACTAAACAACCATCCCAATAACAGCTCAGAATTACTAACTCCGGAGGAGGTATCCCCTTGTTTTCATAGTAAAAACAGGTGACCCAAGGGAACACCCTCCCCCCCCCCCTTTTTCTTGCCCTGGGTCAAATAGCCCAGAGCGAAGAGGGCAGCCGAACGGAGACACTGCCGAAACAGACAGCCTACCTAGCTATAGTAGCAACTGTTAAGAGAATGATATTCTGAGCAGTAGATAATAGACCTAACAATAGAGGCCTCCAGAAATGGACTCGATATTTCTGAGATAAAATTCATGAATGGATGGCTGAGCGCAATGAGCAGCCTTCAAAAATCTATAATAGCAACACTATTAATGCAAGCCCAAGAAGTAGAAGAACTCTTACTTCATGAGCCGAAATCTTAAGCACAACTGCTAAGCCAATGATATACCATAAGCAGTACGCTAGTTAATAGAATCCATTAAAAATAAAATGGAGCGTAACGTCCTTCTACTAGACATCAAAGACAGAAGAAGCTTACGCCCTTGTAATAAACAGATATCTGTTTATAAATACATAAACTGTACCCGGAAAGAGTAAAGGCCTATGCCCATACGAAGACGGAAGGACCTTAAAATAATAGGTTCCGGAAATAGGAGCCTAACTCTTATGCAACAATCCAACCTAAATAGTAACGGAAGTATTGATTCCGAAACTATGAAAGTGAAAATCATCCATCGATAGTGCATGAAACTCACTGACTCTACAGTAAAAGAGAAACCAACAGAATTACTGTCTAAAAGGTCAGAATTTGAAAACTACTGTTTCCAGAGGCTCAAATGATTACATAGCTAAATAAGAACCGAAGTTAAAATCCGTATAGGAATTTAATCTAAAGATTCTAAGTCTATTTATCAAAAAGTTACTAACTGACTTAGATAAAGAGACAAAAGACTCAATTGTAAACTATCGTAGAGTGCATAGGTATGAGGTAACATAAACCTATAACCTAAATAACAACAGGCTGCAGTAGATCTTGTGAAACAAGTATACTAAAAACTAGCAATGCGTAGTATGGAGGGATCAACCATATGAACATAATGATCCCTACACCACGACGGAAGAGCCTCCACTTTAGTCGCATAGAATAGCGAAGAAGAGGATCTCCTATAGTAAGAAATCGCGTCCAAAGCTCGTCCAGTACAGTGCTTACAATGCAATACGGACCACACAACGGAATACATGAAGGTTGCGACCTTGCTGGTTGTGATAAAGATGACACGATTTACCCAGTGAAAAAAGATCCTCACATAGAGGAAGATTTCACGTTAAGATCCACAGTAGACAAGAGAGTAAATTACTCATGATCTCTGTGAAGATAGAGATGCTATCAACAGAAATGTATTGTGGTTGTTTATCTTAGCAATACCTGCTAAAACAACAGCGCCGGAGGATACGCGTATCCTATCATTCCGTCCTATAGATCAATAGAGCGTTAACAGTATTAGCTCAGAGATCTGGACAAGCCAACACATACGTCTGCAATTGATTAGCAAGCTGTGTCATAAATAAAACATCATTGGGCGCTCCCATAGATAGCAAATCTGATTAAATACTTGTTTGTTGAGAGTCCATTCTGACAGCAACAAGCGACCCGTAAGAGAACGGGAGTGCGATAAAACAATCAGACGACCCAGAATATGACGGACCAAAACTGAACTTGGTGTACTATAACCAACAGACGGATTCTTTCCATTAAATTGAATAACGGAAACGAAAGAGTGCCTCCCTGGTTCCGGAGATACGCCACTACTGTCGAATTAAAGGACAGGAATTTGGGCATGCGTTTCTGAATAATGTTCATGCAATGACATAAAGCAAGCCTAAAAAACATTATTCCGCGGAAGTTAAACTGATAGCTAAAAGACTGCGGAACCCAAAGACCCTGGCACTTCGAATCCGTAGGGATCAGAATATCCCAATCTGTTTGACTGGCAACCGTCATAACAGCCACACTAGGGTCCGGCAACTGCGGCGGCACTCTCTGAGTCAACCACCGAATGTTTGCCCCAGTCTGAATCTCTTGTAACACTAGATAGACAAGAGAATGTATAAATCAAGCAATTCATGGATTGCCGGAAAGTTGCCGTCGAAGAGAAGCTCCTCCGAGAACGAAGCGACTCTGAGAGAGTTCTTAACCTACTATCCACGCGTGGATGTAGCTAGGGCTGCATCACGTCTAACCAACTCCAATCAGCCACTGAAGGGCGGAGTTATACGTGAACAAACTACTGCCCTCAAAAGAAATTACATTGAGAATAATATCCCGTAAATCTTTTCTTGAAGACGTAATGATAACGCCTCAGTAAGGCGGATTACGTATAATAAAGCGTCTAAGTTAAGTCTACTATACATAATGTCGTTCCCAACATTGAAATTGGAAAAGACATAAACGGCGAAAAAGAATATATGCAGTCTTTAATCACACCGTCTAGACGCATATGAACTCTCAGTATGCCCTGCTCTGCCAAAATAAACTATATGTAAAAAAGATAAAATGGCAGAAATGAGCCACGCGGACAAGAAACTAAACTATCATGCTTAGTAGCAGGCTTGTATATATATATAATATATATATAGCGTCGAAAAATAAAACACATGTTGTAATGACAATATTGGACTGCGTCGGTAAGTCAGGGACAAAGTCCCTGTACCGATCGAAAAATCCGAGTCCAATGACGCTATAAGTCTCTTATCCAAGATCGCAGCAATGAAGTCCGAACAATAATCACTGGAAGAAATGCCAGAAGATATGAAAGGCATCTTCCGATACTACTAAAGGGAAAACTCGAAATCTTTCGAATCCCTTTCGCCATCCTGTCGGACCCTATAAAGCGTTCGGTCGTCCGTAGCTTGATGCAACCGCGGACCGCACCGACCCAGCGCCGTCGGATAATTCCTGATTCGACCGAGAAACCGTCAATTGCTGGGATGCTGCGAAACAACTGTGCTAACTCGGATAGCACGTCCGTCACTGAGGCCTGAGGAGCAGCGGTCTTACGATGCATTGCCGCAGGAAGCTCCGAGATCGTTACCCTGTGCATACTTCCAGTATGCGAGCGAACGGAGTGTATAGGCCTCGTGTCCTTTGGCTACCGGATGGCGCGACCTATTCGCTGTGGAATCACTGAATGCCGAAACTGATCGGATACTCGAGGTCACGTAGCCAATGTGCGGTCGTGTGCCCTGCTGTGAGGATGAGGAAGCATTAAAGACAGTCTCTCGGACTGTCAATATAACGGAGCGTCCCGAGCAACGGACATATGCTCCGAATGTAAAATATCTGAACCACAACATGCGGTCCCCTATGTTGTTGGCTTCCTCCGATCCGTCCTCAATCTGCCGTCACTGGGTGAGTACTAAAGTAATTAAAGTGCTCGCATCACCCAAATCTCCTTCCTAGACCGCAACGGACGAACCCGGCAGCCGAACCATTCGATGAATGTACGCTACACCGGGTGAGCTAGCGAATGTCACTCCGTAAGCGATAGACATATTCCATGAGCACTTATTGCCGCTAACTCTTCATTAACTATGACGACAGAGGCACACTTTTGAAGACATCTCCATAACTCTTCGAACAAGAAACCAGAAATGCTTGGATAGCAAGCATAAAATAATAATATATATAGCGTCGTTCAATAATTCGAAAGTTTGTGTGACATTATTGGACTATGTCGGAACTGAGGGACGATGTCCCTGAACCGAACCAAAAATTTCTAAGTCCACCGACGCTATCAGTTTCTTATCCGGCATCGCAGCATATGTTGTTCCGAAAGGGAAAGCTTGAAATCCACCGAATCCCTTTCGGTATCCCGTCGGACCGGATGAAACTTTCGGACGTCCGTACCCGCTTCCGCGGAGCGTCCCGACCCAGCATCGTCGGATAAAATATATGCGACAGATTCAGTTGATGCTGGGATGCTGCGATAAACTGTGCTATTAAGGAAAGCACGTCCGTTCCCGAGGCCTGTGCAGTAGCGGACTTACGATGCATTGCCGCTGGAAGCTCCGTGTACGTTGACTCCCGCACACTTCCTATGCGAACGTCCGGAGTCTGCAGGCCTCGAGTCCCCGGCTACCGACCCAGCGCTGTCGGATAATTCTCGATCCGACACCGTTTCTGTCGGCTGCTGGGATGCTGCGATAAGCTGTGCTATGTGCACAAGAATGTCCGGCGTCGAGACCTGCGGAGGCGCAGTCTATCGGTGCTTCGCTGAGGGCAGCTCCGCATCAGATGGCTCTCGCATACTTCCTATGCGAACGTCCGGAGTCCATCGGTCTCGAATCCCTGGCTGCCGGATGGTGTGACCTGGTCGCCGAAGAATCCTTGATCGGCGAAGCTGGTAATATATCGGCGGTCACGCAGCCAAGGTGCGGTCGTGTGCGCTGACGAGAAGAGGAAGCCTTAGCAGTCTCAGCGGACTGCCTATACAACGGAGCGTCCCGAGCGACGGACGTATGCTCCACTAACGACACATTTGTACCACAACATCTGGGGCCAGATGTTGTTGAACGAGAGAGGGGCCTCTCTCGCTTGCCGTCCGGATGGACCGGAACGAGCTATGAACCGGACTAAAAGGCTTCCTCCATTCTCCCTCCGATCCGCCGTCACTGGGTGTGCATTAAGTTAATTTTATAGTGCTCGCATCACCCCAAAATTCCTTCTAGACCGCAACGGACGAACCCGGCTGCCGAACCATTCGGTGAATGGATGCTACACCGGGCGAGCTAGCGGACGTCAAAGGCCGTCGAACCTACTAGGGTCCTCTTAGGCAATTGGCGTATTACATGAGCACTTTTCCGCTAGCCCTTCATTAATTGTGACGACGGAGGCACACTGTTGGAAGACATCACAGATACATCACCCTAATCTTGATCGTCTGAAATAGAAATTGATAAAGTAGAGTGACCCTGCGGGGAAAGGACCGGAGTGTCCAAATCCCCAACAACATACCGTGACATACGCTTCCCATATTGTCATCGAAATCATACGATACAGAACAGGAGTTAATGCGAGTACACTGACCACATATAGAATGATAATAAGGTCAGAGGAAGACTTCCTCTTAAAACAATTGATCAATATCCTTTCAATGTGAAAAGAAAACAAGTCCTGGTACTCGCACTAACCCCTGGCAATCAAAATACATAATAATAATATGATCCATTAATATAGAAAAAATAATTGAAATCAAAATATTTTGAAAAAATATTTTTTCAGAACAGCCCAAGTTTCTGAAAAGTAACGTTGAGCCCCAATGGATCCCAAGCCTAAGTGTGGACAAAAATTTTAAAAATATTTTAAACAATTTATTCAACACTTACGAACAATAATAATGTATCTAGTTATGATTAAAATAACATAAAGATATTATTATTTAGAAATCCCCCCCTCACACAGAGGGCTGTTGTAAATGTAAACAATGAGTGTAAAAACACTAAAATAAGACTCCAGGCACCCAGGCCCGAAATCAGTTACCAAAAATACCCCATCTGATGCAAAACAGAGACTTCCAGGGAAGAAACTGCAGAACATCAGATGGTAGATGCAGAACACAACGCCTAACCACCCGTAGGTGAAGACGTAAACATGGGGAAAGAACAGAATTCATTCTGTTATTAAGCTAAAACTCCCAAGAAATTTTAGTAATAATAATTACAGAAACTATGCCAAAAGCATGGGAGAATAGCAAGGGGGAATTAAAGGACAGGGAGAGAGGAAAAACACTTGAAAAAACAGTGTAACTAAATAATCAGAATGACAACAAAATGGCTGCTGCCTTGAAAATAGGTAACTTAACATAATTTCATTAAAAAATTTTAAGTTACAGCCCTGATAATATTCTGTCACACATTCTTTTCCTCTCCTCCTTTTCTATCCTCCTTAGAATCACCATTTCACTAATATTTATGTGTCTGGCATCATTTAAACTGAGATTTAAAAGCACAAAGATCAGTCAGATGTTAACTGATGAAGGGCCAAACTTAGAATGATAAATGGCGCCAATTTCGGAACGTCCTTGACACTGCGCATGCGCAGTGGGGGCGAGGTGTGGAGGGCCTTTCAGGACATGTTTTCTTTAGTTTTAGATGCAAATTTTGGGGATTGGGGGGCAAAATTTGTGTTTGGCCCTATATTTTAAGAGTTAGCACCAGCTATGTCTGGGTCATTGGTACAGTATAAAAATATTTAATTAATGAAGCAGGGTGACAACAAATTGTGCTGATGATGATTTTTAGCACCTGGTAAAAGCATGACTGGACATCACTGCCCACACCTGGATTACGACCAGTCCACGGCAACTGTACTGTACAGTCCACATAGCAGTTACTGGAAAACTCATATATGCTTGCAAGTTAAAAATTTGTAAATGAGAATAAATAACTTGAATTTTTCTACCTCAACAAATCTTAGGTTACTTGAGCTATCCATCATCATGATAGATATGATGCGACAAAAAAACATATTTGTAAACAATTCTACCTGAAAAAAGTCACTGAAGTTATTAAATGTATCATTTTCATCCTGTTTTGGGTGTGAGAGTAAACACAGATACATGGAAACTGTGACATTTTCACAATATTATTGCTAATGTCCATACAAATGGAAATACCCAGCTCTATAATGTGACAAATGCTAATACAGCATAATCAGAGATAATCAAAACACATTCTATGTTACTCTGCAGACAAACTCATCCCAAAATGGGAAAACTGAGGTCTTCATCTCCAAAAATGACTAGATGCATGGCAATCCAAGATAAGCTGAGAGATAAAAGTAAACTTTCACACTTATATGTATAAACAACTCGGTATTGGAAAGAATTCAATGAGCTAATTCCACTGAGAACCAATAACTTTTGTTTTCATAGATAATAAGAAAACTTGTCTGGTGTTCGTTTACCTACAGGAATGGTTGAAGTTTTTCCAGTTTGAAAGAACTAACCCTCTGCATTAGCAATGCCAAAGTATCAAAATTTCAAGCTGCATACTTTTCCCAGGATTCAACTAGGAATATTTAACCTAATTCAATTATATTTGACAGAGCTCAATGAGCTCTGTCAAACAAGATTAAATTGGTTAAATTCCTAATTGCATTCTGGCAAAAAAATTGCTCCTTGAAATTTTAGTATTTTGATATCAGTGCACAGAGGGTTAACATTATTTTTTAAATATTTCACTCTTGTTATACTTACACTATGCACTGCTGCTCCTGGCTTATGATGCAATTTCTTTTTCTGTTGATTCAGATATTCTTTAAATGGAACTTGTAAAGATGGACCAAAGTGTGGAATATATCTAAAAGAAACAGAATGGATGTAAATTAGGACCCTGCAAAGCTTTGAGATTCGATTCAATTTCAAGTCTTGAGTTGCTATTTGCTTAGACTCAAAATCGGCTGCTCGATTCATTTCCTTTCAAATCTTTTCACAAGAATATTTAAGGAATAGTGCATGGCTTGGAGTTGACTACGCCCATATAGTGCCCAGTGAGGTGGTATAGTTCCCACCGCGAAGCTGAGGGAACTACACCACCTCACTGGGCACTATATGGGCGTAGTCAACGACAAGACATGCACTAATCCTTATATCGAACACCCATCAAGAAAAACATCTGTCCGATTTGTTAATCTATTACCAAGGTAGCAGCCCTACCAACCAGCTGTATATAGAAAAAAAACCATGCGGTTTTTAAAAAACATTTTCTTCTTCCAAAACACGGCTAACTTGGATTATTGATATGAGCAGAAGACAGATTTTGAATCGGTCGGCAAGGGTAAACAAAACATTTCCCCCAAACGGAACTGTGTATTCTAGAATTGCGCAACTCGCGAATGAAAACTAAAATTTTCGAAATTTGACAACGCAATTTGATAATTTCCACACATTTGTCACACATATACATTACCGAATGGGTCAGCACGGGATACAAACTCCGAAGATTCAATTGAATTCCATTATTTATTTGTTTACTGCCCAAAACATACAATTAAATAGCGAAATAATATGAGCAGCGAAACAAACGATTCTTCATATCCGGACGCGTTCTCATGAAAGTTGGACCCAGGTATGGATCATTCTCTTCAAAACGAGATATGGATCATCTTCTCAAGGAATACAATGAACGCCTCAAAAAATGTGACTTCAACAATGGAAAAGCGATACATTTTTCCACAAAGATTTCTTTCTGGGTCGTTGTGTGGATGTTGTGCCTCTGTGAATCGATTTTTAAATTTAGCCTGATCAGTTTTATTCGCCCAGTATGAAAAGAAAACTGATATAGTAGTGTGCTAAAAATAGAAAACATGTAGTGCCTGGGTGTAGTGCCTGGTCAGTTCTGTGGATGCAAACTACACGAAATAGGGTATCATATTTCAGCCAATCAGAATGCAAGGAAGTCACGTGAGATATAATATAGCTTGGTATTAGTCATCTACATCATCTTACAAAACATATAATTTATAATGAGGGAAATAAAAACTGAATGTAATTTTTGCTATATTAACATAGATAGCATCTGCACCCATGCCACCACCCATACTAATTTCAGTCTTAATCGTCACTACCACTGTTGGAAGAAAATATAAGGCTTCCAAGCAGTGTCGGAGATGCTCTGCTGCTAGTGGCTGGCACTGTGCAGTGCCTAGTATCGGTAATTCTCACACCCGTTCCTGCTTTTGAACTATAAAACTTACCGGGTAATACTTCAACTACATCATCAAGGCATGCCTTCGATGAAGGCATGCCTTCATGAAGTAGTCGGAATATTGTTCATTTGGTACTTGCGCCATCACAAGTAGGAACAAATAAGGTTTACAGATCCACTCCCCAAATGGGTCATCTTCAAAATGCACCTGATTCAATTTGAGGTTCGATTCGATTTTGAATAACTGACCCAATTCAAATTGAGATTCAATAGAATAGAAAATGTGTGATTTGCAGGGCCCTAGTCTAAATTTTGTTTTGTAAATACAATAATTTTAGTTGCTTACTGTTTGCAAGTCATAATGTAAATGGAACGATCCATCACAAAAACAAAAGAGATACACTGACCTGATGTAAACCTCTACAAAATCTAAATCCTCCACACGGTTTGTACATAATTCAAGACAACTAGACTGAAGCATGCCTCACAAAGCACATGGACATAGGAGGTTAAAGGGCAAACAGTGATTTGTGCTGTGTCTGTAAAACACATATGATGACCCGCAAGTTCTACCATGTATGTACAAACTGTGTGGAGAATCTAAATCCTCCACACAGTTTGTACATAATTCAAGACAACTAGACTGAAGCATGCCTCACAAAGCACATGGACATAGGAGGTTAAAGGGCAAACAGTGATTTGTGCTGTGTCTGTAAAACACATATGATGACCCGTGAGTTCTACCATGTACTTTAATTTACATATGTATTGTGGAAGGAGTTAGCTGGACAAATCATGTGTCCTATATTCGAAATTTCATGAAAGTTAAAAAATTTATAGTAATTTATATATTTTTTATACTTACCAATGACCCAGACTTAGCTGGTGCTAACTCCAACAAAACCAGGGCCAAACACAAATTTTGCCCCCAATCCCCAAAATTTGCATCCAAAACAAAAAGAAATCATGTCCTAAAGGACCTCCATAGTACGCCTCTACTGCGCATGCGCAGTGACGCAGTCGTCCCGAAATTGGCGCCAATTATCATTCTTACTGGCAGTGCCTGGTCAGCGCTATGTACTCAGCGGGGAGGCAAGAGTTCCCAACTCCAGGGAGGGCCATCCCCGTCTGGGTCATTGGTAAGTATAAAAAATATATAAATTACTATAAATTTTTTAACATTTTTATACTGTACCAATGACCCAGACTTAGCTGAATAGTAAACAGGCTGGAGGGCCTAGGACATAGAGGAAAATCCAATAAGCTCAACTATATAGTAAAGAGGTAACCCCTTAAGGAGAAAAGGAGTATTAGGCTTTACATGTATCTTTCTTATTTAATATTAAATTAGAAAGATACACTACCCTTAATAATTGAGCACAATAACATTCATGTTCTCTATTAACATCCAGTATAACCCTTATACTAATTATTTTTAAAGCAAGCCAATAAATAAAGTAGTCCAGAGAATTGAGACTGTTTATAATCATTTAAAAGTGTCCGAGTATTGTATATTAAAGCCCGTTTGACACTTGACATATACAAATGCTTCACACCGAGCTACACTTTAAAAATAAGACATGAATGAAATTAAACATTAATATTACACTTTAAAACCATCCCGGAAGCGACTCAGAAATACTGACTTGGAGGAGGCATTCCCTTGCTTTTCACTATAAAGCAGGTGACCTAAGGGAACACCCGCCCCCCCCCCCCCCCCCCCCCCCCCCCTTCCCCTTGCCCTGGGTCAAATAGCCCAGAGCGAAGACGGCAGCCGGACGGAGTCACTGCCGGAACAGAAAGCCTGCATAACTATAGTTGCAACTGTTTAGTGGACGACATTCTGAGCAACAGATAACAGACCTAAACAATGCAGGTCTCCAGAAATGGACTCAATATTTCTGAGATAAAAATTCGTAAATGTGGATGGCTGAGACCAATAAGCAGCCTTCATTAAATCTGTAATAGCAACACTATTAGCATAAGCCCAGGAAGTAGAAAGAGCTCTTACTTCATGAGCAGAAATCTTAAGCACAGACTGCTGAGAAGAAGATAAATCTTCATAAGCAGTACGGATAGTTAACTGAATCCATCTAGCAATAGAATGGACTGAAATGTCCTTTCTATTAGGCATCAAAGACAGAAAGAAACGTTTTCGTCCCTTTCTGATAAACTGAGATCTCTGTTTATAGATACGTAGTGCTCTAACAGGACAGAGTAAAGGCCTACGCCCGTCTGAAGACGGAAGAGCCTTAATAACAATAGGTTCCGGATATTTATTAGGAGCCTGATTCTTAGCTAAAAAACCCACATTAGTAGTGAAGGTGATAGTGTTCCCAACACTACGATAATGAGAATCATCCACCGATAGTGCATGAAGCTCACTGACTCTTCTGGCAGAAGAGAAAGCTAAGAGAAAAGCTGTCTTATAAGATAAGAATTTGAAATCTACTGTCCCAAGAGGTTCAAATGGCTTTTCCTTCAATTTAAGGAGAACCCAAGCTAAATTCCACTTAGGAATTAATCTAAGAGTTCTGGGTCTATTTATCGAAAAGTTTCTAACCAATTTCGATAAAGAGACATTAGATCCAATTTGTAAACTATCATGATGTGCATAGGTATCAGATAACATAGATCTATAACCCTTTATAGTAACAGGCTGCAGTTTGATTTCGTCAAACAAGTATACTAGAAAGTTTGCAATGTCTGGTATAGAGGGATCAAATATATCTACAGAATGATCCCTACACCAACGACGAAAAACCTTCCACTTAGCCGCATAGTTTAGCGAAGAGGAGGTCCTCCTACAGTTAGAAATCGCGTCCACTGCTCGTCCTGTAAAGTGTTTGCCATGCAAGAAGGACTGCACAACGGAAAAACGTGAAGGTTGAGACCTTGCGGGTTGTGATGGAGTTGGCGCGATTTCCCCTGCGAAAGAAGATCCTCTCGTGGAGGAAGCTTCCGCGGTAGGTCCCACAACAGACACCTGAGTAGATTTATCCACGGTCTCTGTGGCGACAGAGATGCTACCAACAGAATCTTGCATTGAGATTGTTTTATCTTTAGCAATACTTGTTGAATTAACGGCGCTGGAGGATACGCATATCCTATCATTCCGTCCCAAGGGATCGACAGAGCGTCTACTGCAAATGCTCTTGGATCCGGACACGGGGACACATACGTCTGCAACTGATTGTTGAGATGTGTCGCAAATAAGTCTATCATTGGCCGTTCCCATTGGTAGCAAATCTGATTGAATACTTGTTTGTTGAGAGTCCACTCCGACGGCAACAAGCGACCCTTTCGTGAAAGGGAGTCTGCTAGCACATTCAGACGACCCGGTATGTGACGGACCGAAAGAAGAAAGTGATGTTCTAACGCAAACAGAAGGATTCTTTCCGTTAGATTGAACAACGGAACTGAATGAGTGCCTCCCTGATTCCGTATATACGCCACTACTGTCGTATTGTCGGATAGGATTTGGACATGAGCATCGTGAATAATGTCCATCCAGTGACGTAACGCAAGCCAAATTGACATCATTTCCTTGATGTTTATGTGCTTGCACAGGAATTGCGGATCCCAAAGACCCTGGCATCTCGAATCCGTTGGGATTAATGATGCACCCCAACCTGTTTGACTGGCATCCGTCATAACGGTAAAACTCGGATCCGGCAACTGCAGCGGAACTCCTTGAGTTAACCACTGAATGTTTGCCCAAGTCTGAATCTCTTGTTTCACTTGATCTGACAAGAGAACGTCTACATTGAGCGAATGAATTTTCACACTCCAATTCTGAGTCAGGAAAATTTGAAGAGGACGTGTGCGTAGCCGCCCCATCGGAATGAGATCCGCGGCGGCTCCGCACAGACCTATCAGTCTCATAAATTCTCTCGCCGTGACTTTGTCTGCGTGCAGACAATAGCGAGCGTAACAACTGACTAATTTCGCTCTGGTTAACGGCAGACGAACGAGATTGTTGTGCGTCTCGAAGCTCATTCCCAGATGAGTGAATGACTTGGACGGCACCAGATCCGACTTCTCCTCGTTTACTATGAAATCGAGACGTCGGAGCAATAGAAGAAGATTCTGAACATCGTTCTGAAGCGTTAACTCGTTGCCGTACCTCTGAAGAATGTCGTCCAGGTAGGCCGACGTTACCGCAGACGAATGAGCTCGGAAGTAGATCATTACCGAGTTCATTACCCGAGTGAAAGCCCAGGGTGCTAGATTCAATCCGAAGCACATGGCCCGGAACTGATACACCACTCCTAGGACTGCGAAGCGTAGATACTTTCGGAATGTCGGATGTACCATGACGTGAAAGTACGCATCTTTGAGATCTATGCTGGTTGCATAATCGTTCACCCGAATACTCGCTCTGACCGATCGAATCGTCTCCATATAAAACTTCGGAGCGACGATCAGCTTGTTTATCCAGCTCAAATCTATGACTGGACGGAACGAGCCGTCTGGTTTCGGAACCAGAAACAGATGGCTGTAGAATCCCAGAGATTCCTGGTTTTCTACGACCTCTACCGCGTTCTTCATTAAAAGAGACTGCACCTCTGATAACAGAGCGTCTCTTTTCTGTGGATTTGACGGAAGATGAGTCCACTTTGGACTTCGAGTTAATGGAGGCTTTCGTTTGAAGGATATCTTTAGACCTTCCGAAGTCACTCCTCTCACCCAAGGGTCGTCCGTAATCGACGCCCACTCTTGTGAAAAACTCGACAACCTTCCGCCAACCGGAACGCGATAGAGGTTTAAGCCATCACCTCCTGGACCTGCGAGGCCTGCGGTAGGAGAAACCACGTCTTCCACGACACGCACCTCGCCTCGTCGACCTCGGGGCGTCCGACCGATTGTCCCGGCCTGAAAGACGTCCCGAACGAGAGTCGCTATCCTGACGGTCTCTCGAATAAGACCAAGAGGACGCACCGGAACCTCTATAGGAACCTCTCTTGGGCGCATTAGACCCAGAAGTGCCTGTCTTATTCGTGTCTGCTGTATCCGACTTTTTAGGAGCCGATCTGAACAACAGAGAATCATTAGCTTTCTTTTTAATTTTATCATAAATAGCGGAAAGCTTGCCGTCAAAGAGAAGTTCTCCTGAGACCGAAGCGACTCTAAGAGAGTTCTTCACCTTAGAATCCACTAGTGTGGATGTAGCTAGGGCTGCGTCACGTCTAACCAACTCCAGATTTGCCACTGAAAGGGCGGAGTTACACGTGGAATAAGCTACTGCCCTTGAAAGAAGTCTTAAAGAGGATTGTATATCCTGAAACTCTTCCCCTTGAAGGCGCAGTGATAACGCCTTAGTAAGGTGATCTGCGTAAGATAAGGCATCTAAATTGGCTCTGTTAGACGCAATAGCTGTTTCCAACACCGCGGTTGGAATAGAAGCTGACGACGGTAATGATAGCTCTAAGTCTTCCGCCTCGTCGTCCATACGCAGAGGAACTCTCGGTATACCCTGTCCTGCCGTATCGAATTTATTCCTTGCATTAATGAAAGGCAGGTTAAGAGTATTAGCGGACAAGAAACCTGCTTTCCCCGTCCTGGAAGCAAGTTTAAATATAGCGTCGTTCAATAATTCAAATGTTCTTGCAACATTATTGGACTGCGACGGAAACTCGGGAGCGATGTCCCTGAACCGCTCAAAAAATTCAGAGTCCAATGACGCTATAATTCTCTTGTCCGGAAGCGCAGCAGTCTGGCCCGACGGAACAACTTGAGGGAGAAAGTGCCGGATGAAGTCCACGGCAGCTTTATGTTGCTCCGAAAGGGATAGCTCCAATTCATCCGTATCCCTTTCACCATCTGGTCGGACCTCCCGATGTTCCCGGTCGTCCGCCCCCGATGCTTCGGCGAAGCGTACCGACCCAGCGCCATCGGATAATTCTCGATCCGACACCGTTTCTGTCGGCTGCTGGGATGCTGCGATAAGCTGTGCTATCTGCACAAGAATGTCCGACGTCGAGACCTGCGGAGGCGCAGTCTTTCGCTGCTTCGCCGAGGGCAGCTCCGCATCAGATGGCTCCCGCATACTTTTCCTATGCGAACGTCCGGAGTCCATCGGTCTCGAATCCCTGGCTGCCGGATGGTGTGACCTGGTCGCCGAAGAATCCTTCATCGGCGAAGCTGGTAAAATATCGGAGGTCACGCAGCCAAGGTGCGGTCGTGTGCGCTGACGAGAAGAGGAAGCCTTAACAGTCTCTGCAGACTGCTTATACAACGGAGCGTCCCGAGCGACGGACGTATGCTCCGCTAAAGACACATTTTGTACCACAACATCTGGTCACAGACGTTGTTGTACGAGAGAGGGACCTCTCTCGCTCGCGGCCCGGCTGGACCTGGACGAGCTAGGAACTGGACTAAAAGGCTTCCTCCGTTCTCGTTTACTATCCGCCGTCACTGGGTGTGCATCTATTATGTTTATAGTGCTCGCATCACCCAAAATTTCCTCTTGGACCGCATCGGACGAACCCGGCTGCTGAACCATTCGGTGAATGGACGCTACACCGGGCGAGCTAGCGGACGACATTTGTCTAATCTCCATGAGCACTTTTGCCGCTAGCTCTGAATTCATTTGTGACGACGGACGCACACTTGAAGAAGATAACATGGAAACATCACCCTGTTCTGGTTCCTCTGAAATAGAAACTGAGAGAGTAGAGTGACCTTGTGGAGAAAGAGCCGGCATAGCTCTTTCTCCAGAAACAACATATCGTGACACACGTTTCCAATGTTTCTCATCCCAATATTCACATATAGGACAGGGATTAATGTGAGAACACTGACTACAATTAATACAATGATCATGAAAGTCAGAGGAAGATTTCTTCCTATTACAATTTGAACAATGTCCCTTCATTGTGAAAGAACAACAATAAGTCCTAGTTACTCGCAAAAACCCCTGACACAAAGATACATAATAACATGATCCATTAATAAATGAAAAAACAATTGCAAAACAAAATAATTTTGAAAAAATATTTTTTCAGAGAAGCCCAAGTTGCTGAAAAGTAACGTTGAGCCCCGATGGATCCGATGGAAAAGTGTGGTCAAAAATTTTAAATTTATATAAAATAATTAATGAGACACTTTCGGATAATATAAATGTATCTTATAATGAGATAAACTACCACAAAGGCAAACAGCCCCCCTCAAAAAAGGCTGTTGCCAATGAAAACAAACAGTGTAAACACACTAGAAAACATGACTCCAGGCACTGAAAAAACTGGCCCGGAATCAGTCATCAATTACACTCTATCTGATGCAAAACAGAGACTCCCAGGGGAGAATCTGTAGAACATCAGATGGAAGATGCAGAACACAAACGTTATACACCCATGGGTGAAAACGTAACTATGGGGAAAATAACAGAAAACATTCTGTAACCAAGCAACTCTCCCAGGAAATTTTAGAAATGAAACTTCTCAAAAATATGCCAAAAGCATGGGAGAATTGCCAGGGGGGACTTTAGAAGGCTAGGGGAGAGGAAACACTGAATAAGCAGTGCAACAATTAGCAAGAATGACAACAAGAGGCCCATGCCTCGAAAATAGGCAACTTAACATAATTTCATCAAAAAATTTTAAGTACAGCCCTGATTATTTTTTGCCACTTCTTTTTCCTCTCCTCCTTCTATCCTCCTTAGAATCACATTTTCTCCAAAAATTACGTGTCTGGCATCCTTTAAACTAAGATTTACAAGCACAAAGATCAGTGAGATGTTGACTGATGAAGGGCCAAACAGAGAAATGATAATTGGCGCCAATTTCGGGACGACTGCGTCACTGCGCATGCGCAGTAGAGGCGTACTATGGAGGTCCTTTAGGACATGATTTCTTTTTGTTTTGGATGCAAATTTTGGGGATTGGGGGGCAAAATTTGTGTTTGGCCCTGGTTTTGTTGGAGTTAGCACCAGCTAAGTCTGGGTCATTGGTACAGTATAAAAATATTTACAAAGTTCAACAACCGATAATTTTGTGAAAAATTGAACAAAATCAAATTCCTGGCAATCTGCACACCTTTGGTATATCTATAGATACCATGTAAAATAAAAAGGTCCTAGCTTCAAAACTGTGAGAGAAGTTAGGCAGACAAACCACGCACCATACAGGGGAAATTCTACAAAAAATTGACCAAGTTAAACAACCTGTAATTTTGTGAAATATTGAAGCAAATCAAAATCCTGACAATATCCACACCTCTAGTATATGGACAAACATATAAATAAATAAAAAAGTTCTAGCCTGAAAACTGTGAGAGGACTCAGCCGGACAAACAATGTACCCTAGATGTGGATGGACACATGGATGGAGGGATGGACAGACAGACAGGGGTAAAACATGTACCAGAGGTTGCTGGATGGACGGACAGATGGATGTTAAGACAGATGGATGGACAGATAGATGGATGGATAGATAGATAGATGGTCAAGCGTAAAAAAGTATGCCCCGACTATTCGTTGCCAGGGCATAAAAATTTTCAAGTGGTGAAAACAAAAGTTCATTTTGAGATTGTTGTCAATTTTTTGAACTAGTCCAAAAGTGACAGGGACATTCTTACCCATGTCTTCACTGCTACTGAACAGCTTGTTAATATTCATAAATTCAAAGTTCACAATGACAGTGTTGATGGAAACACTGGTCAACCTTGCTGGACAGAATAAATAAAACAAACACTCCCTTATTACCAAAATACAAAACAAGAGGCCTCCCAGCCTAGACAGCTCCCCTGAGGGTCCCTGTTTTTGGGGAAAGCTAAATACAAGCCAAGTATCCATATGTCACTGTTTGTGACCCTGACCTTGATGATAAGACAATGGGTCAAGCTGACACATCGTTAGGTTATGTGGGTAACAACTGTGTAAAGGATGTGTGAAGGATGAACAAGATCTGTCACATATATTTAAATATACAGACCAGACAAGGGCTGCATAACAATAACTAAGTTTTACTGTCTGTGACCTTGACCTTGATGACATGACTTTGGATCAAAGTCATGACACATCTTTGAGTAATGAGCATATATTGTACCACATATGAATAGATCTGTCAATTATACCAAATAATACGGACTGGACAAGGGCTGAATAATATCAAAGTTTTGGTGTCTGTGACCTTGACCTTGATGACATGATCAAGGATCAAAGTTGCGACACACATTCGATTCATGAGCAATAAATGTACCAAGTATCAATAAGATTTGTCACTCATATCAAGTTATATGGACCAGACGAAAGTGACAGTGAAATGTCAAAGTATTTTTTCATTGGTTGTTTACCTAATTAGACATGCAATGGTTTTTAGCTGACCAAATATTCCTTTTTATTGGAAACGTTTAACTTTAGAAGAAAATTATAAATTCATAGTAATTTGTATATTTTTATACTTACCAATGGCCCAGACATAGCTGGTGCTATCTCTAAATTAAACAGGGCCAAACACAAATTTTGCCCCCCAATCCTCAAAATTTGCATATAAAACCGAAAATTTCATGTCCTATGTGGCCCTCCATACATTTGACAAATGCGCACGTGCAGTGTCCAGGAAGTACCGAAATTGCCACCAAATATCATTCCTTCTACAGTGCCTGCTAAATGTCTAATCTGCGGGGAGGAATGAGTGCCCACTCATGGGAGGGCCAACCCATCTGGGCCAATGGTAATTATAAAAATATACAAATTACTATGAATTTATATTTTTACACAATAACAAATGGCCCAGACATAGCCGAGTAGTAAATAGGTTGGAGGGCCTTGGACATAAAGGAAAATCCAATTACTCAATCACTTCTAAAAGAATATCTCCTACAGGAGAATAGGAGAGAACGGAATTACATGCCATTCATATTTATTTAAATAAGAAAGACATAACACCAACAATGTAAATGAGCCTTACTCAATATATAATTCTCCATTTTAATTCCAGCATAACCCATTATGCTAATTCTGTGAAGGGAAGCCAATATATAAAGGTAGTCCAGAGAATGAGCCTCTTTATACTCATTTAAAAGTGTCCGAGGATTGTATATTAATGCTCGTTTGACACGTGACATATACAAATGCTTCACACCGAGCTACACTTTAAAAATATTACATAAATGACATCATAATTGCTTCCACTGAGCTACACATTAAAACCATCCCAGTACCGACTCGGAACTACTGACACCAGAGGAGGTCTTCCCTTGCTTTTCACTATAAAGCCAGATGATATTAAGGGAAAACCATCCCCCAACCTTCCCCTTGTTCAGGGTCACATAACCGCAGAACGAAGAGGGCAGCAGAACAGCGTCACTGCTGGAACGGAAAGCCTAAATAACTATAGCTGCAATCCTTTAGTGGATGACATTCTGAGCAACAGACAGAGGATCTAAACATTTAAGATCATCGAAGATGGACTCTATATTTCTTAGGTAAAACTTAGTGAATGTAGAAGGCTGTGTCCAGTACGCAGCTTTCATGAGATCAGTAATGGCTATACGGCTAGAATAGGCCCAAGAAGTGGACAGCACTCTAACTTCATGTGCTGAAATCTTATTAACAGAATGCTTATCTGGAGATAGATTTTCATAGGCAATACGTATTGCCAATCGAATCCATCTAGCAACAGACTGAACAGATATATCTTTTCTGTTAAGCATTAATGATAAAAAGAAGCGTTTCCTTCCTTTCCTAATAAAACCTGATCGGTGTTTAAATATGTGCATAGCTCTGACTGGACACAGCAAAGGTCTATGGTTGTCCGTAGATGGCAGAGCCTTTATGATAATAGGCTCAGGCCACACATTTGGAACTTGATTCTTAGCCACAAATCCTATTTGTGTAGTTAAAGTGATGGTATTTCCAACACTACGGTAGTGAGATTCATCAACTGATAACTCTTCTAGCGGAAGCAAAGGCTAAGAGAAATGCTGTTTTATAGGTCAAGAATTTGAACTCTACAACGTCTAATGGCTCAAACAGAGCTTTTTTAAGCTTCAACAGTACCCAATCTAAATTCCACTTCGGAATTAATCTGAGAGTTCTAGGTCTATTTATAGAGAAATTTCTAACTGGTTTGGATAAAGAAGTATTAGATCCAATATCCAAATGATCATGATGTGCGTATGTGTCTGACAGCATAGACCTACAGCCCTTAATAGTGACAGGCTGCAGTCTGAGAACGTCAAAACAAGTAGACCAGAAAATTTGCTATGTCTGGTCAGGATGGATCATAAACATCTATCGACTGATACTTACACCACTGGAAGAAAACCCTCCACTTTGCCGCATAATTCAGCGAAGAAGAGGTCCTCCTACAGTTAGAAATTGCGTCCACTGCTCGTTCTG
Organism: Pictodentalium vernedei; assembly: GCA_031216915.1. Lineage (NCBI taxonomy): Eukaryota > Metazoa > Mollusca > Scaphopoda > Dentaliida > Dentaliidae > Pictodentalium > Pictodentalium vernedei. Next base: position 299,854,133 of record CM062294.1, read on the forward strand.
TAAAACGCTTGTCATGCAAGAAGGACCACACAATGGAAATACATGAAGGTTGAGACCCCTGTGGGTTGTGATGCACTGCGAGTGACTTCCCCTGATAAAGAAGGTCCTTCCGCGGAGGAAGCTTCCGGGGAATGTCCCATAACAGACACCTGAGAAGATTTATCCATGGTTTCTGTACCGACAGAGATGCTACTAACAGAATCTTGCAATGAGATTGCTTGATCTTTAACAAGATCTGTTGAATTAATGGAGTTGGAGGATACGCATATCCTATTATTCCGTCCCATGAAATTGAGATGGAATCTTCTGTGTGCGCTCGAGGATCCGGGCATGGCGACACGTAAGTCTGCAACTGATTGTTGAGGTGTGTCGCAAATAAGTCTATCATAGGATGATCCCACTGGTAGCAAATCTGTCTGAACACTCGCTTGTTGAGAGTCCATTCTGAAGGCAACAGGTGACCTTTCCGAGAGAGCGAGTCTGCTAGTGCGTTCAGACGACATGGAATATGACAGATTGATAGCAGAACTTGATGTTCCAAGACAAATAGAAGGATTCTTTCTGTTAGTTCGTATAATGGAATACGCTACAATTGTCGAGTTGTCCGACAATATTTGAACATGAGCGTTCTCTATAATGTGAATCCATTGTTATAGCGCTAGCCATATTGACATCATTTCCTTGATGATTATGTGCTTTCCTAGGAACTCTGGGTCCCAAAGACCCTGGCATTTCGAGTCTGTCGGATTCAGGGTCGCACCCCAACCTGTTTGACTCGCATCTGTCATAATCATGAAATCTGGATCCGGAAGTTGCAGCGGAACTCCCTGAGTTAACCACTGAATATCTGCCCAAGTCTGAACTTTTTGTTTTACTTGGTCCATTAAAACAATATTGGTCTTGAGCGAATGTGTCTTCACACTCCAGTTCTGAGTAAAGAATATCTGGAGAGGACGTGTGCGTAAGCGACTGAACGGAATGAGATCCACGGCCGCTCCGCACTGCGTCTGAGTGTAGACAAAGCGAGTATAACAACCGACTAATTTTGCTCTGGGTAACGGCAGACGAACCAGATTGTTGTGAGTCTCGAAGCTCATCCCCAAGTGAATGAACGACTTGGACGGAGCTAGATCCGACTTCTTCTCGTTTACAATGAAAACAAGATGTCGGAGAAGTAATAACAGACTGTGAACATCGTTCTGAAGAGTATCTTTGTTGTCATACCTCTGAAGAATATCGTCCAAGTAAGCCGACGTTACCGCAGACGAATGAGCTCAGAAATAATACATTACCGGGTTCATTATTCGAGTGAACACCCAGTGAGCTAGATTCAGGCCAAAGCACATTGCTCGGAATGGATATACCCTGAACGGCGAACCGTAGGTACTTTCTGAATGCCGGATGAACAATGACATGAAAGTACGCATCTTTTAGATCTATGCTTGGCGCATAGTCGTTCACTCGTATGCTGGCCCTTACCGACCGAATGGTCTCCATATAGAACTTTGGAGATAGGATAATCTTGTTTATCCAGCTCAAGTCTAATACCGGTCGGAACAAGCCGTCTGGCTTTGGTTCGAGGAACAGGTGACTGTAGAAACCTAGTGATTCTTGGTTGTCTACGACCTCTATTGCATCCTTTTCTAGGAGAGACTTTACCTCCGAGAGGAGAGACTCTCTTTTTGTAGGATTTGGCGGAAGCTGAGTCCATTGCGGACTTTGTGTTAGCGGTGGTTTTTCTCAGAACGACTTCTTTAGGCCATCCGAGACCACACTTCTCACCCACCGATCTTCCGTTATAGACCGGCCTTGTCCTCTCGCTGCTAACAATGTACCGTGACACACGTCTCCAACATTTTTCATCCGAATTAATGTGAGTACACTGACTACAAGCAACACAATAATCATGTGAATCTGAGGAAGACTTCCTTGAATTACAATTTGAGCAACAAGTTTTCATTTTAAATAAACATGAAAGTCAATAGTACTCGCACTAACTCTCAATAATAACTGAAAAAGATACATCAAAACATTAATCAAAACAATGATTCGAAAAAGCTTTTAAAAAATTTTTAAAAAATTCGAAATCATTTGGACATGAGCCCAAGTTCCCAAAGGGAACGATGAGCCCAAATGGATCCCGATAGAGCCCAAGTGTGGACAAAATTTTTTTTTCACTTCCAAAAATTAAGGCTACACTACCGGAATATAATATGTATCTTATACTAGTCCTAACATGATTAATTCATAGGAAAGTTAAAAAATTTATAGTAATTTATATATTTTTTATACTTACCAATGACCCAGACATAGCTGGTGCTAACTCTTAAAAATCTAGGGCCAAACACAAATTTTGCCCCCCAATCCCAAAAATTTGCATCTAAAACCAAAGAAATCATGTCCTGAATGGCCCTCCATACTTTGCCTCTACTGCGCATGCGCAGTGTCAAGGAGGTCCCGAAATTGGAGCCATTTATCATTCTTACAATCAGTGCCTGGTCAGCGCTATGTACTCAGCGGGGAGGTATGAGTTCCCAACTCCTGGGAAGGCCATCCCCATCTGGGTCATTGGTAAGTATAAAATATATATAAATTACTATAAATTTTTTAACATTTTTATACTGTACCAATGACCCAGACATACCTGAATAGTAAAAAGGCTGGAGGGCCTAGGACATAGAGGAAAATCCAATAAGCTCAACTATATAAAATAGAGTCATCCCCTCGAGGAGAAAAGGAGTATTAGGCTTTACATGTATCTTTCTTATTTATGATAAATTAGAAAGACACAACACCCTTCATAATTGAGCATCATAACATTCATGTTCTCTATTAACATCCAGTATAATCCTTATACTAATTATTTTTAAAGTAAGCCAATAAATAAAGTTAGTCCAGAGAATTGAGACTCTTTATACTCTTTAAAAAGTGTCCGAGGATAGTATATTAACGCCCGTTTGACACGTGACATATTCAAATACTACACTTTAAAAATATGACATGAATTAATTTTTTAAACATTAACTTTTCACTTTAAAACCATCCCAGTAACAGCTCAGAATTACTGACTCCGGAGGAGGTACCCCCTTGTTTTCATTATAAAACAGGTGACCCAAGGGAACACCCTCCCCCCCCCCCCCCTTTCCCTTGCCCTGGGTCAAATAGCCCAGAGCAAAGAGGGCAACAAGACGGAGTCACTGCCTGAACAGAAAGCCTACATAACTATTGTTGCAACTGTTTAGTGAACGACATTCTGAGCAGCAGATAATGGACCTAAACAATGCAGGTCTCCAGAAATGGACTCAATATTTCTGAGATAAAAATTCGTGAATGTGGATGGCTGAGACCAATATGCAGCCTTCATTAAATCTGTAATAGCAACACTATTTGCAGAAGCCCAAGATGTAGAAAGAGCTATTACTTCATGAGCCGAAATCTTAAGCACAGACTGCTGAGTTAAAGATAGATTATCATAAGCAGTACAGATAGTTAATTGAATCCATCTAGCAATAGAATGGACCGTAATGTCCTTTCTATTAGGCATCAGAGACAGAAGCTTTTACATCCTTTCTGATAAACTGAGATCTTGTTTATAAATACATAAAGCTCTAACCGGACAGAGTAAAGGCCTATGCCCGTCTGAAGACGGAAGGGCCTTAATAACAATAGGTTCCGGATATTTATTAGGAGCCTGATTCTTAGCCAAAAATCCAACATTAGTAGTAAAGGTAATAGTGTTCCCGATGCTACGAAAGTGAGAATCATCCACCGATAGTGCATGAAGCTCACTGACTCTTCAGCAGAAGAGAAAGCTAAGAGAAATGCTGTCTTATAAGACCAGAATTTGAAATCTACTGTCTCAAGAGGCTCAAATGGTTTTCTTTTAGTTTAAGAAGAACCCAAGCTAAATTCCATTTAGGAATTAATCTAAGGGTTCTAGGTCTATTTATCGAAAAGTTTCTAACTAATTTAGATAAAGAGACATTAGATCCAATTGTAAACTATCATGGTGTGCATAGGTATCAGATAACATAGACCTATAACCTTTAATAGTAACAGGCTGCAGTTGATCTTGGCAAACAAGTATACTAGAAAGTTTGCAATGTCTGGTAAGGAGGGATCAAAAATATCAACATAATGATCCCTACACCAACGAAGAAAGACCTTCCACTTTAGCCGCATAGTATAGCGAAGAGGAGGTCCTCCTACAGTTAGAAATCGCATCCACTGCTCGTCCTGTACAATGCTTGCCGTGCAAGAAGGACCGCACAACGGAATACGTGAAGGTTGAGACCTTGCGGGTTGTAATGAAGTTGACAAGATTTCCCCAGCGAAAGAAGATCCTCTCGTGGAGGAAGTTTTCGCGGTAAGTCCCACAGCAGACACCTGAGTAAATTTATCCACAGTCTCTGTGGAGACAAAGATGCTACCAAGAGAATTGTATTGTGATTGTTTTATCTTAGCAATATTTGCTGAATCAACGGCGCTGGAGGATACGCATATCCTATCATTCCGTCCCACGAGATCGATAGAGCGTTTACTGCATATGCTCAGGGATCCGGACATGGTGACACATACGTCTGCAATTGATTGTTGAGTTGTGTCGCAAATAAGTCTATCATTGGCCGCTCCCATTGGTAGCAAATCTGATTGAATACCTGTTTGTTGAGAGTCCATTCTGGCGGCAAAAAGTGACCCTTCCGTGAAAGGGAGTCTGCTAATACATTCAGACGACCCGGAATATGATGGACCGAAGCAGAACTTGGTGTTCTAGAACAAACAGAAGGATTCTTTCCGTTAAATTGAATAACGGAACGGAATGAGTGCCTCCCTGGTTCCGGATATACGCAACTACTGTCGTATTGTTGGACAGGATTTGGACATGCGCTTTCTGAATAATGTTCATCCAATGACGTAGTGCAAGCCAAATTGACATCATTTCTTGGATGTGCTTGCCTAGAAACTGCGGAACCCAAAGACCCTGGCACTTCGAATTCGTTGGGATCAATGTTGTACCCCAACCTGTTTGACTGGCATCCGTCATAATCGTAAAACTTGGATCCGGCAACTGCAGTGGAACTCCCTGAGTCAACCATTGAATGTGTGCCCAAGTCTGAATCTCTTGCAACACTTGATTGACAAGAGAACGTCTATATCGAACAATTCATAGATTGCTGAAAGGTTGCCGTCGAAGAGAAGCTTCTCCGAGACCGAAGCGACTCTGTGAGAGTTCTTCACCTTACTATCCACGTGCGTGGATGTAGCTAGGGCTGCGACACGTCTAACCAACTCTAGGTTTGCCACTGAAGGGCGGAGTTATACGTGGAAAAGCTACTGCCCTTGAAAGAAATCTCATTGAGGATCATATCCTGGAATTCTTTCCCTTGAAGATGTAATGATAACGCCTTAGTAAGGTGGTCTGCGTATGATAAAACGTCTAAGTTAGGTCTGTTAGACATTATTGGCGTTTCCAACTTCGTGGTTGGAATTGACATAGACGGCGATATAGACAATTCCCAGTCGTCAGCGTCGTCGTCTAGACGCAGAGGAACTCTCGGTATGCCCTGTCCTGCCATTTCAAATTTATTCCTTGAATTGATGAAAGGCAGATTTAGAGTATTTGCGGACAAGAAACTAGACTTGCCTGTGTTGGTAGCAAGCTTATATATAGCGTTGTTCAATAATTCGAATGTTCTTGTGACATTATTGGACTGGGTCGGCAACTCAGGGACGATGTCCCTGAACCGATCAAAAACTCTGTGTCCAATGACGCTATTAGTCTCTTATCCAGCATCGCAGCATTCTAGTCCGACGGAACAACCTCTGGAAGATAATGCCGGAAGAAATCTATGGCAGCTTCTGTTGTTCCGAAAGGGAAAGCTCGAAATCCTCCGAATCCCTTTAGCCATCCTGTCGGACCCTATGAAGTGCTCGGTCGTCCGTACCTGATGCTTCAGCGTAGCGAACCGACCCAGCATCGTCGGATTATTCCTGATCCGACAGAGATTCTGTCGTTTGCTGGGATGCTGCGATAAGTTGTGCTATTTTGGAGAAGCGGTCTTACGTTGCTTTGCCGCTGGAAGCTCCGTGTACGTTGCCCCGTGCATACTACTATTATGCGAGCGTCCGGAGTCTACAGGCCTCGTGTCCCCTGGCTACCGGATGGCATGACCTGTTCGCTGTGGAATCCCTGATTGGCGAAGCTGGCAGGATATTCAAGGTCACATAGCCAAGGTGCGGTCGTGTGCGCTGCCGTGAGGATGAGGAAGCCTTATCGACAGTCTCTCGGACTGTCTATATAACGGAGCGTCCCGAATTTGCTTCTAGAGGTTGTTTCGTCGGACCAGAATGCTGCGATGCCGGATAAGAGACTGATAGCGTCTGTGGACACAAGAATTTTTTGATCGGTTCAGGGACATCGTCCCTGAGTTTCCGACACAGTCCAATAATGTCACAGGAACTTTCGAATTATTGAATGACGCCAGTCCATGCGAGCGGCGGACATATGCTCCGAATGCGAAACGTTTGTACCACAACATCTGGTCCCAGATGTTGTTGTACGAGAGAGGGACCTCTCTCGCTCTCAGCCCGGATGGACATGGACGAGCTAGGAACCGGACTAATAGGCTTCCTCCGATCTCTCCTCTGATCCGTCGTCACTGGGTGTGTACTTTTGTCTTATTATAGTGCTCGCATCACCCAAATCTCCTTCCTGGACCGCAACGGACGAACCCGGCTGCCGAGCCATTCGATGAATGGACACCGGGCGAGCTAGCGAATGTCAACGCCGTCGATCCTACTAGGGACCTCTTAGGCGATTGACGTATTTCCATGAGCACTTATTGCCGCTAGCTCTTCATTTAACTATGACGACAGAGGCACACTTTTGTAAGACATCACGGTAACTTTTGCGAACAAGAAACCAGACTTGCTTGTTTAATAGCAAGCATATATATAGCGTCATTCAATAATTCGAAAGTTCCTGTGACATTATTGGACTGTGTCGGAAACTCAGGGACGATGTCCCTGAACCGATCAAAAAATTCTTGTGTCCACAAACGCTATCAGTCTCTTATCCGGCATCGCAGCATTCTGGTCCGACGAAACAACCTCTAGAAGATAAAGCCGGATGAAATGTACGGCAGCTTATGTTGTTCCGAAAGGGAAAGCTCAAAATCCTCCGAATCCCTTTCGCCATCCTGTCGGACCCTATGAAGTTTTCGGACGTCCGTACCTGATGCTTCAGCGGAGCGTACCAACCCAGTGTCGTTGGATATTACCTGATCCGACAGAGATTCTGTCGTTGCTGGGATGCTGCGATAAATTGTGCTATTTGGGATAGCACGTCCGTCACTGAGGCCTGTGGAGTAGTGGTCTTATGATGCTTTGCCGCTGGAAGCTCCGTGTACGTTGACTCCTGCATACTTTTCTTATGCGAATGTCCGGAGTCTACAGGCCTCGTGTCCCTGGCTACCGGATGGCATGACCTGGTCGCCGTGGATTCTCTGATTGGCGAAGCTGGCTGGATATCCGAGGTCACGTAGCCAAGGTGCGGTCGTGTGCGCTGCCGTGAGGATGAGGAAGCCTTATTGACAGTCTCTCCGGACTGCCTATATAACGGAGCGTCCCGAGCGGCGGACATATGCTCCAAATGCAAAACATTTTGTACCACAACCTCTGGTCCCAGATGTTGTAGTACGAGAGAGGGGCCTCTCTCACTAGCAGCCCGGATGGACCTGGACGAGCTAGGAACCGGACTAATAGGCTTCCTCCGTTCTCTCCTCTGATCCGCCGTCACTGGGTGTGCACTTAGTTGATTTATAGTGCTCGCATCACCCAAAACTCCTTTCTGGACCGCAACGGATGAACCCGGTTGCTGAACCATTCGATGAATGGACGCTACACCAGGCGAGCTAGTGGACGTCAAAGGCCGTCGATCCTACTAGGGACCTCTTAGGCAATTGACGTATTTCCATGAGCACTTTGCCGCTAGCTCTTCATTTAATTGTGACGACGGAGGCACACTTTTGGAAGACATCACGGATACATCACCCTGTTCTTGTTCGTCTGAAATAGAGATTGATAAACTAGAGTGACCCTGCGGAGAAAGGACCGGCATGGCCACTTCCCCGCTAACATACCGTGACACACGCTTCCCATGTTGTCATCCCAATTGACACATACTGAACAGGAGTTAGTGCGAGTACACTGACTACAATTAATACAATGATTATGAAAGTCAGAGGAAGATTTCCTCTTATTACAATTGAACAATATCCTTTCATTGTGAAAAGAATACAAAAAGTCCTAGTACTCGCACCAACCCCCGAAAACAAAGATACATAATAACATGATCCATTAACATAGAAAAAATAATTGAAATCAAAAAAACTTTTTGAAAAAATATTTTTTCAGAAAAGCCCAAGTTTCTGAAAAGTAACGTTGAGCCCCACTGGATCCCAAGCCTAAGTGTGGACAAAAATTTTAAAACTATTTTTAAAAATTAATGCAACACTTACGAATAATAATAATGTATCTTGTTATGATTAAACTAACACAAAGACAAGAAATCCCCCCCCACAGAGACTGTTGTCAATGTAAACAAGAAGTGTAAAAACACCAAAAACATGACTCCAGGCACTGATAACCATGGCCCGAAATCAGTTACCAATAATACACTATCTGATGCAAAACAGAGACTTCCAGGGAAGAAACTGCAGAACATCAGATGGTAGATGCAGAACACTATGCCTAAACACCCATGGGTGAGGACGTAAACATGGGGAAAAGAACAGAATTCATTCTGTTACCCAGCTAAAACTCCAAAGAAATTTTAGTAATAATATTACAGAAAATATGCCAAAAGCATGGGAGAATAGCAAGGGGTACTTAAAGGAAAGGGAGAGAGGAAAACACTGAACAAGCAGTGTAACTTTATAGCAAGAATGACCACAACAGGCCCATGCCTCGAAAATAGGTAACTTAACATAATTTCATTAAAAAGTTAAAAAATTTATAGTAATTTCTATATTTTTTATACTTACCAATGACCCAGACATAGCTGGTGCTAACTCTTAAAATATAGGGCCAAACACAAATTTTGCCCCCCAATCCCCAAAATTTGCATCTAAAACCAAAGAAAACATGTCCTGAAAGGCCCTCCACACTTCGCCTCTACTGCGCATGCGCAGTGTCAAGGACGTTCCGAAATTGGCGCCATTAATCATTCTAAAAACCAGTGCCTGGTAAGCGCTATGTACTCAGTGGGGAGGTAAGAGTTCCCAACTGCTGGGAGGGCCATCCCCGTCTGGGTCATTGGTAAGTATAAAAAATATAGAAATTACTATAAATTTTTTAACATTTTTATACTGTACCAATGACCCAGACATAGCTGAATAGTAAAAAGGCTGGAGGGCCAAGGACATAGAGCAAAATGGAATACGCTCAATAATATAAAAAGAGTCATCCCCTGTTGGGAAAAAGAAGTAATAGGCCTTACATGTATCTTTCTTATTTATGATAAATTAGAAAGACACAACACCTTCCAAAATTGAGCTTCATACATCCATGTACTCTATTAATATCAAATATAATCCTAATACTAATAATTTTTAAAGTAAGCCAATAAATAAAGTAAGTCTTGAGAATAGAGACTCTTATACTCCTAAAAGTGTCTGAGGATTGCATAATCATGTCCGTTGACATATGCAATAATCAAAAGCTATACTTTAAAAACTAAGACTTGAATGAATTTTAAAAACCTAAACTTCTCACTAAACAACCATCCCAATAACAGCTCAGAATTACTAACTCCGGAGGAGGTATCCCCTTATTTTCATAGTAAAACAGGTGACCAAAGGGAACACCCTCCCCCCCCCCCCCCCCCCTTTTCCTTGCCCTGGGTCAAATAGCCCAGAGCGAAGAGGGCAGCAGAACGGAGACACTGCCGAAACAGACAGCCTACCTAGCTATAGTAGCAACTGTTAAGTGAATGACATTCTGAGCAGTAGATAATAGACCTGACAATAGAGGCCTCCAGAAATGGACTCGATATTTCTGAGATAAAAATTCATGAATGTGGATGGCTGAGCGCAATGAGCAGCCTTAAAAAATCTATAATAGCGACACTATTAATGTAAGCCCAAGATGTAGAATAACTCTTACTTCATGAGCCGAAATCTTAAGCACAACTGCTAAGTCAATGATATACCATAAGCAGTACCGATAGTTAAAAGAATCCATTAACAATAGAATGGAGCGTAACGTCCTTCTACTAGGCATCAAAGACAGAAGAAGCTTACGCCCATAGTAATAAACAGATATCTGTTTATAAATACATAAACTCTACCCGGAAAGAGTAAAGGCCTATGCCCGTACGAAGACGGAAGGACCTTAATAACAATAGGTTCCGGATAATAGGAGCCTAACTCTTATGCAAAAATCCAACCTAAATAGTAACGGAATAGTGATTCCGAAACTACGAAAGTGAAAATCATCCATCGATAGTGCATGAAACTCACTGACTCTACAGTAAAAGAGAAACCAACAGAATTACTGTCTAAAAGGTCAGAATTTGAAAACTACTGTTTCCAGAGGCTCAAATGATTACTTAGCTAAATAAGAACCGAAGTTAAAATCCATATAGGAATTTAATCTAAAGATTCTAAGTCTATATATCAAAAAGTTACTAACTGACTTAGATAAAGAGACATAAGACTCAATTGTAAACTATCGTAGAGTGCATAGGTATGAGGTAATATAAACCTATAACCTTACTAATAACAGGCTGCAGTAGATCTTGTGAAACAAGTATACTAAAAAATTGCAATGAGTAGTATGGAGGGATCAACAATATGAACATAATGATCCCTACACCAACGACGGAAGAGCCTCCACTTTAGCCGCATAGAATAGCGAAGAAGAGGACCTCCTATAGTAAGAAATCGCATCCAAAGCTCGTCCAGTACAATGCTTACAATGCAATACGGACCACACAATGGAATACATGAAGGTTGAGACCTTGCGGGTTGTGATAAAGATGACACGATTTACCCAGTGAAAAAAGATCCTCACATTGAGGAAGATTTCACGTTAAGACCCACAGTAGACAAGAGAGTAAATTACCCATGATCTCTGTGAAGATAGAGATGCTATCAACAGAAATGTATTGTGGTTGTTTATCTTAGCAATACCTGCTGAAACAACAGCGCCGGAGGATACGCGTATCCTATCATTCCGTCCTATAGATCAATAGAGTGTTAACAACATTAGCTCAGAGATCTGGACAAGCCAACACATACGTCTGCAATTGATTAGCAAGCTGTGTCGTAAATAAATCATCATTGGGCACTCCCATAGATAGCAAATCTGATTGAATACTTGTTTGTTGAGAGTCCATTCTGACAGCAACAAGCGACCCGTAAGTGAATGGGAGTCCGGTAAAACAATCAGACGACCCGGAATATGACGGACCAAAACAGAACTTGGTGTATTATAACCAACAGACGGATTCTTTCCATTAAATTGAATAACGGAAAAGAAAGAGTGCCTCCCTGGTTCCAGAGATACGCCACTACTGTCGAATTAACGGACAGGATTTGGGCATGCGTTTCTGAATAATGTTCATGCAATGACATAAAGCAAGCCTAAAAAACATTATTCCGCGGAAGAAAATTGGTTGCTAAGAGACTGCGGAACCCAAAGACCCTGGCACTTCGAATCCATTGGGATCAGTATTATATCCCAATCTGTTTGACTGGCAACCATCATAACAGCCACACTCGGGTCCGGCAACTGCGGTGGCACTCTTTGAGTCAACCACCGAATGTTTGCCCCAGTCTGAATCTCTTGTAACACTAGATAGACAAGAGAACGTGTAAATCGAGCAATTCATGGATTGCCGAAAAGTTGCCGTCGAAGAGAAGCTCCTCCGAGAACGAAGCTACTCTGAGAGAGTTCTTAACCTTACTATCCACGCGTATGGATGTAGCTAGGGCTGCGTCACGTCAACCAACTCCAATCAGCCACTGAAGGGCGGAGTTATACGTGAACAAACTACTGCCCTCAAAAGAAATTACATTGAGAATAATATCCCGTAAATCTTTTCTTGAAAACGTAATGATAACGCCTCAGTAAGGCGGATTACGTATGATAAAGCATCTAAGTTAAGTCTACTATACATCATGTCGTTTCCAACACTGAAGTTGGAAAAGACATAAACGGCGAAAAAGAATATTTCCAGTCTTTAACCACACCATCTAGACGCATATGAACTCTCGGTATGCCCTGCTCTGCCAAATAAACTAATCGTATAAATGATAAAACGGCAGAAATGAGCAACGCGGACAAGAAACTAAACTATCATGCTTGGTAGCAGGCTTGAATGCATATATAGCGTCGAAAAATAAAACACATGTTGTAATGACATTATTGGACTGCGTCGGTAAGTCAGGGACAATGTCCCTGAACCGATCGAAAAATCCGAGTCCAATGACGCTATAAGTCTCTTATCCAAGATCGCAGCAATGAAGTCCGAAATAACAATCACTGGAAGATAATGCCAGAAGATATGAAAGGCAGCTTCCGATACTACTAAAGGGAAAACTCGAAATCTTTCGAATCCCTTTTGCCATCCTGTCGGACCCTATAAAGCGTTCGGTCGTCCGTACCTGATGCAACCGCGGACCGCACCGACCCAGCGCCGTCAGATAATTCCTGATTCGACCAAGAAACTGACAATTGCTGGGATGCTGCAAAACAACTGTGCTAACTCGGATAGCACGTCCGTCACTGAGGCCTGAGGAGAAGCGGTCCTACAATGCATTGCCGCTGGAAGCTCCGTGATCGTTACCCCGTGCATACTACCAATATGCGAGCGAACGGAGTGTATAGGCCTCGTGTCCCTTGGCTACCGGATGGCGCGACCTATTTGCCGTGGAATGACGAAACTGATCGGATACTCAAGGTCACGTAGCCAATGTGCGGTCGTGTGCCCTGCTGTGAGGATGAGGAAGCATTAAGGACAGTCTCTCGGACTGTCAATATAACGGAGCGTCCCGACCGACAGACATATGCTCCGAATGTAAAATATCTGAACCACAACATGCGGTCCCCTATGTTGTTGGACGAGAGAGGGACCTCTCTCGCTCACAGCCCGGACGGACCTGGACAAGCCAGGAACCGGACTAACAGGCTTCCTCCGATCTGTCCTCAATCTGCCGTCACTGGGTGAGTACTAAAGTAATTAAAGTGCTCGCATCACCCAAATCTCCTTCCTAGACCGCAACGGACGAACCCGGCAGCCGAACCATTCGATGAATGTACGCTACACCGGGTGAGCTAGCGAATGTCACTCCGTAGGCGATAGACATATTCCATGAGCACTTATTGCCGCTAGCTCTTCATTAACTATGACGACAGAGGCACACTTTTGAAAGACATCTCCGTAACTTTGCGAACAAGAAACCAGAAATGCTTGGTTATAGCAAGCATATAATAATAATATATAGCGTCGTTCAATAATTCGAAAGTTTGCGTGACATTATTGGACTATGTCGGAACTGAGGGACGATGTCCCTGAACCGAACAAAAAATTTCTAAGTCCTCCGACGCTATCAGTTTCTTATCCGGCATCGCAGCATTCTGGTCCGACGAAAGAAGCTGTAGAAGACCAAGTCAGATGACATACACAACAGCATATGTTGTTCCGAAAGGGAAAGCTCGAAATCCTCCAAATCCCTTTCGGTATCCCGTCGGACCGGATGAAATTTTCGGACATCCGTACCCGCTTCCGCGAAGCGTCCCAACCCAGCATCATCGGATAAAAAATATGCGACAGATTCAGTTGATGCTGGGATGCTGTGATAAACTGTGCTATTTAGGAAAGCACGTCCGTTCCCGAGGCCTGTGCAGTAGCGGTCTTACGATGCATTGCCGCCGGAAGCTCCGTGTACGTTGACTCCCGCACACTTCCTATGCGAACGTCTGGAGTCTGCAGGCCTCGTGTCCCTGGCTACCGGATGGTGTGACCTGGTCGCCGATGAATTTCTGACTGGCGAAGCTGACTGGATATCCGTGGTCACGTAGCCAAGAGCGGACGTGTGCGCAACTATGAGAATGAGGAAGCCTTATTGACAGTCTACTCCGGACTGACTATATGTCGGAGCGTCCCGAGCGACGGACGTATGCTCCGAATGCGAAACATTTTGTACCACATCTGGGGCCAGATGTTGTGAACGAGAGAGGGGCCTCTCTTGCTTGCCGTCCGGATGGACCGGAACGAGCTATGAACCGGACTAAAAGGCTTCCTCCGTTCTCCCTCCGATCCGCCGTCACTGGGTGTGCATTAGGTTGATTTATAGTGCTCGCATCACCCCAAAATTCCTTCTAGACCGCAACGGACGAACCCGGCTGCCGAACCATTCGGTGAATGGATGCTACACCGGGCGAGCTAGCGGACGTCAAAGGCCTCCGAACCTACTAGGGTCCTCTTAGGCAATTGGCGTATTTACATGAGCACTTTTCCGCTAGCCCTTCATTAATTGTGACGACGGAGGCACACTGTTGGAAGACATCACAGATACATCACCCTAATCTTGATCGTCTGAAATAGAAATTGATAAAGTAGAGTGACCCTGCGGGGAAAGGACCGGAGAGTCCAATTCCCCAATAACATACCGTGACATACGCTTCCCATATTGTCATCGAAATCATACGATACAGAACAGGAGTTAATGCGAGTACACTGACCACATATAGATTGATTATAAAGTCAGAGGAAGACTTCCTCTTATTACAATTGATCAATATCCTTTCAATGTGAAAAGAAAACAAGTCCTGGTACTCGCACTAACCCCTGGCAATCAAAATACATAATAATAATATGATCCATTAATATTGAAAAAATAATTGAAATCAAAATATTTTGAAAAAATATTTTTTCAGAACAGCCCAAGTTTCTGAAAAGTAACGTTGAGCCCCAATGGATCCCAAGCCTAAGTGTGGACAAAAATTTTTAAAATATTTTAAACAATTTATTCAACACTTACGAACAATAATATTGTATGTAGTTATGATTAAAATAACATCAAGATATTATTTTCCAGAAATCCCCCCCTCACACAGAGGGCTGTTGAAAATGTAAACAATGAGTGTAAAAACACTAAAATAAGACTCCAGGCACCCAGGCCCGAAATCAGTTACCAAAAATACACTATCTGATGCAAAACAGAGACTTCCAGGGAAGAAACTGCAGAACATCAGATGGTAGATGCAGAACACAACGCCTAACCACCCGTAGGTGAAGACGTAAACATGGGGAAAAGAAACAGAATTCATTCTGTTATTCAGCTAAAACTCCCAAGAAAATTTAGTGATAATAATTACAAAAACTATGCCAAAAGCATGGGAGAATAGCAAGGGGAGACTTAAAGGACAGGGAGAGAGGAAAACACTTAAAAAACAGTGTAACTAATTAATCAGAATGACAACAAAATGGCTGCTGCCTCGAAAATAGGTAACTTAACATAATTTCATTAAAAAATTTTAAGTTACAGCCCTGATAATATTCTGTCACACATTTTTTTTCCTCTCCTCCTTCTCTATCCTCCTTAGAATCACCATTTCACTAATATTTATGTGTCTGGCATCATTTAAACTGAGATTTACAAGCACAAAGATCAGTCAGATGTTAACTGATGAAGGGCCAAACTTAGAATGATTAATGGCGCCAATTTCGGAACGTCCTTGACACTGTGCATGCGCAGTAGAGGCGAAGTGTGGAGGGCCTTTCAGGACATGTTTTCTTTGGTTTTAGATGCAAATTTTGGGGATTGGGGGGCAAAATTTGTGTTTGGCCCTATATTTTAAGAGTTAGCACCAGCTATGTCTGGGTCATTGGTACAGTATAAAAATATTTTAAGTTACAGCCCTGATTATTTTCTGTCACTCATTTTTCCTCTCCTCCTTCTATTTCCTCTTTAGATCCACCATTTCTCTAATATTTATGTGTCTGGCATCATTTAAACAGAGATTTACAAGCACAAAGATCAGTCAGATGTGAACTGATGAAGGGCCAAACAAAGAATGATAAATGACGCCAATTTCGGGACCTCCTTGACACTGCGCATGTGCAGTAGAGGCGAAGTATAGAGGGCCATTCAGGACATGATTTCTTTGGTTTTAGATGCAAATTTTGGGGATTGGGGGGCAAAATTTGTGTTTGGCCCTAGATTTTTAAGAGTTAGCACCAGCTATGTCTGGGTCATTGGTACAGTATAAAAATATTACATCTAAAAGGAAGCGTTGTCAATGTAAACAACGTCACATGAAAACCGGAAACAAGACTCCAGGCACTAAAAATATATGGCCCGAAGTCAGTAACAGATTTAAAACTATCCAATGCAAAGCAAGATCTTCATATGAAGAAAATATGATACACTGGATGGATGATGTATAACCACAAATGCCTAAACACCCCTAGGGTGAGGACATAACCATGGGGATAAACAGAATAAACATTCTGTGAAAAATGTTAAATTCCCAAGAAATTTATAAAAAAATTTCAATAAAAAAGCCAAAAAGCATGGGAGTTTAACAGGAGGGCTTCAAGAAAGGATAGGGAAGGAACACTTAACAGTGGCAAAATCATTAGGAAGAACGATAATATCAGCCCATGCCCCAAAAATGGGGAACAAGAAATAATTTCGTCAAAAAATTATAAAGTTACAGTCCTGAACATATAAAACAACTGTTTCTTCCTTCCATCATCCTATTCTTTCCTCTGATCCACCAAAATCATCATTGATCTGTGTCTGGCAACATAAAAACTGAGATTTAAAAGCACAAAAGTCAGTTTGTTGTTATCTGACAGAGGGCCAAACAAGGAATGATATTATGGCCCTGGATAATTTAGAGTTAGCACCAGCTATGTCTGGGCCATTGGTTATTGTGTAAAATTGTGTAAAAATATAATGTTTTTTCCCCCCAAATTTTTACAGTTTAAAGAAGTGTTTTTTTGCGGAATATTTTTTTTTTAAATCAGCTGCACATTAAACACAGGGTTAGTCACACTTTCTGGTTATAAAAAAAATTCATTATTAACTGAATAACTAGCCAGGTACGTTGTACTGCCTTAGTGTAAATCTCCTCTATATCAACTCTTTACCCAAAGTAATAGCCCAAATCAGCCAGTATTATTCACAAAAAGCATTCAAACTCAGCTTTTGACCTCTCATTGGAATGGATTGTGGAGTTCTTTTTCAGTGAATTCCAAAAATGAAAACATATGGCCCCTACAAAGTAGATCTTCAGTTTCTCAGGCCATTTTTTTGTAAAATTGCATGCGGGCAGGCAGTTTTTTATTTTATTTTTTATTTTTGTAATTACTTCTTTGCCATCAAAAGTTCATATTCTTGGTTTGTTTTATGCCTCCTAATCTACAGAATAGCATGGGTGGTGGTATGTTTCATCTCTTGAGTGCAAGAAGGCTTCACAATGCTAAAGGACTGCAAAGCCTTGTTGCACTCAAGGGACAAATTTATAAATTTTATTAACTTGTGTTAAATATCAGACATAAGGCCACACAAAGTAGATCTTCTGTTTCTCAGCCCATTATTTGTGAAATTGCATGCGGGCGAGCGTTTTTTTATTTTATTTTTTATTTCAGTAATTACTTTTTTGCCATCAAAAGTTCATGTTCTTGGTTCAAGTTTTAGGCCTCATAATCTACAGAATAGCATGGGTGGTGGTGTATTTCATCCCTTGAGTGCAAGAAGACTTAGCAATGCTAAAGCATTGCAAAGCCTTCTTGCACTCAAGGAACAAATTCATCAATTTTATTAACTTGGGTAAAATTGCATGCGGGCAGGCAGTTTTTTATTTTATTTTTTATTTTTGTAATTACTTCTTTGCCATCAAAAGTTCATATTCTTGGTTTGTTTTATGCCTCCTAATCTACAGAATAGCATGGGTGGTGGTATGTTTCATCTCTTGAGTGCAAGAAGGCTTCACAATGCTAAAGGACTGCAAAGCCTTGTTGCACTCAAGGGACAAATTTATAAATTTTATTAACTTGTGTTAAATATCAGACATAAGGCCACACAAAGTAGATCTTCTGTTTCTCAGCCCATTATTTGTGAAATTGCATGCGGGCGAGCGTTTTTTTATTTTATTTTTTATTTCAGTAATTACTTTTTTGCCATCAAAAGTTCATGTTCTTGGTTCAAGTTTTAGGCCTCATAATCTACAGAATAGCATGGGTGGTGGTGTATTTCATCCCTTGAGTGCAAGAAGACTTAGCAATGCTAAAGCATTGCAAAGCCTTCTTGCACTCAAGGAACAAATTCATCAATTTTATTAACTTGGGTAAAATATCAGACATAAACGATTTAATTTTTAATTTTTTTAAGTTTAAATTGGTTATAAAAAGAGAGCATGCGGCAGCCAAAAGGACCATGCGGGAGGGCCTGAGAAACAGATTTTTATTTTTTTAGGCCTAAACCATTTCATTTTTATTTTTTTAAGTATGCATTAGTTATAAAAAGAGAGCATGAGGCAGCCAAAAGGACGATGCAGGAGGGCCTGAGAAACAGAATTTTAACCTTTTTAGTTCTATTCTATTTTCAATTAATAGCTTATATGAAATAATATTTGAATGACAATTTTTGTGAATAGCTCTAGATAGATATGACCATTACTTTAAGTGTAAGATTAAGAGATTGTATTATAAGTGCTAGGTGTTTATAAGCTTCAACTCTAATTATACTAACTTTATCAAATGTACAACTTGTTCTACATGGTGTTCACTAAATACAAAGATTACAAATAATTTCTGAAATGATAAGAAGAAAAATATTGGTAACATTGAGCTTGAGCATATGGATGACAAAATCAATAATCCAACTTGCTGAGGCAGGGACTTTCAAAGTTTCAAAATTTGATTCGATGTGAAATTGTCCCGATTATTCAATTTGATTCAAGTCATGATGATCTATACATTTTTTAACTGGTTGAGAGCTATATTATTTTTGGTGGTCTGAATGTGTTCATCAAAATTTGTTTTATTACAAATTATTGGAGAGTGCCCATGGGCACTCCCCAATGATTTGTAATAGAACAAATTTATATAAACAAAATATTTGCATTTGACTGAATATGAAACATCAGCAAGGAAACCGTTTAGTTTTGCTCTGGTACCCACATTTTTGTGAAAGCCCCGATAGTGGCGTCTAGCCCTCAACCAGTTAACCCTCTGCACTCAGATGTCAAAATGGTAAAATATCATTGGTGTTTGACTGAATATGAAACATGAGCAAGACAAATGTTGGCTTTGCTCTGGTGCCTTGCCTTTATTTTTGTGAAAGCCCTGCTAGTGGCTTCTACTACTCAACCAGTTAATCAATGAGATAGTCTCAAAATCCCACCAGTATCTCCTCTTGAACACTTTTTGTATCAGCAGGTCTCCTGTTCAGGAGACCTGATGATAGAAGATTTTAAGGTGGTTCTGCTTCCAAAACTTCTTTGATTTCACTTTGGAGTATCCTGCTCTTTTGACTTATTTGCCCAAACAGATGAACCAATGTTGAATACAATACTGGAGTGAAGACGGACAATATTTACAGATTGAATAAGGTGCAATATCTACAACTAGAAGAGGTGAGATTTGATTTGTGATTTCAATAGAAATTCTTTGCCCAATTCAAGGTTTACAATTTCCTGTGCAACTTGTAAGTAGGCAAAGAATTCACTTTTTATGTGGTCAACATGCAGCATATCTTCACTGATAATGGATATTTATACTGGATGCAAAATTAAAATGTCTCCACTAGGATGAAAAGACACAAAAAGAGAATATATAAATTATTAACAAACTTACTGTACATGTCTAATCCAAGATGGATTTATAAAAAGTGATACATTACTTTTGTTTTAACTGGTTGAGTACTGGAAGTCACTATCAATCAAATCTTTGGGAAAAAGGAGAGAACCTTGTAAAAATCACCCTTTTCTTTACTTATGTTTCATATTCAGTGAAAAACAAAATATTATTTTCATCATGAGGATCTGCTTTATTAAAAATTGTTTTAAAGTGCTTATAGGCACTTTCCAATAATTTTTAATAAAACAGATTTTGAAGAACAAATTTGATCACCTAAAATAATGTAGCCCTCAACCAGGATTCCCTTGCCCTGCTTTATTTTCTTTTTGCATTAATTTATTTTTGCTGACTCATTAAAAATTAACTGGCACAACTCATGGATTTCATGGTTTACAAACAGTCAAGATTGAAGAAGATAAGTATTCTCTTAAGTGATATATTCACCCTTTGATGGCCGATATGTATTAATAATTAACAAGTAACAAATTGTATTGAAATTTATGTTTAAGTTTTAAAGCAACTGAATAGTGGCCCCAGATAGGCAACTTGACATTTAAAACCTTTTAGAAAGGTCGTCCTGTTATCCCCATACAAACCTGTAACTCATGGTCCAGCTTAGGAATGAATTTCAGGGGAAGTGACTTCTCCAAGTGATTTCTCCCCCTCAGAAAAATAGGGACAAGTGTGAGCTCTTCAGGGAGAATTGAAACTTCTAAAGAAAGAAATGCTGAAAAGAGAATTTAATTTAATATTTCAAAATTTGTCAATAGACCTGACAAACACTGAAAATCAAGTTAGTGGGATCCAGTAATGGAGCCATGGGGTGCCTATAGAGCCCTGCCTCCTCCCTCCGGAATCCCACTTGCTGCTCCCACCTCCAAATCTGAAAGGATTTTTATGATTTCCTGCCCTCAGTAAGTAAGTAATTAGTATATTTTTTATACTTACCAATGGCCCAGACTTAGTTGGTGCAAACTCGATATTATCAAGGGCCAAACACAAATTTTGAACCCCCTAATTCCCAAAATTTGCATACAACACCAAAAATTAAAAGTCCTATCTGGCCCTCCATACTTTACTATCTGCACATGTGCAGCGTTCAAGAAGAGATCAGAATTGGCAACAACCTCATTCTTTGTCGACGAGCATATTAAATAATAACTTGGTGGGGAGGTATGAGTGCCCACTCATGGGAGGGCCATCCCCATCTGGACCACTGGTAAGTATAAAAAATATACAAATTACTTTAAATTTACCATATTTTTATACTAATAACCAATGGCCCAGACTTAGCTGAATCATAAAAAAAGGCGGAGGGCCTAGGACTTAAGAATTAGCAGACCAAATACAGCTCGTAAGCCTGCATTCCAAGGTGAAAAGGAGATTAAATTTAAAAAGAATTACATGTATGTCTCTCTATACAATAATAGAGAAGACATATCATAATAAGGAGACATATCCAAGTAATTCCGCAATCTTAGCATGAATGATTATGCTAATTGGGTGTAACGAGCCCCCAATTTTAAGGCTAGTCCGGACAAACCCCCTTAAATTAGGATGGCGTTTTCGAGAGTGAGAGACTAACCCCCCCACAAACATACGCCATAGATAAATAATAAACAAGCTGTATCTAGGATCAGTAATAATCTACAGACAAAACAGCTTCACTCATAGTTACACACTTATCAAACTGGAAGAGATGAAGAAAAATCATCCCCCCCATCCTCCCCCCCCCCCCCCCCCCCCCCCGCCCGCTTTTTTTGAAGGAATATTCTTCAAAACAAAGAGGGAAGCGCTCTGGAATCAGTGAAAAGTGGTATCAAATAATCAATATATATTCGCCCAACAGGCACCCAGTGATTAATTATAATTTATTATTGGTGCTTAACGCCACTTCAGTAGCTAAGGCTATCATAGTGTTTCCGGTTATTAACAGCGCACACCTCTAACATATGCTGCAGTCAAGGTCGAAAACCGGTGATATAACGTGTACAACCATACACTTATCCAACTGACTCCCAATGGAAAGTATCCGAAGAGCAAACACACTTCTAAGGCAACCAACAGGCGACCCCATTCAGGTGTACAATTAATTCCAATAATAAAACTCCAATAGAACCATTCGAATATACGAGAATGTGTACCGTCTCTCGGAGAAACCTGGATTCAGAACATGGAATGAGCTATGATTAACAGACCCATCATAGACAGTCCCCCAAATATTTCATTGTTCCCTAGGTCCATTACAACCAATGATTGTTCAGAGAAAGAATATACTACTCTGAATAATGATGCAAAAAATTGAGAACGTATGCATAGACAGCCTATTGGAAGTTCCCTAACTGATCCAAATAGCCCAAAAATTGATGAGCTCTTTATGCAGAGCAAGAATTTATAGAATCTGTTCAATAATGCATCTGCCTAATAAATATACACATTATGCACGACAAAATCCTGCATGTACTCATCTGAATACAGCCTGTATAAACAGTATGACCGAGTGATACAAGTGTAACCAGGAAACTGAATGAAAAATACAACGTTATTATGCAGTTAACTGAGTTATAAAATCATACGTCGCAAGAAAAGGCTAGACCACTCTGAGCAGAACTTTTCAGAGTGGACTAATTACCACATTGTAGAATGTCACCCAGATAACGGACATGTCAGCCATACAGGTACATGAAGGATAGCAATTTTAATGATAAGGAATCATATGCTAGTATATGACTAATAAACTAACAACCACAGGAAACAAACCATCTAAATAGTGGATGTGCCCATGGGGTCGCCGTTAGAACACCATCCAGCTGCCAATTGATGAAAATCATACATATACTTGAATGCATTCGAGGCTTACAGGAAGAAAACTACGTCCTGTCCTGTAATCGCCTCTTAACACATTGGCAGGGAAGGGGGGTAGGGAGGGGGCAAATAATTCCTATCGAACCACCCCCAACCCCAACCCCAACCCCCTCACCGGCATTACTTGAATCGCTCTTGTGTTAGTTATCAAATAGTATAGGAACCACAGGGCTCCCTCACGTCTGACCGACTCCATAATGCCACTAAGGACAGATGGGGACGTGATGACCAAATAATACACCATATAGACATAATATCCAATCCCTAGAGTGGAAATATAATCCACAACAATAAATTGGATAGAAATGAAAAGGGAGACGAAAACAATGTTCTGATACCCGATCATAAGAACCTAGATGAACTCCTTACGTTCGATCTGATATCAGGAAATATAGTCCTGAGAAGGAGTTAAGTATAGGCATTTGAAGAAATGCTCATTAATCACACTAGGTAAATATGGCGTCATCAATAGGGCTAATCGCCTCATATAACTAACTCCAAACCATACCGGTAGGAAGAGAATAACTCCTCTAACATAACAGTATCATGTCCGATAGGACAATGAACTCAGCCTAGCTGAAGCAGCTAAAGGTCTTCCTATTCGAGAAGACAATAAGAAGGCTGATAACTGCAGCCTTAGAAGCTTACTAAGGAGACTTACAATGCCAGCCATAGCTTATAAGTCTTCATCTCTGTGAAGACAGATATATCAGTGTAAGTTGCGACCTTGAAAATTCACTGAACAGAGACTTACAACTATCACCATGCAAGGTAGGGAATGAAGAACCGCTATATTAACCTATAAATTCCCCAAAAGACAGTAGTCTCAAGAGATAATTATTTCAGTTATGTCAATGCATACTTACTGAAAAACATCGCTCATGATTCTAGCTAGGCTACTATGGTGTAAGCAATAAGACTCAAGTCTATGACACCTAAAATAAACAGCTGTGCCATGAGCGCATGATACGCCTGTTATTAATTACAAGAGGGAACCAAACAATATGAGTAAACATGTGTACTTGTCACGTTACATATACTTGCCACCAAAAAATCATGAAAATTGCTCAAAGTCCAACATGTGGAAAATTGCCTATATTTTGATGAATAAAGTCCCATAACTCTGGAATGACAAATCGGACATCTGCATGAAGACATATCTGTGTCACTTGCGGCCTTTGAAAGCTCTATAAATGGAGACTTACAACATTAGCCACTAATGTATAAGAAAAGATCGCTGTAACAATACATAAGGCTACTATGGCGTCCACAATGACATTAAATGTCCTGACGCCAAGGAATACAACACCAAGAAGGAAAACACATACTTGTTCCCTCTAATGGCTCTATTCCAAACAAGACAGCTGTTTCAGCCTAACTATGCACTATGGAACCTCTATTCGTATAGAAAAGGGCATAGCATTTCATATACTATTGCTAAGGCAAGGAAGATCCAATCTCTCAATTACTTCAGTAAAGGATAGCTACT
Source organism: Pictodentalium vernedei (assembly GCA_031216915.1). Classification (NCBI taxonomy): domain Eukaryota; kingdom Metazoa; phylum Mollusca; class Scaphopoda; order Dentaliida; family Dentaliidae; genus Pictodentalium; species Pictodentalium vernedei. The sequence continues at coordinate 299,878,363 of CM062294.1, forward strand.
ACAGGAGAATAGAAGACATAGGAATTATATATGTCTTTCTCTTTTACGAGAAAAGAGAAAGGCATAACACCAACACCAACAATGTATTTGAGAATTACATACTTATAATTTCTCCATTTAATGCCAGCATAACCCGTTATGCTAATTCGGTGTAGGAAACCAATATATACTACTCAAAGTTTGCTAAGCAACAAATATTTGACACATCATTGTGAAATTTTCTTGTGACATATTTGCGATATTTTTGGTGGATATGATTGAGGAATGTATTGAGATAGTGCCCAGTGTTTACATTAGCTCTCTTGACAGGCAGACTTTTCGTGGCAGTCAAGGAAAGCATGTACCCCTTGATTTTCATGATGTTTTCGTGTACTGTCTACATGTACATGACATGTGTAGGGTTTTCAATCTTCATTTCAACACAAAACCTTGTGATTTAATGATTGAATATGGCAAATGCAAATGTAAGAAGACATTTGTCTGAAGCAGAAATGTGGCAGGCTGTAGGGATGGTGGAGCGAGGGGCTACCCATCGTCAGGTTGGTGAAGCCCTTGGTGTGCACCTTACAGTGATCACCTGAGCCTGGGCAAGATTTCAGCAGTATGGCACACCAGTAAGACGGCATGGTGGTGGCAGAGACAGGGCAACATCTGCAGCTGAAGACCGGTTTTTGATCATTCAGGCCTGTAGGAACCGCTTTGCCACAGCAACCCAGCTTCGCAGGGACCTTCAGAATGCATCCGGGGGTAATGTTTCGATGCAGACTATCCGGGCAAGGTTGCACGAAGGTGGTCTCTGATCGAGAAGACCATTTATTCGCATTCCACTGTCCCAGAAACACCGCCAGGTACGATATGAATGGGCCATGAACCATGTTGGATGGACCAAAGAAGATTGGCGACCTGTCCTTTTTACAGATGAGTCAAGGTACTGCCTAGACCACACAGATAGGCGTTCTAGGGTATGGAGAAGACCAGGAGAGTGATTCCATGCAGCCAACATTGCTGAGCATGACCACTATGGTCTAGGGTCAATCATGGTCTGGGGTGGCATCAGCAGGGATGGACGTACAGAGTTCTGTATCCTTGGACGTGGTACATTGCCTGCACAGCGGTATATTGATGAGATCCTGGATGTCCACATCAGATTGTATGCAGGTGCAGTGGGCGATAGATTTATTCTGATGGACGATAATGCCAGTCCTCATGTTGCCCATGCTGTAGGGGAGGACCGACAGAGGAACTGGATTGAGCGTATGGACTGGCCAGCAAGATCCCCTGACCTCAATCCAATCGAACATGTCTGGAATGAGTGGCAGCTTGCAATTTCAGCCCGTCCTGTCCAACCAAGAAGTGTCCAGGAGCTTGGTGCCATGTTGGTCCAAGAATGGAACAACATCCCACAAAAGACCACCAGGAATCTGATTGGGAGCATGAGAAGGTGTTGTCAGGCTGTAATTAACAATAATGGGTCTCATACTCAATATTGAACCCATACCAGTTCGCTCCGTCAACTTTCTGGCAAATTTGAAAAATTTCTTCTTTTACCAATAATATACATTTTTCATGGTTATCGTATTCAAAAGCTAAAAAATAATGTCAAACACAAATAAAATCTTAATTTCTATACGTAAATCATTAAAGATATAATTAAATAAGAAATATATACACTTTTCATCACAATATTTCAATTAAAACGTAAAACAGGTAGTTGGATAAACTTAGTGCTTAGCAAACTTTGAGTAGTATATAAAGCTAGTCCAGAGAATGAGACTCTTTATACTCATTTAAAAGTGTCCGAGAATTGTATATTAATGCTCGTTTGACATGTAACATATACAAATACTTCATAGTGAGCTACACTTTAAAAACAGTACATAAATGAGACATACTTATTGATTCACACCGAGCTACACATTAAAACTACCCAGCACCAACGCAGGACTACTGTCACTGGAGGTATTCCCTTGCTTTTCACCATAAAGCCAGATAATCATAAGGGAACAAAAAGCACCGCGTAGCGGGACAATATATGCCCGTTTTGTATTTCTGAAGGGTTGGGGTAAGGATGGGGGTGAGGGTGAAAATTGTTTGGACCAACCCCATATTCGAACTTGACCTGTATTTTGTTGTGATTAAACAACATACCAAGTTTGGAACCAATCGGAAAACAAATAATAAAAGTTATCATCCGAAAACCAAATATTTGATGCATTCTATGTCCAACAAGGTCCATAATTCAGGGGAAGTTCGAACTGACCCCATGTTCGAACTTGACCTGTCTTTTGTTTTGATTAAACCACATACCAAGTTTAGGAGTCAATCGAATAAAAAATACTATAGTTATCATCTGGAAACCAAATGTTGACGAACGGACAGACCGATGGATGGACAAATGGATAGACAAATGGACAGACAATCAGACTGATTCCATAATTCGACGGTTTTTCAACAGGGGTATAATAAAAAATCAGTTAGGTCATACTAAAGTTATAATCCGGAAAACACAAAATGCACAAATTCAAGAGAAATAACTCTGGAAAGGTACATGCGCTTTTGGCCGAAAGTGAACTTGAGCTGTGCTTTGTGGTCATAAACAAAATCTGAGAATCTGAAACAAATTAGTCAAGGCAAACGAAAGTTATCATCCGGAAACCACATAATTCACAAATTTGCAATCATTCAAGGGGAATAACTATGGAACGGTACATGCGATTATGGCCAAAAGTGAACTTGTGCTGTGCTTTGTGGTCAAAAACAAAAAACTGAAAATTTGAAATAAATCGGTCAAGGCAAACTAAAGTTATCGTCCGGAAACGAAAAGTTGGGCTAAATTCCCATAAATAAAGGGCCATAACTCTACTGCAAATGGGCCGCTAGAAACGGAAATCGAACCCATCCTGTATTTTGTCATACTAAATCCACAAGCCAAATTTAACTCAGCTCAAACCATTACAACTAAAGTTATCGTCCAGAAACGAAATGTGTCCATGGACGGACAGACGGGTGGAGAGACCATTCACATAATACGTCCCATTTTTCAAACGGGTGTATAAAATCAACATCTGAAAAATTTGGTGACAATCCGTCAAGGCGTTCGGCTTAAAATGAACGGAAACCAATTTTTTTTCAAAAAATGTGTTTTCAAAGGGCCATAACTCTACAGCGGATGGACTGAGAAACACCAATATCGAACTTGACCTGTATTTTATTGCTACAAACAACATCTGAAAGTTCGATGTTGATCCGTCAAGGCATTCGACTTTAAATGAAGGGAAACCAATTTTTTTCAAAAGATTGTGTTTTCAAAGAGCCATAACTCTGCCGTGGATGGACTGAGAAACACCAATATTGAACTTGACCTGTATTTCATTGCTAAAAACAACATCTGAAAAATTTGGTGTCAATGCGTATAGGCGTTCAGCTTTAAATGAACGGAAGCCAATTTTTTTTAGAAAAATTGTGTTTTCAAAGGGCCATATCTCTGCAGCAGATGGACTGAGAAACACCAATATCGAACTTGACCTGTATTTTAATGCTAAAAACAACTTCTGAAAGTTTGATGTCGATCCGTCAAGGCGTTCGACTTTAAATGAACGGAAACCAAATTGTTTACGGACAGACACACAGACAGAGAGACAGACAGATGGACAGACGGACAGACAGATAGACAGACTGATAACATAATACGACCATTTTTAAAACGGGCGAATAAAAACCGTCCCCACAAACCCCCTTCTCCCTGTTCTAAGGTAAAATTCCTCAGAACGAAGAGGGCAGCGAAAGGGCATCAGTGCCCGAGCAGACTGCCTAAAGACCTTATAGATGTAACATTAATGTACGATATTCTGAGCAACAGAAAGAGGACCCAAAAATCTAAGGGCACCGGAGATGGACTCTAAATTTTTCAGGTAAAACTTGGTAAATGAAGAGGGCCGTGCCCAGTAAGCAGCCTTCATAAGATCAGTAATGGCTATACTGTCAGAATAAGCCCAAGAAGTGGACAGTGCTCTAACCTAATGCGCTGAAATCTTGTTGACAGAATGTTGATCCGAAGATAGATTTTTGTAGGCAATACGTATTGCCAACTGAATCTATCTACCAACAGAATGAACAGAAATATATTTTCTGTTAGGAATCAAAGAAAGGAAGAAATGTTTTCTTCCCTTTCTAATAAAATCGGATTGACGTTTATAAATGCACGTTGCTCTGACTGGACACAGCAAAGGTCTACAGTTATCCGAGGATGGTAAACCCTTAAGGACAATAGGCTCCGGTTGCTTATCCGGAATATGATTCTTAGCCAGAAACCCCACTTCCGTAGTGAGGGTAATAGTATTACCCACACTATGGTAATGAGATTCATCAACAGATAATGCATGAAGTTCACAGACTCTTCTAGCAGACGCAAAGGCTAAGAGAAACGCCAGTTTATAGATCAAGAATTTGAACTCTACAACATCTAATGGCACAAAAGAACTTCTTGAAGCTTCAGCAGAACCCAAGCCAAATTCCACTTAGGAATTAATCTGAGGGTTCTCGGTCTATTAATAGAGAAATTTCTAACTAGCTTGGATAAAGAAGTATCCGATCCAATAGCCAAGTTATCATGATGAGCGCAAATGTCTGATAACATAGACCTATAGCCCTTAATAGTGATGGGCAGCAGTTTGAGTTTGTCAAACAGGTAGACCAAGAAATTGGCAATCTGAGGAATGGACGGATCATATACGTCTACAAACTGATCTGTACACCAAAGGAAGAAAACCCTCCACTTCGCTGCATAATTCAACGAAGAGGAGGCCTTCATACAGTTAGAAATTGCATCCACTGCTCGTCCTGTAAAATGTTTTTCGTGTAAGAAGGACCTCACACAGAAATACGTGAAGGTTGAGACCTTCCGGGTTGTGATGCAGTGCGCAGGACTTCCCCTGATATAGAAGATCCTCTCGTGGAGGAAGCTTCCGGGGAATTCCCATAACAGACACCTGAGAAGATTGATGTAAGGTTTCTGTGACGACAGAGGTGCTACTAGCAAGATTTTGCAGTGAGATTGTTTGATCTTTAACTGAATCAATGTTGCTGGAGCATATGCATATCCTTTCATCCCGTCCCATGAAATCGACAGAGCGTCTACTGCGTACGCTCGATGATCTGGGCATGGCGACACGAACGTCGGTAACTGATTGTTTAGGTGTGTCGCAAAAAGATCTATCAAGGGACAATCCCACTGGTAGCAAATCTGCCTGAATATTCACTTGTTGAGAGTCCACTCCGATGGCAACAGGCGACCTTTCCGAGAGAGCGAGTGTGCTAATACATTCAGACGACCCGGTATATGATGGACTGAGAGATGAATGTGATGATTCAGAACGAATAGGAGAATCTTCTCCGTTAATTCGGATAACGGAATTGAGTGAGTGCCACCTTGGTTCCTGAGGTGAACTACTGTCGAGTTGTCCGACAGAATTTGAACATGGACATTCTCTATTTGACGAATCCAATGTTGTAGTGCTAGCCAGATTGACATCATCTCCTTGATGTTTATGTGTTTTTCTAGGAACCGAGAGTCCCAAAGACCCTGGCACTTCAAGTCTGGGGGACTTAGGGACACGCCCCAGCTCGTCTGACTAGCATCTGTCATAATCGTGAAAGCCGGTTCCGGAAGTTGAAGTGGAACTCCTTGAGTTAACCTCTGAAGATCTGCCCAAATCTGAACCTTTTGTTTTACTAGGTACATTAAAACAATACTGGTTTCGAGCGAATGTGTCTTCACACTCCAGTTCTGAGTAAAGAATATCTGGAGGGGACGCGTGCGCAGGCGGCCCATTGGAATAAGATCCATAACCACTCCGAACAGCCCCATCAGTCTCATAAACTCCCTCGCTGTTACTGCATCTGAGTTTAGACAAAAGCAAGCACAACTGACTAATTTCGCTCTGAGTAACAGCAGACAAACCAGATTGTTGTGAGTCTCGAAGCTCATTCCCAAGTGAATGAACGACTTGGATGGAGCTAGATCTGACTTTTTCTCATTTACTATGAAACCGAGACGTTGGAACAATTGTAGCAGACTCTGAACATCATTCTGAAAAATAATTCTGCTGCCTTTTAGATCTATGCGCGCAGCATAGTCGTCCACTCAAATGCTCGCTCTTACCGACCGAATGGTTATATAGAACTTTGGAGCCACGATCAACTTGTTTATCCAGCTCAAGTCTATTACCGGACGGAACGAGCCATCTGGCTTCGGTACGAGGAAGGAACAGGTGACTGTAAAAAACCTCGATTGCTTCCTTTAATAAAAGAGCCTGTACATACGCAAGGAGAGACTCTTTTTTGAAAGGATCTGCCAGAAGATTTGTCCAACGCAGACATCTTGTTAGTGGGGAGTCTTGCTCGGAATGATAGCCGTAGGCCTTCGGAAACTACACTTCTCACCCACTGATCTTCCGTGAATGCTATCCAGTTTCTCACAAAGTTTGATAATCTTCCGCCAAATGGCAAACAATAGAGGTCTTGACCATCACCTGCAGGACTTGTGAGGCTTACAGGAGGAGAAACTACGTCCTCCCCACGAAGAAACTCGTCCCGTCGACTTAGGGGAGTCGGACTGATAATCCTGATCAGTCCCCTTTCCCGAGTCGCTGTACTGACAACCTCCGGAGTAATTACAAGAGGATTTCATGTACCCTCGCGAGGAGTTCCCTTTAGATGATTTAGATTTTGAACGTTCTCACTTACCCCGGTCTACTGAAGCATGTTGTTGAGACGCCGACTTCAAAAGAAGAGCACTGAAAGCTTTCTTAGTAGCTTGCTCACAGACTAACGAAAGCTTGTTATCAAACAGAGTACGTCCGGAGACCAGAGCGACTCAGAGAAAGCTTTTCACCTTGTCATCTATAAGTGATGACGACGCAAGGGCAGCATCACATCTGATTAACTCCAAATTTGCCACTGTCAAGGCGGAGTTGTACGTGGCATACATGACTGCCCTGGAAAGAACTCTAAGCGGATAACAAACGTCCTCACATTCCTTCCCAATAAGTCGTTGCGCCATAGCTCTGGTAAGGTGATCTGCATAGGACATCACATCCAGATTCGCTCTATTTGATGAAATAGCACATTCCATCAGCGTATGTTGAATGAAGCAGGTAGGGACATATCTAAATCCCCGGCCTGCTCATCTAAACCTAGAGGAGCTTTCTGGACATCTTCTCCAACTGTTTTAAATGAATGTGGTTCAAGGAACGGTATATTTATGGAAGATGTCGATAAGCAACCGCCTTTCCTCTTCACACTAGTGAGGTTAAATATGGTGTCGGTGACATGGCCGAAGGCCTGCGACACCTGTCTAGACTGTACAGGGAAGGAAAGAACTTGCTCTTTCCTCCGCACGAGGTCTGCGTCTAAGGACGACAGCAGTTTCTCCCTAGTTGTCGCAGCTTGCTCATCAGGTGAAACAAATTCAGGATAGTACTGATGGATAAATTCCATCTCTACCATATGTTGTTCCGAAAGGGAAGGGTAATCCTCTTCCTTGCCCCTTTCACCATCGGACTGAATCAGCTGTGATGTTCGGTCCATCACATGTGCATGTGCAGATGTCTGCGGGAGGCTGCTCATGCACTTGCTGGGATGCTGCGATCAGCTGCACAATCTCTGACAACAAGTCCATTACCGAGGCTTGAGGAGAAGTGGTTTTCTGTTTTTTAGCCACTTGCTGCTCCTGGGATGCAGTTTCAGAGATGGATCTCTTATCCGAACATCTCGATGATTGCTTCCCTAGCTACCAGATGGTCCAACTTCACTGGCGAAGACTGGCTCCGGTCAGGTAGCTAGAATGCGGTCGCGTGTGCTTATGAATCATAGCGGAGGATGACGTGACTGTAGCCAACGCTGGATGCAGTCTAGATGGAGTGTCCGGAGCGGCAGGTGTGGACGTATGCTCCGGCCCGTGCATGTTTCTCAAAACAACATTTGGCCCCAAATGTTGTTGGGTTAGAGAGGGACCTCTCCCGCTCGTGGCCTTGTCAGACTTCGTCGAGCCTCCTGAAAAGAAACTTGCTGACTTCCTCCCTATTTCCATCATCGATGGGTGAGCTTTTGATTTTAAGGTGCTCACTCTACCCAAATCTACACTTCCTTCGACCTCAATGGACTTACCCGGAGTCATGGCTCCCATAGACAGAGTAACCGCTTCACCGGCCGAGCTAGCTGCTTGCAAGGGATTAAGAACACTATTTAGAGGCCTTATCCTTTGCTTAATATTCATGAGCACCTTTGCAGCCAGCTCTGTTTGCTCATCAGAGCGTGATGACAGTAGCACACTTTACTTTGGTGGTTGTCATCACCATGTTCTTGTTCCTCTAAAAAAGAAACTGAAAAACTTGAATTATCTTGAGAGTTCCGGCATAGGAATCTCACCACCAACAACGTACCGTGACACCCATCTCCAACATTTGTCATCCCAATTAACACATGTAGGAAAAGAATCTGCAGGAGTACATCGACTACAGGCAAGGCAACAAGCATGTCAATCTGAGGAAGACTTCCTCGCCTTGCATTTAGAGCATTATGCTTTCATGATTCAAAATACAAAGTCGATAGCACTCCCACAGACTCCACAATAAAATATATGATATAAAAGATACATGAATAATTGCAATCAAATTCAAAAAATTAAATCCAAAAACTTTTCGAAAATTTTTTGAAAAAGCCTAAGTTCCCTAAGGGAACATGATGAGCCCAAGGGCAGCCCGATAGAGCCTATATAAGTGTGGGCAAAATCCCAATTTTTTGAGCTACACTGCTTGAATCATAATCAATGTATCCTACACTAATCCTACAGTAATATAATACCTAAATACTACATATATTTAAAGACGTTGCCAATGTTATCAACGTCAAAGGAAAAAAACGGAAACAAGACATCAGGCACACAAAAAGGCCCAAAGCCAGTAACAGATTTTAATGCTACCAGATGTAAAGCTAGATCTTCATACGAAGAAAAAACGATACATCAGATAGAAGATGCAAGACCAAAACGACCTAACACCCCTAGGGTGAGGACGTAACCACGGGGATAAACAGAATAAACATTCTGTAACACACGTTCCACTCCCAAGAAATTTAATAAAAAATTTCAATAAAAGTTGCCAAAAAGCTTAGGAGTTTAACAGGAAGGCTTCAAGGAGGGATAGGGAAGGAACATTTAACAAACAGTGGATAAATCATTAGCAAGAATTATGACTTCAGGCATATGTTGCAAAATTGGGAAACATGAAATCATTTTTATAATTATTATAAAGTTACAGCCCTGAACATTTCCAACCACCTTTGTTCACTTCCATCATCCATTTACAGCCTTGGATCCACCAATTTTAACATTGATTTGTGTCTGGCATCCTCAAAAAAGGAGATTTTAAAGCACAGATGTCAGTTCATTGTTGATGACTTTTGGGCCAAACAAAGAATGATCATTGGTGCCAATTTTGGTACCTTCCTGGATACCGTGCATGAGCAGATCACAAAAGTATGGTGGACCATCTAGGACTTAATTTTTTTGGTTTTGCATGCAAATTTTGGTATTGGGGGCAACATTTGTGTTTGGCCCTGGATTAATTTGAGTTAGCATCAGCTCGTCTGGGCCATTGGTTGTAGTATAAAAATTATAAATTTAAAGTAATTTGTATATTGTTTATACTTGCCAATGGCCCAGACTTAGCTGGTGCTAACTCAAAGTTATCAATGGCCAAACACCAATTTTGAACCCCCCAATCCCCAAAATTTGCATGCAAAACCGAAAATTAAAAGTCCTATCTGGTCCTCCATATTTTTACTCTCCAGAAGTGACCGAAATTAGCGCCAACATCATTCTTTGTAGAAAAGAGTACTACATAATAACTCAGTGGGGAGGTATGAGTGCCCACTCATGGGAGGGCCATACCTGTCTGGGCCATTGGTAAGTATAAAAAATATACAAATTACTTTGCCATACCCGTCTGGGCCATTGGTAAGTATAAAAAATATACGAATTACTTGAAATTTATAATATTTTTAGACTATAACCCAATGGCCCAGACTTAGCTGAATCATAAAAAGGTGGAGAGCCTAGGACTTCAGAATTAGTAGACCAACATAGTTCCAAAGCCTGTAATCCAAGGTGAAAGGAAATTAAATTTAAAAGAAATTACATGTATGTCTCTCTATACAGTAATAGAGAAGACATATCAATAAGGAGCCACATTCAAGTAATTCCATACTCTTAGCATGAAGACTATGCTAATTGAATATAACAAGTTCTCAATTTTTTAAGGCTAGTCCGGACTTAGCCCCAAAAATTAGGATGCCGTATTTGAGAATGAGAGACTATCCCCCACAAACATACGCCATATACAATAAAAACAGCTTCACTCATAAATATTCACTCATAGTTACATACTTATCAAGCCAGAGGAGAGGTAAAAAATCTCCCCTCCCTTTTTGAAGGAATCTTCAAAAAGAAGAGGGGAGAGCTCTGGAATCAGTAAAAGTGATACCAAATAACAATATAAATATTCGTCGAATAGACACCCAGGTATTAATTATTATTAATAAATTGGTGCTTAACGTCACTGCAGAAGCTAAGGCTATAGCGGTGATCCTGATAATTAATATCGCCTGCTCATAACGTATACCGGAGTTGACATACGCAGATAGGTCGATAACCGTTTATATAATATATAACATACACATGTCCAATAGAATCACAATGAACGATCTCTGGAGAGTAAACACACTTCAAAGGTAATCCACAGACGACCCCATCCAGGTGTACAATAAATTCCAGTAAATAACACTCCTAGACGTGTTCTATCCGATATCTATGTTCCTGGAAAACGTGCGAATATACGAAAGTGAAAACAAGATGTATTCGACTGGGAACCGCCATTAATAGAAACCTGGATCTAGAAATGGATCGAGCTATGATTAAGACTCGCCACGAACCACCCTCAAAATAATTCATAGTTTCTAAGGTCCATAACATACAATAATACGTCTGCCTAATAATGCGATTATTATGCACGTGAGCATTGAAATCCTGCATGTAATCATCTGAATACCAGTTAACTGACTAAACAGCCTCCCAGGTACCCCAGGGCTAGCAATTTATTGACAATGAATCATATGCCTGTTTATGACATATAGATGAACAACCACAAGAAAACAACCAAATAGAAAGTTGACCCAGCTGCCAGTCGAGTAGTCATGAAATGCATGTATGTACGTAAATGTATAGGAGGCTTACGAGAAGAAAACTACATCTTGCTGGTAATCGTCTCTTAACACATTGGCGGTGTGTGGGGGAGGGGGGGGGGATTCAAAATCATAAGGAACCCCCTTCACCTGAATTACATGAATCGTTCTTGTGTTCGTCATCAAATAGTATAGGAACAGCAAGACTCCCTGAAGCCTGACCGACTCCATAATGCCACTAAGGGCGGAGAAGGCTGTGAAGAACAAATACTTCCCCTGATAAAGAAGGCCCTCTCATGGAGGAAGCTTCCAGGGAACATCCCATAACAGACACCTGAGAAGATTGATCCAAGGTTTCTGCGACTACAGAGGAGCTACTATCAGGATTTCGCAACGAAACTGTTTGAACTAAACAGAATATGCTAAATCAACGGAGTTGGAGGATATGCCTATCCTATCATTCCATCCCATGAGATCAACCAAGTGTCTACTGTGTACACTCGATGATCTTGGCATGGTGACACGAACGTCAGTAACTGATTGTTCCGATGTGTTGCAAACAAGTCTATCATGGAACAAACCCATTGGTAGCAAATCTGCCTGAATATTCGCTTGTTGAGAGTCTGGTCCAATGGCAACAGGCGACCGGTATATGGCGGACAGAAAGATGAAACATGATGATTCATGACGTATAGGAGAATCTTCTCCATTAATTTGCATAATGGCATTGGATGAGTGTCGCCTTGGTTCCTGATGTAAGCTACTACAGTAAAACCTGTCTTCAGAGACCACTGTCTTGAGAGACCACATCTGCCAGGCACCGATAGGTTTTACTCTATAATGGACCTGCTATGTGAGACCACCTGTCTTGAGAGACCACCTGTCTTGAGAGACCACTGTGACCTGGTACCAACTTGTATTTTTATGCCATAATGGACCTGTCTTGAGAGACCGCACCTTTGAAGACTGAAACCATGACAAAAACTTTTTACCTGTTCTGGAGTTGGAAAATCCATTGTGGTCATACTAACATAATTAAAAGTTTTAAAAGCTCTTAATTGGGTTTTAATTGCTATTCAGTTACATAACTCATTAAAGATTGAGATGTTTTTATAAGACCCCTGTGAAAAGATTAGGATTATTGCTGAATAAACAATTTCATACATACCTGAAATGTGACAGATAGGATTATAAAAATAAATTTGTTTTGAAAATCTTCAATGAACATTTTCAACACTAATTTATTTTTATAATTTTTATAACAGTCCATTTCAATTTGTTACAAAAACTTCATAAAAAAGAACTACAAAGTAATTACAAAAATCCATTCTTCTCCATTTCTGAATTTTGTGGTTGGTTATTCACTGACTTGAGAAAACCTGAAACCTGTTATGAGAGACCACCTCACCTGTCTTGAGAGACCACTTTTGTGTGGCCCAAAGGGCGGTCTCTCAAGACAGGTTCTACTGTACTGTTGAATTGTCCGACAAAATTTGAACATGGACGTCCACAATTATGTGAATCCAATGTTGTAGTGCTAACCTCTTGATGTTATGCGCTTCTCTAGGAACCGAGGGTCCAAAAGACCCTGACACCTCAAGTCTGCGGGACTTAGGGTCGCGTCCCAAACCGTCTGACTTGCATCTGTCATAATCATGAAAGCCGGATCCGGCAGTTGCAGCGGAACTCCCTGAGTTAACCACTGAATATCTGCCCAAATCTGAATCCCTGTTTTACTAGGTCCGTAAAAACAATACTGGTTTCGAGTGAATATGTCATCACACTCCAGTTCAGAGTAAAGAATATCTGGAGGGGACGCATGCACATGCGGCTTGTCGGAATAAGATCCGAAGCCGCTCCGCACAGCCCCATCAGTCGCATGAATTCCTTCACCGTTAATGCGTCGGAGTGTAGACAAAAGCGAGCATAACAACTGAAAAATTTTGCTCTGGGTAACAGCTGACGAACCAGATTGTTGTGAGTCTCGAAGCTCATTCCCAAGTGAGTGAACGACTTGGACGGAGCTATATCCGAATTTTTCTCGTTTACGATGTAACCGAGACGTCGAAACAAAAGCAGACTCTGAACATCGTTCTGAAGAATAATTCTGTTGCCGTATCTCTGAAGAATGTCGTGCAAGTAAGCCGACGTTACCGCAGACGAATGAGTTCGGAAGTATGACATTACAGAGTTCATTATACGAGTGAATGCCCAGGGAACCAGGTTCAGACCAAAGCACATTGCTCTGAACTGATACACCTTCCCTTGTACAGTGAACCATAGATAGTTTCTGAATGCCGGATGTACCAAGACATGAAAGTATGCATCCTTAGATCTATGATTTCCGCATAGTCGTTCACTCGAATGTTCGCTCTTATCGACCGAATGGTCCCCATATAGAAATTTGGATCCACGATAAGCTTGTTTATCCAGTTCAAGTCTATTACTGGACAGAACAAGCCGCCTGGCTTCAGTACGAGGATCAGGTGACTGTAAAAACCCTGAGAATCCTGATTCTCAGCGACCTCATACAAAATGCCCTGGAAAGCTTAAGAACTCAAAAAGAGGTACAAATGTCCTCAAATTCCTCCCCGTTGAGAAGTTGCGCCATAGCTCTGGTTAGGTGATCTGCATAAGACATTGCTTCCAAATTTGCTCTACTTGATGAAAATGCTGTTGTAATTGTGTCTGAGCAAATAGTGAATGATGCAGGCAAGGATACATCTAGATCCCCGGGCTGCTCATTTAAACGCAGAGGAGCTCTCCGAACATCTCCAACGATTTTTAAATGAACATAGTCCATGAAACGGTATGTTTATGGAAGATGTAGCTAAGAAACCGCCTTTCCTTCTCACACTCTAGAGATTACATATGGCGCTGACTATATGGCCGAAGGCCTGCGACACCTGCTTAGACTGGACCGGATATGAAAGGACTTCCTCCTTTGTCCGGATAAAGTCTGCGTCTAACGACCCCAGCGGTTTCTTCCTTGTCATCGCAGCATTCTGATTCGTTCAAACAAATTCAGGGTAGTATTGATGGATGAAATCCATCGCAACCCTGTGCTGTTCCGAATGGGAAGGGTAATCCTCTTCCTTATCCCTTTCACCATTCGAGAGAATCAGTTGAGAATCTCGGTCCTTTGCATCTGCGTGAACAGACGACTGGACCGACACAGCACCGTCCGACAACTCAGATTCTGCGACTGAGGGAGGCTGCATCTGCACTTACTGGGATGCTGCAATCAGCTGTGCAATCTGCAACAGCAAGTCCGTCATCGAGGCCTGAGGAGCAGCGGTCTTCTGTTTCCTAGCCGCTTGCTGCTCCTGGGACGTTGTATTGGAGATGGATCTCTTCTCCGAACGTCCCAATGATCGAGGCCTCATCTCCCTAGCTACCGGATGATCTGACTTCACGGGCGAAGAGTAGTTCCTTCTTCATGCAGCAGGCTGGATATCCGAAGTCGGGTAGCAAGGATGCGGTCATGTGTGCTTTAATAACGTAGTGGAAGAAGCCAAGACTGAAGCCGACCCCAGCTTCAGACTAAACAGAGCATCCCGAGTGGGGGGCGGACATATGCTCCAGCTTGTGCAAGTTTCTCATAACAACATTTGGCCCCCCAAATGTCTGTTAGGTTACAGAGGGGGGCCTCTCCCGCTCGTGGTCTATAGACCTCGCCAAGTACAAGAAACTTGTTGACTTCCTCCCTATTTCCGTCATTGATGGGTGAGCTACTTATATTAAAGTGCTCGCTCTACCCAATCCACTTCTTAGATCGCAACAGACTTACCCAGTGTTGCGGCACCCACGGACGGAGTACCGTTTCACTGTTTGAGCTAATTGTTTGCAAGAGATTAAAACCCTTAACAAAAGGTCCCACATGAATAATAGCAATCAAAAATCAATTTAAAATATCTTTTGGAAATTTTTTTTTTGAAAAAACGCCTAAGTTTCCAAAGGGAACATTAAGAGCCGAAAGGCATCCCGAAAGAGCCTAAGTGTGGACAAATTTCACAATTTTTTAGCTACACTACCGGAATAATAATCCATGTATCCTACAGTAATTCTACAGTAATAGAATATAAAAAAACTACCTATATATGAGGACGTTGTCAATGTAAACAACGTCAATGTAAACAAGACATCAGGCACACAAAAAGGCCCAAAGTCATAAAACAATTTATTGCTACCAGATGCAAAGCTAGATCTTCATACGAAGAAGAAACAATACATCGGATAGAAGATGCAAGACTAAACGACCTAACACCCCTAGGGTGAGGACATAACCATGGGGAAGAAACAGAATAACATTCTGTAATAAATGTTAAACTCCCAAGAATTTTAATGAAAAATTTCAATAAAAAATAGCCCAAAAGCTTAAGAGTTTAACAGGAAGGGTTCATGGAAGGATAGGGAAGGAATACTTAGCAAACAGTGGAATAATCATTTCATTGTCCCAAAGTTAAAAAATTTATAGTAATTTCTATATTTTTTATACTTACCAATGACCCAGACATAGCTGGTGCTAACTCTTAAAATATAGGGCCAAACACAAATTTTGCCCCCCAATCCCCAAAATTTGCATCTAAAACCAAAGAAAACATGTCCTGAATGGCCCTCCACACTTCACCTCTACTGCGCATGCGCAGTGTCAAGGACGTTCCGAAATTGGCGCCATTAATCATTCTAATAACCAGTGCCTGGTAAGCGCTATGTACTCAGCGGGGAGGCAAGAGTTCCCAACTCCTGGGAGGGCCATCCCCGTCTGGGTCATTGGTAAGTATAAAAAATATAGAAATTACTATAAATTTTTTAACATTTTTATACTGTACCAATGACCCAGACATAGCTGAATAGTAAAAAGGCTGGAGGGCCAAGGACATAGAGCAAGATGGAATACGCTCAATAATATAAAATAGAGTCATCCCCTCTATGGAAAAAGAAGTAATAGGCCTTACATGTATCTTTCTTATTTATGATAAATTAGAAAGATAC
Organism: Pictodentalium vernedei; assembly: GCA_031216915.1. Classification (NCBI taxonomy): domain Eukaryota; kingdom Metazoa; phylum Mollusca; class Scaphopoda; order Dentaliida; family Dentaliidae; genus Pictodentalium; species Pictodentalium vernedei. The sequence continues at coordinate 299,894,596 of CM062294.1, forward strand.
AACACCTTCCAAAATTGAGCATCATACATCCATGTACTCTATTAATATCCAATATAATCCTTATACTAATAATTTTTAAAGTAAGCCAATAAATAAAGTAAGTCTAGAGAATAGAGACTCTTATACTCCTTAAAAGTGTCTGAGGATTGCATAATCATGTCCGTTGACACGTGCTATATTCAAAAGCTATACTTTAAAAACTAAGACTTGAATGAATTTTTAAAACATAAACTTCTCACTAAACAACCATCCCAATAACAGCTCAGAATTACTAACTCCGGAGGAGGTATCCCCTTGTTTTCATAGTAAAACAGGTGACCCAAGGGAACACCCTCACCCTCCCCCCCCCCCCCTTTTCTTGCCCTGGGTCAAATAGCCCAGAGCGAAGAGGGCAGCAGAACGGAGTCACTGCCGAAACAGACAGCCTACCTAGCTATAGTAGCAACTGTTAAGTGAATGACATTCTGAGCAGTAGATAATAGACCTAACAATAAAGGCCTCCAGAAATGGACTCAATATTTCTGAGATAAAAAATTCATGAATGTGGATGGCTGAGTGCAATGAGCAGCCTTCAAAAATCTATAATAGCGACACTATTAATGTAAGCCCAAGATGTAGAAGAACTCTTACTTCATGAGCCGAAATCTCAAACACAACTGCTGAGTCAAGATATACCATCAGCAGTATCGATAGTTAATTGAATCCATTAGCAATAGAATGGAGCGTAACGTCCTTCTAATAGGCATCAAAGACAGAAGAAGTTTACGCCCGTAGTAATAAACAGATATCTGTTTATAAATACATAAACTCTAACCAGACAGAGTAAAGGCTTATGCCCGTACGAAGACGGAAGGACCTTAATAACAATAGGTTCCGGATATTAGGAGCCTAACTCTTATGCAAAAATCCAACCTAAATAGTAAAGGAAGTAGTGACTCCGAAACTACGAAAGTGAAAATCATCCATCGATAGTGCATGAAACTCACTGACTCTTCAGTAAAAGAGAAGCCAACAGAATTACTGTCGAAAAGGTCAGAATTTGAAAACTACTGTTTCCAGAGGCTCAAATGATTACTTAGCTAAATAAGAACCGAAGTTAAATTCCGTATAGGAATTTAATCTAAAGATTCTAAGTCTATTTATCAAAAAGTTACTAACTGACTTAGATAAAGAGACATAAGACTCAATTGTACACTATCATAGAGTGAATAGGTATGAGGTAACATAAACCTATAACCTAAATAATAACAGGCTGCAGTAGATCTTGTCAAACAAGTATACTAAAAAATTGCAATGAGTAGTATGGAGGGATCAACAATATGAACATAGTGATCCCTACACCAACGACGGAAGAGCCTCAACTTTAACCGCATAGAATAGCGAAGAAGAGGATCTCCTATAGTAAGAAATCGCGTCCAAAGCTCGTCCAGTACAATGCTTACAATGCAATACGGACCACACAACGGAATACGTGAAGGTTGCGACCTTGCGGGTTGTGATAAAGATGACACGATTTACCCAGCGAAAAAAGATCCTCTCATTGAAGAAGATTTCGCGTTAAGTCCCACAGTAGACATCAGAGTAAATTACCCACGGTCTCTGTGAAGACAGAGATGCTATCAACAGAAATGTATTGTGGTTGTTTATCTTAGCAATACCTGCTGAAACAACAGCGCCGGAGGATACGCATATCCTATCATTCCGTCCTATTAGATCAATAGAGCGTTAACAACATTAGCTCAGAGATCCGGACAAGCCAACACATACGTCTGCAATTGATTAGCAAGCTGTGTCGTAAATAAATTATCATTGGGCGCTCCCATAGATAGCAAATCTGATTGAATACTTGTTTGTTGAGAGTCCATTCTGACGGCAACAAGCGACCCCTAAGTGAACGGGAGTCCGGTAAAACAATCAGACGACCCGGAATATGGCGGACCGAAACAGAACTTGGTGTACTATAACCAACAGACAGATTCTTTCCATTAAATTGAATAACGGAAATGAATTGAGTGTCTCCCTGGTTCCGTAGATACGCCACTACTGTCGAATTAACGGACAGGATTTGGACATGCGTTTCTGAATAATGTTCATCCAATGACATAAAGCAAGCCTAAAAAACATTATTCCGCGGAAGATAATAGCTTGCTTAGAGACTGCGGAACCCAAAGACCCTGGCACTTCGAATCCGTTGGGATCAATATTATATCCCAATCTGTTTGACTGGCAACCGTTATAACTATAACACTCGGATCCGGCAACTGCAGTGGCACTCTCTGAGTCAACCACCGAATGTTTGCCCCAGTCTGAATCTCTTGTAACACTAGATAGACAAGAGAGCGTGTAAATCGAGCAATTCATGGATTGCTGAAAAGTTGCCGTCGAAGAGAGGCTTCTCCGAGAACGAAGCGACTCTGAGAGAGTTCTTCACCTTACTATCAACGCGCGTGGATGTAGCTAGGGCTGCGTCATGTCTAACCAACTCCAATCAGCCACTGAAGGGCGGAGTTATACGTGAACAAACTACTGCCCTCAAAAGAAATCACATTGAGAATAATATCCCGTAAATCTTTTCTTGAAGACGTAATGATAACGCCTCAGTAAGGTGGATTACGTATGATAAAGCATCTAAGTTAAGTCTACTAGACATCATTGTCGTTTCCAACATTGTGGTTGGAAAAGACATAGACGGCGAAAAAGAATATTTCCAGTCTTTAACCACGCCGTCTAGACGCATATGAACTCTCGGTATGCCCTGCTCTGCCAAAATAAATTATTCGTATAAATGATAAAACGGCAGAAATGAGCATTGCGGACAAGAAACTAAACTATCATGCTTGGTAGCAGGCTTATATGCATATATAGCGTCGAAAAATAAAACACATGTTCTAATGACATTATTGGACTGTGTCGGTAAGTCAGGGACAATGTCCCTGAACCGATCCAAAATTCCGTGTCCAATGACGCTATAAGTCTCTTATCCAACATCACAGCAAAGTAGTCCGAAATAACAATCACTGGAAGATAATGCCAGAAGATATGAATGGCAGCTTCCGATGCTACGAAAGGGAAAACTCGAAATCTTTCGAATCCCTTTCACCATCCTGTCGGACACTATAAAGCGTTCGGTCGTCCGTACCTGATGCAACTGCGGACCGCACCGACCCAGCGCCGTCAGATAATTCCTGATTCGAGTAAGAAACTGTCGATTGCTGGGATGCTGCGAAACAACTGTGCTAATTCGGATAGCACGTCCGTCACTGAGGCCTGAGGAGAAGCGGTCCTACAATGCATTGCCGCTGGAAGCTCCGTGATCGTTACCCCGTGCATACTACCAATATGCGAGCGAACGGAGTGTATAGGCCTCGTGTCCCTTGGCTACCGGATGGCGTGACCTATTCGCCGTGGAAACACTGAATGATAAACTGATCGGATACTCGAGGTCACGTAGCCAATGTGCGGTCGTGTGCCCTGCTGTGAGGATGAGGAAGCATTATCGACAGTCTCTCGGACTGTCAATATAACGGAGCGTCCCGACCGACAGACATATGCTCCGAATGTAAAATATCTGAACCACAACATGCGGTCCCCTATGTTGTTGGACGAGAGAGGGACCTCTCTCGCTCACAGCCCGGGCGGACCTGGACAAGCCAGGAACCGGACTAACAGGCTTCCTCTGATCTGTCCTCAATCCACCGTCACTGGGTGAGTACTAAAGTAATTATAGTGCTCGCATCACCCAAATCTCCTTCCTAGACCGCAACGGACGAACCCGGCAGCCGAACCATTCGATGAATGTACGCTACACCAGGTGAGCTAGCGAATGTCACTCCGTCGATCCTACAAGGGATCTCTTAGGCGATAGACATATTCCATGAGCACTTATTGCCGCTAGCTCTTCATTAACTATGATGACAGAGGCACACTTTTGAAAGACATCTCCGTAACTTTGTGAACAAGAAACCAGAAATGCTTGGTTATAGCAAGCACATAATAATAATATATATAGCGTCGTTCAATAATTCGAAAGTTTGTGTGACATTATTGGACTATGTCGGAACTGAGGGACGATGTCCCTGAACCGAACAAAAATTTCTAAGTCCACCGACGCTATCAGTTTCTTATCCGGCATCGCAGCATTCTGGTCCGACGAAAGAAGCTGTAGAAGATCAAGTCAGATGACATACACAACAGCATATGCTGTTCCGAAAGGGAAAGCTCAAAATCCTCCAAATCCCTTTCGGTATCCCGTCGGACCGGATGAAATTTTCGGACGTCCGTACCTGCTTCCGCGGAGCGTCCCGACCCAGCATCGTCGGATAAAAAATATGCGACAGATTCAGTTATGCTGGGATGCTGCGTTAAGCTGTGCTATTTAGGAAAGCACGTCCGTTCCCGAGGCCTGTGCATTAGCGGTCTTACGATGCATTGCCGCCGGAAGCTCCGTGTACGTTGACTCCCGCACACTTTCCCATGCGAACGTCCGGAGTCTGCAGGCCTCATATCCCTGGCTACCGGATGGTGTGACCTGGTCGCCGATGATTCTCTGACTGGCGAAGCTGACTGGATATTCGAGGTCACGTAGCCAAGAGCGGTCGTGTGCACTACCATGAGAATGAGGAAGCCTTATTGACAGTCTACTCCGGACTGACTATATGTCGGAGCATCCCGAGCGACGGACGTATGCTCCGAATGCGAAACATTTTGTATCACAACATCTGGGGCCAGATGTTGTATGAGAGAGGGGCCTCTCTCGCCCGCCGTCCGGATGGACCAGAACGAGCTATGAACCGGACTAAAAGGCTTCCTCCGTTCTCCCTCTAATCCGCCGTCACTGGGTGTGCATTTGGGTGATTTATAGTGCTCGCATCACCCCAAAACGCCTTCTAGACCGCAACGGACGAACCCGGCTGCCGAACCATTCGATGAATGGACGCTACACCGGCCGAGCTAGCGGACGTCAAAGGCCGTCGAACCTACTAGGGTCCTCTTAGGCAATTGGCGTATTTACATGAGCACTTTTCCGCTAGCCCTTCATTAATTGTGACGACGGAGGCAAACTGTTGGAAGACATCACAGATACATCACCCTAATCTTGATCGTCTGAAATAGAAATTGATAAAGTAGAGTGACCCTGGGGGAAAGGACCGGAGCGTCCAATTCCCCACTAACATACCGTGACATACGCTTCCCATGTTGTCATCGAAATCATACGATACAGAACAGGAGTTAATGCGAGTACACTGACCACATATAGAATGATTATAAAAGTCAGAGGAAGACTTCCTCTTATTACAATTGATCAAAATCCTTTCAATGTGAAAAGAAAACAAGTCCCGGTACTCGCACCGACCCCTGGCAATCAAAATACATAATAATAATATGATCCATTAATATAGAAAAAATAATTGAAATCAAAATATTTTGAAAAAATATTTTTCCAGAACAGCCCAAGTTTCTGAAAAGTAACGTTGAGCCCCAATGGATCCCAAGCCTAAGTGTGGACAAAAATTTTAAAAATATTTTAAACAATTTATTCAACACTTAGGAACAATAATAATGTATCTAGTTATGATTAAAATAACATCAAGATATTATTTTCAAGAAATCCCCCCCTCACACAGAGGGCTGTTGTAAATGTAAACAATGAGTGTAAAAACACTAAAATAAGACTCCAGGCACCCAGGCCTGGAATCAGTTACCAAAAATACACTATCTGATGCAAAACAGAGACTTCCAGGGAAGAAACTGCAGAACATCAGATGGTAGATGCAGAACACAACGCCTAACTACCCGTAGGTGAAGACGTAAACATGGGGAAAAGAACAGAATTCATTCTGTTATTCAGCTAAAACTCCCAAGAAAATTTAGTAATAATAATTACAGAAACTATGCCAAAAGCATGGGAGAATAGCAAGGGGGGACTTAAAGGAAAGGTAGAGAGGAAAACACAGAAAAATCAGTGTAACTAAATAACCAGAATGACAACAAAATGGTTGCTGCCTCGAAAATAGGTAACTTAACATAATTTCATTAAAAAATTTTAAGTTACAGCCCTGATAATATTCTGTCACACATTTTTCCTCTACTCCTTCTCTATCCTCCTTAGAATCACCATTTCACTAATATTTATGTGTCTGGCATCATTTAAACTGAGATTTACAAGCACAAAGATCAGTCAGATGTTAACTGATGAAGGGCCAAACTTAGAATGATTAATGGCGCCAATTTCGGAACGTCCTTGACACTGCACATGCGCAGTAGAGGTGAAGTGTGGAGGGCCATTCAGGACATGTTTTCTTTGGTTTTAGATGCAAATTTTGGGGATTGGGGGGCAAAATTTGTGTTTGGCCCTATATTTTAAGAGTTAGCACCAGCTATGTCTGGGTCATTGGTACAGTATAAAAATATTGGGAAACATGAAATAATTTTATAATTATTATAAAGTTACAGCCCTGAACGTCAAAAACCACCGTTGAACACTTCCTTCATCCAATAACAGCCTTGGATCCACCAATTCATGGATAGATTTGTGTCTGGCATTCTCAAAGAAGGAGATTTTAAAGCACAGATGTCATTTCATTGTTGATGACTTTAGGGCCAAACAAAGAATGATGTTGGCACTAATTTCAGTCACTTCCTGGAGACTGCGCATGCGCAGAGAGTAAAAGTATGGAGGAACAGAAAGGACTTTTAATTTTCGGTTTTGCAAGCAAATTTTGGGGATTGGGGGGTTCAAAATTTGTGTTTGGCCCTTGATAACTTTGAGTTAGCACCAGCTAAGTCTGGGCCATTGAGTTATAGTATAAAAATATATGCCTCGAATGACTAGCTATCGACCCAAACATGCGAAGTCAGATAGCTAGTCTGTGCTTCATTAATGAAACAGGGGAAGGTGCCATAGCTGCAACTGGATCCGGCTGCAGCATGGAAGGAGCATCCCGAACTGCAACCGTGAATTAGTTCCAACTCACTAAAGTTTCTTGAAATCAAAAACAGTCGACCCCGACTGCTGATGGAAAGAAGAGGGTTCTCCTGCTTGCCATCTGCTCCAGACCTTGCCGGGCATTCCGTTAGAAACTTGTAGGCATCTACCCCTTATCGTGCATATCCATGGAAGAAGAGGAAGCTGTAACCACAGCCAACCCCAGCTGAAGTGCGTTAGAAGCATCCTGACTCATCACATAGGACGGATGCTCCTACTCATTGAAGTTTCTTACAACACAAAACAGTCATCCCCGACTGTTAACGGGAAGAAAAATGCTCTGCATTCGTGACCTGTCCCCAGATCTCACCGAGTATCCTGCTTGTAAACTTCTAGGCTAATCCTCTTTAGTGTACTTCCATGTAAGTAGAAGAAGCCATAACTGCCGCCGGCCCCAGCTGCAGTGTGGAAGGAACATTTTGATGTGTGTTCCGACTCAATATGGTTTCTTATGGCCTTATTCCTTATATTCAAGAGCACCTTAGCAGCTAGCTCTATTAACTCCTCGGAGTGCGACGACTGCAGAACATTTTGGGCAGATGTCACAATACCATCACCATGTTCTTGTTCCTCTGGAAAGAAACTGAGAAATTGAATTATCTTGCGGTGACAGCCCTGACATCAGAACTTCACCGCAAATACATAGCGCGACACCTGCTTCCAATGTTAGTGTCCTAATGAGTTGATCACACCAACAGGATCAGAATCAGTAGGAGAGCAGTGACAATTGGCAAGACAAAAAGCATGTAAATCCTATGTAGACTATTACGCCGTACACAGAGAGCAGTAATTCATAAATAATTATAATGCAACAAGTTCACTGCACTCCTAACATCTAACAAAAATGGCCCAACACGCCTAGGGTGAGGATGCAATAGTGGGGATAAACAGAATAAACATTCTGTACAACACGTTAAACTCCCAAGAAATTTAATTGAAAATTTCAATAAAAAACAGCCAGAAAGCTTAGGAGTTTACCCAGAGGGTTCATGGAAGGATAGGGAAGGAACACATAATCAACAGTAGGTAAATTATTGGCAAAACTGATGACGTCAAGGTGTAAATCCCCAAATTGGGTAACATGAAATAATTTTCATATTATTTAAAAGTTACAGCCCTGAACTTCTCAAACCACCGATGTTCACTTCCATCATCCATTTACTGCCTTGAATCCACCATATACTTTATTGATTTGTGCCTGGCATCCACCAAAAGAGAGAATTACAGCACAGATGTCAGTTGAGATGTTTACTGACTTTCGGCCAAACAAAGAATGATGTTTGCACCAATTCCGGCCTCTTCCTGAGTACTGCGCATGCACAGATAGTAAAAGTATGGAGGGCCAGATAGGACTTTTAATTTTCGGAACTGTATACAAATTTTGGGGATTTGGGGGTTCAAAATTTGTGTTTGGCTCTTGATAATATTGAGTTTGCACCAGCTAAGTCTGGGCCATTGGTTATCAGTATAAAAATACAAACATAAGTTAGAGTATGAAATAGTTTTTATGTCCTTTGTTTTGTCACCTAATAGCAAATATGCGGGTTGTAGAGAAATGACTTAAGATAAATTACTTTTCTTATGGCAGCTTCTAAAAATCCTAAGGCAACTTAGATTTCCCCAAACATAGAAATTAGGCGAGTGGTTCCAAGGCAAAGATATTGCCCACTTCGCTCTGTAGGCTGGTCACTATAACTATCCAAGGATATTTTGGGAGGAGTGCACCGGTTCACTCTGTAATTATCCAAGGATATTTTGGGACAAGGGCTGTATTCCCTCAGGCCCGAAATGTTTTGGTGCCAACTCATGCTAATGAATTTTTTTGTGCCAAATGAATGTTCATCATAAAATATATAACGGTAATATTTCAAAGTGATCCAAAATAAGGTATTCCAATATAAAGGAAAACAATGTATTCAACTGCAACAAAAGTGTTCAGGTGACCAAATACTTTACCTGTATATGCATTTTTATGATAGCTTTTCCAATTAATGTTGCTCCAAAGAATGTCCAAAATGGAACTAAAAAATGGCCACATGTTATACCTGCTAAATCAAATAATGGATTTGGAATCTGAAAAGAAAAATATGTAACAGGTATTTGTGAGGAAGGTTTGGTAAATTAGCTATGGTTCACTAAGGTCACCCAAAATAAATTGATTCATTCTCAGGCAATTTGTTTTTCAAACCAGTGAGGGTTTTATTTTTCATTTTTGAGTTTTTTTCTGGCATATGATAATCATACATTTAGATTAAGAGGCTTTCTCCTGTCTTTTCACACACATTGAATATGCTGAAAGTGCATAATTATATTAATTAATGCATTTAATTCCAACTTTCTAAGTAGTCTTGGCAGTCGCTTCTAGACAAGTCTTGGCCGCCTTTTCATATAGGCAGCCAAGACTTGCTTAGAAATAAATGCAAAGACACAGGATGTAGCCTGTCTTTAGTCATGCTCTTTTGTTCAGATAAAGGTACAAACTTTGATAAAGAAACATCAAGTTTTGAGCTTTCCAATTAGTAATCATATTGGAAGACACTGTAAGGCAATAAAAATGTCCAATGGGGGGTTCAATTTCAGTGAGAGAATACCTGAGAATCAAAACATTTTTTTCCCCCTAATAATGTACTTTTAACCCCCTGCACACTGATGTCAAAATATCCAGATTTCAAGTAGCCATTTTTCCCATAATGCAAGTGGGAATTTAACCAATTCAATCTTGTTTGACAGAGCTCATTGAGCTCTGTCAAACAAGATTGAATTGGTTAAATTTCTAGTCGCATTATGGGAAAAATTTGCACCCTGAACTTTAGATATTTCGACATCAGTGTGCAGGGGGTTAAACCTATAACCCGACATGACAAGAAGATGAAATTTTACAGTGAATTCTTCTGAATGGTAGCTGGAAATATCTATTTTGATATTCCCAAAACAATTCCTTATGATTCTCTCAATGGAACAAACTCAATGAGCAGATTCCCATGAAGTGTAATAAGTCATATTTTGGGAGTAAAAGTTGAAAAACACATAGCTTCCATATTTACAAATGAAAAAAGTGAAAATGAAAAAATTTAAAGTAATTTATATATTTTTTATACTTAACAATGGCCCAGACTTGAGTGGTGCTAACTCCAAAATATCACAAATTTTCCCCCCCAAATCCCCAAAATTTGCATCTAAAACCAAAAAATAAATGTCCTATATGGTCCTCCATACTTTTGTCCACTGCACATGCGCAGTGTCAAGGAAGTACCGAAATTGGTGCCAAGCCTCATTCTTACAACCAGTGCCTGCTAAATGTTACATAGTCAGCAGGGAGGTACGAGTTCCCAACTCATGGGAGGGCCATCCCCGTCTGAGCCATTGGTAAGTATAAAAAATATATAAATTACTTTAAATTTTTTCATATTTTTATATTGTAAACCAATGGCCCAGACTTAGCTGAATAGTAAAAAAGGCTGGAGAGCCTAGGATATAAAGGAAAAATCCAATAAGCTCAATTATATATAAAAGAATATCTCCTCAAGGAGAAAAGGAGAGAAAGGATTTATATATGTCTTTCTTATTTATTTGAAATAAGAAAGACACAACACCAACAAAATGACTGAGCATTATATCATATATAATTCTCTATTTATAGCCAGTATTACCCATTATACTAATTTAATAAAGGGAAGGGGGCACGGTGGCTCAGTTGGTAGAGGTGCAGGCTGCAAGCCGAGAGGTCCTCGATTCGAATCCCACCTGCGGCAACCGAGTTGTGTCCTTGGGCAAGACACTTCACTCCGCTTGCCTAAATGGGGGCACGATGATGCTGTGTACTGAGGCATACTGCATGTCGATGGTGCGCATGTCTTCAACCAATCTAACCCTGCCTGTGCTGCGGTGCAGAGTTCAGAGTAACGATGATGGAGAGCTGACAGCTGCTCGTCGTTGCTTGGTGGTTCTCCCGGGTACTCCGGCTTCCTCCACCCGTACAACTGTCACGGTCCCGATTAGCCATTGTGCATAAGTAGGTGACCTTAAACACCACTAAATAATAATAATAAAGGGAAGCCAATAAATAAAGTCCAGAGATTGAGACTCTTTATACTCATTTAAAAGTGTCCAAGGATTCTATATTAACGCTCGTATGACACGTGACATATACAAATGCTTCACAGTGAGCTACACATTAAAAATATTACATAAATGAGATATATATTAGTTTTACACTTTAAAACCATCCCAGCATCGACTTGGAATCACTGACACCGGAGGAGGTATTACCTTGCTTTTCACTATAAAGCCGGTCAAATCATCACAGAACTATAGCTGTAATTGTTTAGTGGACGACATTCTGAGCAACAGATAACGGACCTAAACATCTAAGGTCGCCTGAAATAGACTCTATATTTCTAAGGTAAAACTTGGTAAATGTGGAAGGCTGTGTCCAGTAAGCAGCTTTCGTTAGATCATTAATGGCAATACTGTTAGAATAAGCCGAGGATGTGGACAGCACTCCAACTTCATGCACTGAAATCTTAAGTACCGACTGCTGATTAGAAGATAAACTTTCATAGGCAGTACGAATAGCTAATTGAATTCATCTAGCAATGGAATGAACAGAAATCTCCCTTCTATTGGGAATTAATGATAAAAAGAAGCATTTTCTCTTACTGGGCACAACAAGGGTCTACGGCCATCTGAAGACGGAAGAGCCTTAATGATAATAGGCTCAGGATATTTATTAGGAGTCTGGTTCTTAGCCACAAATCTCACCTGAGTAGTTAAAGTAATAGTATTACCAATACTATGATAATGGGAATCATCAATAGATAAAGCATGGAGGTCACTAACTCTTCTTGCAGAAGCAAAGGCTAAGAGAAAAGCTGTTTTATATGTCAAGAATTTGAACTCTACAGCATCCAAAGGTTCAAATGGAGTTTCTTTAAGCTTCAACAGAACTCAAGCTAAATTCCACTTGGGAATTAACCTAAGGGTTCTAGGCCTATTGATCAAAATTTTTTTAACTAACTGAAAGAAACATTAGATCCGATTTCTAAGCTATCATGATGAGCATAAGTGTCCGATAGCATAGACCTATAACCCTTAATAGTGACTGGCTGCAGTTTGAGAACGTCAAATAAGTAGGCCAGAAAGTTTGCAATGTCTGGAATGGATGGATCATAAATGCCTCTCGACTGAGCCTTACACCAACGAAAGAAAACCTTCCACTATGCCGCATAATTTTGCGAAGAGGAGGCCCTCCTACAGTTAGAAATTGTGTCCACTGCTCGTCCTATAAAGTACTTCCCATGCAAGAAGGACTGCATAACGGAAATATGTGAAGGTTGAGGCCTTGCGGGTTGTGATGCAGTGTGCGAGATTTCCCCTGAAAAAGAAGGTCCTCCCGTGGAGGAATTGCTTGATCTTTAACAAGATCTGTTGAATTAACGGAGTTGGCGGATATGCATATCCTATTATTCCATCGCAAGAAATTGAGAGTCGACTGCGTAGGCTTGAGGATCTGGGAATAGTGAGGCATTCGTCTGCAATTGATTGTTGAGATATGTCGCGAACAAGTCTATCATTGGTCGATCCCATTGGTAGCAAATCTGCCTGAACACTCGCTTGTTGAGTGTCCATTCCGAAGGCAATAGGCGACCTTTCCGAGACAGCGAGTCTGCTAGAACGTTCCGATGATCCGGTATATGACGGACCGATAGATGAACATGATGTTCCAAGACATACAGAAGAACTCTTTCTGTTAGATCGAATAACGGAATCGAATGAGTGCCTCCCTGGTTCCGAATATACGCTACTACTGTCGAGTTGTCCGACTGTATTTGAACATGCAAATTCTGAATTATGTACATCCAATGACGTAGCGGTAGCCATATTGACATCATTTCTTTGATGTTTATGTGTTTTTCCTGGAATGCAGGGTCCCAAAGACCCCAACACTTCGAGTCTGTTGGGCTCAGGGTTGCACCCCAGCCTACTTGACTCGCATCTGTCATTATTGTAAAAGCCGGATCTGGCAGCTGCAGTGGAACTCCCTGAGTTAACCACTGAATGTCTGCCCAAATCTGAATCTTTTGTTTTACTTGGTCCGTTAGAACAATATTTGTTTCGAGCGAATGCGTTTTCACACTCCATGTTTGAGTGAAAAATATCTGGCATGGACATGTGTGTAAGCGGCCCATCGGAATGAGATATGCAGCCGCTCCGCACAGTCCCATCAGTCACATGAACTCCCTTGCTGTTAATATGTCTGAGTGTAGACAAAAGCGAGCATAACAACTGACTAATTTCGCTCTGGGTAACGGCAGCCGAACCAGATTGTTGTGAGTCTCGAAGCTCATTCCCAAGTGAATGAACGACTTGGATGGAGCTAGATCTGACTTCTTTTCGTTTACAATGAAACCGAGACGTCAGAGCAATAGTAGCAGACTCTGAACATCGTTCTGAAGAACCATTTTGTTGCTGTATCTCTGAAGAATGTCATCCAAATAGGCCGATGTTACCGCAGATCAATGAGCCTGGAAATACACCATTACCGAGTTCATTATTCGAGTGAAAGCCCAGGGTGCTAGATTGAGTCTGAAGCACATCGCTCGGAACTGATAAACAACCCCCAGGACAGCGAACCGTAGGTACTTTCTGAATGCTGGATTCACCATAATATGAAAGTACACATCCTTTAGATCTATGCTTGATGCATAATCGTTCACCTGAATGCTCACCCTTACTGATCGAATGGTCTCCATATAAAACTTTGAGGCCACGATCAATTTGTTTATCCAGCTCAAATCTATTACTGGACGGAACGAGCCATCTGGCTTCAGTACCAAAAACAGGTGACTGTAAATACCCAGTGATTCCTGGTTTTCTACGACCTCTATTGCATTCTTCTCTAAAAGTTACCTCCGATAGGAGTGAATCTCTTTTTTGAGGGTTGGTCGGAAGCTGAGTCCCGCGTGGACTTCGTGTTAATGGAGGTTCTTCTCGGAATGACAGCCTCAGGCCGTCTGAGATAACCCCTCTGATCCACTGGTCCTCTGTAATTGTAATCCAATTTACCAGAAATCTTGTCAAGTGTTCTGTCAACAGGAGCGCAATAGAGATCCTGACCATCACCTTCTGGACCTGCGAGGCCTGCGGGAAGAGAAACTACGTGCTCCCCGTGCAGCACCTTGGCTCACCGACCTGGGCACGTCTGATCGGTTATCTCGGCCAGATTCCCGTCCCCTACCGGAGTCGCTATTTTGACGATCCCTAGGGTAATTACTTGAGGGTTTCCTATTCCCTCTAGAGGAACTTCCTTTGGACGAACTCGGTCCTGAAGCTCCTACTTTACCCTTTTCTGTTGTATCAGCTTTACTGGAAACTGACTTCAAAAGCAGAGTATTTGCTGCTTTCTTAGTAATTTGATCATGGATCAAAGAAAGCTTGCCGTCAAACAGATTGTCACCGGATACTGGAGCGACTCGAAGAAAGTCTTTCACCTTATCATCCACTAGGGATGATGACGCTAGGGCTGCATCACGTCTAACTAACTCTAAATTAGCTACTGATAAGGCAGAGTTATACATGGAATAAGCAATAGCCCTTGATAGAACTCTTAATGAGGTACGAACGTCCTCAAATTCTTTTCCACTGAGACGTTGCGCCAATGCTCTAGTAAGGTGATGTGCATAAGATAAGGCATCTAGATTCACTCTATTGGAAGATATCATTGTCTCCATTGTATACGAGCGAAATGAAAATGACACAGGTAAGGACAAATGTAAGTCCTCAGCCTGCTCATCCAAAGGCAGAGGAACTCTCGGAATACCCTGACCTGCCGTTTTAAATTCATTTTTATTATTAATAAACGGCAGATCTAGAGCACGTAAAGATGAAAGTGTCAATGACACTGTAGCTCAACTTGACAAACTTGAACTTGGAAAGTTAAAAGTGAAATGGCAAAATTGAAGTCACTGGGACCAATGTTGGTGAAATTTAAAAATAACAGTATTGTGTGTGCACATCGTTAGAGTAATCCATTCCTTTTTAAATGTAAACTGCAAGTCGCCATGGCTAAAGGAAGAATGTTGATACACAAATGCAGTAAGTTCAGAGGTTATTGTAAACGGCAACTTTTTTCACAGAAATGAATACTAATCAATAGCTCTTATCTAAAGATCTTGCCTAATGAGCACACCAAGTTCAAAAACAATCCTATGATAAATGTGGCCTGTACGCCATGTCAAAGAATGTTGATGCACAAATGCAATAAATTCAAAGATTGTTGCTAACAGCAACAGTTTTTGATGGAAATGAAAAGAAAATCAATAGCACTTATCTTTGTCACCCTGCATGAGCATACAAAGTTTCAAAACAACCTGATAATGAATGTGCCCTCTGAGGCATGCCAAAGGAAGATGTTAATGCACAAATGCACTAAGTAGAAGGTCATTGCTTCTGGCAATGTTTTTTTTTTTTTTTTTTTGGGGGGGGGGGGGGGGGGGGTATGGAAATTCATAAATATACCCTGCAGAGAGTGCAAAAGGGAAAGTTGATGCACAAATGCAGTAAGTTCAAAGGCTGGTGATAACGACAATAATTTTTTATGGAAATAAAAAAAGCAATAGCTCACATCTAGAGGTCACCTCCAACACACATACCAAATTTCAAAGTGATCCGATCATAAATGTGCGCTGAAGGGTGTGTTAAAGGGAAATATTGAGGTCTGACTAAACTAAGTTCAAAGGTCAAAGGCAACATTTTTTGACAGAAATGGAAGAAAATCGATAACTTCCATATAGATGTCACCCTAAACAAGCACACCAAGTTTGCAAGCGATCCAATCATAAATGTGCCCTGCAGGGAGTGTCAAAGGGAAATATTGATGCTTAACTGCACTAAGTTTTTACTAAGTTCATCGAAGGTCATTGCCAGTGGCAACATTTTTTTGATGAAAATCGACAAAAATCGATAGCTTCCATCTAGAGGTAACCCCAAACAAGCATACAAAGTTTCAAACCGATCTGATCATAAATGTGCCCTGTAGGGCATGCCAAAGGAATATATTAATGCCTGACTAAACTAAGTTTAAAGATTGTTGCCAGCGGCAACATTTTTTGACGGACCGAAATGGAAGAAAATCGATAGCTCCCATCTAGAGGTCACCCCAAACAAGCATGGCAGGTTTCAAAGCAATCCAATCATAAATGTGCCCTGTAGGGTGTGCCAAAGGGAAATATTGAGGTCAGACTAAACTAAGTTCTAAGAACGTTGGCCGTGGCAACATTTTTTTAGGGAAATTGAAGAAAATCGATAGCTCCCATTTAGAGGTCATCCCGAACAAGCATGCCAGGTTTCAAAGCAATCCGATCATAAATGTGCCCTGTAGGGTGTGCCGAAGGGAAATATTGAGGTCTGACTAAACTATGTTCTAAGAACGTTGACCGTGGCAACATTTTTTGATGGAAATTGAAGAAAATTGATAGCTCCCATCTACAAGTCTCCCCAAACAAGCATACTAGGTTTCAAAGCAATCCGATCATAAATGTGGGTGTGCCAAAGGGAAATATTGAAGTCTGACTAAACTAAGTCCTAAGAACGTTGGCCGTGACAACATTTTTTGACGGAAATTAATGAAAATCGATAGCTCCCATCTAGAGGTCACCCTAAACAAGCATACCAGGTTTCAAAGCAGTCCAATCATAAATGTGCCCTGTAGGGTGTGCCAAAGGGAAATATTGAGGTCTGACTAAACTATGTTCTAAGAACGTTGACCGTGGCAACATTTTTTTTTACGGAAATGGAAGAAAATCGATAGCTCGCATCTAGAGGTCATCCTAAACAAGCATACCAGGTTTCAAAGCAATCCGATCATCAATGTGCCCTGTAGGGTGTGCCAATGGGAAATATTGTGGTCTGACTAAACTATGTTCTAAGAACGTTGGCCGTGGCAACATTTTTTGACAGAAATTGAAGAAAATTGATAGCTCCCATCTAGAGGTCACCCTAAACAAGCATACCTGGTTTCAAAGCAATCCAATCATAAATATGCCCTGTTGGGTGTGCCAAAGGGAAGTATTGTGGTCTGACTAAACTAAGGTCTAAGAACGTCGGCCGCGGCAACATTTTTTGACGGAAATTGAAGAAAAGCAATAGCTCCCATCTAGAGGTCACCCTAAACAAGCATGTCAGGTTTCAAAACAATCCGATCATAAATGTGCCCTGTAGGGTGTGCCAAAGGGAAATATTGAGGTCTTCTGACTAAACTATGTTCTAAGAACATTGGCCGCGGCAACCTTTTTTGACGGAAATTGAAGAAAATCGATAGCTCCCATCTACAAGTCTCCCCAAACAAGCATACTAGGTTTCAAAGCAATCCGATCATAAATGTGCCCTGTAGGGTGTGCCAAAGGGAAATATTGAAGTCTCACTAAACTAAGTTCTAAGAACGTTGGCCGTGGCAACATTTTTTGACGGAAATTGAAGAAAATCGATAGCTCCGATCTAGAGGTCACCCCAAACAAGCATACCAAGTTTCAAAGTGATCTGATCATAAATGCGGCCTGTGAGGTGTGCCAAAGGAAATTGTGGATGTACATACTAACGTACTAACATACTAACGTATGTACGTACGTTGACGGATAAGAAGTGATGGCAATAGCTCAGCTTGACTTTGTCAAGTTGAGCTAATAAAAAACTGCTTTTCTTCGTCCTCGAGGACAGATTAAATATAGCGTCATTTAATAATTCAAAAGTCCTCGACACATTACTCGACTGCACCGGATAAACAGGAATATCTTCCTTAACCCGGCACAAAAAGTCAGTGTCTAATGACGCTAGCAGTCTTTTATCCGTGGCCGCAGCATTCTGATCCGAAGGAACAACCTTTGGAAGGTATTGATGAATAAACTCCATCGCTACCTTGTGTTGCTCCAAAAGGGAATAATCCAATTCATTCAGTTCCCTTTCACCATCCGATTGGACCAGAATAGATTCTCGGTCATCCCTATCTGAACGAGCAGATGAATAAACCGGCCCAGCTTCATCCGACAGTCCCTGATCAGAAACTGTTATAGGATGTTCCAGAACCTGCTGGGACGCTGCGATGAGCTGAGCTATTTGCGACACCAAGTCCATAACAGAGGCCTGTGGAGCCGGGATTCTCTGATGTTTAGCTGCTGGATGCTCCTGGGACGTGTCTGACATAATCCTCTTATGTGGACGTCCCAATTCATGTGGCCTCGTCTCCTTGGCTATTGGATGGCGTGATTTTCTTGATGACATCGAATCCTTCGTCGGCGATGCAGGCTGGATCTCCGTAGACACATAGCCAATGTGCGGTTGTGTGTGCTTAGAAGATGATTTGGAAGCCGATAGACTAGCCGACCCCGGCAGTCTATTTGATGGAGCATCACGGACAGAAGTCGTGGATGTATGCTCCGACTGACGAACGTTCTGTACAACAACATCTGGTCCCAGATGTTGTTGAAAGAGAGAGAGGCCTCTCTTGCTCGTGGTCCGGGGAGGCCTGGACAAGCCCGCCGCAGAACTAGCTGGCTTCCACTGTACCATCGCCGCAGGGTGAGCATGTTTCGATTTTATAGTGCTCGCAACACCCTTTTTCCTTTCCTCGACCGCTACGGACAAACCCGGCATCACACCACCCATATTCTGAGTGATAGATCCGCCGGTTGAGCTAGCTGGCAACAAGTTTGTAAACCAGATATTCTGAGGTCTAGGCCCTTGTCTTATATTATTGAGCACTTTTGCCGCTAGCTCTATATTTTATTGCGACGATGGCAGCACACTTTCTGATGGCATCACTGATACATCACCATGTTCTTGTTCCTCTGAAAAAGAAACTGATAAACTAGAGTGACCTTGTGGTGAGAGAACCGGCATCGATCTCTCACCACTAACAACATATCGTGACACATGTCTCCAACGTTTGTCATCCCAATTGGCACAAACAGAACACGACTTAGTACGAGTACAATAACTACAGCAAATACAATGAATATGAGAGTCAGAGGAAGATTTCCTCGACTTACAATTTGAGCAATAATCCTTCATTTTGCCAAAAAATTACAAGCCAACAGTACTCGCACCAACTCCTATACAAATCTGACAAAGATACATAATAATACAATCCAATGCAAAAATTTTGAAAAATAAATTCATAAAAAAAAAAATTTCAAAAAATTTTGACATGAGCCCAAGTTCCCAAAGGGAACGATGAGCCCAAATGGATCCCCAAAAAGCCTAAATGCGGACAAAATTTTTTTCTTAATTCTAAAAATTAATGCTTCTGGAGTATATAATGTATCTAGTTATAGACTTATCATCATAAATGACTAGGAAACTACTTACAGAAAGTAACCGTTGTAAATGTAAACAACATGAAATAAAAACCGGAAACAAGACTCCAGGCACTGAACAATACGGCCCAAAGTCAGTAACAGATTTTCAAACTATCCGATGTAAGACAGGATCTTCCTCAGAAGAAACTGCGATACATCAGATGGTAGGTGCATGACCAAAAACGCCTAAACACCCAAGGGTGAGGGCGTAACCATGGGGATACACAGAATAAACATTCTGTAAACAAGTTAAACTCCCAAGAAATTTTCAAGAAAAAAATTTCAAAAAAGATCCAAAAAGCATGGGAGTTTAACAGGGGGATTTCAAGGAAGGAGAGGGAGGAAACACTTAACAAAACAGTGGCAAATTCATACCAAGAATGACAACATCAGGTCCATGTCCCGAAATTAGGAAACATGAAATAATTTTAAATAAAAATTATAAGGTACAGCCCTGAACACATCAAACCAATGTTTTTTCCTCTCATCCTCTTAATGCATCCTTGGATCCACCAAAATCACCATTACTTTGTGTCTGGCATCATAAAAAACTGGGATTTACAAGCACAGAAGTCAGTTTGTTGTTACTGACAGAAGGGCCAAACAAAGAATGAGGCTTGGCACCAATTTTAGTACTTCTTTGACACTGCATATGCGCAGTAGACAAAAGTATGGAGGACCATATAGAACATTTATTTTTTTGTTTTGGATGCAAATTTTGGGGATTTGGGGGGCAAAATTTGTGTTTGGCCCTAGATATTTTGGAGTTAGCACCAGCTAAGTCTGGGCCATTGGTTTACAGGATAAAAATATCAAATTTTGTCAATACCATGCAAGGTACGGTACAATACTATGATCATTAAGTGGTTGAAGGATCGATTGTTTTTTGTAGTCTGCTTTGTTATTGAAAATTTTTTTATTACAAATTATTGGAGAGTGCCCACAGGCACTATCCAATAATTTGTAATAGAACATATTTATATAAACAAAATATCATTTGTGCTCGACTGAATATGAAAGATGAGGAAGGAAAACATTGGCTTTTACTCTGGTGCCCTCATTTTCTTAAAAGCTCTGGTAGTGGCTTGTAGCACTGAACCAATTAAAGACACATATACACCCGGTGTTTCAAGATTTCATAAATAAAATATTGCAACATGAAGACACAAACACAATGGAACAGGTCCCCCAACACGCATTGTTTGGGTAAACTCAAAACTTGTTTTCTAAGTATCTTGTCAGTTGTTTCTAGGCAAGTCTTGGTTGCCTCTGTTGGCAGCCAAGACTTGACTGCAAACAACTGCAAAGCCACTGGAGGTAGACTTTCAAAGTATAGTGAAGATGTATAAAAGTCTCCAGGACCTTAAGGGTTAAGGTCACTTTCAGCATCTATGGCTAAATCATAACCGCAACCTAGGTATGAAGTTAAGTTTAATGATCAAAATGACCTCAATAAGTTTCTTCAAAGAGGTATCATTAGTTATGCTTTGAAAGCAAATATTGAGAAAAAAATTGCGACATCGACGCCGTAGCTGCGATGGGTGGTGCAATCTCACAAAATTCTAAGTTCATCAAGGGCCATAACTCCAAGAAAAATATTTGGAACAGCACAAGCATTGAACAGTGGCTAGACATCAATAAGATACACTTACATGCCACATATAAAGTCATTTCATCAAGTATTTCAAAAGTTATTGAGTTTTGAAACTCGTTGGTCACAGACAAACTCGTTGGTCACAGAGAGACCGACAGACAGACAGACAGACAGACCGACAGACAGACCGACAGACAGACCGACAGACTGACAATGCCACTTATACAGCTAAAAATTAACACAATATGAATAGTAATTCCCATGCATAGTATTTGGCACATCCAATGGATCAATAAGGAGAGGGGTAAAACAAGCTTAACTAGAAAGTGTTTTAGCACACTAAAACATATGTCTCCCCTTCCTTTTGAGGTCAGAGGTCAAGGTCACATGCAGTTCATCAAGGTAGTGGACATGCGATTTCATGGTGACACATCCACGTCAAAAAAAAAAAATTCTGGTCTGGACAATTACTCCCTATTTAAAGTATATAAATTTGACCTTGAGGTCAAGGTCACATGAAGGTCATGATGACATGTGCTCTCATTGTGATACATCCACATGTCAATCATCTAAGTCCTAGGTCAAAAAACAAAAAAGTTCTGATCTGGACAGTTATTCCCTATTTGAAGTACATAAATTTAACCTTGAGGTCAAGGTCACATGAATCACAATGGAATGCGTCACACCGGCTCATGGTGATACATCCACGTGCCAAATAACCAAGTCCTAGGTCAAGTCCTAGGTCAAAAAAACAAAAAAATTCTGGTCTGGACAATTACTCCCTATTTGAAGTACATAAATTTGACCTTGAGGTCAAGGTCACATGAAGGTCACGACATGCAGTCTCATGGTGACACATCCACATGTCAAATAACCAAGTCCTAGGTCAAAAAACAAAAAAAATCTGGTCTGGACAATTACTCCCTTTTTGAAGTACATAAATGTGACCTTGAGGTCAAGGTCACATGAATCACAATGGTATGCGACACACCGGCTCATGGTGATACATCCACGTGCCAAATATCTAAGGCCTGGCTCAAAAGACAAACAAGTTTTGGTCCGGACAAAGTTTCCTTGAAAAAAGCACAAATCTGACCTTCAGATCAAAGTTCAAGGTCACATGAATGGTATGCTACACACCGGCTCATGGTGATACATCCACATGCCAAATATCTAAAGCCTGCCTCGAAATACAAAAGTTCTGGTCCAGACAGTTTCCCTTAAAAAAGCGCATAAGTCTGACCTTCAGGTCAAGGTCACATGAAGGTCACTATGGTACACTGCACACCGGTTCATGGTGATACATTCACATGCCAAGTATCTAAGGTGTAGGTCAAAAGACAAAAAAGTTATGGCCCTGACAAAGTTTGTGTGATGTTTCCCTTAAAAAAAACACATAAATCTGACCTTATGGCCTGGACCAAGTTTGTATGAGAAGAAGATGAAGAAGAAGAAGAAGAATATGCACTAAAACAATATGTCTCCCTTCTGGGAAGGGAAGGGGAGACATAATCAAAGACTATCTCAATAGAATTTATTTGAATTATTTATTTTTAAATATCTACTTCGAAAATGATTCATGTAAAGACTTTCATCATACAAGATGTCAAGATACTCACAGACGCACATGCTAAAATGCCGAAAAATCCTACTTTCTGTATTAAATTATGAACACCTATCTTCAATTTTTCCAGAAAATGCTGAAAATATAGAGAAGATAAAATGACAGTCTCTGCAACTAACCCTTCATCCAACTCAAATAGCAGACAACACATTCAAAAACATTTCTTGGATAACCCTAATTTATCTTCTTTTCTTTGCCACAAAAACATAGCTTATGACCCCTCATTGGAATGACCTCATTCCAATAAGGGGTCAGAAATTAAGTTCTTGAGATAAATTACAGTAATATACACAGTATTTTCTGCATTATTATTCTCAAACTTGGAGTCAGCCCTCACAGTGACATTTGTAGTAAGCTACAAAACTCACACAGGCTCCTCATTAACTTTACGCAGCATGCAAACACCAGGCCAACATAGTACAAAGCCTCTAGAATGATCTATCAAACTTTCTTGGGTTTAAATTTGAATGTCAAAGAGAACGTAGGTACATGTTGATGTTTTGCAGACACTTTGGATGATACAGACCTTGGATGCTTCAGACTTTTTTGGAGACAATTCGGCCATTGGACGATTCGGACATCAATGTTTATGTTATTAAACCAAGGTCCAAAATTAAATTGTCCTCTAAACATAGTCATCCCAGAAATGTCCACAGCTCAATAATAGTACTGGAGTTGTCATTCAACATCATTCAAATCACATTAACTCTAAATTATTTATTCATTGGTGTTTAAGATCACATATTTCTGCACCGTGGCTACTCGTGACCACAACATGCATACGAAGTCAAGTTCAGTCAATCTTTTACACCCATATTGCCCATTTTAGAGGACTTGTACCCCATGCATTGGTGAATGGGCCCTATTTTACCAGTACAATGGAGCTTGTTTACACAGTAAACAAGCACTGCCTCACTTCCCGGTGTTCCCATGGTGAACATATGAACACTATAATTTCCAAGTAAAGTCAACTTTATTTCAATAATTTAACACAAAAAGTGATAAAATAAAAATTGCAGGACAACATAAGTAAAGAGGTTACAACAGTTTTTGGCTACTTCATTAGAAATAACCAGTAAATAGTTATGAACATGATTTCTTATTTCCAGGCCTGAAAAAGGTTGGGTAAGATTGTTTGTGCACAACATTTTTGCACTGAATCCTTCAATTATTCTTCTTTCCAAACAATTCATTCATGTAGCCAAAATAAGTATTCTTTCAATACTTGCAATAGTCAAATTTATTTTTTGTAGAATCACCACTTAAGTATACAGCAGAATCATTTTTTCTAAGTAACTTTGGCCATATGATACTCAGGCCTGTCATTTTCAGGAGAGTGATTTATTCGCTCGCCTACTGTTAGCCTTACAAAAATTTAGGAGGGCGAAAACTAGCCCTCCTGCTCTTGAACAAGAGGCCCCACGGGGCCTGAAGCGCTCATCTTGTACAGAACACAATTTAAACAGAGTCCAAGAATGAGTCTACATTAAGCAAGCCATCTCCATAGGCTACACTGTCAATCCTTGAGTCCCTCAGGAGTGACAAAAATAATCTAGGCATCATGCCTTTTCTTCAGTTTATCGTATGTAAAATGTAGAGCTCCCCTATGAAGCCCCTTGATACAACCTATGTGGATTAATCTTAGTACCTCTAGAGGGTACTGAATACAAAATTTTTAATTCTTCAGCAAAATGGCCAATTCCGGCTCCCATAGAGAGCCCAAATATTAACCCAGGCTCTTGATTT
This sequence comes from Pictodentalium vernedei, assembly GCA_031216915.1. Classification (NCBI taxonomy): domain Eukaryota; kingdom Metazoa; phylum Mollusca; class Scaphopoda; order Dentaliida; family Dentaliidae; genus Pictodentalium; species Pictodentalium vernedei. The sequence continues at coordinate 299,918,895 of CM062294.1, forward strand.
GAACACAGTTAAATCTGACTTCCCTAGAGATGTTGTGTACCGAATATGAAAGCATTCTGACCGTTGGATATGAAGAAGAGAAATTGTAAAGAAATTTCTTCGAATTGCACTAAGTTCAAATTTGGGCTACCATAGCGAGCCCAAATATTGACCTATGGATCCGATTTGAACAAACTTGAATCTGACCCCCCTAGAGATGTTGTATACCAAATGTGAAAGCATTCTGACAAGTGAATCTGGAGAAGAAGATTTTTGAAGAAATTCCCTCATATTGTACTAAGTTAAATTTCATGTTCCCATATGGAGCCCAAATATTAACCTAGGCACTCGAATTGAACAACCTGGAATCTGACCCCCCTAGAGATGTTGTATACCAAATATAAAAGCATTCCGACTGGTGGATCTGAAGAAGAAGATTTTTAAAGAGATTTTCTCATATTGCAAAAAAAAAATAGTATAGTGAGCCCAAATATATACCTAGGGATCTGATTCGAACAAACTTGAATCTGACCCCCATAGAGATGTTGCATACCAAATATCAAAGCATTCTGACTGATGGATCTGAAGAAGATTTTTTTAAATTACCCTCCATATTGAACAAAGATAAAATTTGGGCTTTCATAGGAAGCCCAAATATTAACCTAGGGACTTGGTTTGAACAATCTAGAATCTGACCCTCATAACAATGATGTATACCAAATATTAAAAGATTCTGACTGGTGGTTCTTAAGAAGAAGATTTTTAAAGAATATTCCCCATATTACCCTATGTTAAAACTTCGGGCTCCTGTAGAGAGCCCAAATATGAACCAATGAGCTTTATTTCAACAAACTTTTATCTGACCCCCCTATGAATGCTGTATACCAAATATCAAAAGATTCTGATGATTGGTTCTGGAGAAAAGATTTTTTAAAATTTTTGCAAATATGCTGACTCAGCATTTTTTCGATGCTCATTACAGAACACCCTAACATAACCGATGGCAATTTTTTTTTACCATTCAATTCTACTGGTCATAAGGATACTTCATACCAAATAAAAGCTCTCTGTTCCGTGGGGTTTGGGAAATATGGGCATTTGAAAATATTTCTATTTTTAGCTCCCAGGGTTCCCATGGGGATGCGGGAATTTTTTTTTTTTGCATGGGTCAAGTACTTATGACCCAATACTACCACAAACCAAATTTGGTTCATACCGGACCATCGGTTCAGAAAATAGAAATTTTGGGCGGAGCCAAAAATCTTACCCCTCCTATTACAAAGCCAAATATTACTTCACGAACTTTGTTTGAACAAACTTGATTCTACACCTCATATGGAAGCTCCATAGCAAATATCAAGTCACTGTACACACTGGTTCTTGAGAAGAAGATTTTTAAAATATTTTGGAGCATTTTCCCCCACTCCCTCCCTATGGGGCTGGGCATGCTGAGTTGAACAAAATGAAATGCCCCTTTGGGACCATCACTCACACAAACTTTCACTTGAATTGGCCCAGTGGCTTTGGAGGAGAAGACCAAAACATGGTGTTGACGGACGACGGACGGGAAGCGATGAGATTAGCTCAGCTTGACTTTGTCAAGATGAGCTAAAAATAATGATTACCATAACAGCCTATTCCTAAATCCCCCATTTTTACAGATCTCTTCTTTGTTCGTGGTCTCTGTAAGATGGCCACACTGCCCCTCCCATACCTCCGGGCTTTGCCGAGGACTGGAGGTGTGGGAGGGGTAGTGTAGCCATCTCACAGAGCCTACCTTATTAGCTGCAGCAAATAAAATGTACAAAGCCCAATGGGAAAAATTCATCAAAAGTAAATCTTCATTTTACCACTTTCAGCTTTTGTAAGCTTGAGGAGGGCTAATTACTCCGCTAGACAATACGAGGGGAGCGATTTTTAGCCCTCCTGCATTTTTAAGAAAGCCAGGTCTGGATACCGATATTTGAATTATATTGTTTCTTGTTTTATTTTCTTGTTACTAACTGGTAGTGTGTTGAATGATTTTGCAAAGGCGATTTGTAACGTGTATTTTTTCACAGATTCTATTGCTACGAGCAAGGAGAACATTAGTTTAGCAAGATTTTGTTGATAAATTGATTTGTTACAATTTTTTGGAAAGAGCCAGTTGGCACTCTCCAATACATTGTAACAAAACAATTTAAATTATTCTTGTTTTTACTGCAGAGCAAACGTCAAGCTATTGCATGCAGTGTGAAGTCACTAATGTGGCTTTCAGCACTTTTCAGTAGAGCCATGATAGTGGTTTCTAGCACCCAACCAGTTAAGAAACCTGAAAATTGAACTCTAACTTTCCCACCAAAAGAAGATATATGACACATTACATTCTCCTCAAGATAAACTCTTGCAGCAAATATAAATGAGATTTCCTGAAAGTGTACCATTACAATGAACTTATCAAATTTACATAACTAATGCCAGGGTTTGTGCTGATATCTGAGAATCAAATTCCAGCACTATTTAAGCACTTTTCAAGGACTGTGTTAATGATTTTCAAGGAGTATTTTGGCATGCATACTGTTACAATGGCCTGTCACATCAAGTTCATTTTGTTTCACATTTAATATGACATGAAATTTAGAAATGCCAATAGTGAACATTTTTTTAAAAAAATTTTCACCAAATGCAAAATTCTTTTCATAACCTACCTTATAAAATGGAAAGCCCAAATTTTTTCCACTTTTGTTTCCACATTACTCCAACTCAGTTGAATCAGTACTCCATATATAAATAATCTTTTAATGACGCTCCAAAAAAAAATTCTTGAGTCAAGTTGAGAGGTTTACATTTTCCCAAATCCCACTTCCAACACACATAATTAATCATCTGTGGTTTATCATCAAATACCACCCTTATTTTCATATCAATTTAAGCTGTACATGTATATTTTATATATGATCACTTTCAGTAACTAGCCTGAGTCCCAAAAACAAATGTTTTAATTTTTTTGGAAGCTTATACCACTTGAATTTGTTAGTATGCCATTATGCAATGAAATCAAAAGAAAAAGGCAGGTAAAAGCAGACTTAAACAGTAATTTTTCAAGAAGTATATCAATTTGTAATGAGAATGATTCTAATTGTCCAACTCTCCTAGGAAAACCATCATGAGTGATTCTTGTGACAAAATTATGAGGTAATTGAAATTTTGGGAATTCCAGTTTGTGACCTTTATGCAGAGATGAAAGAGCTGTGGCTGGGCTTATATTTCATCTAAATTTGGGAGAATCTATTGGGATTCTTGAGAAAATAGTTGCAAGAATCCATACCTGTTATGAGTGTCCCAGGATCCCATAAGGCCACTGCGGTAAACCTCTCTTGTATACTGATAACACATGTTAAGCTTTTAAAATATAACATGAATTTGATAAAAAAAATTTAAAAAATAAACAATATTTACCAATAAAACCTTAAAAATATGGATGCCATTGGAACCGGCTCATTGAGCCGGTTCCAATGACAGCCATATTTGTACAATTTTATTGACAAAGTATCAGGATATTTCAGATCATGTAAGCATTTTATTGGTTAATTTGTTGCCACTGTATTAGGTAAAGGGTTAAATTGACTCAATTCTTTTCACACAAATCCTAATAGAGGTGCAGCAAGAATCTACAGGGATTCTCACTGGTTTTACTGCGTGAATCGATTCTTGGATTCTCGTCGAAATATAAGCCCTGTGTGGTTCCCTGTGTGTGTCTGCGACCGATTTTATGTCATCGCACATATGCAGGGTGGATTATCATGAAAGTCATCGTGTCAATGGTTGTAAGTAATTCAAGTACTTTTTGAGGAAAGTGGCAGAAAATCATGCACTTTTCAAGGATATAAATCAATTCAAGCATTTTTTAAGGAAATGATCTAAATTCAAGGATTTTCATTTGTGAATGTGCATGCTGGAAACCCTTACAATATCTTTCATCTCTTATGCTCAGGGGTCCACTTAGAGGTGCACAGTGACTGAAATTTCAGCCTCTCTCCCAATGGGAAGAAGGCAAGTTTTTTCCCAATGTGGCATCCAAATTTCCCAGTTGTTATCTCTTATTGTCCAGTCATAAACACAGGTTGTTATGCATATTGGCGATTAGGATTGAACATTGCATCAACAGCATTTAAAAGTAGTGCTGGACAATATTAGCCCAAATAATAATTGTGGTTTTAGGGAAATAAGGGTGTGATTAACAATATAATCATGATATTGTTCTCTTGTGAAGATTGTGTTTATTCCGGTAAATAGTGTTATTTATTTATTTAATGGTGTTTAAGGTCATATACTTATGCACAATGGTTAATCATGACCGTGACAGTTTTAGGGGTGGAGGAAGCCGGAGTACCCAGAGAGAACCACTGAGCAACAAGCAACTGCCAGCTCCCCAACATCGTAACTCCACTCTGCAGCACAGGCAGGGTTAGATTGATTGAAAACATGCGTACCATCGACGCACAGTCCACCTTAGTACATGGCATTATCATGCCCCCATGTGGACAATCAGGGTTAAGTGCCTTGCCCAAGGACACAACGAGTCCGAATTGATCACTCAGACGGTCACCCATCCGAGGATAAGCCAGGCTCGACATTGCTTATCTTCGGTGATCTGACGAGAACCGGTTACCGCAATGCCACCGCACCCCGCAAATAGTGTTAATATGGTTTCATGTGTGAATGCAATAGACTCAATGGTATTAACCAGATATATACTGAGCACATATACTTTGTGTCTAAGTTAAATAATAACTTTTAAAATGTGTCTTCTGAGCTTGTGTCCGTGCATGGTCTACAGATAATGGGACATGGGACATATCAGAATGTAATGTTCATTTTTCAACTTTTTACCTCCCTTGATGTGTTTCTCCAATATTTAATGGAATGAAGTAAACACTGGAAAAACACATCAAGGGAGGTAACAGAATTCAACAATGAACTTTTCATAACGAAAAGGTGTCTAAATGTATTGTTGCAATGGACTAGTTCTCTTAACAGATTATTTAAACATGTTAAGTAAAACTATTATATGAGGCTTTCTAATTTTTTTCAAAAAGAAACTCTTCATAGAAGTACTTTATACAATTTTCTAATTTTGGCCCCCACAACCTGAAAATTCACAACTGGAAGGAACCCGTACCCTTTCCCAACCAGGGTGTGTGGTCCTTTGATGTTGCTTCATGTTTATTTTAAAAAGAATTGAAGAAATCAAAATTCTTCAGATTATTTGTTTATTAATTGGTACTTACTACCACATCAGCAGCTAAGGTTATGTCGTGGCAAGAAAATGGTAGAAAGTAAATAGAGAGAATGGCATTTGATTTTGAACTGTCATTTTTCATCGCACAAGATCGATTTGGGAGGAGGGATAATATTGAATGAAAAGCCAAAGTCTTCGAGTTCAATATTATCCCTCTGCCAAAATCGATCGAGTGCGGTAAAAATGACTGTTTGAATGTGTATGCTGTTCTGAATTTATTCCACGCCTACAGTTTATTAAAAAATCATTAACTGATTTTGGCAGAGGGATAATATTGAACTCGAAGCCTTTGGCTTCTTGTTCAATATTATCACTCCGCAAAATTGTCTCTCGTACATTAAGAAACAGCTGCGGCATGAGTGCATGATACGACCGTTATTAATTACAAGAGGCCTGTCACGCCTAGAGAGCTCCGCTGAGGGCCACTCATCGCCTGGGCATGTTTTCTAATACTAATATTGTTACAAACTTTAGCCGAAAAATATTCAGCGGTTCAGAAATTATGGCTTGGACAAACAAATATCAAAAATATCTTAAGATTTTCTTGATCCTGTGACCTTGACCCTGTGGATTTACAGACCGCAGAATAATTGATGACACACCATCTATTGATAATACATATTGTTATGAAGTTTGGTGGAAAAATATTCAGCGGTTTAGAAATTATGGCTCGGACAAATAAAATGTTGACGACGGATGGACAGACGGACGGACAGACGGACGACGGACGAATCAGTATAAGAAAAGCTCTGCTGACTTTGTCAGCGGAGCTAACAAGTGGGAAGCACACAATACAAGTATACAATTGTACTGGTCAAGTTACATATACTTGCCACCAAGAAATCATGAAAATTGCGACATGAGGAAAACTGCCTATATTTTGATGAATAAAGTCCCATAACTCTGGAATGTCAAATCGGACAGTGACACAAATCAAAAGGGAGATTCCTTCTATCAACATATACTTGCAACCAAAAAATCATGAAAATTGCTCTAAGCATTTTCAAGTTATTGTCCGACGTGGAAAATTGCCTATATTTTGACGAATAAAGTCCCATAACTCTGGAATGTCAAATCAGACTGCGACACAAATCGAAAGGCAGCTTCCTTCCATCAACATATACTTTCCACCAAAAAATCACAAAAATTGCTTGAAGCGTTTTCGAGTTATTGTACGACGTGTGGACGGACGGACGGACGGACAGACGGGCGTTCTTACAAATGGCTACTTATGTGGCTATTTTATAGATATGTTAGGTGGCTAACCTAAAACACATACCCAACATAATAAAACAAGTTTTTTTTAGGAAAATTTGGGGGGGGGGGGGGCAGCTAACCCTAACCCTACCCTTTACTGACCCTAACCCTACCCCTAACCCTAAGCTAACCCTAACCCTAAACTAACCATAGCATCGTAACTCTAACACCTCTTCACAAAACCCCCACCCCACCCACCCCTAAACCCCACCCTGGAATGCCCTAACCCTACTCTACATTCATCCACCCCCCCCCCCCCCCCCCCCCCCCCCACAATAAGAGATTCTGTTACGTGGCTAGCCACGTAACAGGCTTTAACCGCATAAGTATCCTATTTTACTATCTCGTAGCCACATAAGTAGTCATTTGTGTGTGCGGACAGATGGACAGACAGACGGACAGCGGTATACCATAATACGAGCGTTTTTTCAAAAGGGGCATATAAAAATGACAGTTCGAATGCGTATGCCATTCTGTATTTATTGCACGCTCACATTTTATTAAAAAAAAATATTAAAAAACCAAATTATTGCAAAAAATAACCCAAACATAAAAAAGAAAAAGTTAAATAGTCTGTACACATGATCCGTATTGTTTAAAGACAATACAAAAAATTCTATTATTCACTCTGGTTTTTGCAGTATTTTAAGAAAATAAAAGCATAGGCCTGCAACAAAACATGCTATTGCGAATTACAAAGGAAAGTTAAAAAATTTATAGTAATTTATATATTTTTTATACTTACCAATGACCCAGACTTAGCTGGTGCTAACTCCAACAAAACCAGGGCCAAACACAAATTTTGCCCCCCAATCCCCAAAATTTGCATCCAAAACAAAAAGAAATCATGTCCTAAAGGACCTCCATAGTACGCCTCTACTGCGCATGCGCAGTGAGTGACGCAGTCGTCCCGAAATTGGCGCCAATTATCATTCTTACTGGCAGTGCCTGGTCAGCGCTATGTACTCAGCGGGGAGGCAAGAGTTCCCAACTCAGGGAGGGCCATCCCCGTCTGGGTCATTGGTAAGTATAAAAAATATATAAATTACTATAAATTTTTTAACATTTTTATACTGTACCAATGACCCAGACATAGCTGAATAGTAAACAGGCTGGAGGGCCTAGGACATAGAGGAAAATCCAATAAGCTCAATTATAAATAAAGAGGTAACCCCTTAAGGAGAAAAGGAGTATTAGGCTTTACATGTATCTTTCTTATTTAATATTAAATTAGAAAGATACACTACCCTTAATAATTGAGCACAATAACATTCATGTTCTCTATTAACATCCAGTATAACCCTTATACTAATTATTTTTAAAGCAAGCCAATAAATAAAGTAGTCCAGAGAATTGAGACTCTTTATAATCATTTAAAAGTGTCCGAGTATTGTATATTAAAGCCCGTTTGACACTTGACATATACAAATGCTTCACACCAAGCTACACTTTAAAAATAAGACATGAATGAAATTAAACATTAATATTACACTTTAAAACCATCCCGGAAGCGACTCAGAAATACTGTCTTGGAGGAGGCATTCCCTTGCTTTTCACTATAAAGCAGGTGACCTAAGGGAACACCCGCCCCCCCCCCCCCCCCTTCCCCTTGCCCTGGGTCAAATAGCCCAGAGCGAAGAGGGCAGTCGGACGGAGTCACTGCCGGAACAGAAAGCCTGCATAACTATAGTTGCAACTGTTTAGTGGACGACATTCTGAGCAACAGATAACGGACCTAAACAATGCAGGTCTCCAGAAATGGACTCAATATTTCTGAGATAAAAATTAGTAAATGTGGATGGCTGAGACCAATAAGCAGCCTTCATTAAATCTGTAATAGCAACACTATTAGCATAAGCCCAGGAAGTAGAAAGAGCTCTTACTTCATGAGCAGAAATCTTAAGCACAGACTGCTGAGAAGAAGATAAATCTTCATAAGCAGTACGGATAGTTAACTGAATCCATCTAGCAATAGAATGGACTGAAATGTCCTTTCTATTAGGCATCAAAGACAGAAAGAAACGTTTCCATCCCTTTCTGATGAACTGAGATCTCTGTTTATAGATACGTAGTGCTCTAACAGGACAGAGTAAAGGCCTACGCCCGTCTGAAGACGGAAGAGCCTTAATAACAATAGGTTCCGGATATTTATTAGGAGCCTGATTCTTAGCTAAAAAACCCACATTAGTAGTGAAGGTGATAGTGTTCCCAACACTACGATAATGAGAATCATCCACCGATAGTGCATGAAGCTCACTGACTCTTCTGGCAGAAGAGAAAGCTAAGAGAAAAGCTGTCTTATAAGATAAGAATTTGAAATCTACTGTCCCAAGAGGTTCAAATGGCTTTTCCTTCAATTTAAGGAGAACCCAAGCTAAATTCCACTTAGGAATTAATCTAAGAGTTCTAGGTCTATTTATCGAAAAGTTTCGAACCAATTTCGATAAAGAGACATTAGATCCAATTTGTAAACTATCATGATGTGCATAGGTATCAGATAACATAGATCTATAACCCTTTATAGTAACAGGCTGCAGTTTGATTTCGTCAAACAAGTATACTAGAAAGTTTGCAATGTCTGGTATAGAGGGATCAAATATATCTACAGAATGATCCCTACACCAACGACGGAAAACCTTCCACTTAGCCGCATAGTTTAGCGAAGAGGAGGTCCTCCTACAGTTAGAAATCGCGTCCACTGCTCGTCCTGTAAAGTGCTTGCCATGCAAGAAGGACCGCACAACGGAAAAACGTGAAGGTTGAGACCTTGCGGGTTGTGATGGAGTTGGCGCGATTTCCCCTGCGAAAGAAGATCCTCTCGTGGAGGAAGCTTCCGCGGTAGGTCCCACAACAGACACCTGAGTAGATTTATCCACGGTCTCTGTGGCGACAGAGATGCTACCAACAGAATCTTGCATTGAGATTGTTTTATCTTTAGCAATACTTGTTGAATTAACGGCGCTGGAGGATACGCATATCCTATCATTCCGTCCCAAGGGATCGACAGAGCGTCTACTGCAAATGCTCTTGGATCCGGACACGGGGACACATACGTCTGCAACTGATTGTTGAGATGTGTCGCAAATAAGTCTATCATTGGCAGCTCCCAATGGTAGCAAATCTGATTGAATACTTGTTTGTTGAGAGTCCACTCCGACGGCAACAAGCGACCCTTTCGTGAAAGGGAGTCTGCTAGCACATTCAGACGACCCGGTATGTGACGGACCGAAAGAAGAACGTGATGTTCCAACGCAAACAGAAGGATTCTTTCCGTTAGATTGAACAACGGAACTGAATGAGTGCCTCCCTGATTCCGTATATACGCCACTACTGTCGTATTGTCGGATAGGATTTGGACATGAGCATCGTGAATAATGTCCATCCAGTGACGTAACGCAAGCCAAATTGACATCATTTCCTTGATGTTTATGTGCTTGCACGGGAATTGCGGATCCCAAAGACCCTGGCATCTCGAGTCCGTTGGGATTAATGATGCACCCCAACCTGTTTGACTGGCATCCGTCATAATGGTAAAACTCGGATCCGGCAACTGCAGCGGAACTCCTTGAGTTAACCACTGAATGTTTGCCCAAGTCTGAATCTCTTGTTTCACTTGATCTGACAAGAGAACGTCTACATCGAGCGAATGAATTTTCACACTCCAATTCTGAGTCAGGAAAATTTGAAGAGGACGTGTGCGTAGCCGCCCCATCGGAATGAGATCCGCGGCGGCTCCGCACAGACCTATCAGTCTCATAAATTCTCTCGCCGTGACTTTGTCTGCATGCAGACAATAGCGAGCGTAACAACTGACTAATTTCGCTCTGGTTAACGGCAGATGAACGAGATTGTTGTGCGTCTCGAAGCTCATTCCCAGATGAGTGAATGACTTGGACGGCACCAGATCCGACTTCTCGTCGTTTACTATGAAACCGAGACGTCGGAGCAATAGAAGAAGATTCTGAACATCGTTCTGAAGCGTTAACTCGTTGCCGTACCTCTGAAGAATGTCGTCCAGGTAGGCCGACGTTACCGCAGACGAATGAGCTCGGAAGTAGATCATTACCGAGTTCATTACCCGAGTGAAAGCCCAGGGTGCTAGATTCAATCCGAAGCACATGGCCCGGAACTGATACACCACTCCTAGGACTGCGAAGCGTAGATACTTTCAGAATGTCGGATGTACCATGACGTGAAAGTACGCATCCTTGAGATCTATGCTCGTTGCATAATCGTTCACCCGAATACTCGCTCTGACCGATCGAATCGTCTCCATATAAAACTTCGGAGCGACGATCAGCTTGTTTATCCAGCTCAAATCTATGACTGGACAGAACGAGCCGTCTGGTTTCGGAACCAGAAACAGATGGCTGTAGAATCCCAGAGATTCCTGGTTTTCTACGACCTCTACCGCGTTCTTCATTAAAAGAGACTGCACCTCTGATAACAGAGCGTCTCTTTTCTGTGGATTTGACGGAAGATGAGTCCACTTTGGACTTCAAGTTAATGGAGGCTTTCGTTTGAAGGATATCTTTAGACCTTCCGAAGTCACTCCTCTCACCCACGGGTCGTCCGTAATCGACGCCCACTCTTGTGAAAAACTCGACAACCTTCCGCCAACCGGAACGCGATAGAGGTTTAAGCCATCACCTCCTGGACCTGCGAGGCCTGCGGTAGGAGAAACCACGTCTTCCACGACCCGCACCTCGCCTCGTCGACCTCGGGGCGTCCGACCGATTGTCCCGGCCTGAAGGACGTCCCGAACGAGAGTCGCTATCCTGACGGTCTCTCGAATAAGACCAAGAGGACGCACCGGAACCTCTATAGGAACCTCTCTTGGGCGCATTAGACCCAGAAGTGCCCGCCTTATTCGTGTCTGCTGTATCAGACCTTTTAGGAGCGGATCTGAACAACAGAGAATCATTAGCTTTCTTTTTAATATTATCATAAATAGCGGAAAGCTTGCCGTCAAAGAGAAGTTCTCCTGAGACCGAAGCGACTCTAAGAGAGTTCTTCACCTTAGAATCCACTAGTGTGGATGTAGCCAGGGCTGCGTCACGTCTAACCAACTCCAGATTAGCCACTGAAAGGGCGGAGTTACACGTGGAATAAGCTACTGCCCTTGAAAGAAGTCTTAAAGAGGATTGTATATCCTGAAACTCTTCCCCTTGAAGGCGCAGTGATAACGCCTTAGTAAGGTGATCTGCGTAAGATAAGGCATCTAAATTGGCTCTGTTAGACGCAATAGCTGTTTCCAACACCGCGGTTGGAATAGAAGCTGACGACGGTAATGATAGCTCTAAGTCTTCCGCCTCGTCGTCCATACGCAGAGGAACTCTCGGTATACCCTGTCCTGCCGTGTCGAATTTATTCCTTGCATTAATGAAAGGCAGGTTGAGAGTATTTGCGGACAAGAAACCTGCTTTCCCCGTCCTGGAAGCAAGTTTAAATATAGCGTCGTTCAATAATTCAAATGTTCTTGCAACATTATTGGACTGCGACGGAAACTCGGGAGCGATGTCCCTGAACCGCTCAAAAAATTCAGAGTCCAATGACGCTATAATTCTCTTGTCCGGAAGCGCAGCAGTCTGGCCCGACGGAACAACTTGAGGGAGAAAGTGCCGGATGAAGTCCACGGCAGCTTTATGTTGTTCCGAAAGGGATAGCTCCAATTCATCCGTATCCCTTTCACCATCCGGTCGGACCTCCCGATGTTCCCGGTCGTCCGCCCCCGATGCTTCGGCGGAGCGTACCGACCCAGCGCCGTCGGATAATTCTCGATCCGACACCGTTTCTGTCGGCTGCTGGGATGCTGCGATAAGCTGTGCTATCTGCACTAGAATGTCCGACGTCGAGACCTGCGGAGGCGCGGTCTTTCGCTGCTTCGCCGAGGGCAGCTCCGCATCAGATGGCTCCCGCATACTTTTCCTATGCGAACGTCCGGAGTCCATCGGTCTCGAATCCCTGGCTGCCGGATGGTGTGACCTGGTCGCCGAAGAATCCTTCACCGGCGAAGCTGGCAAAATATCGGAGGTCACGCAGCCAAGGTGCGGTCGTGTGCGCCGACGAGAAGAGGAAGCCTTAACAGTCTCTGCGGACTGCTTATACAACGGAGCGTCCCGAGCGACGGACGTATGCTCCGCTAAAGACACATTTTGTACCACAACATCTGGTCCCAGATGTTGTTGTACGAGAGAGGGGCCTCTCTCGCTCGCGGCCCGGCTGGACCTGGACGAGCTAGGAACCGGACTAAAAGGCTTCCTCCGTTCTCGTTTACTATCCGCCGTCACTGGGTGTGCATCTATTATGTTTATAGTGCTCGCATCACCCAAAATTTCCTCTTGGACCGCATCGGACGAACCCGGCTGCCGAACCATTCGGTGAATGGACGCTACACCGGGCGAGCTAGCGGACGACATTTGTCTAATCTCCATGAGCACTTTTGCTGCTAGCTCTGAATTTATTTGTGACGACGGACGCACACTTGAAGAAGATAACATGGAAACATCACCCTGTTCTGGTTCCTCTGAAATAGAAACTGAGAGAGTAGAGTGACCTTGTGGAGAAAGAGCCGGCATCGCTCTTTCTCCAGAAACAACATATCGTGACACACGTTTCCAATGTTTCTCATCCCAATGTTCACATATAGGACAGGGATTAATGCGAGAACACTGACTACAATTAATACAATGATCATGAAAGTCAGAGGAAGATTTCTTCCTATTACAATTTGAACAATGTCCCTTCATTGTGAAAGAACAACAATAAGTCCTAGTTACTCGCAAAAACCCCTGACACAAAGATACATAATAACATGATCCATTAATAAATGAAAAAACAATTGCAAAACAAAATAATTTTGAAAAAATATTTTTTCAGAGAAGCCCAAGTTGCTGAAAAGTAACGTTGAGCCCCGATGGATCCGATGGAAAAGTGTGGTCAAAAACTTTAAATTTATATAAAATAATTAATGAGACACTTTCGGATAATATAAATGTATCTTATAATGAGATAAACTACTACAAAGGCAAACAGCCCCCCTCAAAAAAGGCTGTTGCCAATGAAAACAAACAGTGTAAACACACTAGAAAACATGACTCCAGGCACTGAAAAAACTGGCCCGGAATCAGTCATCAATTACACTCTATCTGATGCAAAACAGAGACTCCCAGGGGAGAATCTGCAGAACATCAGATGGAAGATGCAGAACACAAACGTTATACACCCATGGGTGAAAACGTAACTATGGGGAAAATAACAGAAAACATTCTGTAACCAAGCAACTCTCCCAGGAAATTTTAGAAATGAAACTTCTCAAAAATATGCCAAAAGCATGGGAGAATTGCAAGGGGGGACTTTAGAAGGCTAGGGGAGAGGAAACACTGAATAAGCAGTGCAACAATTAGCAAGAATGACAACAAGAGGCCCATGCCTCGAAAATAGGCAACTTAACATAATTTCAACAAAAAATTTTAAGTACAGCCCTGATTATTTTTTGCCACTTCTTTTTTCCTCTCCTCCTTCTATCCTCCTTAGAATCACATTTTCTCCAAAAATTACGTGTCTGGCATCCTTTAAACTGAGATTTACAAGCACAAAGATCAGTGAGATGTTGACTGATGAAGGGCCAAACAGAGAATGATAATTGGCGCCAATTTCGGGACGACTGCGTCACTGCGCATGCGCAGTAGAGGCGTACTATGGAGGTCCTTTAGGACATGATTTCTTTTTGTTTTGGATGCAAATTTTGGGGATTGGGGGGCAAAATTTGTGTTTGGCCCTGGTTTTGTTGGAGTTAGCACCAGCTAAGTCTGGGTCATTGGTACAGTATAAAAATATTATTGATTAAAAATAGGAAATAAAGGCAATAGAATGCCAAAGACAGGAGCAGTTTGCACAGTGATGAGTGATGATATTAAAGTGAATACCTTATAAATCAACCTAAAGATCTGAGACTTGAAGAGTCTAAATTAAAATAAAAACAATTTTTAAATTTATTAAAAAGATTGACTACTTCGAGAAATGATAGAATTTGGCATGGGCTTGGGAAATACTGCCCTCTGACATGATTAAAATCAGTACAATGTTAACCCTTTCACTGCTATAGGCCCGTACGGACATAAAATTTGATTCCCAGTGCTACTCGTCCGTACTGAGTACGGAGTTACCACACAGATAACATCAATACACCACACAGTAGTATTCTCAATATAACGCATTTGGTGACACATGTAAGAGGCCGACAATGTGACGTCAAGATATTTTTTTGAGTAATTTCAGTCATTTTTACGGAAATACCCGAGTGAACCGCATGTGAAATTTCCAATGAGAGTTACTTTTCCTGATGTTCTTGTAGTGCAAACATGTCGAAAAGATTGTACACAACTGAAGAAGTTGTTGTAGAATTGTATGCAGACAATGATAGTGATGCTGGTGATTTAAATAGTTCAAGTGACTTTAGCGACTCTGATGAATCTGAGGGGAGTTCCAATGCAACAGTTGCGGGCCTGGACTATGCTATTACCCATGTTTTGGGTTATACCACACCTCAATTAAGTATTGGAACTAAACATTGGACTCCAAACTTGTTCAAATATGTTCTAGCAGATGAAAATTACAAATTATTTTACACTCAGCACAGGAAATTAAAAACTTGCACAGCAGCGAAGTGGTTAAAGAATATGCTCCACTGTCAACATCTGTTGGCACAGAACTTACTCTGGTTGCATTTTACCCTCTAGCAAGAAGGAATGTGTATGTCTTGTATGACCAAAATGACATTGTGTCAGAAGTGCATAATCTTTTCTACAAATGTAACTAGAAGGATATTTATCATTGATAGTTAGTCAGAAATGATGTAGCTTGTTATATTTGTCATCCCATCCCATTCTGCCTGCCACATAGATTTGATGTGGGTACTAATATGTAGTTTAAAATCAGTGAAAGGAATTTTAATAGTGATAAGCTTGTTTAAATCCTGTTTCCCAGTACTGCCTGCCTTGATGTTACCAAGGATACCAACATGTCCAGGTAACCAGCAAACCATGATATAGCACTGGTCAGACCTGAGAGTATTCAACGTCTATCAAAGTTCTAAAATGAGAGGGTTCTTAAACCTGGAGTTGAGTTAAGATAGCAAAGAGGAAAGAGAGTCGGAAAATATGATCGTCTTCCTTTCCTCTACATACTTGATGTGTTACAGTGCTAGTTGCAAAGCATTCACTTCAGCTGTCAAAATAGAACTTTCATTTGGTACTATGAGAGGGTTCTGATCACCAGAAACAACAGCCAATGATACTTTGTCAGCATCTTTGGATCCATCTGAAAAGATCCTTCTATATGTAGTATACTTTGACTGTATTTAGGCATATTTTTTGTTCAAACTTCAGAGTGTTTGTCTTAAATGTTTTTGAGGATGTGAGGTCCAAAATACCAGTAGGTTTCTTAAGATGATAGAGAAGAATATAAGATGTGACTCATGATTCTCTTTTATGGAATCTGATTCAAGTGTGGCAGATTCCATATGATGTTTAATTCTAATTCCCAAAGGAAGAATATGCTTCTGGTTTCTGTTAAACAATTTAAAAATTTTTAGGATCTGAGACACAATTATAAGAGGTTTGATGGATTTGACAAAAGTTTAGAAATATATTGGCGTGACAGTTTAATTCCGAGCTTCTCAAAAGAAGACTCCCTGCTGCAACCAGCATTCAGTGACACAAAAACATGTGAGGAATATACAGTGTGTCATGAGTCTATAAGAAAGTTTTGAACCAAGTTCACTGAACTTGATTTAAATTCAGCTTTAGCAAGGTTAGAATCAAATTTAGTGGATAAAGTTCAGATAAATTTGAAGAGTCATGACAAATTTCACAGTGCTCATGTCTGAAATGCCCTATTACACCCATGCAGCTATGATGCCCCTCATTTTCATATGATGTACACATTTCTTGCACTCCTATATTATCAGCAGTTGGATATATCTAATAATTTACACATCTCTTTGTCCAGGCAGGCATGAGGGTGTTGCATAGAAATTATTAGATACATTTTACCACTGATATATGAGAAGGCATTACAGAGGCAACTAGCAAAATAGACACAGCATTTTGGTGTCTGAATTGAGTGCACAGGAATTATATTTCGACGAGTATCAAATCGATTCATGCAACAAAATCAGCAAGAATCCATGTAGATTCTCACTGCACATCTGGTAGGATTCGTGTGAAAAGAATTGAGTCAATTTAATCCTTCACCTAACATAATGGCAGCAAATTAAGCAATACAAGGGTAACATGACCTGAAATATCCTGAAACTTACTTTGTCAATAAAATTGTGCAAATGTGGCTGTTATTGGAACCAATAATATAATTTCAAAAAACCAAACAATTTACCATACTTTGAGTGCAAATTTGCCCTGTTACTCTTACCTGCCTAACAATAGTGTGGCTGAATAATAGTGATGGTCAGGATATTTGATTTGAAATAATAATTATGACTGCATTATCCCTCTATTACTCACTGCCAAATAATGATTGCTAGTATTTTTCTCCAAAATTAATAAAGATGTTGACACTATTATTAGGCAGGTGAGGCTAATTGTATATAGGTTGTAGAGTCAACTCCTGTGAATTGAATAAATAAATCTAATATATATCGAAAAAGTACCCTGACAGTCACCAAATTTCCTTTTAATAGACCAATTTGGCCTCAGTATATTCAGTACAGGCATTTAATCCATAAGGGTCTAATTCTGACTTTAATCACATTTTTTGCATCAGAGCAGGTGCCCCTATATGCAGTCTTTGGGTTAATCCACGAGTTACATTCTAAGCACCTTGGTAGTTGTTTTTAGGAAAGTCTTGAGACTTGCCAAAAAACAGCAGCAAAGCCACAGGGTGCAGAGTGTCAAAGTGTAGCAAAAATATGTAAAAATCTCTAGTCCCTTAATGGTTAATCTATTATATCTTGTTTGACAGAGCTCCATACAATAGAATAAATTATCAGTTTATCTCTAGAATACTGGAAAGGGACAAATCCCTGAATAAATAAATTGAATATTCATGTTAATTGAATGATTTTCAAAGGAAAAGTAGCTATACAATCAACAGGGTTCCACTGTATTACATACAACACATCTGTGAGCACCGACATGTGAGAAATCTTTGAATTTTAAATTATTCGCCAAAGTCAGACATCACATACCAACATAGTTATATAACCTATTTCTTATTCTGATCATTACACACCAACAATATCACTTTCCACCTATAATATGGAAGAGGTAACCAACTGCCTCTCTGAGGACAAAGCTCTTTGAGCTCTGTTGACCAAGATGTAATTTGTTAACTTCTCAACAAAAAAGGCCATCATAAATACTGGTACAGGTGACTGAAAGAAAACAGGCTATTTTTCCAAGTACATGTATCATAAAAAAGGAGGAATTACTCTAAAAAGAGGGAAAAGTAATGCTCTGTGGAAAAGATGTTGCAGTTCAATTAAAAAGTTTTGTGTGAAGAAGAAATCTCTCCACATTGAAAGTTTGTCACTGTACGATGCTGTGTAGAATAGAACCCACGTTCTTGGATATCTCTATATAACTAAATAATCCTGTTAACTGATACACATACACCATACACAAAACCATTTACTATATCTTCAGAACAAATTTGAATGTTTAATTGCATACAGGTTATAGGGCAAACTCCAGTTAATTGAATACAGGCTATAGTTACAGGTTATAGAGCAAACTCCAGTTAACCCTTATGGGCCTAATTCCAACTTTGATAACTTTTTAATTAGAGCTGGGCGATATTAGGGAAAAAACAAATCACGATATTTTCCAAAAATATTGCGATATTCGATATTATCGTGATATTATTTTCAGTCCATTTCATATAGGGTAATCTACATGAACGAACAACAATGATGGTAAACAACTTTAGTTCAGCTATCAGAACATTGTGGCTGCCAACTACGAGGCTGCCATGAAGTTCGAATAGCTGAACTAACGGTCGTAGCTGTACATGTACCTGTGTCTGTATGGGCGCAAATCTAACAACACAGTTTACTGCTGTCTGCTGAGTCTGCCCAATAGCAAGAACTGGTTAAGTTCAGCTCTCCGAGCATTGTGGCTGTCCCACTTGACTGGTGGGGAAGCCGCAACGTTCAGAGAGCTGAACTGGAGCTGGTTCAACTCAGACCACATCATCATGGTCCACATGCGTATCTACCGCAACACTTCCAAACATGTAACATCCAACAGACATTAGTTATGTAAGTTTGAGTTTGATTATCAGTAGGCCTATAAGTCATTGTTCTG